>CM041630.1:26766582-26926842 GCA_023333625.1 Bothriochloa decipiens
GTGATTCAGACTTGGCTGGTGACATAGACTCAACTAAGAGCACAACTAGCTATCTCTTCTTCCTGGGAAGCAACTTGGTCAGTTGGTAGTCTATCAAGCAGAAGGTAGTTGCACTGTCAAGTTGTGAGGCTAAGTATGTTGCCATGAGTTCATCAGCAACCCAAGCATTATGGTTGTCAAGGCTGCTGGCTGATCTACTGCAGAGGAAGGTAGAAGTTGTGGAGCTGAAAGTGGACAACAAGCCTGCAATTGCCCTGGCAAAGAACCCTGTGTTCCATGATAGCAGCAAGCACATAAGAATCAAGCATCAGACATTCTCACCAAGTCATTAGGCAAGGCTAAGTTTGAGGAGATGAGAAGCAAGATTGGTCTTAAGAAGATCAACAAGGCAAGTTGTAGCAAGGCTTAGGGGGAGAACTAAGCCCTCCTGCAAGTTATCCTAGTTGTTTAGCTTTGTTAATATGCAAACTTTACTTTAAGGATGTGCCTGGTTTGCCTTGATTGGAAGCTAGAGCTCCCTTGGCTGCCAAGGATTTACCTTTATGCCTTTATGCAATATGCCTAGAATATGCTCTAGTGAGCAACTTGTATCCCAAGATGAACTTCTCTATATAATGAAACCTAGGCCAAGGTGATATGGTGCCTTTGGCTCACCAATTCTGAGTCTTTGTGTCTAACAGTACACAACACAGCAGAATGGCATCATCGAGCGCCGTAACCAGATGATGGTCACCACTGCCTGTGCCCTCCTCAAGCAGCGAGGGATGCCGGCGATCTACTATGGGGAGGCGGTGATGACTGCCATCCATCTCCTCAACCGCTAGCCCACCAAGGCACTTGACGGTAAGACGCCGTACGAGGCCTGGCACGGGCGCAAGCCGATAGTGAGCCATCTCCGCGTATTCGACTGTCTGGGGCTCACCAAGGAGCTCACTCATGTTAGCAAGCTCGAGGGAACGCAGAGGGGTGGTGCAGCACTCCAGGAGTGTTCATCGGCAACGCAGAGGGTGTCAAGGCCTACCGCATTGTCGACCCTGCGACACAGCGCATCCGCATCTCCCAGGATGTAGTGTTCAACAAAGGGTGAGGTTGGACCTAGGACAAGGCGGTGGACGATAGCTCAACTTTGACCCTCAGGGACTTCGTTGTAGACTACATCCACTTCAAGGGAGCCCGCGGAGCTAGCAACTCATCTTCACCAAGCTCGTCCTCCTCGGCACTTGGCTCGCCATCAGCTTCGGTGAGTCCTCCACCGCCTCCACCACCAGCGAGTCCACCTCCACCGGCTACACCACGCTCTCCTCTGCCGACTACGCCACGGTCTCCTTCGGCTCCCCACTCTCCTGCACCAACACTAACACGTCTAGGATCAGCGCCAGCAACTTTGGCCCCCCCGTCAATGTTCGATGGAGTTCACCACTCCATTGTCCGGCGACGAGGACCGCGTCGACGCCTACCATGACGACGAGCCTCTACGCTACCACACCATGGATACATTCCTTGGCAACCAGCCTGTCCCTAGGATGGTGGTACATGACTTCGAGGCAGAGCTTCACCTGGCACATGAGGATGGTGAGCCTCGTGGAGGCGGAGGAAGATGCGGCGTGGCACGCCATGATACAGGAGGAGTGGACGCCATCGAGCGGAACCGCACATGGGAGCTAGTGGATTTCCCTACCGGCCACCACGCCATCACCCTTAAGTGGGTGTACAAGCTCAAGAAGGATGAAGCTGGGGCGGTGATCAAGCACAAGGCCCGCCTCGTGGCATGCGGGTTCGTTCAGCATGAGGGAGTCGACTTCAACGATGCCTTCGAGCCCGTTGCACGGATGGAGTCCCTTCGTCTCCTCGTGCTGGAGGGCTGGCGTGTGCACCACATTGACGTCAAGTCTGTCTTCCTCAACGGTGACCTGAATGAGGAGGTCTACATTCACTAGCCACTGGGATTCATCATCCTTGGCCAGGAGAACAAGGTTCTCTGCCTGCGCAAGGCCCTCTACAGCTTATAGTAGGCACCACGAGCATGGAACGACAAGCTAGACTCCACTCTCAAGAAGATGGGGTTTCAGCAAAGCCCTCACGAAGTTGCTGTCTACCAACGAGGCAAGGGAGGCAATGCCCTGCTGGTGGGCATCTACGTTGATGACTTTGTGATCACCGTCAACAAGGAAGAAGAGGTGAAAGCGTTCAAGGAGGAGATGAAGGCCACCTTCCAGATGAGGTCCACCAAGATGACTCCGGCATCTCTCTATGCCAGACCGCCTATGCCAAGCGCATCATCAAGATGGGCAACCTCACAGGTTGCAACCCAACCCACACTCCCATGGAGGAGGGGCTGAAGCTGAGCCGCGACAGCACGACGAAGGAGGTTGACGCCACGGAGTACCCACGTATTGTGGGCAGCCTTCGCTACCTCGTCCACACACGACTGGACTTGGCGTTCGCCATAGGTTACGTCAGTCGGTTCTTGCAGCGACCGACAACCAAGCATCAATGGGCTGTCAAGAATATTCTACACTATGTCGAGTGCGCCACCGACTATGGCTTGCACTACCCGAGGTGTCACGGCATCGAGCACTTCATCGGGTACAGCGACAGCGACCTCGTCGGCGACATTGACAACAACAAGAGCACTAGCAGGACGCTCTTCTTCCTTGGCAAGTGCCTGATAAACTGGCAGTCAGTGAAGCAGCAAGTGGTGGGCTTGTCCAGCTGTGAAGCGGAGTACATTGCCGCTACTACCACTTCGACTCAAGCTCTATGGCTGGCTCGACTGCTTGGTGATCTCAATGACAGAGGTGCACAAGCAGTGGAGCTCAGGGTGGATAGCTAGTCCCTATTGGCCTTGGCGAAGAACCCCACCTTCCATGAGGGCAGCAAGCATATCCACATCAAGTACCACTTCATCCGGAGCTACGTGGACCATGGAGCATCAAGGCCAGCTACATCAAAACCCAGGATCAGCTAGCCGACTTCTCACTAAGTCTCTTGGGCAGATCAAGTTCATGGAGATGCGCACCCGGACTGGGATGGCTCAGATTCCCCAGAAGGCACCACACAAGACTTAGGTAAGTCATTGCTTAGGACGCCTTCGGAGCAGTTGGGTTGTTGTGTCAGCACCCTTATCATCTATCTTATCCTTTAAGCATCTTTACTTTAGCATATGCTAGCATCTACTTGGAATATTCCTAGCTTCCTTCAGTTGTAAGCAAAAGTATTCTATAAGTACCTAAACCTGCCATGGTTGTGGTAAGGCAAATAGAATGAGAAAACTTGCCCCACATCTCTAATTTATCTCCAATAGTTGCTGCCTCTGACGATGCTGTGGTTCCGCAGGTGCTGGTCAAGTGGTTCGTCATGCCGTAGACCATGGCTACTACAACACTCGGACCAGGGCTTAATAGGATTAATAGAATACTCATACCAATAAGTAGCAACTTTTTTCGGAAGCCCATCTTCTAAAAACTCCAAAGTTAAGCGTGCTTGGCTTGGAGCGATGGGTGACCTACTAGAAAGTTCTTCCTGGGTGCGCATGAGTGAGGACAAAGTACGTAGAAAAGACCTGTGTTGGTTGGGACGTTACAAATGGTATCAGAGCTGACCCTTACGATTTCACGGGCGCGCGTGTCAGTTGCGTAGGCATGGTGCACATGGCTGGTGTGGACCCATAGTGGTCACACAACATGGCACATGCGCTGGCACTGAACACATGGACGTAGCCAAGAGGGGACGTTCCTGGACTGGGAGTCATCGACGAGGACATCAATCTTTTAAGGGGGGAGGAAGTAACACCCGGCCCATGGCTTAATAGGATTAATAGAATACTTGTATCAACAAGTTGCAACTTCTTTTTTGAAAGCCCATCTTCTAAAAACTCCAAAGCATGCTTGGCTTGGAGCGATGGGTGACCGTCCGAGAAGTTCTTCCCGGGTGCGTATGAGTGAGGACAAATTTCACCGGGAAGTTCTTCCCGGGTGCCCATGGGTGAGGACAAAGTGCGTAAAAAAGACTTGTGATGGACAGGGATGAATGATACGGTGACCACAAACCCAAGCAAGAATGAGCCAAGAAGAGGAACGCCTGGCGTGCCAATGTTTTGACTCGTGGTAGGTGTAGGCGCAGCTGTGACCATGTGGCCACACCACGTGCAAGATGTGTTGAAGGGAGAGCATGAGAGTTGCAGAGGGCATCAATCATAACAAACAAGAGAACTCTAATCTAATCTTCTCTCTGCCAGGCTCTCACGTCTCCTACTTGTTGTCTCACTTGAACGCCAATTCAACTCTCCTCTACTCGATCCAAACTGGTTGCTAACACTTGGCCACTTCATCTTTGAGGCACGGGTGGCCATGGACCCGACCAAGATTGAAGCAATGCAAAGCTAGCCCAGACCACGGACCATCTGCGTGTTGCGTGGCTTGCTCGGCCTCAAGGGCTACTACCGTCACTTCATCCAAAACTACAGCATCATCACATCCCCGTTGACGGCCCTTTTGAATCGAGATGCTTTGTGCTGGAATGATGCTGCCTCCCGAGTCCCCATGGGATCCGCCCTGTCCTCACAACTCAGATGTGCACCACACAGGTATGAGGAGCCACCCCTGATTCGTGCCTCCCTGTCCTCTTCCCCTTTCGATGCCCCTTCCTAATCTCATGCATCTCTACTTTGTTTTACTCTCCTCTGCTTCTTGTGCTTAGATGTGCCTCTACTCTATTCGATCTGTGTTTTACAGTAGATAGCACAATGGCAAGTTCATCTTGCATCACCAGTGATTATGATCTGAAGATTGATCTAGCTCGAAAGGGAAATCTTGAGGATGCAGGATGGAAGTATGCCTACTGGCTAAACCTTAAAGATAAAGATGTGTAGCATTCACCCTATGTGGTTCCTCATTTTATGGAGGTTGAGGGATAAAGGGCCAACAGAACATAGGATTAAACAAAATAGAAGTATTAAGAACTATATTAGATTCAAAAGTGTAGATCAATGCAAAGGACACAAGTATAAAGTGGAAGAATTAAGAGCATTTATGTCAGAAAACCGGTGTGCATGAGCATTACAAAGAATGGAATGAGATCAAGCAAAATATTCATGTTGTCTGGAAAAAATGAAGAAGCAGAGTTTCATCATCAATATGTTAGATGTCCAGGTTCTTGTTAGTGTCTAATTCATAGTCTTGATTAGCACTATCTAATAGTTAAGGCTAAATACAGCAATGTCTACTGTTTTGGTAGGCGATTGTGTCCCTAAGCTAGTAAATATGACAGGCTTATCCTGCTACTAGGATAGCAGAGGTAGACTGCATTTCAGCAGACTACCTTCCTGGTTTCAGTTCATACATAAACTGAACCACTCCGCTGTGTATATATATGTGTTGCATAAGCCTGTCAGTAAAGTTATGATTAGCCTAAGTTGATCATTAGCTTCACTATTATGCAAAGTGGTTTGTCTTTATTTCATAGGCCGCTTAAAGGTATCAGCTATAGCTTCCTTGGCAGCCAAGATGTTGCTTTTTCATGCCTTTATGCTAGGAATATGCTCTATAGAGCTTCTTCAACTTTGCTATATAATCATATCAAGGCCTAGAGCCAAACCTGCCCTCTACATTTATGTAACTTGTGTCCAATTGCAAACATTATGTATCGAAGCCTGGTCTAGAGAAGCCCCAAGTTATCCCCTTCTTCCCCACTCTGTTCTTGGCCATGGCTACATTAGCCAAGCGTGCCGCCTCTGCCGCCGCCGCAGCGAAGGTCATCAAGGACGCCACCGATGATGGGCTCAAGGTCGACCCCAACAATTGCCTCGCTCGCATGCAGGCGACAGACGCAGCTACGAACAAGGTGATTCAGGCAGTACGGGAGGCAGCGGCTACCGCTGAAGCCGCAGCAAAGACAACGGACACGTTTCGGGAAACTATCGCCACGGAGGGCAGAGCAGGTGGAGCCGTGGAGGAGGTGGTGAAGATGGTGAGCGCAGGAGGGGGCAAGCCGGTCGTCCTGAGTTGCCCGTCTCCTAGATCGTGTACCGTGACTCCGGTGCTGGGACATCGTGGCCGATGCTCGACAAGACTAACTACCATGAGTGGTCTCAAACGATGAAGCTCAAGATGCAAGCTCGTGACTTGTGGGATGCCGTCGAGGGAGTTCCGGTGCCTTACCATGACGATCGTAGGGCACTTAAGGTCATCATCGCCGCCATGCCGATGGAGATGGGCATCCCACTCATCGACAAGGCCTATGCAAAGGAGGCGTGGGACGCCATTTGCTGCTGTGCAGATCAGCGTGGACAGGGTCCGCTAGGCGATGCTGCAGTGGCTTCACCGTGACTGGGAAATAAGCATGCGCCCCAGTGAGCAAGTTGAAGACTTTGTGGTCCGGCTCTCCATTCTGCATCAGCAGATGGCCATCCATGGTGATCAGGACATCGACGAGTGCCCGGTGCCGACCAAGTAGGCGCAGATCATCATCGTCGTCGAGCAATTCCTTGACTTCGAGGCGCTCACGCTTGATGAGGTGATGGGGTGGCTGAAGGCTATCGACGATCGTGAGAAACAAGCTCCGTCTGAGCCCATCACCATCGGTGGCAAGCTCATGTACACGAAAGAGCAGTAGCGTGCGCGCTGGAAGGAGAAGAAGGTAGCGGACGACTCCGGCGGTTTTTCGCCAAGGATCGCCACCAGCGGCCATGCGGTGGATGATGGGGGAGTTGCCGGCGATGATCGCAAGCCGAATCACGAGGACAAGTGCCTCAATTGCGGCCATGAGGGTCACTGGGCACGGGATTGCCGCCAGCCGTGCCATGATCACGGTGGTGATTGAGGTGACCGCGGTGGAGGCCAAGGTGGAAACCGCGGGGGAGACCGCTGTGGAGATCATGGAGGCCGGCGTGGTGAGCACCACGGAGGTGGGCAGGGAGGACGAGCCCACGTCGCTGAAGCAGAGGAAGATGATACCATGGATTCCTTGATCTCGATGAGGGCACTCCGGCATACTCCCTCACCGCGCAAGACCTCAACTTTGAGGAGCTTCGGGCTCGTGCCTACCTCAACACCGACGGCGAAGAAGACAAGCTTGGTGGCTGGTACCTGGACAGTGGTGCCACGCACCATATGACCGGCCGTCAGGAGTAGTTCGCTGACCTAAACACCGACGTCCGCGGCACCGTGCGCTTCGGGGACGCGTCCAAGGTTGACATATGCGGCGACGACTCCATCATTTCAAGGGCAAGACCGGCGAGCACCCTATCCTCCACGGGGTGTACGACATTCCAGCGTTGCGAAACTACATCATGAGCCTTGGGCAACTTGATGAGAGCGACTCCAAGGTGGAGATCGACGACGGCGTGTTGTGCATCAGGGATCGCTGCGGTCGCCTACTCGCCAAGGTACATCGAGGAGCTATCTGTTTGTACATCCTTCCACTTGGACACGGAGAAGCCGCTCTACCACGCTGCAGGCAAGGATGACAAAGCGTTGCAGTGGCACGAACGCTTCATGCACCTGTACTTCAATGCACTCTAGTGGTTGAGCGATGAGGAGATGGCCCATGGGATTCCCAATATTGACCACGTCGAGCAAGTGTGACACCTGCGTCATCACCATGCAGAGAAGGCGCCCGTTCCTGACTAGAGCGGAGTACCATGCCAAGCAGCAGCTACAATTGGTGCATGGAGACCTGTGCGGTCCCGTGTCGCCAGCGACACCCGGCGGCAGCGACACGTGGTTCGTGCTTCTGCCGTCGAAGCTTGGACAATGGCAGTGAGTTCACGGTAGCTTAATTCACTTTCTACTGCGCCGATGAAGGTATAAAGCACCATTACTCTACTCCTTACAAAATGGGGTTGTCGAGCGCAGGAACCAATCAGTGGTGGCGACCGCATGCACGCTGCTAAAGCAGAGGAGGCTTTCGACTTGGTTTTGGGGGAGGCCATGATGACTATGGTACATCTTCTCAATCGATCCCCGACATGCGCGCTCAAGGGCATGACGCCCTACGGGCGCTTGCCGAAGGTGGGTCACCTCAAGGTGTTTGGCTACGTTGGATACACTAAGAAGCTCACTCAGCTCTGCAAGCTGGATGACCGCGGCATGGCCGGCATCTTCATCGGCTCTAAGGAGGGAGCCAAGACGTACCGGGTCTATGATCTGATGGCCCAGCACATGAGGATCAGCCCGGGATCGGCTGGGATTGGGCTTCGCCGGAGCCTGGGACATTAGAGGCGGTCGGCAGCGAGTTCATCGTCGAGTACACCTGGCCCATGCCGACGTCTGGAGCCATGTCTCCGGCATCGCCTTCATCGTCTCCGCCATGCACACCTACCCCAAGCCAAACACCCACTAGACTGGAGCCCGCGGCACCCTCGTCGCAAGCCTCCCCTATTCCAGTGGCTGCATCAACACCGCCACCGGCCTCGCTCAATCCCTAAATTGAGCATGCCACTCCTCCAGAGGATGACGAGGACCGGCTGGACGCCTACTATTATGAGGATGAAACTCTACACTACCTCACTGTCTCCAACATCATCGCCGAGCAGCCTAGTCCACCGCTGGCGCCACGTCTCTTCGCGGAGCCGCATCTCACGCACTCCGGCCAGCCGGCGTCCTACCACGAGGCCAAGGATTACCCGGCATGGTGGGCCGCAATGAAGGAGGAGATGCGAGTCGTTGAGCAGAATGACACCTTGGAGCTGGTGCCACCTCAAGTCAGCCACCGCCCAATCACCTTGAAGTGGTTGAACAAGCTGAAGGAGGACAAGCGTGGCGACGTGATCAAGCACAAGGCCAGTCTCATCACGCACGGCTTCGTCTAGCAAGGAGTCGTTTATGAAGACGCCTTCACGCCGATTGCCAGGATGGAGTCCATGCGCGTGCTGCTAGCTCTGGCAGCCCTGGAAGGATGGCCAGTTTACCACATGGATGTGAAGTCTGCTTTTCTGAATGGGGATCTTCGAGAGGAAGTCTATGTCTATGAGCCGCCCGGATTCGTCGTCGTCAGTGAAGAAAGCAAAGTGTATCACCTCCGCAAGGCGCTTTACGGCCTGCGGCAGGCACCCTGGGCGTGGAACACCAAATTGGACGCCACTCTGAAGCATATGGGCTTCGTGCAGAGCAACCATGAGGCTGCTATGTACAGGCGGGTCTCTGGTGGCACCTTGCTAGTCGTCGGAGTCTATGTGGATGACCTGATCATCACTGGGGCAAGCAAGCAGGAGATCGACCTGTTCAAGTCCAAGATGAAGTCAATCTTTGACATGAGTGATTTGGGCCTCTTGTCCTTCTACCTTGGACTCGAAGATCATCAGTCTGAGGGCCGCACCACTCTCAGGCAGAGCCACTACGCCAAGCGCATATTGGAGCTTGGGCGATGGCTGACTGCAAAGTAGTTTGTCTTTATTTCATAGGCTGCTTAAAGGTATAAGCTAAAACTTCCTTGGCAGCCAAGATGTTGCTTTTTCACTTTAAGCTTTATGCTAGGAATATGCTCTATAGAGCTTCTTGTATCCCAACTTGAACTTTGCTATATAATCATATCAAGGCCTAGAGCCAAACATGCCCTCTGGCAGTTATCTAACCTATATCCCACCTCTAGCCGCAGTGGCGACGACAAGCGTCGCAGCAAGTCTTCTTCAAATAAGAAGAAGATCGACCCCACCACCTGCCAGCGCTACGGGAAGACAGGCCAATGGGTGCCCAAATCGCAAGAAGGCTGACGCTCATTTGGCGCAGGCTCAAGATGATGCTGAGGCCACTCCCTTGATGGAGCTCGACAGGAACGTGACTGGCATGGTGAAGTTTGGTGACGGCTCGAGGGTGGATATGTATTACATCTTCAGGTGCCAGAACGGCGAGCACCGCACGCTGACGGATGTGTATTACATCCCACAACTGTGTTCAAACATAATAAGCATTGGCCAGCGGAATAAATTGAAGAGCGCTCTAAAAAAGGAAAGGGAAGCCTGGTGGGCGGTGGGCACCTGGGCGGTGGCCTTTCGGAAGTTTCGGTTCGAGATCCAAAATGAGGCGGCGGCGGAGTTGCTCAGCCTGGTGGGCGGTGGCCTTTCTGAATTTTGGATTCGAGAGCTGATTATACTAGTTAAGTTCCCGTGCGTTGCTATGGGAACAAAAATAATATCTTATATGTGATACGGTTAAGATAGCCTTCTATTCCTGTGTGTATCCAATTTCTTATTTGTATTTACAGTCCTGCGTGTTCGTAGCCTCTTAATGTCATTTTGACATTTGTAATAATTTCTTAATTATGCATGACGTGCGATTCATGGACATAAGTTTTCTTTGAAGTATCGCTAATCATTAACCATGGAATCAAGGAAACATGTTATAAACAATAAACAACACGTTTCAAATAAACACCCAGTATTGATCAGTGCAATGAAACACAATCATTGGTGATGAAAATATAATTACACCACCGTTGCCAAGTAGCACCACAAACTAAAAGAAGTTATGTGAATAAACACCAATGTTCTAATAGACACTTATAGAATCAGGAGTATTGAATTGTTGCCCAAGAGCATCTCCTCTAGCGACCATCTGAACCCAGGTGTGGCATGATAAATGTCGAGCATCTACATGAGCCTTTAGGCAAACCGTTCAGGGGCAGAACACAACAGTAGGTGTGAGTACCTTTGATTCATTATATGCAACAGCAACTTATTCAAGTTATTAGTTGTGATGCAAGTAATTATACATAAAGCGTATTCAGCATAGCCATCTATGTTTCTAGGTGTAGGTATTATATGCACATTAACAATATTGGCCTAGAATATGCAGAATGTTCATCTGTACCAGATTAGAGAAAATTTCGTGTGAAAGCGAGATTAATTCACCTTTACCTGCAATAGTTGAGCTCTAGGCACTGTGAATTCAAAAGGGATCTGTAGACTGTAAGCCGTTGCTCCTCTGAAATCAGTTTGGGTGAAAATAGGAAAAATAAGTGGCTTCAGTTTTTGATGTGAACTTGTCAACTCATCTTTAGTTTAGAACAATTTGAGTGAATAGCTCCATGATGAAGAGGGTGGTGATGTTGGTGAAGAAGTACTGCTATCACACCAGATGGGCGCGTTGAGGATCTGGTTAGGGAGAAAGTGCTGCTGGAGATAACCGCGCTGCTCTGATCTGGCGTTTGAGAGAACGGACGACTGACCAGGCAAGGCGTGGTGCAGGGCTGGTGAGCAGAGGACGACGCTTCTCATGTTTCTGGCAACAGCAAAACCAGACGAGGCATGAGTTAGGCTGGGTGAGAGTGGGACGATGCTTCTCGCGTTTCTAGGAAGTGTTTTGCTCTATTCTGAATCAACAAAGCAACTGTTGGAGAATTATGTTATGTCTGAACAGAACATAAGAAATGGGGCATAATAAAGAAAACCAGAACTCACCTAACGTTGAAACAAAAAGGCTAATATTACAGGTCTTTTGTAAAATTCAAGAACTACACCTAATGAGCAATACTTATGCAATGAAGCTGCATCATGCCCCCTGCATTCTACCACAAGCACTTTCTCTCTCTTCCTCTGCCACATAAGCATCATAACTTTCTGAGAATAGCAAACCTCAGCCAACAAATATTATACTCAGGAGGGATTTAATCTCTGCCACAGAAAGCCCAAAAAATCATCAATCAAACAGTAAAAGCATGGCTAGCAAATCCTCTGTAGTACGGAAAAAACAAATAATTTTGAGAAAATGAAGGGAGGGTCTGGGTCGTGTAAACATGTGACACAAACAATGGGCCTCTCTCAACTATGCTTACATTGTGCCGGTAGAGAACAAAATAAACAGCAGGACACTCTCACCGACACCGCACTCTGCCTCCACCCTAAACCAACTCTTGTCATAACAATTCCAAATGGATGAAAAATGGCCATCCAGATTGTGGAATACGGAGAGCTACCATCAATGGTACATTCAGAGTTTCAGGCCCATGTCCATCTTTACAATTTGGGAATGAAAGAGGAGAGGAGGTCCGGAGGACAAGGTCACCAAAAATTCAAATGAAACAGATTAAAGGATGAAAGGTAGTAGCACATGATCAGACCAGATCACAAATTCACTTTCCATAAAGGAAACAGAAAGCGTGGGCATGTATACCTGTTGGTTGCTCGTCGAAGATTTGGTTCAGGGGCAGACAAAGTCTCGAACGCCTGGCGTGCACCGGCAGCGGCGGAAAGCCGAGCGCCTGGCAGCGGCCTCATCAGTTGGAGGTCGTGGAGGCCGAGGCGGCGTCTTGGCGCCCGGCGGCGTGGGTGGTGCAGGGGGCCGGTACGCGGCGGCGACGGGACTGGTGCGGGCATCGTACTCGGCGGGGCAGGGGACGGGGTGTTCCGCGACGGCGTGACGTGGTCGGTGCGGGGTAGCCTCGCCTCGCCGCGGCGTGGAGGGGGTTGATTGCCTCTACGCGGCCGCTACGTGGGGAGCAGGGGAGCCGCGCCGCCGCGTGGGGTGCAGCCGCCGCCGCCGCAACCGCGTGGTGGTGGTTGGCCGCCTCGCCGCGCCGCCGCGTGGGGTGCAGCCTCCGCCTCCGCCGCCGCCACAACCGCGTGGTGGTGGTTGGCCGTCTCGTCGCGCCGCCGCGTGGGGCGCAGCAGAGCAGGGAAGCCGCGCTGCCGCGTCCCGGCCGATTCGCAACCGCCGTTGCGCTGCGTGCCGGCGCTCGGACACGATCCCGCTGTGGGAGGTGGTTCTGAGGAGGACGGGGAAGGGAGGCGGGGAGCGGGACGTGCGCGTGTGCTTGTGCGCAGGGGCGGCAGTTCCGTGGTGGCGAGCGCGGGGGCGGGGGGTTGCCGAGGTCAGCGCGGAGGGGCGGGGTGCTTAGCGCGGGGTTTAGTAGCCGGGCGGGGCGATAAGCGTATCTGACGATATCATTTGCCTCTTTTTAGGAGTAAAGAACATTTCCCTTTATTAGTTCCGCTCGCCTGCATCCAAAGCACCTTCCGACCGTTGGAACTTAAAAACGGCCGGAGCCGGACCAAAATTCCAAAAAAGGTAGTTAACCTACGTTGTGGAGGATTCGCCATGACCCAATGAGATGTTTTTTTTCTTAAGGCTATTGCTGGTGACATTATGATCTTTGATGAGAGTTTCTCTACATTGGCTTGAAGCAGCCAAAATTAAAAAGGGACGTGATGTTATGATCTGAACCATTGACCCCATCAGACCCTTTAAAAAATAAATCTTAAATATGTATATAGGAAATGATACATACATATTAAAAGAAAAATAAAAAGATGGTTTTCTTGCTTTATTGTAAACTTTATATATAGGCACTTGAACTTATCACCTATAATACATTGTCTTTATATCACAACAAATTAGCAAACAATATACTTTTTAGCATGGCTTTTTAGGAATAAGGCCATCTCATCATACAAGTGCCACGTCAGCATACATGATATCTTTACTCAAGCTATTCACATCAATAAAACATATCATTTACTATGTATATTGTATATTTATTAGTTGTCTAAGTCAAAGTGCCGAAAATATCCATTAATATATATTAGGGTTATCTGTCAAAAAAATATGTATTAGAGACATTTATCTATTGATATAAGTAATTGTCCGTACAATTTGATATGTGATTCTGCAGCAATAAGCGGAGCATTATTTAGTAATCTTAAACTTCTATAAAACTAAAACTCACTACCAATTTCTCTATAATATGGTGAAATCATGTCATCCTGAAGACGCACAACCATGTCATCGTTCGACCCATACATTCAAAGTCACGAGGTTGCAGCCAAAGCATCCATCCACTTTTGCGACTCATGTGACTCTTCGTCAGCCTCACATCCATTACAGACACTCATCTTATTACGGATCGTACGTTAGTTTGGAAATGTACCATCTCCTAGACATATTTATATATGTTACTCCACCCGGGCTACGATCCTCAGCTCCTCGGCTGCATGTCACACTACTTTTCCAATCACGCTATATATATATATATATGTGTCCTCATCTATCTACTCATATTCATAGGACAAGCTCCTATGCATTATGTCATTGCTCTGATTCTCCTATAAAGCTAAGACGGCCAGCTCCACCCAGCTCTAGCGTGGAGTTCAGCTCTGGAGCCATGCTAAACATGAAAAAAAAGAGGGTCGCAGATAGCATGATATGCTGCGCTCGTCCGGCTGCTAGTTGTCAAAGTTTTAACCTAGCGGGCTCGGCTGCTAGTTGGTCCCATCCACACACATGCTATATGTGACGTATGACGCCGATGCTGACCATGTCGGTGTCGCTGTAGAGGTGTACGTCGGGAGTTGTTGAAGTGTTGACCAGAGTTGTTGAAGTCCCGCTCGAGGATGCGTGACGGTGTCGAGGGGCGACGGTCGAGGCCTCAGGTCGAGTCGAGGGGGTCGAGGCCCTTCGGATAAGGCCGAATCCCGAGAGATGCGGGGAATGTGTTGACTTTTGAGCCTTGAGGAGGTGCCGGATGAGACACAGTGCTTGGTATGGCGTAACAGTGAGGTACGATCCGTGGGATTCCAGGGTATGGGCGGCAAAAGCAGGATTTGACTGCCATACTTGCAACTGTTGCTGTAACTGTGACCATACGGTTAGGCGGGAGCAGGTAAAATGCATTGAATGCGCCTAGATCCGTACGGGGGGTAGGTAGTCGAGGGGTATACTGTGCTGTGCTCGAGGGCTGCCTATTCGCACGAGCGAAGTTCCGTCCTCGAGGGGTCCCCGGATGTACCCTCGAGCGTACAATCTCGGTCCGCGTGGTAGCCCATCGAGCAGGCTGTGGCTTTGGGCTGTCGATGCCTGTTCGTGGGGCGGCCCAATATGCCTTAGCCTGTGGGCTTTCGAGCGACAGTGAGGGACGTCGTTGGAGGGTTTGCGTTGCTGACCTCTGGGATTAGTCTGATTAATTGAGGGTTTGGCATACCCCTTTCCCAGATCCTCGACACGTAGCCCCCGAGCCTCTGCGTGAGTGGTGACACTCAGGCAGGGGGTTAGGAGTCGGGAGCGAGGTGCGACTCGGATTTTTCTGCGGGGGGCGCGCGAGCATCACTCGCGGGGGTAGCCCCCGAGGCCTCGGAGGAGTCGACAGACTCCTTCGAGGGCTTTATTTGTCTTCGGTCGAGGGGTGCTCGTCCAGTCGGGCACGGACCTGAACTGGAGTCGTAGTGTTTTACCGAGGGGTATGTCAGAACATCGAGCCCCCAGGGGATTTTTGACCCTCTTTCGTTGAGGGGTGCCGGACACGGTCGGGCTCCCGAACCTCGCGCGGCAGGGGCGCTGCCGGCCTCGGCGTTCATCTCACAAGTCCTTTCGATAGGACGTGAGGCGAGAAGCGTCGGACTACCCTCGATAGGGCGAGCCTCGAAGTTCTCAGTGAGCTGGTAACGGGAGAATCCAAGTGAGAGCCCGATCCTCGTTCGATAGAGGTCGGCTGGAGGCCCGGAGGCAGTCTCATTAAAGCAAAACACAATGGACCTATGGATACCGATTCTATTCGATAGGTCTCGGTGGCTCGATGCCTCCCTTCGGGGGGATTCCATAAATGTCTGTAGCATTTTGCCTTGGATATGCCCAAAGGGGTCTCGAGAGTTCATTCTAGAGCGGGGCCTCGTGTTGGCTCCCCCTTGGTCATCCCTGACTCGGGTGCTCGAGGGCGGCTGTCGAACCCTGGTCGAGGGCCAGCCTTCGTTCCCTCGAGGCTTGTTGTGGGGCCGGAGCCCATTTACCTCTTTGGGGGATTTCCAACCCTCTTTCGTCAAGGGGTGCCGGGCACGGTCGAGCCCCTGAGCCTCGTGCGGCTGGGGCGTTGCCGGCCTCGGCGTTCATCTCATGAATCCTTTCAATCAGACGTGAGGTGAGAAGCATCGGACTACCCTCGATAGGGCGAGCCTCGAAGTTCTCAGTGAGCTGATAATGGAAAAATCCAAGTGAGAGCCCGTTCCTCGTTCGATAGAGGTCGGCAGGAGGCCCGGAGGCGGTCTCATTAAAGCAAAATGCAATGGACCTATGGATACCGATTCCATTCGATAGGTCTCGGTGGCTCAATGCCTCTCTTTCGGGGGGATAACATAAAAGTCCATAGCATTTCGCCTTGGATGTGTCCAAATGGGTCTCGAGGGCTCGTTCTCAAGCAGGGCCTCGTGTTGGCTCCCCCTTGGTCACCTCTGACTCGGGTGCTCGAGGGCGGCTGTCGAACCCTGGTCGAGGGCCAGCCTTCGCTCCCTCGAGGCTTGTTGTGGGGCCGGAGCCTCTTTACCTTCTCCTGGAGGAACCCGCCGATAAGTAACATTTGTTTTTCTTACCGTCGGATGCGTCTTTTGAGGAGGAAGGTTAAACGGTGCGGTGGTGGAGATCATGGCGGGCCCGGGCAACGGCTAATTGCCTAAGGCATGACACATGTATCCGGCCGAGAATCGAGGGGGAACGGTTAGGTAAACGCATTAACTGCGGGGGGTTACCTTTTTCTTTCGTCGGATTCCGCTCGTTGCTCTTCCTGGGTATAAGACCAGAGGGGACAGGCGCTGTTTGCCCCTACCTTTGCCACATTGCCTTCACCACCGCTAGTGCTCCTGAGTCCCTGCTTTCCTGCGCGCGAGGGTAGGAGCTTAGAGCGGGAGACCACGATTGGGAACCTTCCCGGCCGCCCGTCCGCCGAGGAGATCCGCATCGTCGTCGCCGCCGCCGCGTCCACCGAACAGATTTGTGCCGCTGCCGCTGCCATGGCCCCTATCTTTCAGCCAGCAGAACCCTGGCTCCCGTCGACCTTGACGCGACAGAGGTTGAACGAGCTGGTGAGAGAGGGACTTCTCCACCCCATCACCGATCCGACTCAGCCGGAGTGGATTGCATCACCGAGGGGCCACCCGGAGCCAAACCCGCGGGAGGGCTACGTGGTGAGCTTCCTCAAGTACCACCGGCACGGGTTCGGAGCGCCCCCGAGCGAGTTCATTCGGGGGTTGACGAAGTTCTATGGCGTCGAGCTCCAACACTTCTCCCCCAACACCATCTCCAACCCCGCCATCTTCGCGACCGTCTGCGAGGGCTACTTAGGGATGGTGCCCCATTGGGAGCTATGGCTCCATCTCTACAAGGGGAGTGGTTCACCTCTCCGGTGGGGTCAGGCATGAGGCGGATAGTCAGAGCGGGCTACCTCAACTTCGTGCTGAAGATAGGCAAGTCGGAGGTGCCACGCGAGTACATCCCCACCGGGTTGATGTCCAACCACTCTCGGTGGGACGAGCAATGGTTATACCTCCGTAACGATGGAGGCTACTTCTCGCCAAACACCGGGCAGCTCATCACCGAGCGTCCATTCAACTGGCCGCATGGTGTGACGGGGGATCTCCAATGTCGACTTTGAACCCTCGCCGCCGCGATGAGGACACTTCAAGAGGCGGGCCTGACAGCGGGTGTGGTGGTCTCAGCCTTCCACAGTCGATGGGTGCTCCCCTTGATGGAGCACCCGTTGTAGTTGGACGAGATGCTCCCCGCGGTGGTGCCCGAAGTGCTCGAGAGGTGCCGGATGTCCAGCGAGGAGATACCCACTGCGAAGAGCGTCGCACGGGTGAAAGAGATGGTTGCGGGTTCATTCAGGGCAGAGGACATCAACCACCTCCCCATGCGGTCGGAGGAGGGGTGCCTCGACCTGTTGAGTGCCTCGACCCATGCCTTTCATGTTTATGTTTCGTCCCCTTTTTTCCTTACTCTTGTCCTCATGACCGAATGTTTTCGTCCAGGAGAGAATTGACTACCAGAGATCGAGGCCCCCGTTGAGGGAGGATGCTCTCGATCGTCAGGTGAGACGCTTCGACGTCTAGCAGGAAAAGAGGCGCAAGGATGAGGAGAGGAAGGAAAAGGACAAGAAGCTCCCAGAGCGCGAAAAGCGCGAGAAGCACCATGCGCAGCAGAGGCGTGACGAGCTCCCAGAGGAGGAGTCTCCCTTCGAGGATGAGGGAGACGAGGATGATGATGATGATGATCATCATGACGATGTTGAAGGGGTGGCGGGACGTCTCGAGCCCCTTCTGTCTGGTCCCTTCCGTGCTGACCGTCTTCCAGTGCAGGAAGGTGCGTCGGAGTGGCGCGCTCCTCAGCCGGTGACTACAGTCTCGGAGCGCCATCGAGGGGAAAGGTCGACCACTCCCTCGACTCGGGGGGGTTTGTCTACCTCCTGTCATGCTCGTGGCGGGACTCCGCCCACTTCGACCCGGGAGACCCGGTCTCGGTCATCGGTGCGGGTGGAACAGGGTCGTGCCCAAGAGGCCTCGTCAGGGCAGGGAGGCTCGGTGACCTCATGACAGCCCATTGCAGCCCCAGCCCTGGGAAGAGCTCAGCCTCGGGTGGGGCCTCGAGGTCTGCTGGCGGCTAGAGGGGGACCCGAAAGGCCTCTATCCCCTTTGGGTAAGTGTTGTCGATTTAAGTATCTTCTCGTTGCTTCCCCATTCTGCGGTTCATTAAGTTCTCTACTATCCTGCTTTCCATACAGGCCAAAGCGCCGCATCGAGGGGGTGACCCTTGCGCCGGCTAAGCGACTTAGGGTGGATGTGGCCATGAAGATGAGGGCCTCGGCCACAGGTGCGACGTCGAGGCCCTTGGCACCGTGGGAGGCGAGGTGGCTGTCCTTAGCCCTCGGGGCTATGGCTCACAGTAGGCTGACGGGTTCTACTCTTGCTACAGGGTCGAGCGACTCGGGGCCGTGACTAGCGGTGACTCCGAGCCGAGGAAGACGCAGGAGGGGGAGCGCCTCCCTTATGTCGATGTCCGTGGTCCCCGAGCTTGGCTCAGCGCCAGAGAGCGGAGCCCCGGCGTCAGGAGCCCCTGACCTGGGCCAGCCCGAGGTCTCTGCTTCCATGCCTGAGGTGGGAGCCCCTGAGGGCCACGAGCTGGGAATGGAGGTAGCCCCCATCGACCTCGAGGGTGAGGAGGCCATCACCCCTCCCCCTTCGATGGGGGAGTGGAAGCCGTGGCCAACAGGGCTACGCGAGTTGGAGGCTCAGCGGAAGCAGGAGCTGCCGCAGACGCAGCAGGAGGAGAAGGAGCCGCAAGAGTGGCAGGAGGAGGAGGTGACCGGGGAATGGCCCCAGCGCCATCAGGAGTAGCAGACGCCGCTGGGGGACGTGATGCTACTGGAACCATCGGCGCAGCAGCTGCCCAAGCCGTCAGAGGGGGAGGAGACCTCGGGACTCCCAAAACAGTGGGTGTTCGTGATCACCCTCGATGAGCTGCTACAAGAAGCAGCGCTGAAACCCTCGACCCAGCTCAAGGAGGAGACCTCGACACCAAGCCCACCAGCAGACGTGTCGATGGTGGACCTGCCGGCGCCACAGGACGTGGCGTTGGAGGAAGCGACGGCCTCGTCCCCTCCACCACCTCAGGAGGCGCCTGAGCCAACGTCGAGCCAGCCACCGCAGTCGTTAGCCACGCCATTGAAGGAGCCAGCGATTTCTAGTCCGCAGGTGAAGCAGTCGGAGGAGACGACGGCCTCCATCGCATTGGGGGCTCCTGGCCCGTTGAGGAGGAGGTCGACGTCTGACCCCGGGCCGAGAGGCACCGACGCCGCGTCAGAGTTCCCCACCTCAGCTGAGTTGACAGAGCACCACGGCGCCTCACGCGACGTAGCAGAGGAGATCAAGTCCTTGGTGTGAACCAAGGTCAAGACGCTCTTCTCTCATTGGGGCAAGGAGCGTGTCTTGCTCCAGGAGCTCGGCGACTCCAGTGCTCCCAGGATCGAGATGGATGACCCGGCGAAGGTCGAGCACTGGGAGGGTGTGGAGTAGTCCCAGGCGTGGCTGCAGCACTTCCTCAAGCTAGGTGTCGAGCTCGTTGGGGATCTCGACCAGAGTCACGCAGTAAGTCCCTGTTTAAATCACATATAGTTTTTGGCTTTTCCTGTATGGATCGCCTTAATCCTCGATTTCCTATTTCCAGGACTTGCGGAGGCGTTCTCACTCCAAGTCATACTTCCTCCATGAAACGCATAACAGCCGGGAGGAAGTGCTTCGCCAACTTGAGGCCGGCCGTTCTGCACAGAGCAGGGTGGCCGAGGTCGAGGAGGAGGTGAAGCAGGCTAGGAAGGAGGCCGCCAGGGCCAAGGAGGAGGCCGCCTAGGCGAAGGAGGACACCGAGGTAGCTCGAGGCGAAGCCACTCGAGTCAAGGAGGAGCTCTAGCAGGTCAAGGAGGAGGTCAACGCAGCCAGGGGCGAAGCAGAGGAGGCCAAGAGCGATGGTGCTCGCGCTCAAGAGCACGTCAAGCTGCTCACGGAGGAGGCCCAGGGCTTCATGGAGCGTATCCACTCGAGCCAGTCTGGCTCAAGTCTCTACAACGCACGACACCCTCTCCGCCTTGGTCAATGAGGTGAAGGGTCGAGCCAACAGCCTGGATGCCAAGCTTGAGGCGATGAAGGCTACCCTTCGAGAGAAGGAGCAAGCCATCATCTTGGCTGGTGGCGCCCTCGAGACCCTCCGGTGCGAGAAGATTAACTTGACTTAGGCTTTCAAGGAGGCCCAGTGGGAGCGAGACGAGGCTCGGCAGGAGCGCGACGCCATGCTGGAGGCCCGTAGCGCCCTCCAGACCCACTGCGCCAGTGAGTTCCTTGGTGGGTTTTGACCTTTTTCTTTCCATGTGACTTGTTTAACTCTTGTTTTGTCTTTCAGGCCTTGAGTCTGAGCTGCTCTCCACTCAGGCCACTGCCAAGGCACTACAGGAGAGCCATCGGGTCCTCGAGTCTTCAGCAGGATGATCCACAATGCCCAGCTGCCCGACAAGTTTTGACCCCCCATAAGCGTCGTCAAGTACAATGGCGAAACCAAACCCAAGCTCTAGCTAGCCGATTTTTGACTGGCTTGTCAGGCGGGCGGGGCACCTGATGATCACGCGATCATATGTCACCTTCCCCTGTTCCTATCCGACACCACGCGTAGGTGGCTCAAGGAGCTTCCCCCTGACCAGATTCGTGACTGGGTCGACCTGGTCTGGATCTTCGAGGGGAACTTCAAGGGTACCTACGTGTGTCCTGGAAACTCCTGGGAACTACACAACTACAAGAAAAAACTAGAGGAGTCTCTTTGTGACTTCGCTCGATGTTTCTCCAAACTCCGAACTAAACTCCCCTATATCTCTGATCTTGATGTCATTCTAGCGTTTGTTGCGGGTACGACCTGCAAGGACCTAGTTCGCGAGTTAGGGCCCAACAACCCCAACACCGTCGACAAGCTCATGGATGTGGTCACCAACTACGTGGCTAGCGAGGAGGCGGTCGGAGCCTTCTTCGGTGGTGAGAAGGACAAGGGAAAGCCACAGGCCGCCGACGCCGGGGGCTCGAGCAAAGGTTTGAAGAAGAACAAGAAGAAGAAGAAGAAGAAGAATCAGCAAGGCAAGCGTGAGGCCGTAGACGGCGATTTCGTCACAGCAGCCGAGCGCAAAAAACCACGGGGTCCCCCTGAGGGGACCGTCTTCGACAAGATGCTCGAGGAGCCCTGCCCTTATCACAAGGACAGGGCAAAACACAAGGTCAGGGACTGCCACATGCTTTGAAGGCACTTCGAGCAACTGGGCATCAAGAAGGGTGACGATAAGAAAGACAAGGGGGCAATGAGGGAGACAACGGGGAAAACGGAAAATTCCTCGAAGTCTACGACTGCTACATGATCTACGGAGGCCCCTCGACCCAGCTCACACCTTGACAGCGCAAGAGGGAACGTCGAGAAGTCTTCTCCATCTGAGTCATGACACCCCACTACCTCGACTGGTCCGATGCGCCCATCACGTTCAACCGCGATGACCATCCAGATCGTGTCCCCAACCCCGGGGCCTGTCCGCTCGTCGTCGACCCGATCATCATCAACACCTGCCTCTCGAAGGTCCTCATGGACGGCAGCAGCAGCCTGAACATCATCTACCTCAAGACCCTCGACCTCCTGGGGGTCAAGAGGTTCCAACTCCAACCCAGCGCCTAGGGCTTCCATGGCGTCGTACCAGGGAAGAAGGCTCTTCCCGTCGGCCGCATTGACCTTCCAGTCTTCTTTGGCACCCCCGCGAATTTTAGGAAAGAGACCCTCACCTTCGAGGTGGTCGGGTTTCACGAAACTTATCACGCCATCATCTGCCGACCAGGCTACGCACAATTCATGGCGGTCCCGAACTACACCTACCTCAAGCTCAAAATGCCAGGACGCAGAGGCGTCATCACCATTGGCACCTCCTACGAGCACGCGTACGACTGCGACGTCAAATGCGTCGAGTACGAAGAGGCCGTCGAGCAAAACATGATGATAGCCTCGACCCTTAAGCACCTCACCAATGAGGTGCCCGACCCCAAGTGTCGCGTCGACAGCTTCGAGCTAGCGCAAGACACCAAGAAAGTCCCCCTCGACCCAAGCTACTCCGGCGAGAAGGTGCTGACGATCAGTGCCGACCTTGAAAGCAAATAGGAAGCAGTGCTTGTCGACTTTCTCCATGCAAATGCTAATATGTTTGAGTCCTTCGGATATGCCAGGCATACCGAGGGAAGTCACCGAGCACGCCTTGGAGATCCAAGCCGGGTCCAGACTGGTGAAGCAACACCTGTGCCACTTTGACAAGGAGGAGCGCAGGATCATCGGCTAGGAAGTACACAAGATTTTGGCTGCTGGATTCATAAAGGAGGTTCATCACCCCGAATGGTTAGCTAATCCCGTGTTAGTTAAGAAAAAGAATGGAAAAATGCGGATGTTTGTTGACTATACTAGTTTAAACAAAGCATGTCCGAAAGTTCCATTTCCTTTACCACGCATTGATCAAATTGTTGACTCTACCGTGGAATGTGAAAGCCTCTCATTCCTTGATGCTTATTTCGGCTACCACCAAATCAAGATGAAAGAGTTCGACCAGCTCGTGACTTCCTTCATTACACCTTTTGGCATGTATTGCTACGTCACCATGCCCTTCGGCCTTCAAAACACCGGGGCGACATATCAGCAATGCATGCTCCATGTCTTCGGCGGACACATAGGCAACACGGTCGAGGCCTATATCGATGACATCATGGTCAAATCCAAAAAAGCCGACAACCTCATCCATAACCTCAAAATCGCATTCAGGTGCCTTCGAGCCAAGAATATCAAACTTAACCCCGAGAAATGTGTCTTTGGGGTGCCTCGGGGCATGCTCCTCGGATACATCGTCTCCCTGCCCGGGATCGAGGCCAATCCCGAGAAGGTCGTAGCCATCACACGAATGGGGCCGATTTGAGATCTCAAGGCCACACAGAGGGTCATGGGCTGTCTCGCGGCTCTCAGCTATTTCATCTCACATTTGGGGGAAAGGGCCCTGCCCCTGTATCACCTCTTGAAAAAATCCGAACGCTTCGCATGGACCGTGGAGGCTGAGGTGGCCCTCGACAAACTCAAGAGCATGCTGACCTCCACCCCGATCCTCATCCCACCTCAACCGGCGACGTTGGCTGAACCCCCGAGCCTCTCCTCCTCTATGTCGCCGCAACCACTCAGGTGGTCAGCGCGGCCATAGTGGTCGAGAGGCAAGAGGAAGGGCACACCTTGCTTGCCCAGTGGCCAGTTTACTTCATCAGTGAAGTGCTTTCGAAAACCAAGACCCGCTACCCGTAGGTGCAAAAGCTGCTCTACGTCATCATTCTTACACGTCGCAAGCTTCAGCACTACTTCCTCAGCCACCCGGTTACCGTGGTGTCTTCTTTCCCCTTGGGGGAAATCATCCAAAACCGGGTGGCTGCTGGAAGGATTGCTAAGTGGTCGGTCGAGCTCATGGGCGAGACCATCACCTACGCACCATGGAAGGCCATCAAATCTTAGGTGCTGGCAGATTTCATCGCTGAGTGGATTGACACCCAGTTGCCGCCAGTTCAAGTCCAAGCCGAGCTGTGGACAATGTACTTCGACAGGTCGCTCATGAGGATAGGAGTAGGCGTAGGCTTGCTCTTCATCTCACCCCTCGGAGTTCACATGCGTTATGTCATTCGCATCCACTTTGCCGCTTCTAATAACGTTGCGGAGTACGAGGCTCTTGTCAACGGGTTGCGTATTGCCCTCGAACTCGAGGTCCGACGCCTTGACGTTTGAGGTGACTCACAACTCATCATCGACCAAGTGATGAAGGCCTCGTGCTACCATGACGCCAAGATAGAAGCCTACTACAATGAAGTGTGCAAACTGGAAGACAAGTTCCACGGCCTCGAGCGCAATCAATTGCTCAACGCTACAACAAAGCTGTGGACGAGCTCGCGAAGATCGCATCAACTCGAGGTATTGTCCCTCTAGATGTATTCTCAAGAGACCTCTTTGAGCCCTCCATCGACTTGGGCTCGGGGGCTGGCACCACACCCTCGAAACTCGACCCCGCGGCCTCGGCCGGGGTCCCCTCAACCGGGGCCGAGGTCATGGAGATCAAGGGGAAACCTCCTCCGTCTAACCCACCTCCAGATTGGCGAGTCCCTTTCCTCAACTGCCTCATTCGAGGGGAGCTCCCGGAAGACCGGACCGAGGCTTGCTGGATCGCGCGACGGGCCAAGTCCTATGTCATCTATGGTGATGGCAAGGAACTCTACAGGCGAAGCCCATCTGGTATCCTTCAGTGCTGCATCACTATCGAAGAAGGCAGAAGGTTGAGGACATACACTCAGGGGCTTGTGGCTACCACGCAGCGCCAAGGACCCTCGTCGACAACACCTTTCGACAGGGTTTCTACTGGCCAACCGCCATTTTTGACGCCATCAACATTGTCCGCTCGTGCAAGGGGTGTCAATTCTACGCCAAGCGGACGCACCTCCCAGCTCACGCCCTACAGATGATCCCCATCACCTGGCTGTTCACGGTCTGGGGGCTTGATATCGTGGGGCCTATCAAGAGGACAACCAAGGGGTACATGCACCTACTCGTTGCTGTTGACAAGTTTACCATGTGGATCGAGGCCCGGCCTATCGGCAATATCCGCTCCGAGCGGGCGGTCGAGTTCTTCACCGACATCATCCATCGCTTTGGGGTCCCGAACATCATCATCACTGACAACGGCACACAGTTCACCGGTAAGAAGTTCTGGGATTTCTGTGATCGCAATCACATCCGTGTAAACTGGTCCGCGGTTGCTCATCCTTGAACTAGCGGCCAGGTCGAGTGCGCCAATGGCATGATTTTGCAGGGCCTCAAGCCAAGGATCTTCAACCGCCTTAACAAGCACGAAAAAATGGGCCGTAGAGCTGCCTTCGGTCCTGTGGAGCTTAAGGACAACACCTAGTCAAGCCACGGGGTTCACACCATTCTTCTTGGTCTATGGGTCTGAGGCCGTCCTCTCCATTGATCTCGAGTATGGTTCCCCTCGACTAAAGGCCTACAAGAAGCAAACCAACGAAGAAGCCCTCACAAACGCCGTCGACCAGCTAGAGGAGGCTCGGGACATGACGCTGATTCACTCTGCAAGGTATCAGCAGAAACTTCAACGCTACCACGACAAGCACATGCGCTCGAGGGACTTCCAAGTTGGAGACCTCGTACTACATCGACGACAGAGCAACAAGGGGCGTCACAAGCTGACTCCACCATGAGAAGGCCCATACACCGTAGCTGAGGTGCTGAAGCCCAGAACGTACAAGCTAGCGAACAACAAGGGCGAAACCTTCACCAACGCATGGAACATCGAATAGCTACGTCGTTTCTACCCCTAGGGCATCGATACCCTTGTACATTCTCGCATGTTTCGTACATTTTCGCATGACAAATATAAGAAGTACTTTTGATTATAACTTCAAACTCATTATTGTACATGCAAGAGGTAGCCTCGACCCTGTCTCACTAGAGTCAAGCCTCCCTCTGGGGCTAACGGGGGGAACCCCCTAAGTTCCTAAAAAATACGAATGATTTTTCAAAAATCGAGCGTCTCCTTTTGCTTCGCAACTAAGTAGAAAATGCCTCGAACCCCCTAAGGGTCAAGGGCTGTCGAGCCTGGGGCCCTCCTATGCCTCAGGGCTATGGTACCCCCACTCGCTCCCCCTTCCTCGAGGGATACGAGCATGCGTCGAACACTTAGTCGAAAAGCAAAAGTCAGGTGATCGAAGCTCGAGCGTCTCTTCTTTCCTACGCCTCGATGCGCTTCGCGATCAAGTAGAAAACACCTCGAACTCCCTAAGGGTCGAAGGCTGTTGAGCCTGGGACTCTCCTACGCCTCAGGGCTACGGTACCCCCACTCGCTCCTCCTCCCTCAAGGGATACGAGCATGCGTCGAACACTTAGTCAAAAAAGCAAAATCTAGGCGAAAGAAAATAGAGAAGGCTCGAACTTAAAATATCCAAATGCATTACGATAGATGCATAGATGTTTTAAAGGCTCACTCCACCCACACTGAATATAAGTTACAAAAACTAACTTATTTACACGGGCACTTTCGCCCAGTTTTGCCCTACAGGCCCACTCCGCTGTCTCCATCGTCGCCCTCCTTGACGGTGTATGCTTCATCTTTGGGGGGAGGACTTAATCCTTGAACTGCTTCGCCAGCGCTCCCCCGGGCCTTTCGGCATCCTGGATCAGCCCTCGGCATCGCTCCTCGTTCTCGGCATCAGTCTTTGAGATGTCAGGGATGAAGCCTTGGGTGACGACACCCATGTCAAAGACGAAGCCAGAGGAAACCACCACCAGTGCCCGCTTCACGCCGGTGTGAAGCGCCTCCCGCACACAATCTCGAAGGGTGGCGTCGAGGTGGTAGAGCCGGTTGATGAACATGGCCCCTGGGACGTCTTCTCCGGCCTCCTCGATGGGCTTGACCTCCCAAGAGGTGCAGAGCCTGTTGATGGCGACCGAAAACCTGCCGAGCAGCGCCCCCTCCGCCATGAGGCTCTCCTGTAGCGCCTTGGTGGCGGTCTGAGTGGAGAGCACCTTGGTCTCAAGTCTTGAAAGAAGAAACAACAGTTAAACAAGTCATACAGAAAGGAAAAAGTCAAAGCCCACCAAGGAACTCACCGGCACAGCGGGTTTTGAGGGTGCTGTAGTCCTCCAGCACGGCATCGCGCTCCTCCCGAGCCTCGTCTCGCTCCCGTAGGGCCTCCTTGAAAGCCTGGGTCATGTCCGTCTTCTCGCACCGGAGGGTCTCGAGGGTGCCACCAGCCAAGATGATGGCTTGCTCCTTCTCTCGAAGGGCAGCCTTCATCGCCTCGAGCTTGGCGTCCAGGCTGTCGGCTCGACCCTTCTCCTCCTTGACCATGGAGGAGAGGGTGTCACGCGCCATGGAGACTTCAGCCAGGCTGGCCTCGAGCGAGCAGATACGCTCCACGGAGCCTCGAGCCTCCTCCGCGAGTAGCTTGATGTGCTCTTGGGCACGAATGCCATCGCTCTTGGCCTTCTCCGCTTTGCCCTTGGCTATGGTGGCCTCCTCCTTGGCCACCGTGGCCTCCTCCTTGGCCCGCCGGAGCTCCTCCTTGACTTGGGCGGCTTCGCCTTGAGCTGCCTCAGCGTCCTCCTTCGCCCCGGGCGGCCTCCTCCTTGGCCTGCTTCACCTCCTCCTCGACCTCGGCCACCTTGCTCTGCGCAAAACGACCGGCCTCAAGTTGGCGAAGCACTTCCTCCTAGCTGTTGTGCGTCTCATGGAGGAAGTATGACTTGGAGTGGGAATGCCTTTGCACGTTCTAGAAACAGGAAATCGAGGGTTAAGGCAATCCATACGGAAAAAGCCAAAAACCGTATGTGATCTAAACAGGGACTTACAGCGAGATTCTGGTCGAGACCTCCAACGAGCTCGACGGCCAGCTCCAGGGAGTGCTGTAGCCACGCTCAGGACTGTTCTATGTCCTCCCAGCGCTTGACCTCCTCCGGGTCATCCATTACGATCCCAGGAGCACTGGAGTCACCGAGCTCCTGGAGCACGACGTGCTCCTGCCCCAATGTGGGAGGACCGTCTTGACCTTGGTTCACGCCAAGGACTCAATCTTATCCGCCACGTCGCGTGGGGTGCCATGGCGCTCTGCCAACTCGGCCGGGGTGGGAAACTCCGACGTGATGCTGGTATCTCCCAGCCCGGAGTCAGAAGTCAACCTCCTCAACAGGCCAGGAGCCCCCAACATGATGACTACTCCAGCATGCGAGGGGATCCTCTCCTTCCTGCTGATGTCGAAAAGCAGAAGGACTCTTGGCCATCGTCTCCTCTGGCCACTCCACCTGCGGACCTGAAATCACTGGCTCCTCTAACAGCGCGGTTGACGGTTGCGGTGGCTGGCTTGACGCTGGCTCAGGTGCCTCCGGAGGCGGCAGAGGGGTTGAGGCCGTCGTTTCCTCCAATGCCATGTCTTGTGGCATCGGCAGGTCCACCATCGACACGTCTCCCGGCGGGCTTGGCGCTGAGGTCTCTGCCTCGAGCTGTGCCCCTGGCGAGCGCGGAACCATCCACGCCTTCAATGCTGCTTCTTGCTCCATCAGCAGCTCCCCCTCCAATGGCTTAGGCGGCTGCTGCGCTGATAGATCCAGCAGCGTCACGTCCCTCGGCGGCATCTGCTGCGCCAGCTGATGATGGGGCTGGCCCCCAGTCAGCTCCTCCTCTTCTTGATGCTCCTACGACTTCTTCTCCTCCTCCTACGTCTGTGGCAGCTCCTCTTCCTGCAGGGCCTCCTGCTCCTGCTTTCGCAAGGCCTCCAGCTCATGTAGCCCCATCGGCCATGGCTTTCGCCGAGGGGGGAGGGGCGATGGCCTCCTCACCCTCGAGGTCGATGAAGGCTACCTCCGTTCCCAGCTCGTGGCCCTTGGGGGCTCCCGCCTCGAGCATGGAAACGGAGACCTCGGGTTGTCCCAGGTCAGGGCCTCCCGACGCCATGGTTCCGCTCCCTGGCGTCGGGCCAAGCTCGGGGACCACGGACGTTGACACCGAGGAGGCACGCCCTCCCTCCTATGTCTTCCCTAGCTCAGAGTCACCGCCCACCATGGTCCTCGAGTCGCTTGACCCTGCAGCAAGAGCAGAACCCATCAGCCTACCACGAGCCATAGCCCCGAGGGCTAAGGACAGCCACTTCGCCTCCCACGGTGCCAAGGGCCTCGACGTCGCACCTGTGACCGAGGACCTCATCTTCGTGGTCGGGTCCACCCTGAGCCACTTAGCCAGCACAAGGGTCGCCTCCTCGATACGGCGCTTTGGCCTGGACGAAAAGCAGATTAGCAGAGAACTTAATGAACCGTAGAATGGGGAAGCAACGAGAAAAAATTTAAATCAACAACACTTATCCAAAGGGGATAGAGGCCTTTTGGGTCCCCCTCGAACCGCTAGTAGACCTCGAAGCCTCACCCAAAGCTAAGCTTTTCCTAGGGCTAGGGCTGCTAGGCGCTGTCGGTGGGGTCACCGTGCCTCCCTGCTCCGACGAGGTCTCCTGGGCACGACTCTGCTCTGCCCGGGCCAATGACCGGGACCGGGTCTCCCGGGTCGAAGTGGGCGGGGTCCCGCCGTGAGTACAACGGGAGGCGGATGAACCCCCGTGTCGAGGGGTCGGCCGACCTTTTCCCGCGCTGGCGCTCCGAGGCCGATGTCACCGGCTGAGGGGCACGCTGCTCCGGCGAATCCTCCTGCATCGAAAGGTGGTCAGTATGGGAGGGACCAGACAGAAAGAGCTCGAGACGTCCGACCACCCCTTCGACATCGACATCATCGTCATCATCCTCATCTCGGAGACTCCTCCTCTGGGAGCCAGTCGCACCTCTGCTGCGCACGGCGCTTCTCGTGCTATTCGCGCTCCAGAAGCTTCTTGTCCTTTTTCTTCTTCTCCTCATCCTTGTGCCTCTTTTCCTACTGGGCATTGAAGTGCCTTACTTGATGATTGGGAGCATCCTCCCTCAACGGGGGCCTCAATCTCTAGTAGTCAATTCCCCCTGCATGAAGGAACTCAGTCACAAGGACAAGAGTAAGGAAAAGAGGGACGAAATATAAACACGAAAAGCATGGGTCCAGGCACTCACCAGGTCGAGGTACCCCTCCTTCGGTCGCATGGGGAGGCGGTTGACGTCCTCTGTCCTGAACGAACCTGCAACCATCCCTTTCACCCGTGCGACAATCTCCGCAGCAGATATCTCCTCACTGGACATCCGGCACCTCTCGAGCACATCAAGCGCCACCGCGGGGAGCATCTCGTCCAACCGCAGCGGGTGCTCCATCAAGGGGAGCACCCGTCGACTCTGGAAGGTCAAGACCACCACACCTGCCATCAGGCCCGCCTCTCAAAGGGTCCTCATCGCGGCGGCGAGGGGTCGAAGTCGATGTTGGAGATCCCCCATCACACCATGCAGCCAGTTGAATGGCCGCTCGGTGATGAGCCACCCGGTGTACGGCGGGAGGTAGCCTCCGTCATTGCAGAGGTAGAACCATTGCTCGTCCCACCGGGAGTGGTTGGACATCAGCCCGGTGGGGATGTACTCACGCGGCACCTCTGACTTGCCTATCTTCAACACGAAGTTAAGGCAGCCCGCTCTGACGATCCGCCTCACGCCTGGTCCCACTGGAGAGGTGAACCACTCCCCCTTGTAGAGATGGAGCCACAGGTCCCAATGTGGCGCTATCCCTAAGTAGCCCTCGCAGACGACCGCAAAGATGGTGGCGTTGGAGATGGCGTTGGGGGAGAAGTGTTGGAGCTCGACACCATAGAAGTTCGTCAGCCCCGCATAAACTCGCTCGGGGGCGCTCCAAACCCATGCCGGTGGTACTTGAGGAAGCTCACCACGTAGCCCTCCAGCGGGGTTGGCTCCAGGTGGCTCCTCGGCGGTGCAATCCACTCTGGCCGAGTCAGATTGGTGACGGGGCAGAGAAGTCCATCTCCCACCAGCTCATTCAACCTCTGTCGCATTACAGTCGACAGGCGCCAGGGTTCGGCAGGCTAGAAGATGGGGGCCATGGTAGCGGCGGCGGCACGAATCTGTTTGGTGGAAGCAGCGGCGGTGGCAACAACGTGAATCTCCTCTGTGGACGGGTGACCGGGAAGGTTCCCAATCATGACTTTTTGCTCTAAGTTCCTACCCTCGTGCATAGGAAAGCAGGAACTCGGAGCACTAGCGGTGGCGAGGGCAGGATGGCAGAGTTAGGGCGAATAGTGCCTGTCCCACCTGATTTTATACCTAGGAGGACAACGGGTGAAATCCAACGGCAGAAAAAGGTAACTCACCGCAATTAATGCGTTTAACTAACTGTTCCCCCTCGATTCTCGCCTGAATACACGCGTCACACCTTAGGCAATTAGCCATTGCCCAGGCCCGCCATGATCACCACCACTGCACCGCATAAGCCTCCTCTTCAAAAGACACATCTAATGGTAAGAAAAATAGACGTTACTTACTGACGGATTCCTCTAGGAGAAAGGTAAAGGGGCTCCGGCCCCACAAGAAGCCTCGAGGGAGCGAAGGCTGGCCCTCGACCAGGGTTCGATAGCCACCCTCGAGCACCTGAGTCAGGGGTGACCAAGGGGGAGCCAACACGAGGCCCCACTCGAGAAAGAACTCTCGAGACCTCTTTGGACATATCCAAGGTGGAATGCTACGGACTTTTATGGAATCCCCCGAAGGGAGGCATCGAGCCATCAAGACCTATCGAATGGAATTGGTATCCATAGGTCCATGCGTTTTGCTTTAATGAGACCGCCTCCGGGCCACCAGCCGACCTCTATCGAACGAGGAATGGGCTCTCACTTGGATTTTCCTGTTACCAGCTCACTGAGAACTTCGTGGCTCGCCCTATCGAGGGTAGTCCGACACTTCTCGCCTCACGTCCGATCGAAAGGACTCGTGAGAGGAACGCCGAGGCCTGCAATGCCCCAGCTACATGAGGCTCAGGGGCTCAACCGTGCCCAGCACCCCTCAACGAAAGAGGGTCAAAAATCCCCCAGGGGCTCGACGTTCCTACATACCCCTCATCAAAGCGCCACGACTCCAGTTTAGGTCCACACTCGACTGGATGAGCGCCCCTCGACCAAAGACAAATAAAGCCCTTGAAGGAGTCTTCCGACTCCTTCGAGGCCTCGGGGGCTACCCCCGCGGGTGACGCTCACGCGCGATGGGCTACCACGCGGACTGAGACCATACGCGAATAGGCCTCGTCAGCCCAAAGCCACAGCCTGCTCGATGGGCTACCACGCGGACTGAGACCATATGCTTGAGGGTACAATTCGGACGACCCCTCGAGGACAGAACTTCGCTCGAGCGAACGGGCCGCCCTCGAAGACGAAACTTTGCCTAGCGAATGAGCTAACCCTCGAGGACGGAACTTCGCCCGAGCAAACAAGCCCACCCTCGAGGATGGAACTTTGCTCGTGCGATAGGCAACCCTCGAGCACAGTATACCCCTCGGTTACCTACTCCCCGTACGGATCAAGGCACATTCAATGCATTTTACCTGCTCCCGCCTAACCTTATGGTCGCAGTCACAGTAACAGTTGCAAGTATGGCAGTCAAATCCTGCTTTTACCGCCCATACCCCAGAATCCCACGGATCGTACCTCACTGTTACGCCATACCGAGTACTGTGTCTCGTCCGGCACCCCCTCGAGACACGAAAATCAACACATTTCCCGCATCTACTGGGATTCGGCCTTATCCGATGGGCCTCGACCCCCTCAACTCGACCCCCTCAACCATCGCCCTTCGACTCCGTCATGATGACCCTCGAGCGAGACTTCAACAACTCCGGTCAACACTTCAACAACTCCCGACGCGACGGCTGCAGGACCTCCCATGCCAACGTACACCTCTATAGCGGCACCAACATGATCGGCATCAACGCCATACGTCACCAACCACGTGAGGCCTAAAAACATGTACTCCTGCACCCCTCCTTCGCCTATAAAAAGAGGCGCCAGGACTTTATCTAGGGGGAGGGGGAGGAGAAAGAGAGAGAGATCGAGAGCTTCATACGCTAAGGCTTTAGATCACAGAACAACACTGTGAGACAGTGTGAAGTAGAGAGCTAAGCGCCTGAGACGCTCAAGCTCTAGCTCACGCTTCTCACACCCGCTTGTATTCACCCCTATACTAGCGCTTCGGTGCAAGATAACACGAACTATCTCCCCCCGCGCTGGATGTAGGGCCTTCTTTGCCCGAACTAGAATAAATCACCGTGTCCTTCTTGCATCACCCACCGGATTAAGGGAGCACGCAATTACGATTTTACTCATTGGTGTTGACCCCCGGGGGTTGAAACACCGACAATAACGGTACATATGGGTAAACTTATGTAGGTGATAATAAGTTCTATTTCATTATTTTTGTAGTGTTAAAGATGGGTAGCATAGATTTAGTGCAGTTACTTGAGATTAACTTTTATAATGTCATATATGGGTAATTTAGAATGAGACTTATAGGATTACTTTACTTTATTTTTATATTGATATAAATGAGTAATTTTGTTGCAATTGGGGAAGCTTCTAGCAGGCTGAATCGCCTTGCCCTCACTCTCTCTATTCTTATCTTCATAGTTTTACACATAGACCCTCTTACATTTACGTATTTACACCAACACTCCCCCTCAAGATGGGCTAAAGATATCTAACATGCCCATCTTGCTACAATTCAACTTAACTTCATTAGGTCCTAAGCCCTTTGTAAAATAATCCGCTAGTTGGCCACGCGATTTTACATACTTTAACTTTAGGACCCCACTATCTAGCTTCTCCTTGATGAAGAACCGATCAATCTCCACACGCTTAGTGCGGTCAAACTGGATGGGATTGTTTGCCATATTGATTGCAGCAATGTTATCACAATGAAGCATCATTATCTCATTCCTCAACACCCGTAGCTCCTTTAGCAAGCCTTTTAGCCACAATATCTCACACAAGCTCAATGCCATTGCCCTATACTCAGCCTCCGCAGTAGACCAAGCAACAACTACTTTCTTTTTGCTTCTCGATGAGACAAGATTGTCTCCCACAAACACACAATAATTAGAAGTAGACCTCCTATCATCCCTGCAACTTGCCTAATCCGCATCACAATATTCCTCCAAATCCAGATGCATATTCTTCCTAAACCATAACCCTCTCCCTGGGGTTCCCTTTAGATATCTTAAAATTCTATAGACAACATCCATATGCTCTGTTCTGGGATCATGCATATATCTGCTTACTACACTCATAGCATAGGAAATGCCAGGTCTTGTGTGACACAAATAAATTAGTCTACCAACCAATCTTTGATAGGTTTCTTTATTCACAGGATCTCTAAAATGGGCAGTGATTTGATGGTTCTTGTCAATAGGAGTACTACATGGCCGACACCCAAGCATTCCAGTTTCTGCCAAGAGATCCAGAATATACTTCCTTTGGCAGAGAACAATACCCTTTGGTGACTTAGCAATCTCAATTCCAAGGAAGTATCAGAGTGGTCCTAGATCCTTTACCTCAAAGGCCCTTCCAAGATTTTCTTTCAGACACTTAATTTCCTCCACATCATCTCCAGTAATCACTATGTCATCCATATATACTGCCACAATGGTGATAAATTTCCTTCTATGCTTATAGAAGACTGTGTGATCACCATTGCATTGAGTATATCCCATACCACAAAGTGCCTTCCTAAACCTATCAAACCATGCCCGGGGTGACTGCTTTAGTCCATACAATGACTTTCTAAGTCTGCATACCTTTCCAACAGTCTGACTATTTGCAAATCCTGGTGGAATCTCCATATAGACCTCCTCATGTAAATCACCATGAAGGAATGCATTGTTCACATCCATTTGATGGAGTGGCCAACCGAAATTAACTGCACAAGAGATCAAGAGCCTAATAGTACCCATCTTTGCCACAGGAGCGAAGGTCTCATCATAGTCAATGCCATATGTTTGACTATATCCTTTTGCAACCAATCTTGCCTTATATCTATCCACCTCTCCTTTTGGGTTTTGCTTTACAGTATAGACCCACTTGCAGCCAACTGCTCTCTTCCCTTTTGGAAGTGGGACCAGCTCCCATGTCTTGTTCTTTTGAAGAGCATGCATCTCTTCTTCCATTGCTGGCTTCCACTTAGGATCCTATTTTGCACACTTTCAATCCTTTGGAATAGGCATTGTTTGTAAAGATGCAACAAATACTCTATATGTAGGTGAAAGATGAGAATATGAGAGGAAATTAGCAAAGTCATGATCTGTACTAGGATGCTCAAATCCATAGCGAACAGGAGGTTTTTAAAAATTAGATCTAGTATCTCTACATTGTGCAAGAGGTAATTCTACATGCTCAAGGTTAGGAGGGACATTACCACTTGATGGAGAGAGGTCCGAGGAGAGATTTGGGACTGGTGTAGCAAGTTGATGTGGTTGTGGTGCACTGATTTGCTCCCCCTGACTTCTAAGCCATTTCCTCTGATACACTATTGGCTCTTTTTCAACTGTTTCCTCCCCTGACTCCTGGACTGTCTCCTCTGGTATACTATTTGCTCCTTGGAAATCACCTCACAATTTTGTACATCAATTGTCTCTTCATTCCCAGCACCAACTACCTCCTCCTGACTCTCATCACCAATTACCCTTTCACATTTACCATCATCATCTTGACAAACTACCTCCTTTTCAGGCATTTCCATTGGACACGGGATAGTACCAACAATCACTTCATGTTGAGCAGCAACCTCTCTATTCTCCCCCTTTCTACTGTCACTCTCAGTGACTGAAGAGAATTTCTCCAAGAGTGGATCAAGATCACATGGTTTTGTGTAGTATGGTTCAGACTCCTTGAATGTCACATCCATACCCACAAACAATTTCATTTCAACAGGGTCCCAACACTTGTAACCCTTTTGTGTAGAAGAATATCAAACAAAAATACACTTCACCGCTTGAGGGTCCAACTTTCCAATTGACGGTCTATGATCCCTGACAAAGCAAACACAACCAAATACCCTGGGGGTACTTTAAATTCCTGTTGCCCTAGCAACAGCTCTGTAGGTGATGCCATACCAAGAACCCTAGATGGCATATGATTGAACAAATATGCTGCTATTAGCACCGCTTCACTCCAGAGATATTTGGGCACATTCATCTGAAACATAATTGACCATGCCACCTCTAACAAGAGTCGATTCTTTCTCTCAGCTACACCATTTTGTGATGGAGTGTCAGGACAAGTAGTCTGATGTATAATCCCATGCTCTGAAAGATACGCCCCAAAAACATTGTTCACATATTCCTTGCCATTATCAGTTCAGATAATCCAAATTCTAGTGTTAAATTGATTTGCAACTAACTTATGGAAGTCCTAGAAACACCGAAGGACCTCATGTTTACCCCTAAGAATGTAAACCCATGTCATACGAGTATAGCAATCAATAAAGGTGACAAACCACTTAAATCCACTCACATATGTAACTGAGCAGGGATCTCAAACATCAGAGTGTACTAGCATAAAAGGTTCACAACTTCGGAGGCCAATACTAGGATAAGTTGTCCTTGTATGCTTCCAAGTTCACAAGCATCACACACAAGTTTCTTTATGTCCACATCTCTAAAAACTTTAGGATATAATTTATTCAAACTTCCAAAAGGTACATGTCCTAACCGATGATGTAGCAAGTAGATCTCTCTCTCTTGTGTTCTAGTAGCTATTGCCAATGCTAACTGCTCCTGGTTGATGAACCACAACCCATTATGCCTGACTCCAGTCCCAATCACTCTCCCCGTCCTCTTCTCCTAAAAAATATAAGAATTTTCATCAAATATAACAATGCATTTGAACCGATCAACAAGTGAACTAACTAAGAGGAGATTGACTGAGAAGGAACATGCAAAATAGAAGATAGATGAAGAGATGGAGTGCATTCTATAGATCCTACACCATGAATGGGTTGAGAGGTACCATCAGCAGTTTGTATGGTTTTAGTATAAGAATATGGAGTGTATGTTCTAAAAGAACTAGATATGCCTGTGACATGCTTGGAAGCTCATGAGTCAATAACCTATCTTATGCCTACATGTAGATGCAAGTGCCTGTGCGTGAGTACCTTTGCCCATATGGGCATAGTTGGCAAAGTTACCAAAGTGACTGGTGATGGCCATCATAGAACCCACTAGAGTAGAACTGGAAGCTTCACATGCTTTAAAGTTCTGCCATTGTTCCCACTGCTTGACCTGTTCTCCAGTTAAGGTAAGGGACTCAATTCCAGCATTAACCTAAGGACCACTCTCTGTGATAGAACTCTCCATGGCTGCATTGGCTTGAGGGGCACCATGGCCTTTGCCACGTCCTCCAGCACGTCCTCCACCACGACCACCATGGCCTCCTAGATCACCACGAGCACCACCACGACCTCCTCAAGTTCCACTCCTACCACCATAGTTTCTTGGAAGGGGACAATTGTAGCTCATGTGTCCCTTCTCTCCATAGTTGTAACACAACCTCTTTGTCATAGTGGTATAGGCTGACTTCACCGGATTTTCACCACTCATCATCTGAAGCCTACTCTCCTCAATAACCATGGCTGACATAGCCTCCTCTATAGTAGGAAGACTCTCCTGGTGACAAAAGGCGGCCCTCCTGCTCTCAAACTCTGGGTCCAAGTTCCTCAGAAAATGAGTCACACTCCTGTCCTGTATCCACTTTTGGACATCCTGTGCATCATGTGGATCCCTCATGTGGAGTGGAGCACAGTGGTCCAGCTCTTCCCACAATGACTACAACTCACTAGCATATTGCTCCACTAATCGCACTACATGTTTCACTGCATCAGCCTTATTCTGAATTTCCATCATCACCATCACATTCCCCTGCTTGGAATACCTGATACTCAGAGTTTTCCAAATTTGTGCTGCAGTGTTCATAGCTTCCACCACTTTACTAATTGATGGTGTCATGGATGCCAATAACCATGCCACTATGGTAGAGTTCGTTGTGTGCTAGACTCTCTACTTGGGGCTAAGCTTGTTAGCTGTCTCAACACAATCTTCCATCAAATAGTTCTCCACCCCTTTTCCTCCTAGTATTACTTGCACTCTTCTAGACCAACTCAGATAATTCTTGCTTCTCTCTAGTTTCACATCATTTGGGATGAGTTCCAGCTTGACTTCACATGCCTCACTAGGACCAATCAGATTCATCTCCAAAATCCGCTGAATCATGGACTTCATCTCATTTCTTAACTCAGCTTTGGTAATTAGTGAATCATCTCCACCATTACCACCACTCTCATGCTCACCATCCTTTGCCTTTTCTGCATCCTCTATAGCCATCCACTTTGCTTCCTCATGTGGATCCATTTTCTCTTTGGATCAAGCTTCTTCCCAGACACCATAAAACACTTCTATGCACTGAATCACCAGATCTTGGTACCCCAACACGAAGCACCAGCATGCAAATAAGCAATCCCAGGTTTTCTTCTTCTCTTCAGTGCAGCACATCGACACCAACTCCTCTGCTCCCTAACCACACAGCAACACCTACAGACCACCAGGCACCAGCACCTCACCAATACTCTGCTTGCACTCGCCTGCAAGGGCAGGCTGGCCCACTCGCGAGCCCACAGGGACCTCCCCTGCCTCGGCCGTAATTCCACACGACGCCGTAGTCGTACCGGTAAAGCATCGCAGCCACACCGCTTCTCGGCCGCAGGTCCATGCTCCACCGCTAAAGCACCACACCGCGCCCTGCCTCGGCCATAGGTTCCCTCACTGCCGCTCCACATCCGCCTCCACGCGCCGCAGCTGCACCTCAGCCGTGGGTGCACGCGTGACGCCCGCGAGTCCACGCGACTCCGCTGCCCCCGTGACGTGACACCACAAGCCACACCTCTGTTCCGCCCGTGCAAGCCACACCCCTGCTCCGCCCGCGGGTCAATCCTCCGCGCCGCAGCAGGATCTTGCAGTCGCTACCACCATCGCCATCAGGTAACCCTAAAGAAGGCTCGCGATACCATGTTGTAATTGGGGAAGCTTTTGGCAGGCTGAATTGCCTTGCCCTCATCTCTCTATTCTTATCTTCATAGTTTTGCACATAGACCCTCTTACATTTACTTATTTACACCAACAAATTTAGATGTATATTTAGATGTTACTTCATATCTTTCATATTGGCAAATGTGAGTAATCTTCTAGAGAAGATGAATACATCTAATGGTTATTATTGTCATTGATGAACAGAGTCTAGCAAATGATTGGTTGGATATTTATAGTTTGGCAAAATTTTCCACTGGACACTGAAAGTGGCGTGCTTTTGCCACAGGACACCAAAAGTCGACCACTTTGCTAGAACACACAATCTTGAGTTTCAAATTTGCCAGAACACACTGAGCCTCATATTTTAAGATTTTGAGCCTGTCTAGGAGAGAGAAAGCAGGGGAACGAACCATTTTGCCCTTGGCTCAACAGGCGTCGGACCAGGCTGACTGGGTCTGGCTGGACCAACTATATGCGACACGGACCAGCTCACCTCCCCTCTCACTCCTCATTCTCCAGTCACATCTCGGCAACAACGACGGCGGTGGCTGTTGCGGCGGCGGCAGCACGACAGTGGTTGGTGCGGCAGCGGAGTGGCAGGTGCTAGTGCCGCCGGTCCTCGTCTTAGGAGGAGGTCCGCCGTCGAGCGAGGAGGTCGCGGGCGCCACTCGTTGCCCGTCGGGGAGGCCCCGAGACGCACCTCTGTTGGGTCGGGGAGGAGCATCCCCCGCGCCGCCGCAGATCGGGGAAGTCGTGCAGCCGCGCGCGCGTCCATGCTCCGGGAGGGTGCGCCGTCGTCGGTGCCCGGGAGGTCTGCCGCTGCGCCACCGTAGGTCCATGGGGAGGGAGGCCGACCGACCGCGCCGCCGAGAGACGGGGAGGGCATGGGGCGTGCCTACGGGGTCGAGCTGCCGCTCCCCAGCGCGTCGTGCGTTGCCGCGACCTCATGCCCCGGCCACGCTACCGTCGGTCCTCGGGGAGGAGCGCCGCCACGCCGCCGTCAATGGTGGGGAGCGGGATGGGCACCGTAGGCTCCGCTCGGGGAGGGGCGCGACTACCGGGGGAGGGAGGAGCGCCGCCGGCGGGGTAGGTGGGAGCGCCGCCAAGAGTGTGTGGTGGCCGAATGGGAGTGGGTCGGGTGATGCAGTCGGTGGCGGCTGGGAGTGGGTGGCAGCCGAATGGAGCTAGGGTTCGGTGGACCCTTAGACATGGTCGAACCTAACCCAATCCTGTGCGACTCGAGCCAAGGGAAAAATGGTTCGTTCCCCTGCTTTCTCTCTCCTGGACAGGCTGGAAATCTTAAAATATGAGGCTCGGTGTGTTCTGGCAAATTTAAAACTCAAGATTATGTGTTCTAGCAAAGTGGTCGACTTTTAGTGTCCTGTGGCAAAAGCACGCCACTTTCAGTGTCCTGTGGCAAATTTTGCCTTATAGTTTTGTGAGGTCTAGAATTATGTTCTAGCATGTCTCTTGAGAGTTAGAGCCTTTGGTTAGTGCTACCTTGGTCCCAAAAAAGAGTACAATTTTTGGGTTTGGATTGAGTAAAACTTCGTTTTAAGTTTATATAAATATTATTAACATTTATGACCTCAAAGAAGTATATAATGAAAATATCACGGTGAATGTAATTATAATTATTAGGTATCATAATAGCATTGTTTATATATTTAGTCAAAGTTGAGATAGATAGGCTTGATAGAAAGCTAGAATTGCATACTTTTTAAGAAGGATCGGAGTAATACATTGTAAGATCTTCTTGCAATTTACATGCATACCACTTTGTGACCATATTTCCCTTAGTCTGACTGATTAGGAGTTGGTTTACTTTTTTTGGCAGGAGCAAAGAAAGATACCGAACCTGAGGCAAAACTAACACCAGCCACGAAAATATCTGGCAGGCACGTGGAATCACCAAAGAAATTGGTTAATACAGCTCCAACTAGGTCCTCCTCACAGCAGGCAAGGCAAGGAACTGTAGACAGTAGTAACTTGAGCAATAAATTAGATAAGAAGAGACAAGAAGAGTCGGATAAGGAAATTACAGATGATCATTCAGTGAACAAACAAGAATCTAGAGCAAAACTAGACATCACCATGATTGTGCAGTCTATGAAGCGCAGAAACCTTTCAACCCGAAAAAGGAGAAATAGTTCTGTGCCATGGGTAGAACTTCTTGGGTTTAACTTCAGAAACGTGGAAATGGCACGTCAGTGTGCCCAAATCTGATACATCACCAAAATCCAAGGAGCAATTTAGTATAGACGCAGATGAACATCCTTCTAAGCAGAGTGGTGTCCCAGTCCCAGCAAAGGACAAGAATAACATTTGGACTGATTTCAAGAAGAGTAAAGATGAAGTTGTCGATGGTCTTATGACGACAACTGATGTTATCAGTCTTTATGAAGCCAAAGAGAACCACACTAAGTTTGATCCTGCAATAATCCCAGGCCTGGATCTACAAGATGGAGCTGAAAAAATTGATATTTCGACAGCACAATCTGCTCTGGCATCACTGTCTACTGTCTCGGCGCCAGACCCCTGCATCGCGTTTGCTGTTAAGATTCTAAAGGACGAAACGCCACTGACTGCATATGTTCCAGACGTTGACGAGATCATTAGGAAAATGATGTGCCATCAGAAGAGCACAACTGCTGGGACTTCAAAATCTGCTCAGGGCAGGAAGGACTGAAAGAACAGGTAGCAACTGAAGCGTCAAGGAAACGTGATAAGGGATGTCAATTTGGTGTCTGCAGATCAGTGTAATATTTTGTCATTTTTAATGCACAATTGGCACATCCTAGTGACCGGTGCCTTTAAAGTCTTTTTGTCATCTCTGTTAACTCTCTGTCCTATTTGGGTTGAACACCAATTTATGATGTTCCTTTGTTTGTTGTTCCGATGATGCATCGCATTTTCGCCTCCATGTTGGTGCAAGCGGTGAATTTGTCGGAGTATGACGTTGCTCAGCAAGCGGCCTCGTTTGGGAGCTGAAGGAGTTACTCGCCAGTAGTTTCGTTTGATAGCTGCCTGAGTTTGGGTTTGGTTGCTACTCTATGGATAACATTCTAAATTGTATTCGTACACTGGTTGTCAACGATTTATCGTCAGTTTATGAGTAATGAAGAATCCCTCTATGTTAAAAAAAGATAAATTCTACTTTTTTTCTTAAGAAACTTGTTCCGATAAATGATTGATATAAGGGCAGACCGAGAGTCGCTTGCTGTTGGTAAGGCCTTCAAAGTTTCGAATTTTGGGCTCGCCTAGTCCACATCACGAGTAGGAAGGTCGATGCAGGCCTCAGGCCGGGTAAAAAATTTCGGCGAAATTTCACTGAAATTTTTGAAATTTCGCTTTTATCGGTGAGTGCCGAAATGAAAATAAATACCGGTATGCTATAAGTTTTTGTTTTTTACACAAAACTAATTATTTTTTAAAAAAGAAAATGCTACCGTGACCGTCGAAATTTCCGAAATTTTTGAATTTTGCTTTTATCGATGACCACCGAAAAAAATTTACCGGTAAAAAAACCTTGGCCTCAGGGGGGCGTGCTCCCTGGTGCAAGGCCCACTCCCCACATATAGACGACACTTTTTCTTTTGTGACTGACATATAGACGACACTGCTCGGGGTCCGACGTCTCACGTCCGTGCCTCCGTGACCGCGACTTTGCTACCTCGCGGAATGCTTCTCCTACCTGCGTCAGCCGCTGCTTCCCATCCGCTTCTCCTCCTCCCCGCCAGAGCCGGAGGCCAAGAAGGAGCCAGTATCCACGCCGCCAAACTTCAAGCTCTCAACGGGCGACTGTCGCGCTCTTCCTTCTCTACCTCAGCTGCTCCTGCTCTCCCTCTCCCTCTCCTTCTCCCGGCAACGGTGGGGAAGGCAGCGCCCGCAGCCCATTCGATGTAATTTCCTTCATGGCCTCGGTTGCAATTGGCCTGTACCGTTTCTGCTTTCAAGATTTGTGATGCAATTGCGACTTAACATAATTCTCTGTGGACAGTAACGCTGCATCAGTTAGTTTAGCTCATCCATGTCAGTGACACAGCACATGCTGGTGCGATTTCTCTGGTGTGGCAGTCAGATGCCCAGATTAAAAATGTTAATCTTCTAGGGGCTACTTTACCGTCTATGCTGGAAGTTATTCTGTCTAATTATGCTCTGTTGCATCATACATGCAGGAATGTCTGCAAGTTTGTTTTACCATTTTCTTTGTTTTTTTAGGAGTAAAGCCACACTTTTTGCTGTCCACATAAATTTGCTGAGGAAACAATGTTAAGGTACACTTACAATGTCGATGATCATATTAGTCGACACTACATATATACTGATAAGAATGTATCGCATCGCTGTTCTTGTGTACCAGCTATAAGCTTACCAGAATTATTTTTGACAGATTCTTTGGATATTTTTTTTTAAAAAAAAAATCTTGATGATTGGTGTCCACTTTTCCTCCACTGATATGTGAAGCATATAGATCTTACAATTCTCCGTGATGGCTGTGAAGTTGTCTACATCTAACATGTTGCAACATAATCACATTCTAATATGCTATTCTGTATTGGCGAACAGGAGTTTTCAGTTCTTTCTCCAGCTGTTCCATGGGAGGTTGATGATATATGGAGAATATATGCAGGTTATTTTTTCATCTTGCATATCCCCTTGAGCTTTGGAGGGCTTGGTGTGGTTGCCAAAGTGCAACAGCGCTCCTCACTTGACGCAATGACAACAGTAGGTGGCAAACCTTTTTGTTAACTAATATTTTTATTCACTTATTTAAGTGTACCTGAGTTGGAAGCCTTTATATGGACACTGCCTTTTTGTAGAATGACATGACATACTTTGTCAATGCAGGTAATTTCTACAGTCACACTTCAGTTAGCAGAGCTTGTTTTAACCTTAGCACTACTCCAGTACACTGCAAAGCCAGGGCAAGCTATTAAACCTTTCTTTTCTGAGAAGGTTTTTACAGAACGGAATTGGGTCAAAGAGACTGTATTAGGCTTTGTAGTTTTGATGACCCTGGTATTGACCACGTCTATCTTAGCTGATAAATTGGTAGGGTCTGAGGTAAGATTTTCACCGAGCATATTGATTCCTCTCATACTTTGCAAGTGTGCATTAAAGTTTCTCTACTGCACTACAATAGTTTGTTTTTGGTTTGGAGAGGTCTAAAAGTTTGCCACCTCACTTTGGGCCCTTGCAGGATGCATATGATCCGATATTAAAGGAGATCCTTTCTGACGGTCCGATCTCTGCTCTACTGTGTTTCTTTCTCTACTGTGTTATTGCTCCGCTATCAGAAGAAACCATCTACCGTGGGTTCCTTTTAACAGCTTTGTCATCTTCAATGAAATGGCGAGACGCTATCGTGGTCAGCTCACTTGCGTTCACTGTAGCACACCTATCCGGTGAAGGTTCCATTCAGCTGTTCGTTGTTGGATGTATTACAGGGTTGGCTTATTGTCGAACTGGAACTTTGGCTGCTTCTTTCACCATCCATTCTCTGTATAATGCAGTATTATTGTATATGGCTTTAATACCATGATCATTTTTTTAGTATAATGTGAATGTGAAGTGCTTTCACTTTAGGCTGATTATTGCGGCGGTTATATGCTAGCTCAGAACTTCACTCTCTCCAGTAGTCATCGTTCGCGTGCACTATTTCACAAGGGTAACTTAATCATGAACCAAAAAAAAGGTAAACTTAATCACTATGTTAACCCTACTACGGTCGTATACCACGTAAACATATGTAATAATAATAAATAAAGCATTCATCGACATAGACCAAAATAGCAGTGACATGAGCATAAGCAACTAACGTTGTAGATTGATTTTCCTCATTGAACTTCCAACAGACCCTCTTTCCCCTGAACTCTCAAATCTATTTAAATTGGTCTCTGCATTAGTTCAGAGTAGTTTTGCAGGTGCTTTTGTTATTTCAAATTGGTCTCTACGTTAGTTCAGAGTAGTTTTGAAGGTGCTTTTGTTATTTTTAGTTAAAAATGGTAAATACTCCTGAAGAAAATGAAGAGATGCATTGGGATATGATAAATAAATAAAATAATTAGAGTTGATGAGATTTCTGTAGATGCTTAAAGAAACTGAGATTTCATTCTTGGAACATGGAAAGTACTTAAAAAATCTAGAAAACAATCAAAACATTCTAATTAATATATAAATGTGTTCTGAAATTTTTTTAAAACAAAGAACATAATACACGACCAACTAAATGCATTCAATATTAACATATGTTGTATTCCTTCTATTTTCATTCATATTTTTCCATACAAAATTTCTAACTTAAGATATTTTGGAATTTTTGAGAATTTTTTGATATTTTGTTCCATTTTCCTAGAGCTAAACCTTTTTTTTTTGAAGTTTCTAAAGACGACTTCATGAGCTCTATATATTTTATTGGACTTGTCGTATCAAAATATCTAGAACTTTTCATATTTTTGACATGTTTAGAATTTTTTTGCAGTTTAAAAAGATTATTTTGACTCAAAAGGATAAAACTCCCTTTAAAACCACTCCAAACCAGGATACGGAGGTAATTTGAGAAAGCTTGGGTGGTAAGATATCTGATTATAGAGTTTTAGGAGAAAAAATAGACTACAACGATAGTTCGAGGTAGAATAGACTTTTTCCCTTCGAAGATGTTTTCTTTATATATTTTCAAGCTGATTTTAAATTTAAAATCAATCGCTCCCTCTAGACTTCAAATATAGGACTTGTAGCTTTCGCAAGACTGGTGCTTCGATCAAAGTTGGTCTAGGCTTCTCTCGAACATGTCTTCCTGGTTCTTTTTCCCTGTATACTCAACCTATGTCTACGTCGGCATCTTTTATCTTTTATCTTTTACACAAGACTGAAACGCGGTCCCAGACGATGCGGCCACGTCATCCTAGAAAATATGAACCGTTTGATCGTGATCGAACGGATAACATCAACCCAAAAGTCGCTTTCATGTGTACTGTTCACCTAATATGTTACTGTTCACACGCGCTCGTACCCAGGAAATCGCTTTCACGTGGCAGCCACCAGCAAGGGGACGCAGCATCGCGAAGCTTTGCGGCCGTTCGTCTGGCCGGTTGGCTTGACCTTTAAGTCCAGCACCCCGACCCCGCACCCCGCCGCCGGCCGGTCCAGTCGCGGACACCCGGCACGGGCGAGATGACCAGCGGCCCTAGCGCGGCCACGCGCCGTCCTCGCTCCGCCGCTCCGGGAGGCCGCTGGCCCTACGCCACTGAGCTGCCGCGCTGTGAGCTGGGCAGGGCCGTGGGCGCCCTCGCACCACCGGGCCGCCAAAGCTACCGCGCGGCGAGCTGGGCGGGGCCGTGGCTGCCCTCGCACCACAGCGCCGCGGGCGAGTCTCTCCCCCGCCGCATTGAGAGGAAGGAGACAGGGCGCCAGGCCCCACCGCACCGCTGTTCGCTGCACTGCGCCCGCTCACCGGCAAGGCGGTGCAACAAGCCGAGTGCACAGAGGCACTCCGTGAGGCTGGCTCCCTCGCCGGTCCACCTGGATGGATGCCACGCCGAGCCTCCACCGTGGAGGGGTCGCCCTCGCCCGGCACGAGGCCAGGGACGCCGTGACCTGTCCTCATCGTCGGCAGCCGCGCCCCGGCGCCAGCCGCTGACTGCCGCCTTGGCCGCCGGTGCCGCGCAGCCTGCCCTCGTTGGCAGGCGCGCCCCGCCGTCAGCCGCCGAGCACCGTGCCCGCCGTTGCGCCGTTGTGGAGGCATCGGTGAAGACGAGCTCCAGTGCACGTTGGAGAAGCCCGGGCCGCTGCAGAACTCGGGGTCGCCGGACTCGGTGTTCGCCGGTCGCCGCACTTGTGCCCGCACCAAGGCCTGGGACAGCCAGTGCCGACTCCCGGCAGGAGCGAGCTGCGGGGGGCGCTGCCCGCTGGTGGCAGTGGCTGCCGGCCGGCGAGCGGCACCGGGCACACGCGGTCGCAGGCGGGTCGCCGGCCACGTGCGTCGCGGACCAGCTGAAGCCGAGCACTGCCGCGCGGCAGGAGGACGAAGCCGCGCAGGTCCCGGCGCGGGCAGGACCCAGCACTGCAGTCCAGGCCAGGGTAGCCGCCGTGACTGCGGCCCGAAGCCGGAGCTAGGCTGCCAAGCCGCCGCAGCACCAATCGGCACCGCGCCGGAGGCCGACCACCGCTAGAGCGCCGTACTTCTCCACAAAGGCTGGAGCCGAACCACCCGGTCGACGTGCGTGGCCCTCCATTGCTCCCCTCCACCGCACGGCCAAGCAGCGCCGGAGCCACGTCGTCGGCGTGCCGTTGTCCTGCTACTTCCCATCTCTGACCTCTCCTTCTTTCTCTCTCTTGCTCTGTCTCGGTTGATTGAATGAAGAAGCAAGCGAAAGCAGAGACGCACATGGCCTGACCCATCAAGCCGTGGCATCCAATGCCTAGCTCTCGGCCACGTTGTTCCAGCCAATCGGAGAGCAGCACCTCGCCCTTTGGGGCCCACTAGGCAGCCATAGTACACCTCCTCTCCCTTTTCTGTGTGTTGTTCACGTGAACAACAGACACGGTACACAGCACAGAGCCAGCAGCCAAGCCCACCGAACCTGACCCAACAGTATTTTAAAAATATAATATAATCTATAACTAATCTAATGATATTTATTTAGTTTTTTTTTCTGGCTGATCTACGTTTCCACCTTAGGTTACGTTTTTAGAATTGTTTACCAATAAAAAAATGTACTTCATTCATTACTAAAAAAATTTATGGAGGTCTTCTTGAATCCAAGCCTAAACAATTGTCTGCAATGAACAAGCTATAAAAGTTCACTCTGAGTGAACTGAACCTCCATGGAGAGCGCGGCGGGATTTAAGTGAACTGAAGAGCGGACTTAAGCTTGCACGTAATGCATTTGTATTTTATTTTCAGGTCCGCAAACTAAACCCCATCCAGATCCCTGCCTGCCTGCCATGAACGATGTATCAATCATCCCGATGTTCCAAACGTAAAAAAGTGAGCGTCCAAGCAAAAAATTATTTAATAAAAAACAAAACTAACCCAAAAATAGAGAAACTAATATACCAATATATTAGTACTGATCTATCAATACTTTCCGTCTCCTCAAAAAATGGTTTGCTTTACCTACATGCTAAAATATACTCTGCTCAAAATAGCAACAAACCTTTCCCAATTCTTATCTCCTTTTTAGGTCATTCCAATAAACAACGTCAACAGGATAACCATTCAACATTAAACAAAAAATAGTTAGCACCAAATATTAATAGATCAACGTACAATCGCAACAACACTATACAAACACTTCTACTGTACAAGCACCACCACACTCATCGCACCGCATATTTGCACATAAACCATATTCCAAAATCCAAATATCATTACTGCACTCCGAAGATATTTTAAAATAGTAACTACATGCATCACTCCCTGGCCATATAAACATATTATACTACACACTTAATATAACTATATACATATATTACGCATTAAAAAAAAGAGGGGGCTACTTCAGCACGGCAATCTACAATTGCCGTTTCAATATTAAATTATAAAATATGGTTTGCTAAAAAAATATAGACTTCTCAAAAAAGTCTAACTATTAAACCCACAAAGAAAGTATATATATACGCGGGCACATTTCAATCGCGGCAACGCCACGCACTGTTCTAGTGTTAACCTAGTCCAAAAATTAGTCCATTTGCCTCACATTTCTGTAAACACTCCGAAATACAAGGAATAGTAAACTATGGATGATAAACAGAATATTTAGGATTGGCTGACTTTCCTTCGTTGGTAACATAACTTCATAGATCAACGAGCGCATAGCTCGCTTGGCCAGCGCACTCGTATTTGCGCCCTGCCATGCCAGTTCTATCCCGGTGCCCACCATACTTCTGTGCACGGGAATGAGGAGCAAACCTCCCCGGTTCAAAAAAAAAAAAACACAATAGGAAATAGCAGAGTGCTTGTTGATGATAATAGTTGGGCGCACCGCACAGGGAACAAATGAATAACCAAAGATGTCCAACTAACCAAGTAAACAAATTAAATATCAGCTGTTCCTAAAGCGTATCTTGTTTGTCCAAGTAATTTAGAAATCTTGACATACAGAGCCAGAATGTTTCTGGAATCTTGTAACTGGAATGGCTAGCCAGGGTCAAAAACACATCAAGAATAAATTTTTGAGATTCATGCTTCAACAGAGTACGGATTAGCATGGCACTCCAAGCATCTGGGGCCAAATTGATAGCTTGACGGAACGATTGCACTGTATTCACCAGCCTCCTGATCATCTTACTTCTCTGCATGACAAAGCAAACCTTCAGCATTACTTTCTGAAAGAAGCAAAGCAAACGGTAGTATAGTGCGCTTGAATGGTCAGAAGTCACCTCTAGTATCTTATTAGGCACCTGTGATACTACATATGCCCTCTAGACTCTAAAAGTAAATGCCTGTTTGGGAAGCTGGTTTTGGCTTGCAACTAGAGGTCATTTTGGTTTCAAAGCAAAAACATCGTACCAGGCAAACCCATTGATTCTTGTTGGTATTACTGCTTGCCAGTAGTGCTTGACAAGCTAAAACAAAGTATTAACCAACTGACCAGAACTGTGGTTTGCCACATTCGAAAAGTAGGGTTCACTATTGGTACTCTGGTTCATGAATCGGCAATCCAGAACAGGGGCCGTGATTCAGAACTACTCGATCAGATATATGCACAGGTATAAAATAAAGGAAAGGAGGAAATGGCAAGTAAAAGGTGGCCCAGCCCAAATTTTTTAATCGTTCCAACCCTAGCACTGCAATACACAAGCTCTCTGTCCTCTCAGTCAACACAGCACCGCCACCCTTTCGCTTGTCTCCCTCAACTTCATGAGCTTACAGTAGGTCGCTGCTACCACCAGGTACGCTAGCCACAGAACTCATTTTGGCAATGTACTTCCCCATCCTCGACTCCTGCTAGATCTGATCATATGTCGAACCAGGTCAGGCCAGGTAAAATCCGGCGTTTTTTTTCTCTTGGCTCAGGACCGACCAAACCCGAACTCAACAGGCCGCTGGCGAGCCCAACCAACTCCTGGCAGGCAGCGCTCGATGTCGATGTTGATGTGCCAAGGAGACATCTATGGCCGGTGCTCGACATCGGTGCGAAGAGGAGGCATGGAGAGTTGGTGGCTGGCTGCTGCACATCGATTTGGTCTTCCTCCCCGCGGCGAGATGCATCAGCGTGGTGGTGGCTAGCGGGAATCTTGCAGCTTGACCTTCTTAGCCTCATAGGGATCTGGTAGCACCTGGCACAACCATGTGCGTGGTGCCAGGGGATGGGGATTGGAGACGGAGGATGGAAAGAATCGTGCATTCGTGGCTTGGCATGGGTCAACGATGTGAGGTGGCTGGGTGATGTCATATATGCATGATGTACTAGTGGGCTGGATCAGCACAACTGTAGCCAGGATGAAAATTCATAATGGTGATTGGACTGCAACAGAGAACACAAAATGACTTATGTTTCTTTTTCTCCCTGTCAGGTCATCAGGCCAGCCCATAGGCTAGAATTTAGGCCCAAGCCCAAACCGATTCTTGCTTCGGGTCAGAAATTACGGCCCATGCTCACCCAACGTGTCGACCAGACTGGGTTGACCATGATCAGGTCTGGCTCCTGCTTGTCACCCATACTCCCAACAAACCTGCTTTCCAGCAGCTGCCACTCTCCCAGTGATACCAAGCCAGAAACCACACCATTAGACGGATCTCAACACAGGCAGCAAAGATGGTAACCATGATGTCATCAGCATCTTAATATTCTTTGTTTGCATTCGCCCAGCGCCGTTGAACACCCACAATTTTCCAGTGATCACACACAAACCATGAATTAATTCGTGCAACCTGAATTGAGATTTGTGACCATCCTGCTATCGTACTAACTCAACCTTGTTATGTGTGGATGGAGTAGATCTCTGACCAGAGGTAAGTAATGCACAATTAAAAGAATTGAGGCATTGCACAGGAACCACAAATAACAGAGAAGAAATAATAGTTTCAACTCTCAAGTCATGATGAACATCAACTAACCTCTGGATTTATGTCCCCTGCCTTTCCCACTTTGTCAAATATATATGGGACTGTTGCTTCTTGAAGAAATGCGTCTGAAGCTTTAACAATATCCTGGACAAGGAAAACCCGAACCCGCCATCCTTTCCTCGATAAAATGAAATCAAGTAGGTCTTCTGTAGCTGCAATCACGGAATGCATATCAAATGATCTCCACTCAGGACTTCCATTGGCATTGTCACTAGAGTCAGCTCCCGCTGCGCTTGAAGATTCTGATGACTGTTCAGATATAGCTGCAATCTGAAAGCAATTAAACAAATTATGTTAGGAGGAACAAGTAAAAAAAAACTATGTATAAGACAAGATCAAAATTATATCTGTTCTCATGACACTAACCCTAACGCAACACCAGGATTAAGAGCCACAACATGATAGAGACCAAGACCCATTTCCAGGAAAGCTTGACTGATTTGTTATTTATTCTAATATCTCAGATTATTGATATTTCTCCTCTGTTGCATATTGAAGCTTAAAAACTTGTTAAGAAATGAATTACAAGCTTATCACCATATCATTTCACAGAATTACAAAGTTGGGTGCCTAAATCAATAAAGTATAACTTCTAGGACTAGTTTCAAAGTACAACTATTTCACCCATAGTAACACAAAACTATAATTTTAAAACCCTGTCAAATGGCTGCTTGATGACATCTGTCCCTACAGACAAAGACAGATGTGATGAGGACACCCAGGATGGTTGATGCATACTTGTCCAGCTAAGGGGTGGGACCAATCAGCACTACCATCAGGGTGGTGAAAAGTTCATTTGTGTTAATAGGAGCACAGATATCTGTAGTTTATGAAGTGGTCCTTAGACAAGGGGTTCTTTGGACATAGAAAGTCACTGTTTTGTGAAATTTACTCCAAGTCAATTGGAAACAAGGTTTTGTGGTGTGAATGATCATAGGTACCAGAACTGAACCTGCCCAATTTTGCGTTGAGCAACACTACGGTACTGGCACAAAATATATTTAAAAAGTAGACCAAAATAGGAGGAACTAGGTCACATTGTAAGTAAGAAGAAATGGGCAACCACATTCAAGCCAAAGACAACTCGAACCTGGGCAGTGGGGAGTGCTCTCACAAACTGAGCTAGCTCAGATCATACAGCCAAGGAAAAGATACAGGATGCCCAAACAAAACTAGATAACCAACAGTAAAAGTTTTCCATAATTCCACATCTATAGAGCTGGATACCTATTGTTGTCCTTTAGTCTATATACCTTAGTGGTTCCCCTCTATTAAGAGGGCTACCACAAATTAGTAATCATGTTCACAGAAAGGATAGATCCATGAAACTGTTTCCACGCATATAAATAGAGGAATCAGGAATGTACATTATTATATCATGACAAATGAAACTCCTTAGCGTGCTCAAGACTGTTTTTGTAATTTAATCACATAGTTTTGGAAAAAAAAAATCATGATAAAATGAAATAACAAGAGAACGAACAATAATTAAGAAATATGTACCAGCCTTTCCAGTCGATTCCATCTGATGGATCCATCGTCACGTATAAGAAGCTCCCTTAATATTTTCCTCATATCGGGGCTAGGGTCTGCAAGGAGCCTCCCAATCACAAAAGGATATGCACTCTCAATAACTTTAAACTCAGGATCCAGTGCTTTTGCAGTCCCTTCTAGAGAACCAAGCGCTCTTATCACCAGCGCATAATCAGGGGGAAGGGAGAAATTAAATTCATACATCACATCATACAAATGGTTCATTACGCCCTGCAAGGCAAGGAACAAATGAACTTAGAAAGGATCAAAGGATGGATGAGATCAGAAAAAGGAAAATAGAACCAGGCAGATGAGAGCAGCAACTATATGCAAGAAACTAAGCCATAATAATGATCCAAGTGGGAAGAAGATAGAGATCCAAGTAGACAAGCTGTTTAAATATCATACCTCAAAATTCAATTAGACTTAGCTATAGAATGTCAGCTAGGAAGGGCACAGGCATGAATAAAAGGGTGTTGCTATATTAATATTTCAAAGAAGTAAGCTAACTCGAATTCACTTCAGTTACAGATCAATCTGAAGACTTCATCATTATTACTAATTACCCAAGTTTCACAACAATAATTATCCCTACGAAACCAAAAAAAAAAAGCTAGCATTCACAGGCTTTGAAGTAACTTCAGAGAACAATAATTCCAAATAACACATGCCTCAACAACAAAGTCTTTTAGTCCCCAGCAAGTTGGTCATGAGCCACCAACAAAAAGGGAAAATAAACAAAAAATAAATAAATACATTTCTTTAACTCTAGTGGGGCTGGTGGCTCTCAGTTTTGGAAGAGCATCCATAGTGTCAAGCACCTTTTCAATTGGGGAGAGGTTTTCCAAGTGGGTGATGGAACACAATGCCGTTTCTGGGAGAACTGCTGGGCTACAAATGTGCCTTTAAGAATTTGCTATAACGATCTATACAAACTTGCTAGGGAGCCTTTAGCTTTTGTCAGTGACTGTAAAGTGATAACTCATGGTATATTGATTTCAAAATACCTCTGACTACATAAGAATTTGATAGATGGCTAGGTCTTTTGGGGGAGCTTAATGATATCGCTTTGACTGATAACAAAGCAGATGTGGTGAAATGGGAGCTTGACAGTAAGAAATCATATACCACCAAGTCTCTGTACTGTTTTCTGACTGATAGGGGCTCAACTAACAGGGTAGCAGGTTATGTGTGGAAGTGTAAAATCCCTCTAAAGATTAAAGTGTTTCTCTAGCAAGTGATTAATAACAATTTACAATCTGCCCAAAACCTAACCAAGAAAAACTGGAAGGGGAGTGACAAATGTTGCCTTTGTGGCCACCTCGAAAGTGTTGATCATATTTTCTTCACATGCCCTATGGCTAGTTTTGTTTGGAGCTTTATTAAGGGAGTTTTTCATTTGGATGCATATCCTATCTCTATGGATGATTTCTGTCAGACATGGCTTAGGGGGAGTGTTCCACTACCAAACAAAATGACCATATTTGTGTTTGCAGGAATCGCTTGGGCGCTCTGGCTATCACGTAATAAGATGGCCATCTCCAAAATTATGCCCAAAGCAACTACCGATGTTCTATACGCTGCCATATCACATATGCAGAAAAGGAGTGTGGGTCCTAGGGAGGAGGACCAGGAAAGCTTTCAGAAAATGAAGACGGTGGCGATGGAAGGACTGAAGAACTTCAAAGCAAGCAGTGTCAATTTGTCGTACGTCGTTGAGCTCTGATAGAGCAGCCACATTAATAGAACCAATGCTGATCACTGCTTTAGCTTTCGTTCTGTGGATGGTTTCTGTGTAATGGGTGGATTACCTTCCATTTCATGGCGAGCTGGTAACCCCAGCTTTACTTTTTCTTGTAATGAACTAATGGCTTTCAATAAAAGTCGAGGCAACACTTTAAAAAAAAAAACAGTGATATTATTAGGGGAGCTAAAGCCAAGTCATGGTTTGGGCACGTGGATAGCTGCTTTCCATGCACTCCTGTCCAAGACAATTCTCTGGGTATATTAGATCCTTTCAAGTCACTTGCCATTGTCTCCTCCCATTTCATGTCCAGCTGACCCCCCACCTCTCCTTCATTATTTCCTTTCCATCCCTTACTTCACTATGCACATCCACTGGAAAGAAAAATACTAACCTGGAAATCATTTGATTGCCTCCTGACATCACCAAAGGAAAACCGCAACGCATCTGCAACTGCAAGCAAATCTGTTCCCTCAGGAACAAATCCTAGTGAATGGAAATCATTCGCCAAGCCTAAGGAGTCCCGATTAACATAATGTACAAGCTGAAACAAGTAAATTCAGTTTTTCAGAAGTCAATTTCTTGATCGAAGCCAAGAAACACCAATGAAACTAACATAACAGGAAACTAAAACATGAAGCTAATACACCAAATATTTCACAAAACAAAGTTACAATTACCTGCTTGCATATGGTAGCAGACAAGGTTATTAATTTATACAAATTTCATGCAGCAAAAAGTAATCCAACAAAGCTTATAATTACTCGGCCTGTAGGGTGTAAGATAGCCCCTGGGCATTTTACTAAGACCTCATGCAGATCGAGAAAACCCTTGAAACCTGCCCTACCCCATACACAGTGGCACCAAAGCCCATGTGAGAACGACCACGACTGGGGCTGAACCTTAGACCTATGCTTTGGTGTGGGACAGACGAGGGGATTTATTCAACCCCCAACCTGAAATTCGCACCCATGTGGAGTCAAACCCATGACCTGAGGAGTGCTACTTGAGCAACTAACCAACTCAATTAAATTACACAAGAATAAAGTACTAAAAGTATAATGTTTCACACACCTGATGATAGAAACAGGACTATATAGCATAGTGACTCGCATACCAATGTTCAGTTTCATTTATGCTATACCACAAGTGCTGTAAACAGTAAGATCATTACAACAACAACATAGCCTTTTGTCCCAAGCAAATTGGGGTAGGCTAGAGATGAAACCCAAAAGAGACAAAACAGTAAGATCATTCAGCAAATTATTTCTTGCTAGATTTCCTAATGAAATTGTTGGAATTGGGTAAAGGCAGAGCAACCTGACAGAGGTCAGTTTGCCTGCTATGGCTTGTTATTGATAGGAAAGTTGCAAAAGCTTAGTTACAAGAGGGGGTGCTGCAGCTTATATAGAGCTGAGCCACTACCAACTACTCTGAGCATATTCTTGCATAAAGCAAGATGCTCCTAGACCCTTGACAGCCAAGGCATCTCATGATCAACTTGAGGCCAAGACAACACTAAAGCATAAAGCTAATAATGCAGTAAAGTAAGATACATGTGTAGGCTTAATTCCATCAGAAATTTATCAACAATGTGATTAGCCCAGGAAATAAGATTAGCCATGTTAATGTTTAACCAACTCCTGAAAATCAAACACCAGCATTGCTAGCCTAACTTGCTGCCCTTTGAAGACCTTAACAATAACACTTAGCCTGTAACTTACAAAAGTAGTTAAGTGATTTAGCAGCACAATATCTAAGTCTAAACCTTTTTGAACTTCCAGTTTCCACAATAAGAGTGAAAAACAATACCCTTCGTACGATCCATAAGTTGAATGCAGAACAAGTTAAGATAGTCTCACATACCATTTGTATAAGCCCCACACGATAGTGCCTCGGAATATCTCCCATCATACCAAAGTCAAAATATGCTAGAGATCCACCTTCAGTTGCAACTAGATTACCAGGATGGGGGTCTGCATGGAAAAATCCTTCTTCAAGCAGCTGTCGCAATGAGCAATAGAGACCCTGTGAGACACAAGGAAAAAATCAGTCCATAAGTCAGCAAGCATTAGAGAGTAAGGAACTAAGGACATACACTAAACACAGTAAAACACATCGAGATGGTATTTTAAGGGATGCAAGATATGGTCATACATTAGAATCACATAAGAGACGAAGGACGGGATTCATGTTGCAGTGCAATTTACATTCAAGCAGCCAAGTGACAATACCTCATCTATCATTCTTTTCCTGTTCAAACTGGCTTTACTGATGCGCTCAGCATCAGTTAGCTTAATTCCATCAATCCATTCCAGTGTCAGTATGGTTTCACATGTATAATTCCAGTAAACTTTTGGGACCTTGATACTTGTACTACCTTCAGAATTGACCCCACCTGAACCTGCTAGAAAATCAATGGTTTTGAGCTTGCAGCATGTAAACTTTAGAGCAACAGGTATTGTGAGACCACAGTTGGCGGATGGATATAGAGTATATCAATAATTTATTAAGAATTGAATTAAACAAGTGTCCAAACTCACCATAAGAGTAAAGAGTAGCAAACCTTTCAGCATTTTTTCCTTCTAAATTATAATCAATCTCATCAAACATGTGCCTGACCTGTTGAACCAAAGACAATATAACACAACATACAAAGGTTACAATTATACAGAACAATCTAGAATTTACAGGAGGGCATGATAATTTTCAAAAGAGAATAACAATTTGCATGTCTTGTGTTATGTAACTTCATTTTCAGAACGAGCATCTCTGAAGTTAAAAAGTAAATTCAGAAAGGATCAGAACAAAGATTAACCTATACCCAAAAATAATAGAATCACAATAAGTCAGATCACTAAGTACCAGGTAGAAGGCCATGACAAGGCAACAAACATAGGATAGTCCAACGAATACTACACCTACTAAAATTATATCCTCTATGCATAATACAAAGATAATATACCATGAATCATGTGAGGAAAGAGCAAAGCTGAGCTTCATCCATTCTCATGTTATGTGGATAGGAAGCTACTGATAATATAAATGCGAAAAACATCCTAAACCATTCTGACAATATAAATTTTGGATCCAGATCAAGTGGTCTTTGAGATTCATAGTAATCAACCGGTCATGGCAAATGTAAATGAAAAAGAAAAAAAAAGTAGCACAGACAACGACAAGTCTATTTCAGAAAGTAGAAGCTCACAATCTCATTAACTGCCACCAATAGGTCTTTGCGAGCCTTAGCAAATCGTTTCATTTGTCCTCCAATCATGTGAAACAAAAGTGCATCTAGAGTCAGCAAAGGCGCCATTCCAGGCCTTTGAACTTTGACTGCAACAAGCTCTCCAGAGTGTAGATGAGCTGCATTACTTGAAGTATCAAAGAAATGCATTTCAACTTGCAGAACTCAGGTTTGAAATATATGCTAAGGTAAATAACAATCAGTACAGAAAAAGAAGAAGAATCACCAGTTAGTAGCAGAAGTCTTATCAGAAATGTCTAACCTTTGTAAACTTGCCCCAGTGATGCTGCTGCAATCGGCTCCGGGCTGATATCAGCAAACAAATCAGAAATTCGAGAGCCCAACTGAGACTCTATGGTCCTGAGTGCAGTGCGAGTTGGAAACGGTGGTATTTGATCCTGAAAAGAAATTGTTCAGCCAAAACATTGAACTGCAACCAATAAGCTACTAGTACAAGTTCCTCAGACTTCATTTTGAACTATGCATTACTAATGGCTATTTTGGGGCCTCCAACTGAGTTAAAATCCTTTCTAGGACTTAAACATGTCAGTGGACCTACTTTCACGCCACAACTTTAGGACACTCATCCTCATAATCTAGGACATTAACATAAACTGGAGAAAGCATGTTCTTAGATCTAACAAATTCTTTTCATCACAAAAAAAAATATAGAATGGGGAGGTACCTGTAGCTTTGCAAGCTCCTGACAGTACGCACTAGGAAGTATATCAGGGCGTGTGCTCAATGCCTGGCCAAGCTGCACGATGGAAGAAAATTGGTAAAAGAACATATCATCAATTCCCTAGTTTGTAATAAGACAGTATTACACCTAAGACAATATTAGCTAATGAAGTATTGTAGTTCAGAAACAAGATATGGAAACAATGGCACACTAAAAATGCAGTCAACACAACCATCAACATGATTGATTGTGTATGATAGTTGCAGTGATTTTGATGGTCATAAGACATGTAACATTGATGTTGCTTCCACCTTAACAAGGGCATACACCATACTAAAAAGTTAAGAATCAAAATTTAATTGAAAAGATCAGTGCTACATTCTACAGATCTATGTCAATCGGCATACCTTGATGTAAAAAGGACCCAAGCGTATCAAGGTCTCTCGAAACTGCAGTAAGGAAATGACAATCAGAGGCATGATGCTCAGTTCCACCGCCAACAACAGACAAGAAAATCTACCTTTTCTGCTCTTTTATGCATGTCACTGAGCAACAAATGCCAAATAGTGAGTTTTACAACATGAAAAGAGATAGTGGCAGCCCTGTACAGAGCAAGGAATGGACCAAAGCCACGGTCAGCAAAAATCCTGCGTGAACTTGACCCCAAGATTCTTCCAAACTGGGTTTCCAGTGACTTCTTCCTGATCTTTGCATACTCTGATGATGGCCTCTCTCCATGTACACTTGTAAATGCACTTGAGTAGCTACAAAATAGGGGGGAAAAACCATCAAACATAATTTCTGTAAACAAATAACATTAGAATTATTCAACATGCTGGCTCAGTGAAACCTCTGCAAAAGTCATTGAAATAAAATATTCTCTTCAAGTAGAAAAACCAAATTATCTAATGACACAGAGTTAACCAAATAGCCTTCCTCCTAAATTGTAGTGAAGAATTCATTTAAGCTAGATCCTCCTAAATTGTAGTGAAGAACTAATATAAGCTAGATTAGTTCAGTATGTCATTTTGGCAATCTGATCTGCATGAAACTTTATAGACTGTTTCTAAAAAAACACACTAGGCACTTAGGACGACCTGGCATTGCACTCTGTCTTTTAATCCAAAACCTTTTACACTATCAAAGTGAATCGTAAATTGAATGATTGATTGGCGCATTGTACAATTACAGCTAGCGCACACCAGATGCGAAGCTGCTCCAACCCTTCATTATCTCTCGAGCTGAATTGCTGAAACGAGTCGTGCGACTTCAAAGTTAGTTTTAAAACGGAACTGCGACCTAGGGTTACGCCGTGGTGACCAATAGCTGAGATTATCCTGTCGGCTGTCGTTACCTCATCGCCGGCGTTGAGGCGGGGAGACAGGGAGGTGGCGGCAACGCCGGGGAAGAGGCCGCGGGGGCGCCCTGCAAGGCTCGGGGAACGAGAAAGGGGAGGCCTCCGCGTCGGTCGGCGCGGCGGGTGAGCAGGAGGAGCCGCGATGTAGGGCCCGGCATGGCCGGGATCTCATCAGCTCCGCCGCCCGCACGGGAGGGAGAGCCGGGGAGGAGGAGGAGGGCAGTGGGGTTTAGGGGAGGAGAGAGAGAGAGAGGTGTACGCCGTATTTTTCTCCTTGGACTTGGAAGCGGTGAGAGGAAGGAGGCAGCGGCGCCGCGTGGCTAGACCCGAGTGCGAGCTGGCGGCCTGGCGCGCGTGCGGTGGTTCGTTGCTCGGTGCTAGGCCGCTGGCCCGTTTCGTTGGAGCTCGTCCAGTCGTCCCGTTGTTGATCTCCTGGATTGCAGCCCACGCCGGCTCAAATTTAGATTTGGTTGAACAGCAAAGTCTATCATTGGTTTCTAATTTTATACCGATATACAGTATCATTTTAGTTTCTAAATTCATAAATTGATTGTTTAGGTCCTTAAATAACCAAAAATTCTGGCTCCGCTCACCGGTTGTGGCATTTTTGCCTATTGATCGGTACATCTTTTTCAGGTAATGAAACAAAGTTCCAGACTTTACGTATGGATTGACGGTGCATTGAATAACAGTTTAACACGATGGCAATTTGAGTAGGATGTAAATTTGTAATTTGAGCAATTGCTTGCTCTGCCCATTTCCCAATCGAAGATATTTCTTTTTTGCGACTTTTTCCCAATCGAAGATAATGGGCATGCCTTATTTGGGTAGGAATATGTAGGTAGAAATGACTCGTTTGAAAATTATTACAACGAAAATTTTTACAGCGTTTCCAAGTATGACTTGGCTAGCATGTTGCCGAGTTGGATTTGAGCCTCCGTGGTAAGATGCGTGTGATCACTCGCAATGGGCAGCCCCGTGGCATCAACGTACTTGACATTTGGCAGCGTGATTGCCTTTTGAGCTTCCCTCAAGCGTCGAGGAACTTGCCATTGTACTGCGCAGTTGATCCCGACCTATACATGTATGATATGTAGAGATAGACAAACAAAGACACAACATAAACAAAAAGTTTTTCTTTTACGACATAAACAAAAAAGTTAGCAAACAAGAAATATACAATCGATTCCTCTGAACATGATATTTGGATCCACACATGTTTATATTAATGCAAGAAGAGAACCACGATTTACAAACTGAAAAAGTTAAGTCAGGATGGTTACTGTGGGGCAGTCGTAGACACATACTACCCACATGGATTCATGACATGTATTCATGTGCAATCATCCAATACACGAGAGGAATGATTGACATGGTTTTCGATCCTATTAATTAACGAACATCAACTGGAGTTTAATCAAGCGACTAGTGAAACATTGTTGTGACTTTTAAAAAAAAAATGTTTCCCCAACTTTTGATTTTTTTTGGAAAGTCATAAAGTTATGCTCACAACTTTTCTGCATATCATAACTTTTTCAATATATTTTTTACATTTAGTTTATATACAACTTATCATGACAACTTTTAATCTCTACGTATTACTATATTTTAAACCTAACTATTGTTCATAACTATTAGTGGACAAACCTTTCGTAACAATTCCTCAGCATATCATTTCTAGCACGTAACTTAATTATACATTTAAGTTTTTTTGTTTATCAACACATCCTCTGAAAATATTTATACACAACTTATTCAATGCAGTTTTCTACACAATTTGTGTTGCATACAAAACTTCTAAATATACAAAATTTGTTCAAGATCAATATGTAAAAAAAGAAAATAAAAAAGGAGCTGTGCCGGGGGAAATTAGAAACAAGAGCGAAGAGGACTAAAAATGTGACCTCACACTCTGGTTGTTCGGCCTTGCTATGGTTAAAAAAAATCACCGATTCGGTCTGTTTGTTAGGAGGCACTCCGTACTCCAACTGTGCTAGAATAGAATGAACGCCCATTAATCTAGAATTGAAAGAACGTTCATTAATCGAGAGGACGTAGGTGCAGAGAGCGAGAGAAAGAATCTGTGGTTTACCTGAATGACGAGGAGATCAGGCCGGCCGAGGTCGCCGCGAACGTCGTGCACGAGAGTCTCCATCCGCCGCCGGTAGTGCTCAGCATCCTGGCGCCGCATGGTGTCAGCCTCCCCCTGGAACCAAAGCACACCGGCGAGCTCCCCGCGTCCGCTGCACTCGGCCACGGCGGCCCTGGCGCGCGTCACCATCCGCTCGTACAGCTCCGTTCCCCGGGTCCAGTTGGCGATGGGCGTGCCGCCCTGCGCGCACGGCACGAGCCCGATGACGGACTCCGGCGGGACTACTGCGCCCTTGCCGCCCGCGGACAGCACGGCGTGCGCGAAGGGCATGCCGGGCCCGATGCCGACGACGTTGCCCCCGTCGATGCCGTCGTGCAGCGGCTCGCGCGCCTCCTCCCAGCGATTCGCGGGGGAGAGGCGGAGGATGCGCTCCGACGGCGCGCACTCCGGGGGAACAATGCCGTCCCAGGTGCCGTTGGTGGCGCCGCCGCGGCCGCTTATGTTGGACTGCCCCGCCAGGATGAAGACCAGCGTCCGGCCGCCGGCGCCGGACAGCCCACCAGCCGCGGCGAGGAGGAGCAGCAGCAGGAGGAAGGGTAACGCTAACGCTGGCCGGAGTAGAGCCATTATTGCCTACAGTGCCTTTCACGTGTCCTTTTGTTATATTGGCCGGATGGCTGAATATATGCAGGATGGAAAGGATCACGGAGACACGGACTACAGCTCATAGGCATTGATCGACCGAAGCCGACAAAGATGAATGAAAGACGATTCGTCCCGATCCAATGTGTCTTTTTCCGCTGAAGCATGTGCAGTGTGCTCAGCGTGCATCCTACAAAATGGAACGGTGACAAACAAATTACATGGAAAATGAAGTTCAGTTCACCAACCCATATACGTATATACGGACTGATGCTATACCATTTCCGCTGTACAACGGCGCACCTACAAATCCCGACAGTGTTCCGCAAAGGTTTCGACTCAGTCGTCATGCTCATCTCCTGGTGCCTCTGTAAGGAACGCAATCGGAAGACGTTCGATAACGTCACAAGAGCCGAGGACCAGATCGTCCAAGCAATCGGCGACAAAGCGGAAAGCTGGATCGCGGCAGGGTTCCGGAGCATCACCCCCCTCTTCGCGCCATAGTGCTCACGCTCTTCTGTCTTGTGTTGCAAAATTAGTTGGTTTAGAAAGTACAACTAGTCCGCTCCACCGTTCTAGCCGTTGCTTTGTGTAAGTGTCGCCGATGTCCTGAAGGCTTCTCGCCAACGGGATCTCCGGATTGTAAAACTCTAACCTCTCTTAATGCAAAACGTGCTAAAGCACGGTTTCGAAAAAAATTTCGCTGTACAAAGCCAGCTATGCACTATCATTGCCTAACTGTAAGAGCAGCTCTTGTTGTCAAAAAAAAAGGTAAAAGCGACTCCAACAACTTTCTATGCACCTTTCTCGTCCTTTTATTTTTGACAAAATAAGAAAATTAACACTCCAACACCCCATTCATCCTCCCATCTTTGCCAGTCTCGCAAAAACCACTTCCTCATGCGCGTGGTACAACAGGGATGAAAACGGTACGGATGTTTTCTGATCATGTTTGATATCGAATTCGTCTAGAAGGGTTTTGATCCGTTTGTATCAGAGTCCTAACATTAAACATATGACATTGTATCTCTATCCGAATATTGAAATCACATATTTATGATGTTGATATCCAACCGTATCTTATCCGACATGGCTGTCACTATCAGTATTGGAATCCAAATTCGAGCAGAAATATGAAAACAAATATAGTATTAGTAATATATGTCCGTATCTGATCCATTCAACGGGAGGTACAAGGTCGCGTATCCGGCTTTCCTTCCGTGCCGCTGCCTGGTTCCCGCTCGCGCAAAGGCCTTCCCGTGCGCGTGAAGGACTCCAAACACCGATCACACTGCTCGCGCATCCTAGCCTTTGTCTGTGCCGCCAATTCCCGTGATACTTTTCTGCACCGCCGATTCCCGCGACACTTTCCTACGCCGCGCAGCCTCTTCCTCGACCCGTCGCCGAGAACCTCTCCTCGATTGGCTTCCTCTCGTGCAGGATCAACATGGAGCGTGTGCGGGAGGAGTGCCGCAGCATCGCTGCCGCTAGGGACAACGCCGACTCGCCGTCGTCCAAGCCGGGGGCTAGGCTCGACAGGAACGTGCCCTTCTCCATGATCGCAAAGCAAGTCTTCGATGTCACTGTCGTGTTGTCCAACATCTCCACGCCATCGGACTGGACTTGCAACGCAGGCGCGGGCAACAGGACGGCGTCCTCTACTCGATCCGTCCCGTACAAGAGGTAGAAAAAGGATGAAAACATAATTTGTTTCACTTAGGGTTCTTGATGTAAGTTTGCCACAGAGGGAAGTTTACAAATCTAGGATCATTTAATTAGTAAAAAGTATAGGGTCCTCGGTGCAAAAGTATTTTTCTTGCATCATACTCGTGAATGAAGGCTTGTGGGAATAATTTGGATTTTAGGAAGTGAGTTATGCCAAACTCTCGGAGAGAGACTCTTTTTTACTCCTCATATGTTTAGAGAGTTGATAAATCATAAGATTTGTCAAGTAAAATATAGCAAATTCTTAGAGATGCTCTAACTAATTGTTTATCCACTGCCATGTTAATGAAGGAAAAAGCAAAATATTATTTCGATTGTTCAGAGAGCTCCGATGATCAAGGGCTAGCTACGCTGCCGCGGCGCGGGCCAAGACCAGCCCCAACAGGCAGGCGAGCCTGCACAGAAAAGGAGGAAGGGAGAGGGAGAAAAAAGAGAGCCTGGTGGGTGGGTCCCATTTAAGTAGATGACTGATCTCACCTCATGTCTTAGATCAAACATGAAACAAAATCATCCCGTCCCACTTTTGTCAAAAAAAACCATCTGGTCCCACAACATGTCTCAACCTAACACTACCTTGTACTAGCTCTATAGACGGAGTGGTTTTTGTCACGTACTTTCTCTATTTTGCATTATAAGTTGCTTTGATTTTTTTAATTTATTTATTTTTCTATGTATCTAGACATATTATTATATCTAGATTCGTAGCAAAATAGATGTAGCAAACTAAAATAGATTCTAACTGAATCAATACAGAACTAAGATGCCCCAGCCAACTTTCTAAAGATCAGTCGTCATCATCCAATAATTGTTCAAGCTCATCTCTCACCTGGCAACTGTTCTACACACAGAGGAGTGGAATAGTGAATTACAAAGGGTACATACATTGGCTTGCTAATAGCGAATAGGCATCATTTAAAAGCAGAGATGATCTAGCTAGATAAATAACGTAGCTAATGCTGAAACTCACCTTATGCCGTTTCTTCATGGTTTCCAAACAGCTTGCGTGTTATAGAGGTCAGTGCTATCTCTCGATTGGCCTTCTCTTGCTGCGTCATCTGACTTGTATCGACTAAGAGCGAAGTATAAGCTTCAAGCCACTTTACTTCCTTTTACTCCTGTGCAGTCTTAAGCTGCGCCTCTGTCACCTTAAGTTGATTTCTAGAGATCTCTAGCTGCGCCTCTGTCACCTTCTCACGCTCCTTGTTACACTCTTGCGTAATTTCTGCTGTCTTGTTTACATTATCATCTAGCATGGAAATACCATCCTTAACTTTGTCCATCTTTTTCTTCCCTTTGCGTTGTGCCTTGGCTACTTCTCTCCCAATACGACGTACTTGGGCTCCATCGTCATAGGTTGAATCATTCGCTCTCTTGTTTTTCTCTTTCTCTGATTGTTCAATAGATATAGTCCATTTTGGTTCATTTTTTAGCTTCTTCCACCAATGCTCTAATGGAAACCTTTTGCCATATTTCTTTTGCCACATTTGTTGTGCTTCGCCCATTAACATGTCATCAAAGTAACCACTTGTATTGATCTTACTTGCTTTACTAAAGAAGCCATTCAATTCAGTCATACTTGCATTCAGTCAGTCCCCAATGGATCTTTAGTTGGTTAATGTCCTTTTGAGATGTTCCTGAATGTTCCTATTAAAACGGCCGCAAAATTTGATCTGCACGAAATCCTAATGCCACTCTTGTTTGCACCAAAATTTGGACTAACGAGCGCGAGGAAGAAGCTTCTTGAAGAACCGCTGCCGGGATCGGTTAAATGCTGATAACAGCCGAATATTGGGGAATTGGCTAAATCAGAATGGATTGACTAAACCAAAATCGGCTATCTGAAGATGTGTGGGCACGTCGACTCCGATCCGACAGAAGACAGCGTATTGTGGGCCACGTCGACTCCGATCCGACAGAAGACAGCGTATTGACGGCACGGGACTCTACAGGATGGAATAGTAGGGCCTAAGTTATCAAGTTTTAGTAGTTTTCTGGTTTATTTCCTTATTTTGCAAGTCATGTTAGATTAGGACTTGGTCAAAGCCTAGGGTATAAGTATGTAAGTCCCGGCACCTTGTAAACTCTCTCGACATTCAATACAATCTTTTCAGCTCCGGCCACAAAACCCTTAGTTTTAGGATATCGGCGAGTTTCTTCATTAAGCTAGCTGCATCGGGTCGTTCGACCTCTGGTTTGCTGTATAGGGCTGATTCGACCTCCTATTGATACATTGATATGGCCAAAGGGCTTGTGTTTATGCTTGATTTGGCTGTTTCGACCTCTCATCTATGCATTAGCACATGCTGACAGTTTATGTTCTCGTTTGATAGGGCCGGTTCGACCTCCTATTGTATGCGTTGACATAGACTAGTTATCAGCTCTATTAGGCCTGGCAACCTAGTAGATTCATTAAGTTACCAATGGCCAGTTATCGGCTCTATTAGGCTTGGCAACCTAGTAGATTCATTAAGTTATCAATGTTGTTTGTTATATTGTTTATTTTACTACAACAACATTATTGCCCGATCAAGATTGGTAGATTTGGCTTATATATTCTTAGATTCGATTGTCATCAATGCTCATCATGCTTATTCCTTTGCTTTGATGATCAATCTCATGCTTGCATTAGCTAGGTTGTATCAATCTTGTTCGTGACATGTGGCGCATTCTAGGGTATAGGTGGTTTTGTAGTAAAAGCTTGATAATCTTTTTTATTTTAGCGACTGCAACGGTTTAAGTCATCGATCTCACTAAGGTGGATCAATTAATGAGTTTTTGCTTTAAAGCTATCTATATACCTAGTTCGTTCTCATGTTGTTATTGGCAAATTAGCCGATTCACATGTGCTTCATCCATAATATTGCGTGCATGCGTCTGTTTAAGGCTAGTTGGTTTGCTGGGCTTGCTTGGACGAGACTTGGTTCAAAGATTTCTTTGTCTGAGGATTTAAAATTCAAAGGTTTGGTAGATTTATTAGTTTTGATCTAGATTATTGCAGCGCATGTTGGATCCTTATATATTGTACCGAATAGGCTAAATTGGCTAGTGGTTTGGTTCCCTTCACATGTATTAAGATAGTTGATTTAGCTAATTCTTTACTGTTTCTAGCACGTATCATGAATGTTCTGTACTACTTCTTATCTTAGGTTATTCATATCATGTCATGATTGGTTACTCTAGTTATACATGTTTATTCCATTATTTATTTTTAAGTGCATGTTGGATATTGACTTTCTAGTCAATGCCCTGATCCGATTGGCTATTTAGCCATACATGAAGAACTGTCTGAAATTACACCGGCACGTTCCACAATTTGACTGTTTTTTCCACCTTGTCAATTTCCGAGTCAAATTGACTGGCACACCTCGAACTCGATCGACCGGATCGACTGCTGGAGAAAGCCGCAGGGATTGGAGAACTGTTCACACTCTGATCCACCTAGCTTGCGAGAGGCAGTTGGCGTTAAGAGTCATATTTTTACGCCAACACTCTTTTTGGCACACCCGGTGGGACATACAATCGTCAACAATGGCTCCAACGAATCCATCTGACCTCAACGTCAACAACATCCTCGATGTCACGATGGAAGAACTCGATGCAGAGCAGAAGCAAGCAATTGAACGAGCTGCTGAACAACTGGTACAAAAGTGCTTGTCTTGCTTTGGAAGAGTGCATGGTGGCAAGGTAGTTTTGAAGCAATCAATGCCAAGAATCTTGATGCCGGGAGAAACTAATGAAAGAGATGAAGCAGATAAGAAGTTTATGCTAGAGCAGCTAAACAAGACGATTCATGAAGCTATTGCAAATCATCAGGCGTATTTCTTGAATACATTTGGCAACATCATGAAAGATATCTTTGCTGGCTTCTCTGTTGATCAAGTTGGACCTGCTTATTTCAATTTGAACACAGCATCAGGATCTGGTGATGGCGTGCAGAACCCTTCCAAGAATAATATGGCACCAACTTCTAATGGAGGTGCAAATGAAAGTGCTGCTCCTCATGCACAACAGCCGAAGGGTGGTCCTCCACCTAATTTTGGTGCATCTACAACTGTATCGCATTTGGCTTAAAAAATAGCTCCCTCAGTCGATAGGATCAGACGAAGCATGAATTATCATGTGGATCAAGCTATAGGAGGAGAAGCCGGTCAAGCTCAAGAAGGTGACGAAGAACCACCAGCTGGTTTTGCAAATGTTTCAAGTTATAATCATTGGGGAATGCCTGCTTGCCAAAGCATTAGAGGACCTGCTGATCCTAATGACCAACTAGTCAAGAAGCTTGCTGTCGGGTACCTGAATAAGGGGTACCCTTAACCCTTGACTAAGCAACTCAATCCCTGCATTAACAAACCCAAAACCACCATTATTATCCCCCAGCCCAAAAGTACATAAGATAACCAAAACAAGTATCAAACTACGTTGGGCCGGCCCACGAATGGGTCTCGACGAACCAGGCTACTGTTCACTCGATGGGACCCTCTCGACTCGAGGCTGTCCACTCGGGGGAACGGTCACCCTCTCGAGTGACGAAACTCCCCCGGGCGAACGATCACCCGTCGAATACCGCGCACCCCCTCAACCCGCCTACTTCCCATACGATTCCCAGGCATTTAATGCATTTTACCTGCTCTCGCCTAACCTTGTGGCTATAGCCATGGTAACAGTGGAGAGTACACCAGTCAAATCCTCCTTTTACTGCCTATACCCAGGAGACCAGCGGATCGTACCATACTGTATCACCATACCGCACACTGTGCCCCGTTCGGCACCCCCTCGAGACGTATTCGTCAACACAAACGTCGTATTTCCCGGGGCTTGGTCTTATCCATTTGGGTCTCAACCTCCTCGACTACATTCGGCCCCTCGACCACCCCTCGAGCAAGACTTCAACGCCATCGGTCAGTGCTCCAACCGCTCCCCACACGACAGCTACAGGGATCTGCATGCCCACGCATGGGCACCGGTCTTTCACCGGCCATCTACAACGTCATTACATGCACGGGAAGGACGGCCGATGTCTCCAAGCACGTCGCTACAGGGCGAATCATGCCCGACGCATGCCTCTACAGCAACAATGACTTGATCGGTATCTCCTTCGATGTCATAACCTACGTCAGCCCTATCGGTGCTCTTCCAGGGCTTTCTGTACACCCATGCCCCTCCTTGGCCTATAAAAGGAGGCGCAGGGATAGTTTAGGACAGGGGGAAACTGACCCAAAAAATAGAGGAAAGCCAGAGCCTGCAATGCTCAAGTCCTAGCCAACCTCACTCGCTCAGTTGTATTCACCCCTGTACGAGCACTTCGGTGCAAGATAATACAAAATCTCCCCCCACTGGACGTAGGGTCTTCTATTGCTCGAACCAAGATAAACCATCCGGATTAGGGAGCACGCAGTACAAATTCACTCGTTGTTGCTTGGCCCCCGGGGTCGAAACACCGACAGTTGGCGCGCCAGGTAGGGGGTCTGCGTGTCACCGATGACTTCCTGCCATTTCTCTGGATGGCAGACTCAGCTTCACCGCTTCCGCGAGCCACGGCGATCTGGTTCAGCAGCCTGGAGTTCATGTCACTCAGCGGCGGCTATGACATGACCCTGCTCTCTGTCGAAGATCCGAGCGGAGGCCGCAGCGAGGCCCCACGCTCAGGAGGGGCCGCATGCCGGTCTCGTCACCACGCATCCGTGCCCAGGAGGAGGCGCGACCGGCGCCACCGTCATCATCATCCCACATCTGGGTTGACGTCTTCCATGTTTCCTCCATCCTTGGTGGGCAGCGCAGGGCCCCTGGTCAGGGACCTGCCTAACCCACGCCTAGGAACAGAAAACGAGCCGGCAGGGCTATATGGAGACCCTGACTTCACCTTCGCGATGTGTTCGTCAGGGGAGCTCAGCAGGGTTCCCCCGATGGGCACAACTCTGTCACCCCCATTCTGCCGCCGCACGGACTGTTTGGAGCTCGCCGCCAGTTCCCATTCGGTCTAGACAAGGCCGCCAAGACGTATTCCACCACGATACGCTCTAGTATGAGCGTGCATGAGGACCGCCCGGGTTCTCTTGCGTGCTACCATGGACCTGGCAGCAGTCCTGCCAGCCTCCAAGGATCTTGGCTTCTCGCAAGCACCAGGCCCAAGGCAGTACACCCTCGGCACGATGTGACGTTGGCTGGAGGAGGAGCGGCGCGGGCTGTTCCCCATCTTCTACTCTGGCAACCCCGAATCTGACTCCGACCACTATGACCCCACCCGCAAGTGTTTTCACATCGAGGGCGAAGTCACGACAAGCGACGACACCATTGACCCAACGGCCACGGTAGCAGCAGCGGCCGCAGCAGGAGGGGCCCTTGTCGTGGCGAACCCAGAGGAGCAGCTGTCGGCTGCGCCCCAAGACGAACGCCGCATCTGAACGACCAAGATGCTCAGCTCACGCAGGTCTAGGAGATGCGAGCCAAGCTTGACGAGGATTGGGAGTGCTTGCACCAACTCGAGTGAACCCTCGAGCAGGATTGCCGACCCCCGCTCGGCGGGAGGGCCCGAGCTAGAGCCCGAGAGGTCAACCGACAGATCGTTGAAGACGGGGGACCCGAGCACCCTGTCGTCAACCATTTTACCTGAGCCAGTCAGAACATCATCGCGGCCGCCATGTTTCTTCGCAATATGCCCACGCCGTCGAACCCTCAAGCTCGGCGGATTCGAGACAAGGTCGAGGGCCTCCTCAAAGTCGCGGCCGCGCAGCAGGCCAAGAGCTCGGCCTCGAGGCATTGAGGGGTAGCCTCAGAACAACTTGTCGAGCCCCCCGCGATGAGAGGCAGGTCTCGGTTCACTAAGAAGCAGCCCGCCGAGCAAAGAAGGCGACCCCGTCTGAGATCGCATCGTCGACAACCGCGAGCCTCAAGACACGCGCTATGACATCATCGAGAACCGACGGCGCAAGAGCAGAGACACTGAGGATTGAGGCTACAGTGCCCATCGAAGGGGACACTATGATAGCGACGAGGACCATCGGGCCCCCGAGCCACCGGGCCCTCGAGTCTTCAGCAGGGCGATCCACAGCACGCCGCTGCCAAACCCCTTTTGACCCCCCACGAGCATCATCAAATACAATGATGAAACCAAGCCTGAGCTCTGGCTGGCTGACTTCTGGCTAACCTGCAAGCTAGGCAGGGCACGCGACAACTGCGCTATCATCTGCCAACTCCCCCTGTTCCTTTCTGACACCGCTCGAAGGTGGCTCGAGGAGCTCCCCCCGGTCAGATCCATAACTGGGCCGACTTGGTATAGGTCTTCGAGGGAAACTTCAAGGGGACCTACGTGCGCCCTGGCAACTCCTGGGACCTCTACAACTGCATGCAGCAACCCAAAGAGTCCCTCCACAACTTTGCCTGATGCTTTCCCAAGCAACGCACCGAGCTCCCACACATCCCCGACTACGATGTCATCCTGGCGTTCGTCTCGGGTACCACCTGCAAGGATTTGGTACTGGAGCTGGGACATAATTGCCCCAGGACCGTTGATGAGCTGATGGACGTCGTTGCCAACTACGCAGCCGGCGAGGAAGCTATCGAAGCCTTTTTTGGCAATGAGAAGGACAAAGAAAAGACACAGGCAGCCGACGGCGAGGGCATGAGCAAGGGCCCTAAGAAGGGCAACAAGAAGAAGAAAAGGCCTAGCAGGGCAAGCATGAGGCTGCGGATGATGATCTCATCGCTGCACTCGAGCGCAAGAAGCCTCGAGGTCCCCCCGAGGGGGGCATCTTCGATAAGATGCTGAAGGAGCCCTGCCCTTACCACAAGGGAGGGGCTAATCATAACCTCGAGGACTACCACATGCTTAGGAACTACTACAATAGTCTGGGCATCGAGAAGGACGACCAGAAGAAGGACAAAGGCGGCGACAAGGAGGATGATAAGTTCCCCGAGGTCTTCGACTACTACATGATCTATGGCGGCCCCTCGACCCAGCTCACGCCTCGACAATGCAAGAGAGAGCATCGAGAGGTCTTCTCCGTCCGAGTCGCTACACCCTAGTACCTCGATTGGTCCGATGCTCCCATCATGTTCGACCGTGATGACCATCTAGATCGCGTCGTCAACCCAGGAGTCTACCCGCTCGTCGTTGACCCCATCATCAACAACACCCGCCTCTCCAAGGTGCTCATGGATGGGGGCAGTAGCCTCAACATCATCTACATCGAGACCCTCAACCTCCTGGGGTCAAGAGGTCATAGCTTCAGCCCAGTGCCGGGGGCTTCCATGGAGTAGTACCTCGGAAGAAGGCCCTGCCCGTCGGTCGCGTCAACCTCCCCGTCTACTTCGGCACCCCCTCGAATTTTAGGAAGGAGATCCTCACCTTCAAAGTAGTTGGGTTTCACGGCATGTACCACGCCATCATTGGTCGAACTGGCTATGCGCAGTTCATGGCAATCCCCAACTACACATAACTCAAGCTCAAGATGTCGGGACCCAAGGGCATCACCACCATCGGCTCCTCCTACGAGCACGCATACGACTGGGACATTGAGTGCGTCAAGAATGGAGAGGCCATCGAGTAGTCCACCAGACGGGCCTTGACCCTTGAGGGCCTCGCCGCTGAGGTCCCTGACTCCAGGCGTCATGCAGGCAGCTTTAAGCCAGCCGAAGATACCAAGAAGATCCTCCTCGACCCGAGCAGCTCCAATGGGAAGGCACTGATGATCAGTGCCACCCTCGACAACAAATAGAAGCAGTGCTCGTCGAATTTCTCCATGCGAACACCGACATGTTTGCGTGGAGTCCCTTAGATATGTCAGGCATACCGAGGGAAGTCACCGAGCATGCCTTAGAGATCCGGGCCGGGTCCAGACCGGTGAAGCAACACCTGCGCCACTTCGACAAGGAGAAGCGCAGGATCATGGCGAGGAGGTGCACAAGCTTTTGGTGACCGGGTTCATCAAGGAGGTTCATCATCCCGAGTGGTTAGCTAACCCAGTATTAGTTAAGAAAAAGAATGGAAAAATGAGGATGTGTGTCGATTATACTAGTTTAAATAAAGCATGTCCTAAAGTTCCATTTCTTTTACCACGTATTGATCAAATTATTGATTTAACTGCGGGATGTGAGACCCTCTCGTTCCTTGATGCTTATTCTGGTTACCATCAAATCATGATGAAGGAGTCCGACCAGCTCGCGACCTCCTTTATCACCCCTTTTGGCATGTATTGTTACGTTATCATGCCCTTTGGCCTTCGAAACACCGAGGCAATGTACCAGCAATGCATGCTCCATGTTTTGCGAACATATAGGGATGACGGTTGAGGCCTACATTGGCAACATTGTAGTCAAATCTAAGAAGATCGACAACCTCATCAACGACCTCAAGATCACGTTCGAGTGCCTTCGAGCCAAGAATATCAAGCTCAACCCCGAGAAATGCGTCTTTGGCATGCCTCGAAGCATGCTCTTAGGATACATCATCTCTCAGCGCAGTATCGAGGCCAACCCCGAGAAAGTCACGGCGATCACCAAAATGGGGCCAATTCAAGACCTGAAGGGCGTATAGAAGGTCACGGGCTGCCTCACGGCCCTCAGCCGCTTCATCTCGCATAGACCACCAAGGCCCTGCCGCTGTATTGTCTTCTGAAGAAATCTGAGCACTTCTCATGGACCGCTAAGGCCGAGGAGGCCCTCGCTAAACTCAAAAGTATGCTGACCTCCCCTCCGATTCTCGTATCTCCTAAACCGGCTGTGCCGCCCAACCCAGCTGAGCCTCTTCTCCTCTACATCGTCGCAACCACCCAGGTGGTCAGCGCGACCATAGTGGTCGAGAGGAAGGAGGAAGGACACTCCCTACCCGTCCAACGGCCGGTTTACTTTGTCAGTGAGCTACTCTCAAAAACAAAGGTTCGCTACCCACAAATCCAGAACCTGCTCTACGCCATCATGCTCATGCGCCACAAGCTCCAGCATTACTTCCTCAGTCACCCGATAACCGTGGTTTCATCTTTTCCCCTCAGGGAGATTATCCAAAACCAGGAGGCCACGGGAAGGATCGCTAAGTGGTCAGTTGAGCTCATGGGTGAGACCCTCACTTATGCGCCACGCAAGGCCATAAAGTCTCAGGTGCTGGCGGACTTCATTGACGAATGGACTGACACCCAACTTCTGCCAGCATAGATTCAAGCCGAGCTGTGGACGATGTATTTTGACGGGTCACTCATGAAGACAGGAGCAGGCGTGGGCTTGCTCTTCATATCACCCCTTGGAGTCCATATGCGCTATGTTATACGCATCCACTTTGTCGCCTCTAATAACGTCATGGAGTATGAAGCCCTCATCAACGGTCTGTGCATCACAATCGAGCTTGGGGTTCGATGCCTCGACATTCGAGGTGACTCACAACTCGTCATCGACCAAGTAATCAAAACCTCGAGCTGCCACAACCCCAAGACGGAAGCCTACTGCAATAAGGTACGCGAATTAGAGAACAAGTTCCACGGCCTTGAGCTCAACCACATCACTCGAGGGTACAATGAAGCTGCAGATGAGCTCACCAAAATCGCATCTACTTGTGGCACCGTCCCGCCTGACATGTTTTCGAGGGACGTCTTCGAGCCCTCTGTCGACTTAGGCTCGGGGGCTAGTGTCACGTCATCAACACTTGATCCCCTGACCTCGAATGAGGCCACCTCGAATGGGACTGAGATCATGGAGATTGAGAGGTCACCTCCACCATCAAGCCCACCACCAGACTGGCGCATTCCCTTCCTCGATTGCCTTATTCGAGGGGAGCTCCCAGAACACCGAACCAAGGCATGACGGGTAGCTCAACGGGCCAAGACCTATGTCATCTATGGCGATGACAAGGAACTCTACTGACAAAGCCCGTCAGGGATCCTCCAGCATTGTATCAGCTTTGAGGAAGGCAGGAGGCTCCTCGAGGACATACACTCAAGGGCTTGCGGCCATCTCGCCGCCCCGAGGACCATCGTCGGCAACGCCTTTCGGCAAGGTTTCCATTGGCCGATCGCCGTCTCCGACGCCATCAACCTCGTTCACTCATGCGAGGGGTGCCAATTCTATGCCAAGCAAATGCACCTACCTGCACACTCTGCAAATGATCCCCATCACATGGCCTTTCACCGTTTGGGGGCTCGACCTCGTCGGGCCTCTAAAGAAGACAAACGGGGCCTTTACACACTTGCTGGTAGCAGTTGACAAGTTCACCAAGTGGATCAAGGCTCGGCCCATTACCAACATCCAATCTGAGCAAGCAGTCTTGTTCTTCACTGACATCATCCACCGCTTTGGGGTCCCCAGTGTCATCATCACCGACAATGGCACGCAATTCGCTAGCAAGAAGTTCTTGGACTTCTGCGACCACAATCACATTCATATGAATTGGTTCGCAGTCGCTCATCCTCAAACCATCGGCCAGGTTGAATGCACCAATGGCATGATCCTTTAAGGCCTCAAGCCAAGAATCTACAATCGGTTGAAGAAGTATGGCAAGAAGTGGGCTGCCGAGCTACCCTCGGTCCTATGGAGCTTAAGGACAACACCTAGTCGAGCCACAGGGTTCACTTCGTTCTTCATGGTCTATGGGTCCGAGGCCGTCCTCCCCACTGACCTCAAGTACGAGTCCCCTCAATTTAAGGCCTACAACGAACAGACGAACGAGAAGGCCCTCACAAACGCCATCGACCAGCTCGAAGAGGCTCGAGATATGGCCCTCCTTCGTTCCGCAAGGTACTAGCAGAAGCTTCGATGCTACCACAAAAAACACGTGCACAAGAGGGATCTCCAAGCTGGCGATCTTGTCCTCCATCGACGACAAAGCAACAAGGGGCGCCACAAGTTGACTCCATCGTGGGAAGGCCCATATACCGTGGCTAAGGTGCTGAAACCTAGGACGTACAAGCTAGTGAACAACAAAGGCAAAACCTTCACCAATGCTTGGAACATCGAACAGCTACGTCGCTTTTACCCCTAGGGCCTCGGGGCCTTGTACATTTCTCGTATTTTGTACAACTATGGCATCATGAATGAATAAATCAAAAATGGCTTCGATTCAGCATATTTTCTTATTTGTTCATATAAGGTAGCCTTGACACTGCTCCCTCAGAGTTGAGCCTCCCTCAGGGGCTACGAGAGGGGAACCCCCCCGAAGTCCTCAAAAAACTAGAACATTTTTTTTGAAACTCAACGTCTACTCTTTCTTACGCGCCTCGATATGTATCGTTACTTAGCAGAAAACGCCACGAGTGTCCCAAGGGTCGAGGGCTATTGATCTAGGAGCTTGCCTACACTTTTGCGCTACGGTAACTCCACTCACTCCCCCTTCGAGGGGCACGACCGTGCATCAAGTTCACTAAGTAGAAACACAATCAGGGCATGCAAGAAAGAAAAATACTTAAAGTATGCGAAATATATACATGCATAAATGTTTTAAGGCCCTCAGGGCCACGACATCACAATGTCACAAAAACTAATCTATTACATGGGCCTCTTCGCCTAGATTTGGCTCACAGGCTTTGTCTTCTGTCGCCACCATCGTCACCACCCTCATCGCCGGCGCCTTCTTCACCTTCGAAAGGAAGGACCTCAGGCTCGAACAGCTTCGCCAGCTTCTCACCGGCTCCTCGGCGTCTTCGATTAAGCCCCGGCACCTCTCCTCATTCTTGGCGTCCATTTTGGTGAGGATGGAGATGAAGCTGTGCGAGACGACGTTCATGTCATACATAAAACCAGAGTAGACGACCGCCATTGCCCGCTTCACACTGATGTGGAGGGCATACCGAACACGATCTTTCATGGTGGCCCCGAGATAGTACAGCCAGTTGACGAGAGTGGTTCTGCGCACTTCTTCCTCGACCTCCTCTGCGGGCTCGACCCCCCAGGAGTTGTAGAGCCCATTGATCGCGGCATGGAGCCTATTGGTCAAAGCCGCCTCGGCCAAAAGGCCCTCTTGCAGTGCCTTGGAGGCAGTCTGAACAGAGAGTAGGTTGGCCTTGAGACCTAGAAGGCAAAACGAAGTGAGTCGCAGCACACGGAGACAAGAAAATTGGGGTCAAGAAAGAAGACTCACTAGTGCAGTGGGTGTCAAGGACCTCATGCGCATCCACTGCTTCATCGCGCTCTTTTTGGGCCTCCTTGAAAGCGCGTATCACCTCTGTCTTGTCGATCCGCAGATCCTCGATCATCCTGCCAGCCAAGGTGATGGCCCCCTCCTTTTCCACAAGGGTCTCATTTAGCACAGCAACCTCGACAGCAAGGGCGTCGGCGTGACATTTCTCTACCTCAGCCGAGATGTGGAGGGCATCGCGGGCCTCGGAGGCCTGAGAGACATCCATCTCATGTACCTTGACGCGCTCCGTGGAGTCTCAAAGCTCTCCCTTGAGCATCTTAAGACGCCCCTCCGAGGAGGAGAGGGCCTCGAGGGCCTTCTGCGCCTCCGCGCGGGCTCGGCTGGCCTCCTCCTTTTCCTGGGATGCTTCCCCACAAGCTACCTCGGCCTCTTCCTTGGCCCTGGCAGTCTCCTCCTTTGCCTTCCTCGACTCTTCTTTAGCCTAGGCCACCCCATCCCGGGCAGACCGGCTGGCCTCATGATGGCGCCGCACCTCCTCCCGACCTTCATGCGTCGTGTGAAGGAACTCGAAATTCGCATAGGAGCGCCTCCTTAGGTCCTAGGAATAAGGAGCAAGAAATCGAGCATCAAGTCGAGAAGTTATCTAAACTCAACACACTCAGAGAAACACTTACCGAGAAAACCGACCCAGATCTTCAGTGGCGACATCAACGGCCAGCTTCAGAGCATGGGCCATCCATGCCCGATACCCATCCGCATCCACCCAGCGGTTTACCTCCGTCGCGTCATCCATCCAAATCATGGGGGCGCTAGGCTCATGCGTGTTTTGGAGTGGGAGGTGCTCCCTACGCCAAGAAGGAAGAGCCGCCTTGACCCTCTCCCTCACCGTCGACCTGATGCGCTCCACCGCGTCAGGCGAACCGCCATAACGGGTCACTCAATCAGCCAAGGTGGGGAACGGCAGCTCGACCTTCGCTCTGGCCGCTGATGACTTGGCCTCATCACTCACCTACCCCGCCAAGGCAAAAAAAGTCATGGTCAGAGCAGCTAGGGCTGCGAGGGGCCCCCGAGCGACTGCTGCTCTGGCAAGAAGAAGGGCGTCTCCCTCCTCCTTGCGCCGAGGCGATGGCCATGGGATCTCGATAGCCACCTCCTTGGGCTGCTCCTGCAGCGCCAACAGAACCACCGACACCTCCAGTGTCACGTTCTACTACTGTGGCGGCTGACCGGAGGTAGTTGCAGCCTCCCCCTGTAGCTGCGGGAGACTCGAGGATATTGGCTCCTCCAGCGACTCATCCTGTCGCCGAGGTAGTGGGGCTGAGGGCACCGCGCCCTCCGACGTTGGCTGCTGCTGCTGCAGTTGGTGCTGTTGCTGGTGCAACTCTGACTGGCTTGGTTCCAACATCTCCAGCTCTCGTTGTTGTTCAAGCTGGCTCGGCTCCAGCCCCTCTTCCTCTTGCCGCCCTTACGGCTGCTCCTCCTTCTACTTCTATAGCCGGTCTTCCTCCTCCTCCTTCTGCGGGCTATCCTGCTCTCGCTTCCACTACACCTCCACCTCGTGCAGGCCTTTGGCCACAGCTCCCGCCCCTCTCACTGGGAAGGTAGCACTCCTGCTTCATGGGGTGCTCCACCATCTCCTCGATGGAGGGAGAAGGAACCATGGCCTCTTTGTCCCCAAGGACGATCAGGGCATTTTTCGACCCAGGCTCGCGGCTGTCGAGGGCTCCCTCCTCGACTGCGAGGGCCTCAACCTGGCCAGGTGTAGGGGCCATGAACATTGAGACCAGGGCACCAATCCCACTCTTTGGCATCTGCCCACAGTCGGAGCTGCCACCCGCCATGGCCCCCGCATCGCTCGAGCCTGCAACGAGACCAGAGCCCGTCAGCCTGCCCCGAATAATTGTCGCCTGGGATTGTGATAGCCAGGCTGCCTCTGACATCAAGAGGGCCTCGGGATCACACCTGCCCCTCCCACCACCATCCTCGCAGCCGCGTCCACCTTAAGTCGATGACCCTAGAGGGATGATGACCGACCCGGGCCACCTCAAGTTACCTGGGCACCTCGACGGCCCCCTCCAAACCAGATCCTGTCCAGAGCTAGAATTGCACGGAGCGACTGGCTCGGACCTCGGCACCTTGAGCTCCACTGGGGCCACCTCCCACACGTCGTGCGTCACGAGTGGTGTCACCCGCTCCTTCAAGCCCGTTCGGCCCCGGGTCCTCTCCTTGAGCGTCGAGGACCTGGTTTGGTGTGGCGAGACGTTGGACGGACTCGGGGATGAGGCCAGCGGATTGCCGCCGCGCTGGCGACGAGACGAGGACCCATGCAGGTTGAGGAACCCCCTTGCCTTCTTTCATGTAGTCACTCCAAGATGTCCTCCTGTGTAGGAGGTGCGTCAGCTCGAGGAAAGCTGGAAAGATGGGACTCGAGATGCCCCGCCACTCCCTCGACATCATCATTGTCATCATCCTCCATGTCCGACTCCTCAGGGGGGACTCCTCGATAGGAAGCCCATCTCACCTTTGTTTAGCTCGGCGCATTTTGAGCTCCTGGCACACGAGGTTCTTCCTCTTCCTCTCCTTCTTCTCTGGGTCTTTCCTCTTCTTTTCCTGTTGAGCGTTAAAGCGCCTTACCTAGCGATCGAGGTCGTCTTCTCGAGCCAGAGGCACCGAGACCCTGTAGTTGACGTTACCCTACACTCGAAACCACAGCCAGAATGTCAAGACAAGCCAAAAAATAGGGGAGAAACTCGAGGATGTGAAATTGAGGGACTTACCAAGATGATGCTCCTTGGATCCAGCAGCATCGGGACACGATCCACGTCCCCTGGCCTGAAGTCATCGACGACCGAGCTCCTAACCCGCTTTGCGACATCCTAGGGAGGCAGGTCCACGGGCAACATCCGGCACCCCTCGAGCTGCACGGGAAGCGCCTCGGGCCCCATATGATCTAAGCGCAATGAGCGCGCCATCAAAGGTAGAACTCTTCGGCTGTGGAAGCCCACGACGACATACGCGGCATGCACACCCTGCTCGAACAAGGTGCATAACACATCGAGGAGGGGATTCAGCCTTCGCTAGAAGGGCAGGGCCACGCATCAGAGGGTGCCCCGGACGCGCCCTGATGACGCACCCAGTGTAGGCGGGCAACAGGCTGTCGTCGTTGCGGATGTAGAACCATCCCGATTGCCAGCGGTCGTGGTTGGTGGACAAGCCCATCTCAATATAGAGCTCGGACTTCTTCTGTGCCAGGCTACAACTCCCCATGCGGATGATCGTCCTCTTCCTCTCTGAGATCCACGTGGTGTAGTGCTCACCCTTGAAAAGGTGGAGCCACAATTCCTAATGCGATTCCATACCCATGTATCCCTCACAGAGCGCAGTGAATATCGCCACATTGGAGATGGTGTTGGGGGTGAGGTGTTGGACCTCGACCTCATCAAAGTGGAGCAGCGCATGCATGAAGCGGCTCGGAGGCGAACCAAATCCCAACTGGTGGAACTTGGCGAAGCTCACCACGTAGCCCTCTGGCGGCTACAGCTCCCGATGCTCCCTCGGTGACACGATCCACTCTGGTCGCTCAGCCAAAGCGATAGGGCGAAGGAGTCCCTCATCCACCAGCTTCTCCAGCTCCTGCTGCGATACATCGGAACAGGGCCAGGCATCTAGAGGGAGGAATGTGGGCGCCATGGATGCAGTGCAAATCTGCTCGGCGGGCGGGCGACCGGGAAGATTCCCAATCCTGATTTCTCTCTCACCGGTTCTTCTTTAAGTGTAGACAGATGAAGGCTCGGGCGCTCTGGTGGCGGCGGCAGAGGCAAGATGGCAAGATGGGAAACAAAGAAGCCCTACCCCTCATATTTATAAGCGATGGGGCCAAGAAACAACGGGCAGATCCAGCAACGGCACGGTAATTCCCCATGTTTAATGCGCTCACCTAACCGCCCCTCAATTCCTGAAACAGGCACACCCATCGCCCAAAAGATCTCTAGCTGTTACCCGGGTCCACCACGACTACGCCGCTTCAGCTCTTGCCTAAAAAGACACACCCAATGGATGGGAGAAATTATCCATGGCGTTTCCTTCTACGCGAACTAAAACGAATTCTGGTCCCACACCGAAATCCTCGAGGGTGCGGAGGCTGACCCTCGATCAGGGTTCCATAGTTGCACTCGAGTACCTGAGTCAGGGACACCCAAGGATAGCCAACACAAAGCTCAGCTCGAGGATGAACCCTCGAGATCCCCTCAGACGTATCCAAGGCAAAACGAAAGGATTACCATGGAATCCCCATGGAGGGAGGCATCAAGCCGTCGAGTCATATTGAATGGAACTGGTATCCATGCATCTACACGTTTGCATCACACAAAACGCCTCAGGGCCACCAGTCGACCCCATCAAATGAGGCACGAGCTCTCACTTGGATCTCCCGTTATCAGCTCACGAAGAATGTCAAGACTCGCCTAATCGAGGGTAGTACGGCACTTCTCACCTCACATCCGATCAAAAGGACTCGTGAGATGGACGCCAGAGGCTAGCAATACCCTAGCCACACGAGGCCCAGGGGCTCAGCTATGCCGGGCACCCCTCGACAAAAGAGGGTCGAATACACCCGGGGGCTCGATGACTCAAGACACCCCCTCAACTAGGCACTACGACTCCAGTTCATGTTATCCTAACCTTTTAGGAATGCCCGCTACATCCAACTGGACGAAAATACCTTTCGGCACAAGACAAGTAAAGCCCTCAGAGGAGTTTCCCCACTCCTCCGAGGCCTCGAGGGCTACCTCCGAAGGGTACGCTCGTGCGCACCCTCCGGAAAATTATGGTCGACACCTCGGTCTCGATTCAAGAACCCCCGCATGACTCCCAGCCCTCATGTGGGAGCTCGGGGGCTACTGTCGGGTACCTGAATAAGGGGTACCCTTAACCCTCGACTAAGCAACTCAATCCCTGCATTAACAAACCCAAAACCACCATTATTATCCCCTAGCCCAAAAGTAAATAAGATATCCGATCCAAGTATCAAACTACGCTGGGCCGGCCCACGAACGGGTCTTGATGAACCAGGCTACTGTTCACTCGACAGGACCCTCTCAACTCGAGGCTGTCCACTTGGGGGGAACGGTCACCCCCTCGAGTGACAGAACTCCCCCGGGCGAATGATCACCCATCGAATACCGCACACCCCCTCGACCCGCCTACTTCCCGTATGATTCCCTAGGCATTTAATGCATTTCACCTGCTCCCGCTTAACCTCATGGCTACAGTCATGGTAACAGTGGACAGTACACCAGTCAAATCCTCCTTTTACTGCCCATACCCCAGAAACCAGTGGATTGTACCATACTATATCACCATACCGCACACTATGCCCCATTCGGTAGCCCCTCGAGACGCATTTGTCAACACAAATGCTGTATTTCCTAGGGCTTGGTCTTATCCATTTGGGTCTCAACCTCCTCAACTACATTTGGCCCCCTCGACCACCCCTCGAGCAAGACTTCAACGCCATCGCTCAGTGCTCCAACCGCTCTCGACGCGATAGCTACAGGGATCTGCACACCTGTGCATGGGCATCGGTCTTTCACCGGCCATCTACAATGTCATCACACGCACGGGAAGGACGGCCGTCATCTCCAAGCACGTTGCTACAAGGCGAGCACGCCCGACGCACGCCTCTACAACAACGGTGACTTGATCGGCATCTCCTTCGATGTCATAACCTAAGCCAGCCCTACAAGCATCATTTCTAGGGTTACACTGTACACCCGTGCCCCTCCTTGGCCTATAAAAGGAGGCACCAGGCTAGCATAGAAGGGAACTCACCAAAAAATAGAGGAAAGCCAGAGCCCGCAACGCTCAAGTCCTAGTCAACCTCACTCACTCGCTTGTATTTACCCCTGTACAAGCACTTCGGTGCAAGATAATATAAACTCTCCCCCTCTCCCCGCTAGACGTAGGTCCTTATATTGCCCGAACCGGGATAAACCTTGTGTATTCTTCTTGCATCACCATCCAGATTAGGGAGCATGCAGTACAAATTCACTCTTTCATGCTCGGCCCCCAGGGTCGAAACACCGACAATTTTACGTCGGTTGATATTTTAGAAGAGGTAGATATTGGATTCGGTGATAGACCAAGGCCAACGTATGTAAGTTCTAAGCTTGACCCTAAATATAAAAGTAGGTTAGTTGATCTGTTAAAAGAATATAAAGACTGTTTCACTTGGGAATACTATGAAATGCCTGGGTTAGATAAATCAATTGTGGAACATCACTTGCCAATCAAGGATGGGTATCTAATGGGTTATGAGGGTGCTACACAAGCCAGAAAACAAAACTTTTTGACCTCATAAACCAGGATCTACTGCTAGTTATAGGTTACGGGATTACCACTAGACGTGCAGGTGCAGCAGAAGCGATGTAGTCGTACGCGTTGCAGCAGGTAGTGCAGTTGCCTGGTCGTCCGTCACCTCAGTCCTCTCGCGCGGTTCATCCCAGTGCTCCAGATGCAGCACCTCCGAGGAATCCCACACGTGCAGGGAAGAAGCGATGCACCTCTGGACTGCTAGGTCCACGAGGAGCAGAAGGCACGAGTGTGGGGAGGGCGACGGCGGCTGCCAAAGGCGTCTCTCACCCTGATTGCACCCCTACCCCTTGCTTATATAGGCATCCCCAATGAGCTCACGAGTTGGAGGTCCATTAGAAACCCTAAGCCTTGTCTAATTCGGGTCCAACCCGAATTAGCCTTCTAGCCCCTTAAGCTTGCGACCCTATGGGTTCACGCACACATTGACATGGGCCGAGTACTCTTACTCGTCCAATAGTTGACAGTGGCCTCTAGCAAGGCGTGACAACTCCTATGTGCATGCAAAGATCATATCACACAAACCACTATGACCACATACAAGTTATTCCCTTTGCCACTCGATATATGGTTCAACTCGTGGGTTAACACTTAACCCAAGCACAGCCATGCATTTGTTGAACCAATCACTTAAGTGATCCAGTGATATCTCTCTCATGTAGAGAGGGGCAAATTCCATCTTGATTGTCTATGTCTCATAGCATGCTTCCCGACCACTCGAAGAGCACCTTTATAACTACCCAGTTACGGAGTAACGTTTGATAGTCCCTAGGTAGGCCATTTCACATCTTGAGTACATACCACAATCTTAGGTCTAAAGACATAACGTACATGATGTGAATAGAGACTTTCTCATATCGGGTAAGTCCAGCCTACATGTCTCACATGTGCCCACATTATTAGTTTGACATCTCCATGTCCATGACTTATGAAATATAGCCATCAACTAATACATGTGCTGGTAATATTCAAGTGTGTTCTCACAAGAACATCGACCAGGGACAACTTTAGAATAACCATTCAAGTAATTGAGTTTCACAAACAATTTACATAATCACTAATCAATACAAGTTGTCTATAATGGATATTCAATGAACACTTTATTAATCATGGATACAATCGGAATATCATCATCTACATGATTAGCTCTAGGGCATATTCCCAACAGTCTCCCAATTGCACTAGAGTTAATCTCTTAAATGTCTAATCCCCATAAACCTCATGTGCGCCTCATGCTTAGGCTGTGGAAGAGCCTTTGTCAAAGGATCTGCTGCATTTAAATCCGTATGTATTTTGCAAAATTTGATCTCTTCTTGTTTCACAAACTCTCGAATGAGATGAAACTTTTGGAGTACATGTTTGTTCTTCTAGTGATCCCTAGGCTGCTTAGCCTGTGCAATCACCCCATTGTTATCACAATGTAAATTCAATGGGTCCGACGCATTCGAAAACACACCAAGATCAATGAGGAACCTCCTCAACCAAACACCTTCTTTGCAGCGCCAGAAGCTGTAATGTACTCGGCTTCTGCTGTAGAATCAGACACTGTCTCCTGCTTAGAACTTTTCCAGCTAACTGCACCACCATTTATTATGAACGCAAAACCTAATTGAGATAGTGAGTCATCCCCGTCGGTTTGAAAGCTAGCATCGGTGTAACCGTTTACAACGAGCTCCTCCTTACCTCCATAGATTAGGAACACATCCTTAGTCCTTCGTAAGTACTTTAGGATGTTCTTAACAAGTGTCCAGTGAGGTTCACATGGATTAGCTTTGTACCTGCTTGCAACACTTAGAGCATATGAGACATCTGGGCGAGTACGTATCATGGCATACATGATGGAACCAACGGCTGAAGCATATGGAACCTTACTCATGCGGTTATGCTCTTCATCTGATGAAGGACACTGCTTGTCACTAAAGCACATACCATGTGACATAGGCAAGAACCCTTTCCTGGACTATTCCATGTTGAACCGTTTCAACACCTTGTCAATGTACATGTCTTGGCTTAATTCTATTAGCCTTCTCGACATATCTCTATAGATCTTAATTCCCAAGATGTATGCTGCTTCTCCTAAATCCTTCAAAGAAAAGCTATTATTCAGTGAAGTCTTTACAGATTGCAACATAGGAATATCATTCCCAATCAATAGTATGTCATCCACATACAAGATCAGAAACACAATAGCGCTCTCACTTACCTTCTGGTAAACACAAGGTTCTTCTTTATTCTGACTGAAGCCAAACCCTTTGACTAACTCATCAAAATGAATATTCCAACTCCGAGATGCTTGCTTTAACCCATAAATAGATTTCTTAAGCTTGCATATCTTTCTAGCATTATTAGGATCAACAAAACCTTCGGGCTGTATCATATACATGTCCTCTTCTAAATACCCATTTAGAAAGGTTGTTTTAACATCCATCTGCTATATCTCATAATCAAAATATGCAGCAATTGCTAGAATGATCCGAATAGATTTAAGCATCCCTACCGGCGAGAACGTCTCGTCGTATTCAATTTCTTGAACTTGCCAAAAACCTTTTGTGACAAGTCAAGCTTTATAGACGTGAACATTTCCATCCATATCCTTCTTCTTCTTAAAGATCCATTTGCTCTCTATGGGTCTAACCCCATCAGGCGGGTCAACCAAGTTCCAAACTTGATTGTCTCCCATGGAATCTATCTCAGATCTCATGGCACTTTGCCATTTCTCAGAATTTGGATCCATCATAGCTTCCGCATAATCCGCAGGTTCATCATCGTCTAACAATAACAAATCTCCATGAAATGCGTGAAGTCTCGCTGATCTTCGTGGTTGCGGTGGTGTCTCCACTGCCACGGGTGTCTCAACTTGCTTTGCTACATTAGCATCACTCGTAGAGTCAGTCCCTACTGGCTCATCTTGAACTTCTTCAAGATACACCTTTTATCTATTCTTTTCTCTTTTGAGAAACTCTTTCTCTAAGAAAACACCATTTTGAGTAACAAACACTTTGCCCTCTGACCGGTTATAGACATAATACCCTAAAGTTTCCTTCGAATATCCCACGAAAAATCACTTGTCTGATTTGGGTGTAAGTTTATCTGATATAAGTCATTTAACATAAACTTCACAACCCCAAATTTTTAGAAAAGACAAACTGGGAGTCTTACCAGTCCACATCTCATATGGTGTCTTAACTGCGGACTTAGATGGTACCCTATTCAATGTGAAAGTGGCTGTTTCTAGAGCGTATCCCCAAAACGATAAAGGTAGGTCTGACTAGCTCATCATAGACCGAACCATGTCCAACAAAGTCTGATTATGTCGCTCAGACACACTGTTTCTCTGAGGCACTCCGGGTGGCGTAAGCTGTGGAACAATTCCACAACTCTTAAGATGATTGCTAAACTCATGACTTAGATATTCGCCTCCATGATCAGATCGCAAGGCCTTGATCTTCTTGCCACGTTGATTCTCTACTTCATTATGAAATTCTTTGAACTTTTTAAATGTTTCAGACTTATGCTTCATTAGGTAGACATATCCATATCTACTAAAGTCATTAGTAAAAGTTATGAAGTATTGAAATCCGCCTCTAGCTGTCATGCTCATTGGTCCACATACATTAGTATGTACAAGTTCCAACAAGTCAGATGCCCTCTCAGGAAATCCTTTGAATGGCACCTTGGTCATCTTGCCTAGCAAGCAAGCCTCACGTGTCAAGTATGACTCAAAATCAAACGAAGTTAGAAGACCATCATCATGGAGCCTCTTCATGCGATTCTCACTTATATGACCCAAATGACAATGTCACATATAGGTAGGACTTAACTCATTAAGCCGAGGCTGTTTAGCACTAACATTATAGACAGGTGCATCATCAATATTTAAAATAAATAACCCATTCATAATGGATGCAAAAGCCACAAACACATCATTGTTTGAGATCACACAACCATTGTCTTTACTCACAAATGAATAACCATCCTTCATCAAGCATGAAGGTGACATAATGTTTCAACTTAAACTAGGAACAAAATAACAATTATTCAATTCCAAAATAAATCCTGACGGCAAGGAAAGTTGCATCGTCTCGATGTTCAATGCAGCAACTCTTTCATTATTGCCCACGCGGAAATCAACTTCTCCTTTCTCCACGCTTCTACTTCTTATCATTCCCTGCATTGTATTGCAAATATGAGCAACTGATCCGGTATCAAATACCGAAGAATTGATATAAGAGTTAGCGAGGAAAATGTCTGTAACATGAACAACAAGAGTACAAGCAGTAGCAGTACCTTTACCGCCGCCATCCTTCTCTAAGGACGCCAAGTACTCCTTGCAGTTCCTTTTTCGGTGACCTTTTCCCTTATAATAAAAGCAATCTGAATTTGCAGATGGTCCAGCCTTGGCAGCAGATGGGTTTGGCTTAGAAATCTCATCTTTAGCCTTGCCCTTCTTCTTCCTCCAAGAATTTCCCTTCCTCTTAAAACGAGGTCAGTTCTAAATCGCCAACACTTGGCTACTGCCGGCACCTTTCTTGATGTCGGCCTCTGCTGTTTTCAGCATGCCACACAGTTCATTCAAGCCCCTCTCCGCTCCATGCATATGGTAGTTCGAGATGAAGTTTCCATAGCTGGCCGGAAGCAATGCAAGAATGAAATTAGTAGCCAACTCTTGGCCAATTGGGAAGCCTAGCTTCTCCAACCTCTGAGTGTAACTAACCATCTTGATTACATGTGGACCAACAGTTGTGCCCTCTGCTAGCTTGGTTTCTGTAAGCGCCTTAGAGACATTGAACCTTTCAGTCTGCGCTTGAGTTTGGAACATATCTTCAAGAACCACAATCATATCATTCACTGAATGATTGTTGTCGAACTGCATCTGCAGATCAGGTTCCATACAAGCAAGCATGAGGCAACTCACTTCAAGATCCGCATCATATGCTTTCTTGTAAGCGTTTTTCTTAGCAGCAGTTGCATTTTCATCAGGCTCATCTGGTAATGGGGTGTCTAGAATTTCTTCCTTTTTCTCAGCCCTGAGAACAATTCTCAGGTTGCGGATCCAATCCGCGTAATTTGTTTCATTCAACTTATCTTTCTCAAGAATTGTACGCAAAGAAAATAGTTGATTGCGAGCGGCTATCTACAACAAAAGTAATGCAAAATACTAAGACAATGCATCCATGAAAGAGTAAATTATATCAAAATAAAATCTGCTCCCACTAAAATCAATATCCCTCGATTGATACTTAGTGATTCAAGACCCACAACTAACAAGTCAACTAGTGAGCTTTAGCATCACCGCTAGAAGACATGGTAGATCGGTAAGCAACACTTTGCTAATCATATCACATATGACTCTTGTTGTTGGGCAGCATCTCTATGCTACACTCAACCTACCCATGCTCCAAGGTCCTTAACCATTAGGATGACCTTGTTTAAATAACCAAACCTTTTTGCAGTAAGTATCCGATACGAACCTGCCTAGTCGAAGAAAACCAGTGGCACCCTAATTTCATAGACCCACCACCGATTGTACAAGACTTATGACAGTGCAAGGTTTGGAGAAGCATTTAACTTAAACATTGCTGAGGGATCGTTCTACTTCACTACCGTATGCAATTAGACAAAAACATAATAGCATGTGAAAGTAGAACATAGTAAGAACGGCATAACAAAGACATGACTTGGTATAGCCCATTATTCCTTTGGGGATCTCCATCTCCTTCAATCTATGTATCATGGTGATCTCCATCTCCATGATTCGAGTATGCCATCCTTCAGTGATGATTCCGCCAAGACTAGCTACTACTAGCGCAAGTAAAATGAAATTACATAGTCGAGGATAGATCATCACAGATTGGCACACAGGCCATTACATTAATTTTGACAATATGTATGTGGCTCCTGCCCATATTGTCCTCATGACATGCAAGCCATAAATTAAATACATACATGCATCACATACACATAAGGGCTATACCACTAATCAATACCTGCAAAATAGAGATATCCGAATCCGACGTCTAATCTTGTAACGCAAAAAACTCTATTTTCCAAGCCTTATTTCATAATTCTAATTTCGCTGAATGTGGCAAAGCAGCAGAGAACCAGATGTAGAATTTTGTTCTCTATGATTTTTGTTTAGAGTTCGTCTCAATCCGAGTTACGGTTCAAAAGTTACGGCTGTTTTAGCGAACAGCACTTTTCTCGGTAAACCGGCACCCGGCAGTAAATTCCTTCTACCACCGCCACGCATCTTATGCTCTTGGCACTTGACCTAGGGTTCAATTCAATCAATCTGATTGATCTCTAACTCACCATGACTGGATTTACATGATTCACTTAACTCAGATGGCGGAATTCTGCCGGTACGAGTAGATCGTTTCAAGACCAATACGACAAGATGACGAAACCAAGGTTAGAGACTCATCTACAACCACGCATATCACCATATGCATAAAACCAAACCTATAACAATACAGTAATGGCTCTGATACCACAGAAGGGTTATGAGGGTGCTACGCTAGTCAGAAAATAAAACTTTTTGACCTCATAAACTAGGATCTACTGCTAGTTACAGGTTACGGGATTACCACTAGACGCACAGGTGCAGCGGAAGATGACTCAATGTAGTCGTACGCATCGTAACAGGTAGTGCAGTTGCGTGGTCGTCCGTCACCTCAGTCCTCTCATGCAGTTTGTCCCAGTGCTCCAGATGCAGCACCTCCGAGGAATCCCACACGTGCAGGGAAGAAGCGATGCACCTCCGGACTGCTAGGTCCACGAGGAGCAGAAGGCACGAGCATGGGGAGGGCAACGGTGGCTGCCAAAGGCGTCTCTCACCCTGACCGTGCCCCTACCCCTTGCTTATATAGGCATCTCCAATGAGCTCATAAGTTGGAGGCCCATTAGAAACCCTAAGCCTTGTCTAATTTGGGTCCAACCCGAATTAGGCTTCCAGCCCCTTAAGCGTGCGACCCTATGGGTTCACGCACACATTGACATGGGCTGAGTACTCTCACTCACCCAATAGTTGACAGCGGCCTCTAGCAAGGCGTGACAACTCATATGTGCACGCAAAGATCATATTAGACGAACCACTACGATCACATATAAGTTATTCCCTTTGCCACTCGATATATGGTTCAACTCGTGGGTTAACACTTAACCCAAGCACGGCCATGCATTTGTTGATCCAATCACTTGAGTGATCTAGTGATATCTCTCTCACGTAGAGAGGGGCAAATTTCATCTTGATTGTCTATGTCTCATAGCATGGTTCTCGACCACCCGAAGACCACCTTTATAACTACCCAGTTATGGAGCAACGTTTGATAGTCCCTAAGTAGGTCGTTTTACATCTTGAGTACATACCACAACTTAGGTCTAAGGACATAACGTACATGACATGAATAGAGACTTTCTCATGTCGGGTTAGTCCAGCCTACATGTCTCACATGTGCCCACATTATTAGTTTGACATCTCTATGTCCATGACTTATGAAACATTGCCATCAACTAATACATGTGCTGGTTTAATATTCTAGTGTGTTCTCACAAGAACCCTGACCAGGGATAACTTTAGAATAACCATTCAAGTAATTGAGTTTCACAAACAATTCACATAATCGCCAATCAATACAAGTTGTCTATAATGGATATTCAATGAACACTATATTAATCATGGATACAATCAGAATATCATCATCTACATGATTAGCTCTAGGGCATATTCCCAACATATCGACCTTTCAAGCAACCTCCAAGGAGATTCAAACCTGAGATATTTGATGATGTGAAGAAAGAGATTGAGAGTTTGCTTAAAGCCAAATTTATCAGGCCATGTAGATATGCAGAGTGGATTTCTAATATTGTCCATGTCTACAAGAAGAATGGCAAGATGAGAGTGTGCATTGATTTTAGAGACTTAAATAAAGCTACTCCAATGGATGGGTATCCGATGCCGATAGCCGATATGCTCGTTGATGCAGCTGCTGGACACAAGGTGATTAGTTTCATGGATGTTAATGCTGGTTATAACCAAATATTTATGGCAGATGAAGACATTTCCAAAATGGCATTTAGATGACTTTTGGTTTAAAAAATGCCGGTGCAACTTATCAAAGGGCTATGAAATACATATATCATAAGTTAATTGGCAAAATAGTTGAAATATACATTGATGATGTGATTATTAAATCAGGAGGATATGAGCAACATTTAGCTAATCTAAAGGAAACTTTGGAGTGTACAAGGAAAATGGTTTAAAAATGAATCCGCTTAAGTGTGCTTTCGGGGTTTCTACTGGTCAGTTCTTGGGGTTCATGGTCCACGAAAGAGGGATTGAAGTTGGAAAGAAGAGTATGGACGCAATTGATCAAGCTGTCCCCCCGACCAACAAAGTGAAACTTCAATCACTGCTTGAGCAAATTAATTTCATTAGAAGGTTTATTGCCAATTTGTCTAGTAAAATTCTGCCATTTTCTCCTCTACTAAAATTGAAGAATGATCAAGAATTCAAATGGGGCGAGCCACAACAAAAGGCATTTGATGAAATCAAGGAGTATATGAAGTCACGTCCAGTATTGGTTCCTCCACAATCAGGTAAGCCTTTTAAGTTATACCTGGCAGCCGAAAACTTAGCGATTGGTTCAGCCTTGATGCAAGAATTTGAAGGAAAGGAAAGAGTTGTCTATTATCTAACCAGAAAGTTGCTAGATCCTGAAATAAGATATACTCCGATAGAGAAACTATGCTTATGTTTATATTTCTCCTGCACCAAGCTGAGGAGATACTTGTTATCATTAGAGTGTGTTGTGGTGTCAAAGATTGATGTTATTAAGCACATGTTGTCAATGCCTATTCTAAATGGCAGAATCGATAAGTGGATGTTGGCCCTGTCAGAGTTTGATTTGAGATATGAATCGGCTAAAGCAGTCAAGGGACAAGTAATAGCTAATTTTATTACTCAACACCATAAGCTGGATGTCGGATTTATAGAAGTAGCATCCTGGTTTTTGTTCTTTGATGGTTCAACTTGCAAGCAAGGTGGTGGCATTGGCATTGTTCTTGTTTCTCCTCAGGGGGCAACATTTGAGTTTGTTTATCAGATTGTGCCAACAACAACTAACAATCAGGCTGAATATGAGGCAATCCTAAAGGGGCTTCAACTTCTGCAAGAGGTAAAGGCTGAGTCAATTAAGGTATTTGGTGATTCTCAATTAGTAATCAATCAATTACTCGGCCTGTATGAGTGCAAAGATGAAATTCTGAAGAAATATTATGATCAATGCAAGGAGATCCTCCAAAAGTTTATCATTGTGTCATTACAGTATATTCCTCAAGCACAAAATCAGGAGGCAAATAGATTGACTCAAGATGCTTCAGGTTATAAACTAATTCCAGAAGTATCGGCTAAGATACAGTTGATGATTGGAGAGTGGAAATCATTGATTACTTGAAAAATCCATCACAGAAAGTCATCAAGAAGCTTAGGCACAAAGCAATCAAGTTTGTTCTACTTTGGGATCAATTATATTATAGGGCAATTGATGGTGTACTTATGAGTTGTATTAGCCAAAAAGAAGCCAAGATTATGATGCATCAGGTTCATGAAGGGATTTGTGGTGCACATCAGTCCGCATATAAAATGAAATGGGTGATTAGGAGAGCTAGATATTTTGGCCTACCATGCTAGAAGACTGTTTTAAATATTACAGGGGTTGTCAAGAGTGCCAAAGATTTGGTAATATTCAAAGAACGCTAGCTTCTGTAATGAATCCCATCATGAAGCCATGGCCATTTAGAGGATGGGGCATAGACCTAATTGGTCAGATCTATCCATCTTCAAGTAAAGGGCATAAATTCATATTGGTGGCTACAGATTACTTCACCAAGTGGGTTGAAGCTATTCCTCTAAATCTAGTTACCTCCAAAAATATGGTTGATTTTGTCAAGGAGCATATCATTTACCGATTTGGGATCCCAGAAATAATTACAACTGATCAAGGCACTATGTTTACATCAGGAGAGTTCGGGGAATTTGCTGAAGAAATGGGTCTTAAGTTAGTCAATTCTTCTCCGTATTACGCTCAAGCCAATGGACAAGCTGAAGCTTCTAATCAGATCCTTATTAAATTGATCAAAAAGAAGATTAGAGAGCAGCCTAGAAGATGGTATTTAACTTTGAGTGAAACACTGTGGGCCTATCGGATGGCTCAACATGGATCAACTAAGTGTTTGCCCTATGAGTTGGTATATGGCCACCATGCAGTAATGCCATGGGAAATTTAGTCTGGTTCAAGAAGGGTTGAATTACAGAAAGAGTTAGCAGCCCGTGATTACAATAAACTTATGATTGATAACTTGGAAGATTTGCATTATCATCGGCTGAAAGCACTAGAGACAATTGAGGCCAATAAAATGAGAATTGCCAGACATTATAACAAAAAGGTTAAACTGAAGGAGTTTGAAAAAGATGAGCTTGTTTGGAAAGTCAGATTGCCGATTGCAGCGAAGATAGTAAGTTTGGCAAATGGTCTTCAAATTGGGAAGGACCTTATTTCATTGATCAGGTTGTCCAAGGTAATGCCTATATTCTGAGGGATTTTAAGGGAGAAGTGTTCAAGAAGGCTATAAATGGTAAATTCCTCAAAAAGTATTATCCCAGCATGATAGCAGATGAAGATTTGATTACTAGAGATTAATTTGGATTGTTAGATATGATAAAACAACCAATGTGTTCATCACCTTTAGCACAAAATAAACAATGAAAATATTGGTAATAGCCGATGCGACGTGCATCGCCTTTAGGGAAAAAATAAAAGCAAATATTCAAATAGAGCAAGGAAATTTTAGGTGCACATTAAACCTCAAAAGATCGGATTCAGTGGTACAATTCTGGACCAAAAGAGAACTGTATTTACATTTAAAGGGTTCTTACAAAATCTAGTACAACAAATTGAATCCTACTATAATCTATTGTTCACGCACTTTTCTTATCGAATAGTGCGGATTGGCTACATCACTAATAATCTGCTCAGCCGGCTCCATGACATCGAGATTGGCCTCCATCTCGTCTTCAAGATCTTCTTTGATGATATCAAGGTCGCGGAGGTCGACGTTGAAGTGAGCTAGGATGGCACTAAGGGCAAGAGTGGTGCCATACTCTATGGCTGTGTAGGAGATCTCGGTGAAGCATGGATAAACGTTCTCCACCCGCTCAGCAATTGACCCACCAGCAATATTCACGACATTGGAGATTTTGGTGCTGGCGGCTTCAAGAATCCCAAGTCTTGTTGACAGATCTAATTGGGAAACATTGGTTGGACATTAAGAAATATCAGGGACAAAAGGAATGACAGAATCGATACTTACCAATGACTTGGTTGGTGGCGGCGTTCAGCTCCTTGGTGATATTTTCAATCTCATCCTTCTTCTCCTCATTCTCATATTTGAGATCGAGGACTTCTTTCCCGAGCTCAAGATTGATCTTCCTCAACAACTCAAGCTCCCTCCGTGTCTCAGCCAGATTGCGTGGACTCCCTACAGATGACTGAGGAGTGTCATCGCTATTAGCCCTACAGAAATCGGCAAAGGTAATTAAATAAAGATTATCTGAAACAAATACTAGATTGAATTACCTTCTTGGGAAGACGCGACAAGAGGTCACCTCCTCCTCCTCCGCTGCTAGGCACTTGCCGTGGCTTGCCATTGACAAAAACTAAAGGAATTGAGGAAAAAGTTCTTCCTTTTGGGATGAGGGAAGTTGTCTCTGATGAAAGGACGAGGTCGCTTGAGGGTTGTGTATAGATTGGAATGAAGCAGAAAGCATTAATTTATAGTTAAGGAGAAGGGGCACACATCAAGGTATAAATCGGCGAAACTACCAATGATGACCGATACTATGCAAAGGCAATCGAGTGGCCGGTCAAATCAATTTTGAGCGTGTTTTCGTGAAGGCCAACTGTTTTGTCTTTTTCAATCAATTGAAGGCAAGTCAGGAACGTGAATCGGCTAAATGTTAAGATGGACCACCTGTCGGTTTTGAGGAACCATAGATCAGCTAAGGGCAAGAATGAGAATTTTGGACTAAAATCAATTTCATCCCAAAATTGGGAGGCATGTGTTTGCACCAAAATTTGGACTGACGAGTGCGAGGAAGAAGCTTCTTGAAGAGATGCTGCCGAGATCGGCTAAATGCTGATAACAGCTGAATATTGGGGAATCGGCTAAATCAGAATGGATTGGCTAAACCAGAATCGGCTATCTGAAGAGGCATGTGGGCCACATCAACTCTGATTTGACAGAAGACGACGCATTGACGGCACAAGACACTACAAGATGGAATAGTAGGGCCCAAGTTATCAAGTTTTAGTAGTTTTTGGTTTATTTTCTTATTTTGCAAGTCGTGCTAGATAAGGACTTGGTCAAAGCCCAGGGTATAAGTATGTAAGCCCCGACACCTTGTAAACTCTCTCGGCATTCGATACAATCTTTTTGGCTCCAGCCACAAATGCCTTAGTTTAGGATCTCGGCGAGTTTCTTCAGCAAGCTAGGCTGCATTGGGTCGTCCGACCTCTGGTTTGCCGTAAGTACCGTCTTAGATTAAACATGGAACAAAATCATCCCGTCCCACTTTTGTCAAAAAAACAAAAAACCATATTGTCCCACAACATGTCTCAACCTAACACTACCTTGTACTAGCTCTATAGACTGAGTGGTTTTTGTTAGGTACTTTCTCTATTTTGCATTGCATGCTGCTTTGATTTTTTTGGATTCATTTATTTTGCAATGTATCTAGACATATTAAGACATATTATTATATCTAGATTCGTAGCAAAATAGATGTAGCAAACTAAAATAGATTCTAATTGAATCAATACAGAACTAAGATGCCCCAGCCAACTTTCTAAAGATCAGTCGTCATCATCCAATAATTGTTCAAGTTCATCTCTCACCTGGCAACTGTTCTCCTAAACACAGGAGAGGAATAGTGAATTACAAAGGGTACATACATCGACTTGCTAATAGCGAATACGCATCATTTAAAAGCAGAGATGATCTAGCTAGATAAATAATGTAGCTAATGCTGAAACTCACCTTATGCCGTTTCTTCATGGTTTCCAAACAACTTGCGTGTTATAGGGGTCATTGCTATCTCTCGATTGGCCTTCTCTTGCTGCGTCATCTGACTTGTATCGACTAAGAGTGAAGTATAAGCTTCAAGCAACTTTACATCCTTTTACTCCTGTGCAATCTTAAGTTGTGCCTCTGTCACCTTAAGTTGATTTCTAGAGATCTCTAGCTACGCCTCTGTCACCTTCTCACGCTCCTTGTTACGCTCTTGCGTAATTTCTGCTGTCTTATTTACATTATCATCTAGCATGGAAATACCATCCTTAACTTTGTCCATCTTTTTCTTCCCTTTGCGTTGTGCCTTGGCTACTTCTCTCCCAATAGGAAGTACTTGGGCTCCATCGTCATAGGTTGAATCATTCGCTCTCTTGTTTTTCTCTTTCTCTGATTGATCAATAGATATAGTCCATTTTGGTTCATTTTTTAGCTTCTTCCACCAATGCTCTAATGGAAACCTTTTGCCATATTTCTTTTGCCACATCTGTTGTGCTTCGTCTATCAACATGTCATCAGAGTTATCACTTGTATTAATCTTACTTACTTTACTAAAGAAGCCATTGAATTCAGTCATACTTGCATTCAGTTGTCCCCAATGGATCTTTAATTGGTTAATGTCCTTTTGAGATGTTCCTAAATGTTCCTATTAAAATGGCCACAAAATTTGATCTGCATGAAATCCTAATGCCACTCTTGTTTGCACCAAAATTTGGACTGACGAGCGCGAGGAAGAAGCTTCTTGAAGAGACGCTGCCGGGATCGGCTAAATGCTGATAACAGCCGAATATTGGGGAATCGGTTAAAGCAGAATGGATTGACTAAACCAGAATCGGCTATCTGAAGAGGCATGTGGGCCACGTGTACTCCGATCCGACAGAAGACGGCGCATTGACGGCACAGGACTCTACAGGATGGAATAGTAGGGCCCAAGTTATCAAGTTTTAGTAGTTTTCTGGTTTATTTCCTTATTTTGCAAGTCGTGTTAGATTAGGACTTGGTCAAAACCCGGGGTATAAGTATGTAAGCCCCGGCACCTTATAAACTCTCTCGACATTCATTACAATCTTTTCGGCTCCGGCCACAAAACCCTTAGTTTTAGGATCTCGGTGAGTTTCTTCATCAAGCTAGGTTGCATCGGGTCGTCCGACCTCTGGTTTGTTGTAAGTACCATCATGGCTTGTATTTTTGTTAGATAGGGCCGATTCGACCTCCTATTGGTATATTGATATGGCCAAAGGGCTTGTGTTTATGCTTGATTTGGCTGGTTCGACCTCTCATCTATGCATTGGCACATGCTGATAGTTTATGTTCTCGTTTGATATGACCGGTTTGACCTCCTATTGTATGCGTTGACATAGACTAGTTATCGGCTCTATTAGGCTTGGCAACCTAGTAGATTTATTAAGTTACCAATAGCCAGTTATCGGCTCTATTAGACTTGGCAACCTAGTAGATTCATTAAGTTATCAATGTTGTTTGTTTATATTGTTTATTTTACTACAACAACATTATTGCTCGATCAAGATTGGTAGATTTGGCTTATATCTTCTTCGATTCGATTGTCATCAATGCTCATCATGTTCATTCCTTTGCTTTGATGATCAATCTCGCGCTTGCATTAGCTAGGTTGTATGAATCTTGTTCGTGACATGTGGCGCGTTCTAGGGTATAGGTGGTTTTGTAGTAAAAGCTTGTTAATCTTTTCTATTTTAGCGGCTGCAACGGGTTAAGTCACCGATCTCACTAAGGTGGATCAGTTAATGAGTTTTTGCTTTAAAGCTGTCTATATACCTAGTTCATTCTCATGTCGGTATCGGCAAATTAGCCGATTCACCTGTGTTTCATCCATAATATTGTGTGCATGCGTCTGTTTAAGGCTAGTTGGTTTGCTGGGCTTGCTTGGATGAGACTTGGTCCGAAGATTACTTAGTCTGAGGATTTCAAATTCACGGGTTTGATAGATTTATTAGTTTTGATCTAGATTATTCCAACGCATGTTGGATCCTTATATATTGTACCGAATAGGCTAAATCGGCTAATGGTTTTGTTCCCTTCACGTGTATTAGGATAGCCGATTTAGCTAATTCTTTACTGTTTCTAGCACATATCATGAATGATTTGTACTTATTCTTATCTTAGGTTATTCATATCATGTCATGATTGGTTACTCTAGTTATACATGTTTATTCAATTGTTTATTTGTAAGTGAATGTTGGATGTTGACTTTCTAGTCAATGCCCTGATCCGATCGGCTATTTAGCCATACATGAGCAACTGTATGGAATCACACCGGCTGGTTCCACAATTTGACTGTTCTTTTCCATCTTGTCAATTTCAGGGTCAAATTGACTGGAACGCCTCAGACTCGATCGACCGGATCAACTGCTGGAGAAAGCCGCAGGGATCAGAGAATTGTTCACGCTCTGATCCACCTGACTTGCGAGAGGCAGTTGGCGTGAAGAGTCGCATTTTTACGCCAACGACTCTCTTTTTTATAGAGAGCTGAGTACGCTTTTAAAACCAAGAGCACCAGCGTGCATTGTTTGCGGTGGAAGCTCAATAGTCTTTAGTACTAGCTCTATCCCAAAAGGGAGGTAGTTGTATATTGCGTCCTAGTTTAGAGTGATGCATGTTTGACCAAATTTCTAGTTAATAATATTCACATTTATGACTCTAAATATAGATATTTTTTATCAATAATTGATCAAACAAACATACTAAAACATGACATTGTATAGAATTAAAAAAAAACTCGACCCACGGGGGTAAGACAACCCCCTGGCATTGTGCTTAAGAAAAAGACCTTCTCACGCATGTCGAGAAAACCCTCAAACCTCTACCCTATCCATATGGCGGCACCACAGCTCACATGAGACTGGGCTGGCCACAGACCTGTGCTTTGATATGGGCGGACGAGGGGATTTTTTCACCTACGGTAGGGCGGGCAAACGCACCCACGAGTGCTCAAGAATAAATATATAAATTCTTCATAGGGGTGAGTGTGCGTGCATATTATGAGCGTCTGCGTTATACTGTGTAATTCTACAAAAATTCCCCACAGCAAGCGCTTCAGGGGGTTCGAACCCAATACCTCCACCACCACGTGGGTGCCAACTAAACGCCCTGACTATCTGATCCATGTCCATGGTGGCACTGTACTAAAATTAAGACCGAGGGAGCATGTATTTAGCTTCTAGGTGATCGTATGATTTTCTGTCCACGTTGTTAGTTTGTTACAACCCTAAGCTAGGTGTTTGACGGCCTAACTTTTCGACGGGACCGAGAGATGTTGAGTCTTGCCGAAAATTATGGGACGTCCGACGTAACCCCCAAATGTTATGGAGAATGTCTGAGTAACTAATGGTGAGTTTGTCATGTTTGTGCCACCAAAGCAGCTGGCCAGCTGCAATAGCATGTACAACAATATTCTAGTTCACATGAATAAAATATAGATGTTCAACACGCATTACAGGGCACACGAATAAAAAAGATGTTTAACATGCATTACAGGGACAGGACACGCATTACGGGGCACACGAATAAAAACATCGTGTTGTATTATAGAAAATCAAGGGTTATTTGATTTTATACCATTAGAATTTTCACAAATTAGAGATATACCATTATAATTTATGATATTAAAAATATATCATTAAAATTCTTCACTACTTTCAGAAATCGTATTGTCTACGTATCCTAGCGTTTTGGGCCCATCTGCAGGCCGTGGTATTTTCATATGGTCGTCAATGCCCTCGGGGCAAAGTGGATAAGGTACCGAGCCTGCTTCCGTTCCCCTCCAGCTGCGGCCTTTCTTCCTCTCCGTCCCGTCTTGAAGGGGCCTTCTTCGAGCTTCCTGACCCGGTGCTGCTGTGGTGGTCGACGAAGAGGAAGACGAGGCGCACGGCGAGGACGATGGCGAGGCGCCGCCGTGCTCCACGGCGTGCGTCGTCGGGTTCGCCAGTCAGTCGCGCAGGCCATGCGCAGTCAGCACCTCATGCTCCATGTTGGTCATGGTAGTCACTAGTCCATGGCACAGATCGAACATGGGATGCCTGGATGGCCGTGTGCTGGACTTCACACGGAGGGCAATGAGATCGGCTCGTGCGCGGATCTGACGGAGCCAGCAAGCACGGGGCCGTCGGGCGGCTCCGTGGGCACGAGTTCTTTTCAGGCGAGCGGAGGTTTAGCTCGACTGGTGCGACCATGGCGGAGCACGCCCACGCCCACGCGCATCCGCTATTCCCCTTCCTCCAGATTCCGTCGCGACCTCGCGCTCTGAGGACGAGGCTGGCACTGGGGATCCTGGGAAACGGCGTCCGGGCACAGCAGCAGGGCCTCGCACCGGCGGCGGACAGCGACTGAAGCCGCGGAGGACGTGAGTCTGTGCACGTGGGGTGTCGCGTCCTCTCCGAAGCTGTTTCCGCACCTCGCCGCCAGCCACTGCGCTGGAGCCGAACAACCTCAGAGCCGTCGTCGCTCTGCTCTGCTCCCTCTCTGTTCCGCTCGGCTCTGCTCTGTTTCCTCCCTCTCTGCTCTGTGAAGCCACTATGGACCCCACACCAAAGGCCGCGAGCGCGGGCGGCGCACGCACGAGCGCGCGGTCGGCGCGCGCACGCGAGGCCGGGATGCGCGGCGGGCGCGGTGGCGGGCGTGCGCAGCGCGCCGGTGGCCTCCTGCTCGCCGGCGGGTAGGGTTAGGTGACACAATTCCGATGAGGAAGACGAAGAGGACACGAACACGAGTGGACGCAATGAAACTTTGGTGCTGTAATGCGACAGCGTTTTCTGGTGTCTCTCTATTCATTATAAAGAAAGTACATGCAGTCATACATGGTTACAATCAATTGAGACAATCACGGTATGCCCGCGATCGGTCGTTGCCATCCCAACGTCCACGGAGATGCTGCCTGCCATGCCTGGAAACTAATTAGTCTAAGCTTCCTTCTATAGTTAGCGGGTGCTCAGGGATTATTCTAACAATCTCCTCCTAAGCCCTTGAGCAACTACTCTAATCTCTTCATGCCGATCCCATCGCGGAGCTCTTGGAACCGACTCCGACCAAGCGCCTTCGTAAGGATGTCGCCCAGCTGGAACTCAGTGCCGACGAACTCAACGTCGATCAGCTTCTCTTCGCAGCACTCCCGGATGAAGTGGAACTTGATGTCTATGTGCTTGCTCTGGTCGTGGTGCACGGGATTCTTCATTAAGGCGATGGCAGACTTGTTGTCCACCTTAAGCTTTGGTGCAAGAACTGCACCTCCGACGAGCTCGGCCAGGAGCCTTGCCAGCCAGACCGCCTCGCATGCGGCTGCTGCAGCCGCGATGTACTCCGCTTCGCATGATGACAGAGCCACCACCCTTTGTTTTGCCGACTGCCATGCAATCGGTCCACCAGCCAGGAAGAAGATCAGCCCGCTGGTGCTCTTCCGGTCGTTCACGTCGCCAGCCAGGTCGCTATCCGAGTACCCGAGCAACTTGGGAACGCCGGCGTTCTTGCCACCTGGGTGGTAGTGCAGCCCCCACTGCTGCGTTCCAGCCACGTACCGAAGAACACGCTTCACCGCAGTGAAGTGCTCTTGGCGTGGCGTCTCCATGAAGCGACTGAGGTAGCCAACAGAGTACGCCAGGTCTGGCCTGGAGTTACACAGATACCTGAGGCTGCCGATGACGCTGCGGTACTCCGTCGCGTCGACACTCGGCGTGGTTCCCTCCTTGAGCAGCTTTAGTTTGGGCTCCATGGGTGTGGCACAGGGCGTCTGATCGTGGGCGTCTACGTTGACGACTTGATCATCACCGGAGGCGATGCGGGAGCTGTGAACAAGTTCAAGGCGCAGATGATGAACACCTTCCGCATGAGCGACCTTGGACTGCTCTCCTACTACCTCGGCCTCGAAGTGTCACAAGGAGCTGCCGGCATCACACTCCGGCAGACTGCGTACGCCGTCAAGATCCTTGAGAAGGCCGGCATGACTGGCTGCAACGCCGGCAACCTAGCTCCGATGCCAATCGACACAATTCCGATGAGGAAGACGAAGAGGACACGAACACGAATGGACGCAATGAAACTTTGGTGCTGTAATGCGACAGCGTTTTCTGGTGTCTCTCTATTCATTATAAAGAAAGTACATGCAGTCATACATGGTTACAATCAATTGAGACAATCACGGCATGCCCGCGATCGGTCGTTGCCATCCCAACGTCCACGGAGATGCTGCCTGCCATGCCTGGAAACTAATTAGTCTAAGCTTCCTTCTATAGTTAGCGGGTGCTCAGGGATTATTCTAACATTAGGGACCTGGCTTGGAAGACGGAGCAGGAGGAAGACGGAGCAGGAGGAAGACTGAATCGATGACGGAGCTGGCCTATTAGACATGCGAACACGAGGGCAAAAACGGCAATACGAAAATACGATGACCTGCCAATGGGCCCAAGAGGCCGGAAGACGTAGAGAATGGGGTTTCTCGGACCAAGGCAAAGTTCCAATGTTATATTTCTAATATCGCGAATTGTAATGGTACATCTCTGATTTATGAAAGTTCTAATGGTATAAAACCAAATAACCCAAAAATCAATGTAATGCTGCATTGCTGGACCAGTTCATTACTTCCAATTATAGTTCACCTATTAATTTGACTTTCCTGGGTTTGGCTTGCAACATCGTAGAAAAAAGATCCAAAGAAAAAGAAATACCATCGTTACAACTACAAGCATATAGAAAAGAAACAAATCGGAAGAACAAAATAAGTAGTGTTAAAGATACAAATTAAAGAACATAGGAATAGGATATAAGGTTCCGTGTATAAACAAAGGACTGTAAAACGTGTATCATAGTTGGATGAAAGCTTTGTTTGATTGGGGCATAGGAAGAAATTTAAGGATTCGTTTTGCAGGACTGTTAAGGTCAAATAAAAAATAACATAAAGTTCATGCCTTCTAAGTGTTTTCTCTTTTTAATTAGGTATAAAATAAGCCATAGTCGGCCTCCAACTTCGTGCATACGATAGGAATTTTTTTCTTTGCCAACAATATTTCTCCAAAATTTCTTAAAAGAATCAATTGAAAAAAGCTCGAACGATTGGTACCTTTAGTTACCCCTAAAGTTTAGTTACTTTTAGTCATCTTTTAATACTAAAAGGGGACTAAACTACTTTTGTCATTTTTAGTTAGTGCGTTTGCCCGTGGCGGAGCCAGCAATATGGCAAGGGTAGGCAGCCACCATACTAAAAATAAAAAATATTGAATATATGAAGTATACATACATGATATATATGTTGATGCATGTTGTTTCCTGTTTCAAGTGGCTGAATAGTTTAGGTGTCAATGCTTTACTATTGGATTTGTAGTAAATATTTATATTTGTTGTCAAAAAGTAATATACCTTTATATAATATTTTTGCTGATCCTCATATAGCTTTGTTATACGTGTTAAAATTTTATAAACCTCGCCACACCTAGAAATTTCTCCTGCTTCCGCTACTAATGGTTGGTATTTTAGGGACTATATAAAAATGACTAAACTTATTCGCTAAACTTTGATCGATCCAAACGAAACGAATGTTTAGCGATGTTTGGGTACCTTCATTTGGCAGGAACAAAAATAGAGTCGGTAATATCCGTAGTTGTTTAGTACTTCCTTCTTTCTAAATTATAATTTATTTGAATTTTTTAACCTCAATTTTGATCACTCGTCTTATTTAAAAAGTTTAAATCATTCTTGAAGATCTTTTGTTAGTAAAGCAAGCCATAACAAAAGAAATGATATTTGACATAAATATTTAAATAAGACGAACAGTTAAAATTGGAATAAAAAGTCAAACGAAATATAATTTAGAATGGACTAGTATTACTGTACTTGCTATCGTGAAAGAGGATGTTGCAATAGTACGGAAGCGTTGTTTTTCATGGCCTAATTCTGTCGGTGTCACAACAGGGGATATTCAATGATGACAAATTCGAAGTTGCGTGAGGGAAGTTGTATGTGATATGCACCAACTGACGACCATTTGACTCTGTTTTATGCATGTACTTTAATGTAAGGGCTTGGCCCCCTTAATCTGCAAATTTGCTAACCGACAAGGTAAGCATAGACGGCCTCCTGCTTTTGTCGAGGTTAGAAGAAGTTTTGCCGTTTCTGATACTATAGTACTCTACTCCATAAAGTGCGTGTACCGAACAACTTTATCCAAATTATAACGAAAAGAGAAACCAGTTCTTGATAAGCCAGCGTCAAAAGACGAAGCAGTGGCTTGACCACCGTTACATCACGCGCACGGTAGACGCGCACGGCCAGCCCAGTACCAGCTCGTGGTTCTCTGCTCCTCCCGGAAAAGGCGAAACGATTCGACGGCGGCCGGCCGGCCGGCCAGGACCGGAAAAACCTTCCATCCCGTCGCACGGCGGGCGGTGGCCACTCCCGCCGCGACAGGCATCACAACCTTTCGCCCTGAGGCAACAGTGGCCGCCACGTCCGAGGCATCACTCCCCGCCACGTCCTTTCTCCTCCGTCTCCACAGAAACGCAGATACGCTCACCGACGTCCGGGCCAGCCGCGTCACGATCCACCATGTCAGCCTCTGCAAGCAGCTGAGCCACGTCGCCCGCCTGGGGCCAGAGGCTCAGTGTCAGTGACAGCTGACAGCGATCGCAAGCAGGAGACGCCCGCTCCCCACGCGCCGTCCTAGTGGGTGGTGGCCTGGTGGGTGGGTGGAGCTGGACAAGGCGTTGGTGCCTGGTGTGGATCCACGCATTGCAGCAGGAGCAGGCGACGCGAGCTCCCTTTTCCTCGTCTCCATTCCTTCCCGTGCACAGAAATTCCTTCCCCTGGCTGCCGCCTGCTCTGCTCTCCTTTTCCCTTTTCTTCTTTTGTTCGCGTATAGTATAGCGAAGCAATACAGCAAAAGCCTTTTGAGTCCTGTTCCCCCTGTATTTACTCGTTCGTTCGTGTGCGTGTACGAGTAATTGCGTGCAAATACACTGCACGCCGATTTTCGTCGAAAGGAGAAAAAAAAAGGCGAGGGCAAGGAATCCCCCGATTAGGAAAGATTCTTCGTTCCCCGGCCTCAAATCCCCCCACCGGCAACCACGACCCGCCCTCGATTCGCCTACGATTGTGGTTCTGCTGCCGACGAGGTCGGGATTGGTGCTGGAATTCGGTGCTCCGAGCTGTCTGTTCCTCCCTCAATTCCACCTCCCTCGCGCGATTCGATTCGGTTTGATTCGCTTCGGTTCCTTCCAATCGGGCATCGGGCTGTGCTGCTGCTTCCGCCGCCCGCCACCGGTGCGCTCCGAGCTGCTCAAGCTGCTGAGCCTGCGCGCTCGATCTGATTCGGTCCCCAACACCAGCCGGCCCCCCTCCGCCGCCGCCGCTCCCCGCTGACGGACCCCGGCGCCATTTCGACCCGCGGGGCCGGATCCTTGGATGATTCCGATCGATCCGGGACCAGCAAGAGACGCAAGGCTCCACCACCACCTCCTCACCCGGGCCCCGGCAGCGGCGGCGGGGGATCCATGGCCGGGGAGAAGGCGCCGCGCGCGTTCTCCATCGAGGAGCTCCCGGGCCACCTCATCGGGGAGGTGCTGACCTCGGGCGGGCTCGCGGCCGCCGACCTCGCCAGGCTCGAGGCCACCTGCCGCGCGCTCAGGCCGCTCGCCGAGTACGCCGCGTCCAAGCTCTGCGCCGCGCGGGCGGCCTTCGCGGCCATGGCACCCGCCGCGCGCGGGGAGCTGCTGGAGAGGTGCCGGGGAAGCTGGAAGAAGGTGCTCAGGTTCCTGCAGTCCGTCGAGCAGTCGTCTGGCACGGTCGAGACCTCGTCGGGCAGCGTGAGCATGCTTTCCTTTCTTCCTTTTCACTTCACAGGCCTAATGATGAGATTATATTGTCTTAGAAATATTCGCCTCACACTCTGGACCCTGCCCACTTTGTAATAGTACTGTGATTACCGAGACATGTTTAATCATGCATGGCTTATATATGCTAAAGCTTCAAACTAACCTAATTCAAAGCTGATAAAAACAAGCATGTTTGGCTTAAATTGGATATTTAGCTCATGTTTGTCATCTTAAACACAAGACATTCTTCTGCTAGTCTCCTATAGATTAAAATTTCTTGTTTTGGAGTTGGACGGGAGCTAACAACTTATCTCAGATTGGTTAAAATGTAAATGTTCCTGTATTGACATGCTGATATGCATTTTCCTGGGTCAAACAAGGCTAACTTCATAATAGACTGCACAATTACAACCTGGAACTGTTTGGAAGTGATTGTTTGTGATGGTGAAATCCTGGTAAATTGAGTTGCTATTGTGCTACAAATGTCCTAATTACTCTAAATATATAAATTATTCTTACATATTGATGCGGTTGTAACTTCTCATAGTAATGATAGTTGCCATATAATTCCTGCTAGAGTGGATTTTTTTTGTTCTGGACAGTGCATGGTTGCATATATTGCGTCTTGTGTCTTATTCAATATTGTTTCAAAGAGACAAGTTTACTAGTATTCGAGCTCACTGCTAGTTGTCACGTTATATGTTTTTTCAGAAAGAAATCTATAACCCTTATAAGAACAAACCCCACTTAGCTATTTCTCTCAACATGCAAGATGTCCACCCAAGCAACCTACTATCACACACAATTAAAAATTCTACTAGCCCATGCAATTGTAGTGTCCACGTCATCTAGTCACTATATTTGTCTCAACATGCATGCAGTCCAACTAAGCAATGCACTGTTGCACACAAATCCAGTAGCCATATAATCGTAATGTCCACGTCAGCAAGAAATAAGTATTTTGTTTGCCCATGTCATCATGTCATGCAATCCACTAATCCGTATTCCCACAGCAACGTGCGCGGTATTCTCCTAGTAATAATATAAAATCAGAAAAATATAGTTGTCTTCTTGTATTTGGAGGCAGGTTTTCCATATGGTGGATGCATTGAAACCACTATAAGTTGTTTTATGTTTCCAAATTGTTTTCTTATACATGTGAACCTCCTGTATGTTTCCAGATGCAAGTAGCCACAGGAAGATATCACACACTTTTGGTCCATGACTCTTCTGTCTATTCTTGTGGGTCCAGCTTGTGTGGTGTGCTAGGTCATGGCCCAGATACTACACAGTGTGCAGCATTCAGTCGGGTTTCCTTCCCATCACTTTCTCGTGTTATAAACATCTCTGCTTCACACAACCATGCTGCTTTTGTTACGGAGTCTGGGGAGGTAATTGATGATCTCCTTAATATAAGCCAGTTATGCCTACTGCTGTATTACTACTTGTCCTTGCCTTGGCGTTCTGAAGGGTTTTGTCTAAATAGGTTTTCACCTGTGGTGATAATTCATCATTATGCTGTGGTCATGGCGAGGTGGGGAGAACTATATTTCGACCAATGCAAGTAGAAGCGCTTAAAGGGATTCCCTGCAAGCAGGTGGGACCACAGATCTTTCTCATCCTTCTATTTTTGGTGTCTCTAATGATACTCCTGTACTTATTCCTAATTCTGATCTACTTAAAATTTCCTAAATTGAATGTGTCCCACCACTCTCATGTAAGTTTTCTGTGAAATTGTAACTTAATTCTGAAGGTTTCCATTTATTTCTAGAGTAATGTATTTGTACATGTGTATTTCATCACCATTTCTCTGTTCATTGTTAAAATCACGTTCTTTAGCTAATCAGTATGACTCACATGTTGAAGATTTTTATCAATAAATGCCTCACATTGTGATGATTTCTCTATATATGTCAGTACCAAAATTGACTTGATCCATGTTAATGATCCCTTCCCTGCTTAATCATGTGCGTGTGCATATATCTTTGGGAACTATCTTACAGCTCAGGTCCTGAGGGCAAACCACCTAATCCTCTTTGTTTTTCTTTTTGGGACAAGTGATTCTTATCTTTTGATCCTTGCTGCTTCTTCATTTTCATACTTTGTATTACATATTAAATCATCTCCCTATTTAACAATGAACTCACTCTTTCGCCATTTTATATGTATCTATATCATACTGGGTTAAGCTTTCTGAGGCTATTTATTTTCTACACTTGCCTGTACTGCATTTTTGTACTGTTTATTCACTAGGCTGCCTGCAATTCAGTATTCGTGATCTGATGCTATCTTATTAACTTTTCACAGGTTGCTACTGGTCTAAGTTTTACTGTGATTCTTACAAGGGATGGACAAGTATATACTTGTGGAAGTAACACACATGGTCAACTTGGTCATGGTGACACCATAGACAAGGCAACTCCAAAGCTTATTGAATTGTTTGAAGGCCCCACTCAGGTGGTGCAGATTGCAGCCGGTGCAAGCTATACATTTGCTGTAACGGATGATGGAACAGTTCATTCCTTTGGGTCTTGCGCCAATTTCTGCCTTGGACATGGGGATCAACATGACGAACTTCTTCCACGTGCAATCCAATCATTTAAGAGAAGGAACATTCATGTAGTTCGTGTTTCTGCTGGAGATGAGCATGCTGTGGCTCTTGACGCACTAGGATACGTAAGTCTATATTGTCCTGTTCAGCATTCAAATATATATATTGTTAATGGTTGCTCTCCAGGCATAATGATTATAGTGTGAACTTTACAGGTTTATACTTGGGGCAGAGGATACTGTGGAGCCTTAGGTCATGGTGATGAGAACGATAAAACTAGCCCAGAATTGATCAGCAGCCTGAAGGGCCAAGTTGCTGTGCAGGTCTGTTGTTGCATAATTTATACAGATGAGGGCTCAGTTGTAAAAAAAATCAATTCTTTTATACAGCAACATGATCTACACACATTTTTTGGTCTAATTAAAGTGATCTTGCTATTGACACGTGTTACTTATCAGTTCCATGTCTGAAACCTTTCAAATTTTTCTTAAATTTTTTTAGGTATGTGCAAGGAAGAGAAAGACATTTGTCCTCACAGATGAGGGCTCAGTTGTTGCATTTGGATGGATGGCCTTTGGGAGTTTAGGGTTTCCTGACCGAGGATCATCGGAAAAAGTAATGAGGCCCCACGTTCTTGAGAGTCTCCAGGATCACTATGTTTCCCAAATAAGCACTGGACTGTATCACACTGTTGCAGTGACAAATAAGGGCATTGTATTTGGGTTTGGGGACAATGAGCGAGCACAACTTGGGCAGGAGTACATTCGTGGGTGCTTAAAACCTACTGAGATAATGTTCCAAAAAAGTATGGAAGACATACCAATTGCGGCGCCTAGTGGTTAGCTTCAAGGCCAAGACCACCATTTTGGACACTGTTGCCTGCATATGTTGTATTTATATTGAAATTCTTCTTGGCAAGTGTATTTTATACTTGGTGATTTGTGAGTAATTTGGGCGAATGGGGGAAGACGGAAGAGCAAAGTTGGAGGACTGTTGTGTAGCCAAAGAAGCATATATAGTTTAGTAAGTGTGATGTATCGAATAATTCAACCCACCATTTTTCTTCTGTATAAAATTTATTGGTGTGTAACATTTATTGTGCCTTAATGTTTTCTTGGTTTCGTCCTACCAGGTGTTGAGTAAATAACATTTGCTCCCCTGGAACTTGTTATGTTATTGTCTAAGTTTGCTAGTTTCTATCATCTTAAGCATCGTTAAGTCGTCATCACTGTTTTCAATTATGCATATCATTATTTGTGCGTCTCTTAGCTGAAAAATGGTGCCATACTGCTGGAAATTGCTTGCGTTGGCAGTCAAAAGATCTGTTATTATGAGCTGTCTTATCTATCAAATGATATGCATGTCCTGCACATGCTGCAAGACTATTCTGGATGAGTAGCGGGCGCATGAGAATGACTTTTTTTTAAAAAAAAAAATATGGTCGCATGAGAATGAGTTGGCATAACATTTGTTTCTATGAATAGGCATGACATTTCAGGTACAGTTGTGAGAGAAGGACGTGGTTTGCTCAATGGAAGCATTACGACTTCATCATCATGACTCCATGGCATTAAAACACCAGTAATAGCTAAGAAAAAGTTGTTTATGCTCACCGCGACATGGGTTATTAGTTTATTAGAGCATTTCCAGCAGTCCCCCAACTTCCAACCCCAATAAGAAAAAGCTAAGACTTAGAAATTCGAATGCTCGGCAGTTCCCCAATTTAACCCCTAATGAATAGTTTTTTTCTTAGCCCCTCGAAACCCCACCTCTAAACCCTCAAAGACGAGAGAACCCCTCCCCCATACCTGAGATTTGTGGCGCGAACTGTCGGCGCTGAAGAAGGGAAAGGGATGACGCCGACAAGCTCCAACTGTGCAATGGCCAGAGATGGGAAAGAAGACATCCACCTCTCCGTGACGCTGGAGGTGAGGACCTGGAGATGGCGACATTCACACGGCCGCATGTGTTGAGATCCATGGAGGAGCTCGGTTAGGAAAGTAAAATGTTCTGCAGTAGGTGCGCAACTGAATTCCTCATTTTTCTTCTGTATAAAATATTGGTGGTTATGTTTTTTTTTCATCTACATGTTGATTGCATTGACTCTCAATAGATATTTATAGGTACTAGTACATATGAGGAGAGATAAGTGATATTGGGTCTAAACTTCTTTCACGTCTAGGATTCTATTCCTTTCTTTATTTCCAGAGCTTGGATGATTCAGCTATTTTTAACCATACATATCTTTGTAACACCATCTATTGTCCTATTTGCTCCAAGAGGGGAAATGCACCTTTTTACCTAAGGTAATGACTTCATTTCAGCCGTGCGCGCGTTTGTCGTTCGGCACGCACGCTCCTCCGCCGTCCATCCATCATCGACGGGTCCGGTTCCTTCTCGTGTCCCCCACCGAACCTCGCTGCCTGGCCCACTCGCGCTTTCTCTCTCTTCCGGACAGCCATTCCCCCGCTCGCTTCGTCTTCCTTGGTCCTCGGCGAGCAGGCGACTCCGGCGGCGATTTTGGAGTTGTCCAGCGGCGGACCGGATCTAGGGGGAGCACGGCATTCATTGTGTAAGTTGGGTCTATCTTCATCGCGATTTTTGGATTTGGCTTTTCGTTTCCCGTCAAAATCGATCCTGTTCCATATTAGGGGGTGAACATAGAGATCGATCTCCGTGATCCATTCCCTTCCCCCGCTCCCTTCCCTGTACCCTCCCAGATCCACTCCTCCCCCGCTGATTCTCGCCGACTTCCCATGAATTTTTGATCTAGGGTTTGTGCAGAGATGGAGGATTCGTCCAAGGCGGGGCGCATTTCAACAATGTTGTCCGGTACATAGCGAAGGGGGCCTCACGGTCGATGTGCAAGGTGCAGTGCGGCTCAGCCTTAGAGCGCTGGTCGTGTTCATCCACGCAGGGTCGCGCTCATCACCGCCGGTCTGTCCAACCCCACGCTCCCCTCCTCGGCGGTCTGCTGCAGTGGTGATCCAACCGGCTGCCCCCCTCGCCTCGCTGTATTGTGGCTGGCCTCTGCACCTGTCGACCCCCCTGCCTTCCTTGCTCTGTTGCAGGTAAGGTTTTGCTCCTGTCCACTCTGCTATGTTATCTTCATGATTGTTGATCTGTCATAGTCTGCTCCCGTAGCATTTAACGATTACATCTTGTATTACTTACATAATATATGTTGTCCTGATAGTAATGGCAGTCATAACTCTAATATGCTTGTTCTGTAGCGCTATGAGTAAAGATTTAGGCCATAACAGGTTTTTTCTAGATGTCAGTTTGTGCCCACAGCCAGCAACATGTCATCTGAAAATCCCAACTGACAAGCGCCCATGCTGCCTACCAACTCACAGCTACACATCTAGATGCACATTAGGACATTTCCCAAGTTATATATATCGGATATGGGGCGTGTAAATGGTTGCTAGCAGATTTAGTAGTTCATTTTGTTCCATCTTGTTTTGACAACTACGCATGTCAGTTCAGTCTATATTAGGTTCAGTAGCTTTGTGTCATTTTTGGATGGATGCCTGCTAGGAAGTTGCAGCAAATGGCAGGAAGGCGGAGAGCCATTGATTGCTGAAAGTGAGCTTTTAGGCTATCTCTGTCCGGCCTCCGAAGTGAATTACAATTTTAGCATGAATTTTTGGTATGGGACAGGGTTGTTTTGGTTACCTGTGGTACTAAATATTTTTGCATAGGTGACCTGCACATTTAGTTGTTTTCACAGATGTCACCTGCAGCTGCTAGTGCAAATCTTGTGAAGTCCATAAGATGCACTTGCCTGCACCTGCTGTAAACTATTGCTCATGCACTCAACCATTTATTATTTTTCTTCACACCTTTTAGCTTACTGTATTTTGCAATCTCACCAAATTGCAACTCTGGCTGCTAGCTAGTAACTTAATCCATCTGACTGCGTATATGTGTTTGTAAAAAAGAATTGCCATGTGATGGATCTGTTTAGGAATATGCTAGGGCAGTAGATAGCTAGGCACTTGCTAGTTGACTCAATCATAATTGATCATCATCATAGTGTTTTTTCTTTTGTACAAAGTGTATGTAGCTCAGACCATACAGCAAATCATTTTTGCACAGCTAGCATGTTATTTCTAGCTTTAACTTACAGATCCACATGTCAAATACGTTATTTTTTTTTCTTATTTTTTCTGTCGCACTATTTTTTGTTGACCTTCCCCCTCTTTTTTGGATGTTCGATCAGTCTGTCTCTGTTGCCCCTCTAATATACATACATCCATCCTCTCTAATATACATACATCCATCCTCTCTAATATACATACATCCATTATCTGGCATAATATCCTAGAATAATTTTTCTTTATCTAAACTACAACTAAATAGACAATAGCATCTGTACCCATGCTACTAGTAAGCAGAACATATGTGTAATAAGGCATATGCATTATGTAATAGTATGTAGTATACCAGTCTAAGAACCAGGGGCACTACTAATAAGAAGATTAAATCATTTAGTTAGGTAATTTAATAGTATTGTGGTAGCAGTTTAATATCATTGGTTAGACAAGTTTATTAGTAACGCCTTTGTAGTAATGAACTTAGTAAATATGGAAAGGATATGCAACATTTTGGATCTGCCAACACAAAGCGGATCTCAAATCAAACATTTTTATGTGAATATTCTTAGACGAATCAACAATGTTAAGATGGTCATTGGCAACTAAAGATAACCTACGACTATCAAAAATTGTTATGCCAGATAACTTTCAGTCTAGTTTCAGTTCAGTATTACCTGTAAACTGACTGCTCACATCACATCTTCCTTGTTGATCATGTGCTTTATCTCAGAAAACCAATGCCATCACATCTGGTAGCTTTTTTTGTCTAAAGTTTGGAGAGCATATAGTATGTTTGTTCTTCCTTCAGTTTTTTGAAGTGTTTGAACTATTTTTCTGAGATAAATGAGCTAAACCAATGCCAACACATATGGTGAATTTTGTATTGAACTATTTTTTCTGAATTAAGCTTTTCTGAATTTATTGAACTGCTTTTTTGAATTTATTGAATTGAATTTCCGAACTTATTGAATTGGTTTTCTAAAATTATTGTAATACCTATATTTATGTCAAATGAGTTGAACCTTTCAACCAACCTGGTTTTTTAGGTGCCGCTTTGTGTTAGGCAATGAATAGAGGAGAGCAAGACATTGCTTTTTCGTCTTCAGCCGTCCCTAAGGTATTCTTGTAGCAATTTAATTTTATTGGTTAGGCAAGTTATTTAGTATTAGTATTCTGGTAGCAATTAACTTAGTGAATAGGGAAAGGCAAAATGCACATTAACATTTGAGTAAACACTTGTCGTAATGTTTTCTTGCAATTATAGGTAAAGGCTAATGCATGGACCCTAAGATCAGTACCACTCTGCTAGCTATAGCTGGTCAGTAAAACCTAGTAAGCAATTTGATATTATTGGTTAGGCAAGTTATTAGTATTCTGGTAGCAATTTAATTTCATTAGTCAGGCAAGTTATTAGTATTCTGGTAGCAATTTAATTTCTTAGCGATTTCTCTGGCGTGACCATCCCATGCAAAGTGGTGGAGACATTTGGTCTGGATACTTTTGGTGGCTGCAATGTTCATACCAACATCAGCGTCGTAGAGAAACTATGACTCATGATTGTCTAAAAAGTTTATTTCTTGATCGCTCTAATTTGGTGTGTGCTATGGTATAGAGGCTGAACAAGGACAGTAGTGAATTTAGTACGTTTGACTGGCTCCTCAATTGCATATGACATAGCTTGCAAAATGGTGGGGGCATTTTTGTCTGGATCCTTTTGGTGGCTGCAGTGTGCATACCAGCATAAGCATCATAGAGTTCAATTACTCATGATTGTCTTAAAAGTTTATTTCCTTGATCACTCTTGTTGCTGGGTGCTATGGTATAGATGTTGGACAACAGGACGAGGCCAATAGTGGTTTTAGTATGTTTGGCTGGCTGCTCAATTGCATCTGATATACGGGGGCCGCTTGTGTTCTTTTCATTTCTTAGTATGCCTATGAGTGTCATGCCCAAAAAGAAAATACAATCCACTACAGTGTTGCCAAAAACTACTTGCTAGCAACAACTGAATTGACTATGCAAGACAATTAATTGCTTATACATAAGAACTGAATTGCTTTATCAGTTTGTTAGATATGCTTCTAGTAATGGATCTGATATCAGGTGCAAAAACAGCTGCATTGGTTCTAGTAATAAAATCTTCTGTTAGTGCAGTTGAAATTTGAGGCTCGATAATCGGTTCCTCACATATAGTACTTCTTTTTAATTGCAGGTGTGAGGCGATCAAGCATCGAAATGGACGTGTTATGTTATCAAATAGGGAGTAACCATGTGCAGTAGCTAACACCAGAACAATTTAAGATGAATTCCTATACAGCACATAGGCTTATATCTACTTATGCAGTAAGAAGTACTTTTTCTGCAAACTGATCGATTATGAAAATTGAATTGCTTATGCAAATGTATTGAATTACTTTATCAGTTTGTCAGATTTGCTTCTTGTAGCAAATCCGATATCAGGTGATGCAAATAACTGAACTTCTAGGAATAGATCTGGTTGGTTCTTTTGTGATCGTTGTGTAATTCTGGCGTTGTCAAGAAGCTAATTGGTTGTTTGTATGTTCCTATTTTTTTATTTGAATTGGCCTGCCTTGTTTGGATGAATCGGCCGGCCGTCCAATGGTGCCAGCAGTACACCAGGGAAAAGAAAAACAGGAGACAAGAAGCGTCCAGACAGGGCGTCAGTCTGGTGGCTGCTCCCGTGGGGGCGGTGGTGTCACCCCCACCTGCCCGGAATGGAAAGCCTGCCAAAAATGGAAAGCGTCCTTTTTTTATTCTTACTTTAATTGGGGTGTGCGTGCTGGAAGGCTAACGCGCCCCGTGCGGGAGTTAGTCATGTCCTTTACATAACAGTCAAAAAAAAAAATCATGCTTTGACCCACCTCCGTAGAGCGAAGGCTTTTACTTGTAACCGTACATATATGCTTTTTACATATGGTAGTGCTTGTTGTCTTACGTCCTAGCGCTAGGACGGTGTCACTCGCTGGGCCTCGCCCACCCGACGGCCCAACTATGAACGAACCATCGGACGTGCCCACCCACGTGCCGCGCACGCGCCGTAGCGAGCGATCCCGACCTTCGCGTGCTCCTCCCCACACGTACCTCACTCTCGCGCTCGTCCCTCTCTCTTCCCCGCTCACTCTCTTCCTCTCTCCTGATGCCGTACCCTGCCGAGGTCCGGTGAGCCCCCACCGCGCGAGCATGGCGAGCTCCTCACCTGTAGCTCCCTCCGCTCTCACTTCTCCCCCGAGCTCCCCTCCTTTTTTTGTGGCGGAGGCGCTGCGGCTCCGGCCATGGCTGTGGCGGAGGGACTCGGATTCGTCGGCGCCGGCCCCAGATCTGCTAAATCCGCCAGGGGCGGCGGTGGACCCGGGCGGATCCGGGTCAGGCAAGCCTGGTGCTCCTCCCATCTCAGTTGCCTTCCTCCCCCTCCATCTCCGGGGGGAGGAGTTAGGGTTCCGGTGAGAGAGGGGCTGGGTCCGGCCATGGCATGGCGGTCGCAGGCGGAGCCAAATACGGCCCGACGGTCGCGGTGGAGCCGGATCCGGCCGTGGCGGTCGTAGGGGAGGTGGATCAGGCCCTGGCGGTCGCGGTGGAGGCGGATTCGGCCATGGTGGTGGCGGCGGTCGCGCTGGAACCGGATCCGTTCAGGGCGGTGGCAGCGGTCGCGATGGAGCCGGATCCGGCCATGGGCGGTGGCGGCGGTCGCGCTGGAGCTGGATCCATTCACGGCGGTGGCGGCGGTCGCGGTGGAGCCGGATCCGCTGGATGCGGTGGTAGATCCTGGCTGATCTGGCCCAGGTAGGCCTCTTGTTCCTTCTCTCCCCCTTTCTCCTCCAGCTCCGGTGACGGGGTTCCGGTGAGCTATCCTGTTATTCTCCAGCTCCTGCGAGCACCCTCTCACTACCAATGATCTCCTTCCTCCCTCTTTGTTTCAATTAGTTTTATCTTGCTGTTTCAGTTTGTTTGCCGTTTTTGTTTCATTTGTCGTGCTCTCTATGGTTCGCAACACATGTTCAAGTTTCATTTTCAGTAACCATGGATTTTTTGTTTCAATTTGTTTGAGCATTTTGTTTCAATTCGTTTGATCTTGTTGTTTCAGATTGTTACAACACATGTCTTGGGTCCTTTTTCGTTTTCGGTAACCATGCTTGGTGTTTCGAAGTGCTTGAGTGTTGTGTGTCAATTGGTGTCCAATGTTTGCTTCAAAATTTTCGACTGTTTGGTTCAAAAATAAATTACGATTTCTATGTTGTTTTTTAGTTCTTTGTTTCAATTGTTTTGTTTCTGTTGTTTCTATTATTTTCTATGTTTTGTTTCAGTTGTTGATTTCTTATTGTTTCTGTTATTATTTCTCAGTTTCAAGGTGTTTCGCGTTTTGTTTCATTTATTCCTATTGTGTGTTTCAGATGCTTTTGAAATGTTTGTTACATTTTTTCTTTTTCAATGTGTTTGCATTCTCTCGGTTTCAATTTTGTTTTTATGGTGTTTCTAACTGCACATTTGTTTTGTTTCAACGGCATTTCATCTTTTGTTTCAGTATATTTTTCTAATTTTTTGTTTTATTTTTGTGTTTTCATTGTGTTTTTTCAGGTGCTGCAAGATCTATTGGAGGGGCGCGGCGGAGTGGGCGTGCGGATGCTACCGGGGGCGCAGAGGGACGACACGCATGCTGCGTGGGCAGGAAAAAGGGGGGGGGGGGGGGGGGGGGGGGGGGGGTGTGGCAGGAGGAGTGATGCTGCGCGGACAGTGTATGGGGCAGTGGCAATGCGGTGGGAAGATAGGCCGGGCCCGCTAGCGTGACCGTCCTATACTTAGGACGTTCTAGCGCTAGCAAGACCCTTTTACATATCCTCGATGACAACGCGAATGCTTGCCGGATGCTTGCTGATGGCCTCCCTGAGCGCAGCCTCCAAGCTTCTCCCGTCCCACCTCCGTTGCTCCTCCACTTGTGGCTTCTCATCGACGGCGCAACAATAACTCATGGGCATGTAGCCGTCTCGCTCATAAATATGTACCTTAAGCTCCACGAGGCTACCAAGGTGCTCGATGCCGTCAAGCACACCATCGGTTTGCCGCTCCCCGTGTGCGTAGCAATCAATAACCGAGCTCCGAAGCTTGGGCATGGTTCCTGCCTCGAACACAAGGCAAGGCGCCTCCCATCGGAACCGGAACTCCCTGAGATTTGGGAACGCCACGCGGTGGAAAACCACGAAGCCTTCCAGGGGGACATGCTCCTTGACGTGCAGCTCAAGGTGCACCAGCATGGTCAGCCTAGCGAGAACGTCGATGCCATCGCTTGGCAGCAACCGGACCTCGATCTCCAAGCTGCTGAGGTTATGAAGTTGTGTGATCCAATCAGCTGGGATGGTGGAGAAGAGGCATTCCAGCACATGTAGACGGCGGAGATGGCGCGGAGGCGGCGACCAGCGAGTCAAGACATCTTCGTCGAGGGATCCGCGGATGACTATAGACCGAAGGTTGACAAGTTTGCAGAGGGAAAGAGAGTAGAACTTCACTAGTGTCTCCCGCACAGTATGAAAGTCGAAACAGCTTCAGCTCCCTGAGATTAGTCAGCTGACCCAGCTCTTTCATTCTCCTCACATCTCGGAGTTGCACTCCAAACTCACTTAATGTACGGAGGTTTCTCAAATGGCGGATCCCAGTCCCACCTGCCAGCTTCACAACTCCCCGATAAACAATCAGATGCCACAACGTTGAGGGTAACATCTTAGGATCCAGAACGGAAGAGCAATTTTCACTGACTACCTCCAGTGTCTTCAATTGTTCTAGCTTGTGCAGTTGTGTTAGCAGTTTCTCACAGGTTCTCAGATTCAGGTATCTGAATTGGATCAAACCTAGTATACAAGGCATATCATACTTCCTGTCCCTGGAATCATAGATATCAAGACATAGAACTCGCAAAAATTGAAATTTTGTCAGATTAGGCAGCCGTTGGGAAGGCCCCCATAAGTTAAATGACCGAGCCTAGGTGAGAGAGATCTTTTCCAGCATGTCACTGCTTTCCAAGTTTCTGCCATGAAGAGATAACCGAGGAACATCCAGATGGCCTTTTGGGCTATGCTGGCACTTCAGTATGATATAGTCAAACAACATATCATGCACTCGACAAGAAAATACTTCCCCACAGTCATCCAACTCGGCTATTTGAATCAAATTTCTGCTAATCAGTTCATTGAAGTAACTCTCTGCAATCTCCCCTTGGATGTCACCATACTTGTCAGTAACAAAGCCCTCAGCTATCCATCTCCTCAACAAATCATCCTTAACTATTTGTGATCTTCTGGAAAAATTCCAAGATATAGCATGCAGGTCTTGAGTTCCAGAGATAAATCATTGTAGCCAAGATTAAACACATGTCTCAGCCATTCAAAAGCCGGGTTTCTTTCCATCTGGAAACGAAAGGAATGCGCTATATTCTCCTAGATTTCTGTCGATCCAACATCAGGATGACTCGCCAAAATGCTGCCTATGGTAAGTATCGCTAGTGGCAACCCTCCACATTTCTTTAAAATTTCACTGGAAACACATTTTAGATGTTCCAGACATCCATCTTCTGAATGAAAAATCCTTTTGTGAAATAATATCCTCGAGTCAACGTCATTAAGAGGTTCCATCTTGTAGACATAGCCATGGAAGCTAGAACAGCATGACTTAGGTGTATCTTCAATACGTGTAGTTGTTATAACCCTACTACCACGATTATTCTCCACAAAACAGCACTTGATAGTGTTCCATGCTACTGTTGTCCACATGTCATCAATAAGAATAAGGTACCTGCCAGGAAAAAAAAAAGAAATTCATCACATATATATTGCATAAAAATAGGAGTTCACAATCGTCACTTGTTTCTCCAGGCGTGTGGGTCCAGATTATTATCTAACAGTAAATTTTAATAAGGGCTTGGCTAAGAAGCATTTTAAAGCAGCTAGCTGAAATAAAAAAATAGACTACATTTAATTTGCTTGATTAGACAAAAGGGAAAAGTTCAAGTGCAATTCTGCCAACACATTATTGTGTTTGAGAGAGACAAATAATACTGAATGCATAAATCTTCCCACAATCAGAAAAGTACAAAATCGAATTTATAATCAGTATCGAGAGAGTATATTGCGTAGTTCAATATGAAGAGTCAGTACAGGTAAATTCAAAAAAATCTGAAAATCGTGCAAGCAGTTAACCAAACTTGGCTATTCCGATGCGTTTCTAGTCGATCCGTTGCCACAACAGTTTTGGACAAGGATTGGATGGGATCTACGTGCGATCCGTGATGCCAAGAGCTATGGCTCACCAAGCCCACCCCCGGAGTGCCACAGAAGCTTTCCCCTACTCTGATCTTGCTGTGTTGCTGGGAATTATGGAAACACCGGCACGATGTGGTGTTCCGAGCAATGAGCCCCAGCGTCGAGCGCCTAGTGACAGCCTGCAAAAACACCGCCCAGCTTTGGGAGTGCCGGCTGCCAAGAAATCCTCCTTCGCTTCGCCAAACCTGGAGTTCGGTCCCGTGGATGTACTCTTTTCCTCATCTCTATGCTTATAGCTTGTAACCCCGGCTCCATGCCGTGTAACTGTTTGGGCCCTGCCCCTCCACCGCCAGGGTTCCCTCTGGTACCTGTGCTTAATATAATTCAGGTGGGGACTTATCGTCCCCCATGTTGTTTCACTCAAAAATAATAATTATTATTTTCAGCAACATTAACTTGCCATGGGGTTTGTGGCACACATCAGGCATTAACTGTACAATTATGAATTTACCACTTTAATAGTACAAGAAATGCAATGTGGTCATAGTTACTATACTTTTTAAAGGTTGTCTATTTTTAAGTTAATCCTAGTATAGTTGCACACAAAGTCCATCGTCGAAAGACTATGCCAATAAAATTTTAGATTGAATACACCACAGGTGCCTCTATGACACTGGCTACTACTCAAAGAATGATGCTCACATGTGGTCAAGTTATACTACAGTAACATAACCAAGTGTTACTCTCAGTTCATACTTATTAGTACATGTCAATCACATAATATGAGCTCTGCCTATCACAGATATAAAAAGTTTTGGCCATCAACATCGTCCATACGTTGAGATGTTGACTCAACAACTATTTTAACTAGAAATTTTATTTACATATTTATAGAAGTAAACTTTGATAAGTAGTCCTTGAACTTGTCCCGCATCCTTTATCAGGTCCTGATGTCTCAAAATGCAATTTTGGCACCTTAAGATCGCTAATAGTACTACATTTTTTAGATAAAGCACTAATAGTACTACATGAAGTCCAAATTTTTAGAACTCTTGATAAATTGCTCATGTGGCATGCTGACTTATGAGATGACTTGGACCTAACATTTGAGGCCAGCATGCTAGTCTCATACCCTCTCGTATCCACTCTCTGTATCTCTCACCCCCCTTCCCCACTGAAAATGGCTCCTGGCCACACTGAGATTTGACGCCCCTAAGGTATGCATGACCAGTGATGATGTTTGCGATTCCAGTACCACTGACATCACCTCTTCATAATATAGTATGCCTGGCCAGTGTAGTGAATATGGAAGGTGGTGGATAGAGAGGAGGGTAGGGGAGAGATAGGGGGTTGATTGAGGTTGAGAAAGAGGTGATGGGGAGGGCACTGGAAGTGGGTACTAATTGTGAGGGCGACGTTATCACGTGGTCAGCATGCTACATAGGTGGATTGACACAAAATCTGAAGACTTGGACCTAATGTGGCACAATTAGCGAGTTTAGCATCGCAAAAATATATTTGAGAGTATCAAGACCAAAATGAGAATGCTAAATTGAGCTTCATAATCCACTTCGCTGCACTATACTTGTCTCGCATGAGACTACTAGATCTATCTTTTTTCTCTGATTATTAAGTGTGACTTTTCTAAAAGACTGTGATTAGTGTAGGTACAAAAACACACAGAGGCAGAGGCAGATCTTTTGCTTTGTTTGTAAAAGAATAGCCTTCCTCTGCGTGCAACAGAGGAGTAGTACCTTACGTTTTGAAGATGTCGACGGAGGTCACTGATGAGTTTGTTCTCATCATCTTGGGTTCTAGAATACCACCCACACTGTTGGATTATATCTGACCAGAATTTGGCCCAATTTGAAATTCGAGACAACGATACAAAAGCGGTGTGGTCAAACTTGTCTTGGATGGCAGTATAAACTTGGTTGGCAAGAGTTGTCTTGCCAATCCCTCCGGTCCCCAGGATGGACACCACCTTCAGCTGAGGTGTGCCGTCCTGGAGCAGCTCCACGAGCTTATCCCTTTGGCCGTCTATGCCTTGAAGGTTGGCGGCATCATCTTGGTAGAGCGCCTGTATCCGAGGGTCGAGGCGCACGGCGGGAGCTCTCGGGCAGCTGGATGATCAGCTTGTGTCGATTGCCCAGTTCCGCCACTCGAGCCTTGAGGGCTCTGATGAGCTTGGCGATCTCACGGCGCGCCTTGAACGTCTTCAGCTCGCGCAAAAACCCGGGCTTACTAGCGGCGCCGAGGCGGTGCATGGAGATGTCCAGGCAGTCCCCCATGTCGTAGGCGAACTCACGCACCTTGGCACGCAGCTCCCTGTGCAGATCGTCGCTTGGTTCCTCCATTTCACCATTTGAGATAGCTCCTAGAGCGAAGCGTTGATGGTGCTCATCTCGTCTCTCAGGGAGATGATGTCCTCCTTCACGCCTCTCGTCAGCTTGAAGTCCTGCGCCAGCAAGCCGGTGAGCTTGGAGAGGACCGATCCCATTGCCCCTGAGAAGGCGCTCACCATTGCCGCCTCCATTGTTGCCTTGCTAGCGTGGGTCATACACACATCTGGATGTGGCCACACTGACATGAGGCCCTTCAATTATTTGCTCTAAGTTAGGTAGCGACGTGCCCGGTTGGTCCTTTGTGGGCCAGTGGAAGACGATGACTTGATCCGTGTTTACTGCGCTCGTCGCTTTGGCAGCGACAGCGCATCATGCTCCTTCAACGAAGCCGGCCGGCGCCTTGGCTCCCACACAGTAATAGCGTGCAGCATGAGAGAAGGGAGAACCATAGGTATCTTTCTTTCCTATTTGCCTTAACTGTCAAAAAAAATTACAATGGTTAACATTTGATCTAGTAAATAAGTAGAGCTCATATTTATGGCAAATAAATTAATTTATTATAAAAATATATTTAATCTAATGATATTTTTTTATCATCATAAATATTCATATTTCTTATCTATAATTGGTCTAACTTATAATACTAAAGCGTGACACTATGCTAAAATTATAATTTTTTTAAACAAAGGGAGTGCTTTGGTTAATTAGAGCGAGGCATCCAACAACAATTAGTATTTTTCATCAATTGTTATTCGAAAACAGGAGGTTGCCACTTGCTGATGACATATACTAACTATACTAGCCGCATGTATTCACACGGGATAGTTTTCACCTAGACAGGATATATAACTAGTGATTTGAGATTGTATAGGCCCAATGCAAGTGATACACACATGTCGGCGCTTATCTCAGGTCCTTGCATAATTGCGTGAATTGGGCTTGCCACTAGTCTAAAGTGACCCTATTACGGTGCAGTGTTTCTTTGTGGCAGACAATGACTTGACCTTTGCTTTACATGGGGTACCACTGCCACGGATCTACTCCAGTACCGCAGTAGAATGTGATTATTCCCCATTTTCAAGATGAATCCGCGAATAATTAAAATGACATAGTCACTTCACTCTTCTTTATGCTATTCATATGTTCTTTTTTTGAGAACACGCTTATTTGGCTCGTATTTTATTTTATTCATACATTATCAAAGCCAATGTGATTACATCCACGAACGCTATATGTTACATCTATCATGCACATGAGCTTTTTGGTTCCCTCCCTTCTGGCGTCCCCAACGGGTGACTCGGGGGGCGATCTTGCCAGTGTCCAAAGTAGCCACCCCTCCCCGCCTCCCCTCCGCCACATTCGCCGCTCTCTAGCGTGAAGTGGCGGCTACTAGCAGCAGCCTAGAAAAAAGGAGTCCGATTGTAGTACTCCCTCCCTCTCCCCCTTCACCTCACCTGTCTTCTTCTCCGGCGAGGTGTGCGGCCAACTAATAATCGGTAGATCTGGTCTCCCTCGGTGCTCGGTCATCAAGTAGGGTGTCGGGGGTGCTTGGCAAGGGTGGCCTTTGGCCTCCCGTTCCGCGCCTAGCAGCCATGGCCTCATCGCCGCAGTTGTGGTCGCAACGCTGGCTGCGTGTCGCATGGTCATAGGCCTGTCGCATTGTTGCGGAGGAGGCGACCACACTAGTGACGAACATGAGAGCGCTCTAGGTCAAGGCATGCATCGCGTAGGCCACCATCCTGTGGCCTACGACGAGCGACCAGATCTAGGGTTGCCATGGAGTTCGCTAGGCTACCTGAGGCCGGGGGCCCTAATTGGGCTGCACGGGTGCCTAGCCATAGCTGGTGTAGGTAGTCAGATCTGGCGCTTGGCAGGCGCATCTTGCTAGGGTGGGCTGACGCCTGTCATGGCTGGCTTCCCTAGCCATCCTACACCGGTGGTAGCTGGCGAGGGACGAGGCCACGACTGACCGCCCAATGGCTGTCGGTGCCCTAGCTAGACCGCTACCTGCTGGCATGTTGTGGCGAGACCTAACGGTCGGGATGTGTCGGTGACCAGCAAGCTTATTGTCGTCTTTGTGGTGGTCTAAAGGTTTTTGTAGTCATGGTGCCCATGTTGGCGGCTTCCTCAATTTGCCATAGGTGCTACCTCTGTAGGTGCTCGTCACTGGAAGAAGATTACAAGCTCATAGGTTTGCACCATAGTTTGATAATTTCATTAGTGTAATTGATGGAATACATGTTCCTGTTGTTGGTGCCTGCTTCGAAGGTCCTTCAATTTGTGTGAGTCGAAAGGGATACACCTCTCGAAATTTGTCAGACGTTTGCGATTTTGATATGAGGTCCACCTTTGTTGTCGCGGGATAGGCGGGATTAGTACATGATATGAGAGTGTTTTTTAGATGCCATACGAAAACATGGTGACATTGTGGCAAGTTTCCACATCCACCAGCAAGTAAATACCCTTGCCATCTTATAGCACTTGTGTCCATTTTTTTAGATGCCTATTCTACATTTTGTAATAAATGCATTTGTACCAATATATAGGATATCTTGTTGACTCGAGATATCCTAACTGACGTATAAGGGACCAAATATCATTTACTGGATGAATGAATATCGATAAAGGGCTAAGACAAATGGGAAAAAAAGGAGATATTCAATTATGCTCATTCATCACTTCGAAATGTCATTGAGCATTCTTTTAGGGTTTTAAGATGAAGTGAAGGATTTTATTACACTTACCAAGCTATCACACGGTAAAGCAAAGAAAATAATACTCGCTTGCATGGCTCTTCACATCTTTATTCGACAGAGAAAAAATAGTAGATCTGGACTTTAACAGATGTGATCTTGATGAAAAACTACGTGCCATTTCTGAAGTCATCATCATCTCAAGAAGGTAAGCGAACAATCTTGTGGGAGACGAGGACCAAAGTCTGAACGATTTATTTGACAATATTGCTAATGCTTTGGTAGCTAGAAGAGAATGATTAGGACGGTACGTGTATGAAGTATGAACAACTTTTTTATGAACTTTGAATATTTCCGTTTGATTGGCAGCATGTATTGGCTTCTTGTGAGCATTATTTCAATTCAATATTTCCTTAACCATGGCATAACAAAAAAAAAACTTGCTGCTATGGCGTGCATGACGAAATCGGAAGCGATGCCACGACGCGCACGGAAGCGGCACCGCACGGGAGGCGTAGGCGCTCAGCGCGCGCTGCACGAAGGCATCGTCCGTCATGCCGCGTGCTGTTACGTCGTTCACAAAGTCCTAGCAGAACGAGCTAGGAAGGACTGAGGTACATTACAAAACAGTTTGAGGTTGCACTTTAGATGATCCTACGTCTGTATTTAACAAATAAGTAGAAGCAGCTACTGTACCCTGAGATTTACACGTTTTTTTTTTGTAAAGTTTTAACACAAAAATGTTCCATACATTTCCGTGAGAATGAACCAGAGGTTCATATTAAGGATAAGATAAAGCGTGCAGTGAGTGGGTGAGTGGTCTCTGTCTTGACTGACCTATGCTAAATAAAGTATACCATTCTTGCATATATATGCCATTTATAACAAATTGGTACCTTGAATAGTCATGGAGAAAATTATACTTGTCATCTGCAAATATCTCCCCACTTGCACATGCACAACCCTCCTTTGAGAATTGAGATGGCAGGTGGATCAGGTGGCGCCACGACCGAGCAGCTCATCTTCAGAGCTCAGAAGTCAACCAACCATCTCAAGGCACTGCTGGCCAAGCTGCTACCGGCGTCGGGAGGAGGCTATGGCGCCGGGGCAGAGTCCTCTGCTACTGGTACTGGTAGCGCCGTGGATGCCCTCCTGTCGGACATCACCGACTCACTATCTCAAGCGATCACGTCTCTGCGGATCCCCACAGCTGGGCAGCCAGCGGCTGCCAGCACCGGCGGCAGCAGGAGCCCAGCCGCAGCCGGTGCCGGCAGCAGGAGATCAGCAGCGCCAAGGAGAACTTCTCGACGGGCCAGGTGCTTGCCCATCACCTATCATCAGTTTTTTTGCTAACCAACTGTAGTGTTACACCAAGCTACTACTACAAGAGTTCATTCTATTTGGTTGGTTCCATGTAGTTTCAGAAACTACTTCGTGAATTCATCATCAGTCACCTCTCTGGTATTCTTGAGTCTTGACCTCTTCATGACGATCCAGGATGGATGGTGCGTCCCGGATGACAGTACTACAGAATGGAATTCATGATTCGTACACATGGAGGAAGTACGGGCAGAAGGAAATTCTGGGCGCCAGATTTCCAAGGTATGTCACTCAGATTAATTTCCAAGGTATGTCACTCAGATTCTTTTCATGTGCATCTTAGTATCTTACTATTACTAAATTACTGAGTCTCTTTTTTTGAATGCTTGTATGCTCCGCCTATCATCAGTTTTTGTTCTAATTGACTGTACAACTACACCCAAAATGTTCTGTAAAGTAGCGCATACGAGCATTCAAAAAATTGTTAACTGTAAGAGATTTGACGGACAGAAACTAGTTTTGTACTGAAGTTAGTATGATGGTTGTTGCAGGAGTTACTACAAATGTGGCCGCAGGCTTGGCTGCCCCGCGAAGAAGCAAGTGCAACAATGCGACGCCGACCCGTCCAAGCTGGAGATCTCCTACTTTGAGGCACACACGTGCGATGATCTACCACCGTCGTCGTCCTATCCCATTCCAGATCCGACGACGACCGCCTCCGACGCTCTGCTCGTACCAGTCACGGCCGTTCCATTTCCATCAGCCCAGTGGTACGTCGGCCGATCGTCGTCGTCGCCGCTGCACCAAGAGCCATACGTCGTGACAACCGGCTCCAACGTCCTGACCACCACCGGTCTTCTTCTGCCGTTTGCTGCCGTTCCAGACGCTCTGCCAAGTGCAAGCTATGACCCTGTTCCGGATGTCACGGACTGTACGCCATCGTTGGAGCAAGAGGAGCAAGCCCACCTGCTTCACATACCTTCGCCGGCATGTTCACAGTCAGAGCTGCTCCCGGTGGAGGTTGCCAAGCCTTCACCGCACACTCTGGATTGCGACTTTGCTGTACCCGAGATTTAGCGTTCTTGATAGTAGTATTGAAGATTGTACTATATTCTTGTTTTCTGTAGCTATTACAATATGCAATGTAGAATAGTGGTTTCGGTATAGTATATATGAATCAAACAAACAAGGGAGAGAGCACAGAATATTATGTAGTCAAGCTGCCTTCTCTTTCCAGCTACTGGTAGTTGTGTACAGAGCAGAGCAATGAACCTGAAGAAGAAAAACCCAATGCAGAGGATCTAGTCCTCAAACTTCTCTTTCATGGCGGCAACAACATTTCTTAGGTTCATGTCTCTTTCATAAGTGCTTAAAGCAATCTCAATAACATGATCCATAATTAGTGGAGATGTTGGATAATAAACTCTAGACAGAACAATAGTAGAATCATAAAATTGTTTTAAGGACTACGTGAAGTTCTTCAAAAACTGAAGAATAGTACAATCATAAAATTCTTTAAAGGAATATGAGAAGCTTATCAATAGATTTTTAGTCGTTGTCTATCAACAATGCCCATCCGTCAAGCATAGGATGGTGAGGGCCTCCACCTCCCGCTCCAGCGCTGAAAGAACGAAGCGCGTTAGGGAAGAGAAGCTTGGAGTGAAAGCACCAGCTTCAAAGGGAAACGAATACCCTAACCACGACGCGTTCACCGGCCTGGTCGAGGTCGACGCGGGAGAGAACGGACATCGTTCTCCTGCAGCTCTGTCTTGGCAAGAGGGCGTCCTTCGTCATCTGCAGCACCGCCGGCACGTGATGCCATAGCGCGAACTTGATCGAGGGGCCCGCGGTGGAGATCACGCCGGGGATGAGGCGACGGCCGTGATAGGGCTGGCTTGACGCCTCCTGCTCCGCCCGCTGCCCCGACGGCACACCACCGCCCATCGTAAGATTTCTGTTTCTTTATGGGCCTATTTGAGGGGTTCCCGGCCCGTGGACGTGGGCAGGCCCGTTTTCGAGACGCTTCCCTGCTCCGGTCAGCCAACCGCTCTGAATCGTCAAAGATTCCTTGTAGGTGAGGGCTCGGGGAAGCGGGGGGCGGTGGTTGAGGTGTCCCTTCTCGTGGCGCGGTTTGAATGTAGCACATTGCCTTAGAAGTTGGAGCGGTTGGTTGGTGGGTGGACGGGCATTGATTTTTCTCCGGAGCCGAGCGGCCTGCTTGGGGTACCATAAATACCGTAATCCAGCCTCTCGAGACAAATCAACTTCCATCCTTCTCACCGTCCACCTCTCTCACTTCTCCAACGCATCAGCGAACATGGATGATGCTTCCTCTCGGGCCTCGAAGGGGTAGGCAAATCAATGCACAACTACAATAACAAGGACTTTGAAGGGTAGCCTTACCTCACGCGTAGGAGGTCGGGTTGCAGACCAGGGGCTGCGCAGCAACATCCCTCGAGAGGCATCTCCAAATGAATACACTATATTACAGAACACAATTCGCATTGGTAACAAACTAGTACAGTATCATTAGTAATTCGTTTCACCTCCTCTATGCTTGCATCAGGATCATTCAGTATTATCGAAAGACACCGCCTCCTGTGGACTGGACTCACCGCTGGACGCACGGGACGGGAGGAGCCTTGCTGCCATCGCGCACCTCCAGATGAGGCAAGGTAAACAGGGCAGTTCAACAGGCTGCTTCATTGGGCCAAACATAAGTATAAATGTATAATGCATTTGTGAGACCTTATTACCTGCCAAACTACTTGAAAATTCTTCCGAACTCATGCAGCTCTTTCAGCTTATATCCTCGTGCACACAGAACAAAATAGTTAACCAACAAAAAGGCTGATTGATAGCAATATATATAATAATAGTAAAGATTTCTGAATCCCAGAAGGAACCAAAAACGAGATGGAACGCCTTAACCTCGTCCGCTGGCCTAAGCTTGTGGGTTGAGCACAAAAAACCTGGTGCAAAATCCGGTCTAGCGAAGTGACTCAGGGTCTATGCCAGAGGAGCGAACAAAATGAACAGTTCAAGCGATGTGCAGTGCGGAACCAGCACATTGCAAACACCACTAGTCGTCTGATTAAGCCCTTGAGAGAACCCTATTTCCTTCAAGGCCTCCGGGACTACACCCGGCGGGTGCACTCGCACGCACCCACCAAAAAAACTTGCTCTACAATCAATGAGCGTGTTAAAGCAAACTTGACATGACTTGGAGGACAGGCAGCCCCTAAAGGAAAGCTTGTTTCCCTCACGGGTTCGGGGGCTACTGTCGGGGATAAACCAAACGGATATCCCCAAATGATAGCTAGAAATACTGACTAATACCTATCTAAGGTATTAGCCCAATACTGAATAAGGCTTGACCCATTTAGCAGGGCAAATCATCTCGCTAAGCCATGCCACGATGCTCGGGCACCAGTCGTACGGGAGTTGTCCCATATGGCCCCACCAGTGGGACTCGGGACTTAGGGCCGCTCTGGTGGATCGTTCCGCCTCGCCCGAGTGGGCGTTGACATCATGACCAACACTGCTGCAACCAAGCGGGATGTGCTCGAGCGCGTCCCTTACATCACCCTCTAACCAGGAGGGCCCGGTGTACCCACCTGTCAGCCACACTCCCTTTTGTTCCAACTTTGATGGGACGGGGTATATCGTTCGTACCAAAGACATGGACCATGGTACACCCAGGGATGGCCATCGTCTTTCACCCCCACTATGCTGCCTAACTCACAGTGACATCCTACAGTGCTTGCCATGCCGGTGCCCATGCCACGGGTACCGGAGACATGGTCAAAGCATGGCTCGGTACGCCGCTGCGCAAGGAGAGGACAGCCCCTATATCACCACGCCATCAGCTCCACCGCCCACCCAGGGAAAATGGAAGAAGCACGTCAAAGGGCCCATTTTTTATATTTCTCTTGTTTACCATTTTACCCCTACATTCTTCTTCTTGCTAATCGATCCCTTCTAGCCTAAGATTGTGTTTGCACCAAAATTTGGACCGGCGAACATGCGAGTGAAGCTTCTCCTAGAAGACACTACCAGAATCGGCTAAATGCTGGATATTGGGGAATTGACTAAATTGAGGAAGATCAGCTAATCAGAATCGGCTATCTGAGGATACACGCGGGCCACGTCGACTATGATCCGGTTACGCGAGGAACGGCACATTGACGGTGCAGGACTCTACAGGATGGAATAGTAGGGCCCATGTTATCTAGAATAGGCAATTTTTGAGTCATTTTCCTTATTTGCAAGTCGTATTAGGTTAGGACTTTGCTAAAGCCCAGGGTATAAATATGTAAGCCCTGGCACTTTGTAAACTCTCTCGACAATAAATACAATCTTTCGGCTCCGGCCACCAAACCCTTAGTTTCTAGGATCTTGGCGAGTTTCTTCATCAAGCTAGGCTGCATCGGGTCGTCCGACCTCTGGTTTGCTGTAAGTACCGTCATGGTTTTTACTTTTGTTAGATAGGGCCGGCTTGACCTCCTATTTATACACTAGTATGGCCAAGGGGCTTGTGTTTATGCTTGATTTGGTCGGCTCGACCTCTAATCTATGCATTAGCACTTGTCAACAGTTTATGTTATCATTTGATAGGACCGGCTCGACCTCCTATTGTATGCGTTAGCATAAGCTAGTTATCGGCTCTGCTAGATTTGGCAATCTAGTAGATTCATTAAGTTACCCATGGCCAATTATCGGCTTTGCAAGGCCTGGCAACCTAGTAGATTCATCAAGTTACCGATATTGTTAGTTTTTATCGTCTATTTTATTGCAACAACATCTTTATCCGATCAAGATCAGTAGATTTGTGTTATATCTTCTTAGATTCGATTGTCATCAATGATTATTATGTTTACTCTTCTCGCTTTGATGATCGATCTCGTGCTTGCATTAGCTAGATCTTATCAATCTTGTTCGTGACATGTAGCGCGTTCTAGGGTAGAGATAGTTTTATGGTAGTTTCTGCTGTCCTAAGGCTGTTTGTGCACCTAGTTCGTTCTCATGTTGATATCGGCAAAATTAGCCGATTCATCAGAGCTTTCACCCGTGACATCGTGTACATGTTCTGTTTAAAGCTAGTTGGTTTGTTGAGCTTGCTTAGTAGATCTGTTAGCTTTAATCTAGATTATTGCACATATATAGGATCTTTTATATGTTGTATTGAATAGATTAGATCGGCTAATGGTTTTGCTCTCTTAATGTTTACTCGAATAGCCGATTTAGCTAGTTCTTTACTTTTTATAGCATGCATCATGAATGGTTTATGCTTTCTTTTGCCCTAGTTATTTATACCATGCCATGATCGATTGCCTTATTCATGCATATTTATTTATCAAGCTTATTCATAAATGCATGTTGGATGTTGACTCTCTAGTCAATGCCCTGATCCGATCGACTATTTACCCACATATGAGAAACTGTCTGGAATCACAACCGGCAGTTTCCATAATTTGACTATTCTTTTTCACCTTGTCAATTTCAGGGTCAAATTGACTGGCATGCCTCGGACTCGATCGACCGGATCATCTGCTGGAGAAAGTCGCGGGGATCGGAGAGAGGTTCACGCTCCGATCTGTGTGACTTGAGAGAGACCCGTTGGTGTAGAAGTGTCACATTTTTGCGCCAACAGATTGTAACCCTGGCCTCCCCTTGGTCTATAAAGGGGGGAGGCAGTGACCCTTCTCCAAGCAAGCTAAGCCTTGTCTCTCAGATTGAAGCCTTGCCTCTTGCTACTGAATCCCGGAGCGTGCGAGCTCTCTCTCTCTCTCTCCCCCTCGGACTTGGGATCCTCATCTCTCTCAACCTAGGCCTTGTTTAGATACCCAATTTTGGGTCCAAAATCTGCATAGTAAATGTCCCGTCACACTGTAACAATTTTATTTTTATTTGGTAATAATTGTCCAAACATTGATTAATTAGGCTTAAAATGTTCGTCTCGTAAAGTACAATAAAACTGTGTAATTAGTTTTTTATTTCATCTATATTTAGTACTCCATATATGTGCCGGTATTTTGATGTGACGGGGAATAGGAATTCTGCATAGTGAATTTTAGACCCAAAATTGGGTATCTAAACAAGGCCCTAGTTGCATTCCCCTACTAGCAACACAAGCTCATGCTCAGACTGGACAATTATTAACTGTGCTTTGCATGTCAATCATGAACAAAACATGACTTGAGCGTGAGGGCTAGATGGGCTAGCGTCGTTACATAGCGCACATGCATGGATAAAGAGCATAACTAATGTGCTCACGCGCTCCTATCGGCAGCAACGTGTGCGTTGCTATAATGCTATCGCTGCCAGCGCGCGCGGATAAGAGGTCACCTTCTAATTAATGATCTACGCCAAGTGGGACATCCTGCTCCTATCTTCATCTTGTCCTCTTGTTCTTCATGTGAGCGATATGCATCACCGTGGCTTCGTTCTATCTTTTTTTAAGGAATATGTTATATTTCAACTGCAGTAATTGTTCTGCACAGAACCAACCATTAGACTTAACCAAAAAAAAAACTAAACTAGCAAAAAGCAATAAAATTTTGAAAACAGAAGGGAGTTTAAAAGGGCAACTAAGCCTCAACACTATTAGAAAAACATATCCCATGCTTGACGAAGATCTCCGGTTGTTTCTGAAAAAAAAATGGTGTGCCACTACATGGTCACCTGAACGCTTTTCTTTTGTAGTTGGGACCAAAATCAAATCCAACATATAGCTACGAAGCTAATCTGCGTATAAGAATGCATTCTTTTCTTATCAAAAACAATATTATTGGTACTTAACTAGAGAGACCAACAAATAACACTCGCTCCCACCTAAACTTTGAAGTGTGTCTATCTATCCCTTGCAACTAGTAGTTCCCAAATAAATGAGCTGCATTATACGGTTGCTTAAAGACTAATAAAAAGCAATTTATATAGTACAACTGCAACTTTTGCCACTAGTTCAATTTGTCCTCAGCCAAAGCTCTATGAAACGATATATTTAAAGGTACACTACAAAAGACTTCACAAACGATTGCATGTTTCTTCCTGTCAATATTATACAAAGATAGTTTCAATGTGTAGTAGTCGCATAACTAGTTATCCTCCCAAAAATAATGTAGAAGTATCAATATGAAGAGCAAAAGTAGACAAATCTAGAAAACGACCATTCATCTTCATAAGGCCAGACCAAATGAAAATGAGAATCTCCTGGTTTCCAATACGTCTCAGCAATAGTTGTCTTTCAAGCACTTCTTCCCAAGAAGTTCATGGCAGACACCATCCTCATTTATAACTTTGAGAAACCTCTTGCTTAACAAACATTTATTTTGTGATTCAAGGTTTAGAATTCCAAGACCCCCACACATGAAGTCCCCTGTTTGGCTAACATATATTTCTTCTTGTGGTTATCGTCTTGCTAGAAAAATCTTGATGTAAAATAATCTAACTTATGTAGAATGCCCTTATGCACTTCAAACTTGGTAAACTAGTCGACAAACTTTTCCTTTCTAACTGCTTAATTCTTTTTTCAAATCTATTCACAATGACATTTTTATTTGTCTCTTATGTGATTCATAGGGATACCCATGTATCTAAAAGGACAATTCCTATATCACAACCAAATATCTATGAATATCTGTCCTCAAATTCCTTAGCACCTCTGACTAATAACTACACAAAAGCATATAAAAGAATTTTTCATATTTCTTTGCTTGCTGAATATCATGTTCCAAGAATGCAAACAACACAGATTATTACTATTCACAATGTAGATTTTCTTACTTACTCAGCCCAGCTTATCAGCTCGGGTATATTGTTTTTCTCTCATAGCAATGTACCCTGACTGATAAACCTGGCTGATAAGTTCAAGCGATGTAATACGGGCTAGTCACCTCACCAATGCCATCTTATTTTTGAAAGCATGAAACTCTTATATATTTTCTAAAACAACAAAAATCTGATGAATCCATCATTTTCGGGGTTCAGTGAGCAAAAGTATTAGTACTATTGTCTGAATCTAAGCAGTAGTAGCTTCTAATCCTTAAAAAACAAAGTTAGAGATGGATAGACAGATAGCTACTCCTGCCACCGAAAACTGCACTCAAAACCGAGACAGATTTATGCAGTGTAGGTTTCCTTGAACCACGGCTCAAGAACATTATTTCCTGGTGTTCTTATTATAGGAGCGACTAGATGTCATTATCGTCATCGGCACATGGCAATCACTTCTTAACCGGTTGCTCTGGTGCCTTGTCTGCCGGCGTTTCAGTTGCCGGCGGCGGCAGAGATCCAGCAGCACTGGCGCTCACGGCAGCCTTCTCATCACTGCCGTCAGTCTTCTTCTCCGTCGGTCCAGCCACCTGCTTACCATCCTTCTTGTCGTCCTGCTTGTTGCCATCTTTCTTGGCGTCCTTCTTCTCCTCCTCGTTGGCCGGCGGCACCATGTGCGATGGTGGCTTCTCCTTGAGTTTCACGAGCACCTGGCGCATGCGGGATAGGTCGGTGGCCTTGCCGGGCTTGGGACCCCGCACCACCACGATACCCGGCTTCCGCTCCTGCTCCTTCCTCTTGCCCCTCTCCTCCAGCCCCGGGATCTCGTGCGGCACCAGCTCCGCGATCGCCTTCCAGTACTGCCTGTCTGCCTCCTTGTGGAACCTCTCTTGGTTTGCCAGGGACAGCTGTTGTTGGTTTGGTATTGGTTGGTGGTGGTACAACAGAGGCATCAATCAACAAGGATTACATTACATCATTTGGCATCAACAAGGTATTGGTTTTGCGTGCAATGCATACATACCTTCTCCCTGTCTCTGTTCTGCGTTCGGTTCGTCTCGCAGTTGAGCCTGCGCTTATCAAGGAAGGACTTCTTGAACGCCTCTGCTTCGGCTATGATCTCGTTGAGACGCTCCCTCTCCTTCCGTTCCTTCTCCAGCATCAATGCATTCTGGCTGCAAATCAACCCAGCCATTCGAAGTTGGCAAATCGCAGTCTTCTGGTCAGAAATCATCCAGGTCGCGCTCCGCATTCAAACCGAAATTGGCAGAAGAAGCGATGAGATATTCAGATTAGAGAACATGTGACAACAAAACGAGTCACTCACCGGCGCCACTCTCGGCGGAGGATGCCCTCCTCCCTCATGGCCTCCGGCGGCGGCAGGACGGCTCCATCATCAGCCGCGCCACTGAACAGGTCCTCGTCGAGGCCGCCACCGCCGATGCCCCCTACCACGTCCACGTGCGCCGCGCCGTCCATCACGTCCTGGGCGCCCATGACATATTCCACGCCGCCGTTCTTGTCGGTGTCGGCGAACCCGTACGCGGGGAGGCCGCCGTTGGAGTACGGGTACGGCGGCATGCCGAAGCCTCCGTCTCCCGCGGCGCCGCCGCCTAGATCGTCCTCCGAGACGGCGGTGCCGAAGGACGAGTAGGACGCGGCGAAGTGATGGCCGCGGCGCATGCCGAGGCCCTGCTGCTGCTCCTCGCCGCCACCGCCAACGTACTCGGCTGCGGTTCCGTCGACGGCGGGGTCGTCGAAGGGGGCCGGAGGTAGCGCGTCGTCATCTCCCACGACGGCCGTGATGGAGTCGAAGGAGGACGACATGGCCGCTTGTCGTGGTGTCTTCTTGGCTCGCGAGGTTTTGGATCCGACACAAATGGAGTGGAGGTGGAGGTGATGGGAAGCAGAGGCTCCCAAGTGTTTGACCGTTATTTTCTCCTGCCCGCTGGCCGCAGGTCGGCAGGTGGCGGGAAACGTTCTTCCCACTTTGCCCTCTTTTCTCTCCGTACTTCCGTAATACACATCTTTGCTCTATATAGTATTCTTTTTTTTTTTTTACAATGATAGAAACAACACTTATATGCACGCGCCTATGCTTGTCTCTGCAATGCTTACATCATACCCTCACTTAGCATGTCAGTGTGAGATATCAATCGCAGCATGTCAATAGAAGCTGCTAAGAACTCGAAAAGAAACACAAACTCGTACACATTGTAGGCATTTCAAAGTTTCACTTTGTTTTGCTCACCCAGCATGTTGTTGGTTGATGCCGGAAAACATCGTCTGCCAGTCTGCCCCAATTTCCTTATTAAACCATACCGCAGTTAAGATCTACTTACTACATTAAGAAGTTCCCTCAAAACGGGGTCTGGTGCAGGTATGGTTTAATAAGGCCGCAGTATTGGAAGCATGTGAGGTCTGGTGTCCCAGGATTCTGTCGTGTGAAGTTTGCCCAATGCATGCTTCCAATACTGCCCCTATTACGAGTGTCTCCATATATATTTGGGAATGGAGTGAGTCCTAGGAAGGAAATTTTGAGGCAGACTAACTTGTCTCCTCGCTTCAAGCAACAGCGTGTCACTGTCTCCATTGTCTGCTGCTGATGCCTGCTTGTACTGAGATATGGCACTAACAGAGTTCCATCTATTCTGCTTCCACCTGATAGGGTCTGGGTTAAGCCATTGCCCTGCTCCAACCCAGACAAACTGTTAGCATAAAACTGAAACCCCTCACTGTTATTATCCACCGAAGGCAAAGCAGGATAACTCACACCGAAGGAAAAGCAACCCAGACAAACTGTTAGCATAAAACTGAAACCCCTCACTGTTCAGAAATTGGAGGGTTCAATTTAGTTGGAAAACTCACACCGGCATAGCAATCATCGTGAACTTGTGCATAAATGCCATCGTCATTACCAGTTAGCTGCTGCGCCCGGGCAACGGAGCAGATTGTGCCAAACAATTGCTTGCCAGACTGCCAGAGCTTGCAGAGTGCAGACTAGTTCACTGTTCGATGCTCTTTGCATGCTGAAGAGGGTAGGAGGCTGCTCCATGTCGCTAGTCTTCTGGAGTTGATCATATTATGCAGATTTGAGAAGGATTCAGTAACTGATGCTGGATTGTTGACTGGCAAGACAGACCTGGAGTTAAGGCTGCTGCTGGCTTAAAACTCCATTGTTATCCAAGTAAATTGAACAACTTTGTTGTCCTGAAGAGAGATACTGCTGTGTAATCTGTAAGTCACCTGATCTACTATATGTTATATTCTCTGGACGATGATAATGGGACTGCAGAGGGACAGACAGTATATAATGCTGTTTCAAAAAAATGACATGACCGCCATCGGTAAATGGTGAATGCCGAGAAATGGCCACCATCAATAAATGGTGAATGACGAGAGCAGGACGAAACGAGGGAAAACATCAGAAAGACGTGCATACATATGAACAGCATAGCATACTACGATACGTGTATTTCATGTCCAGAATCCAACCCAATAATCCAGACAGTATACAGCCCAAGTAACCTCATACAAGAACCTAAAGAGAAAACAGATCCAATAACCAATTACACCGTCCCTAATAAGGTAATGTTAAAAAGAACACTGCATTCCTCCACCATGAAGCGAGTTGAAAAGACTGTGCCTTGAGCAAGCTCCTTTAGTTGTAAGGGCCCATGCCAATGCTGGAGCCGCCATAGGGGGCACCGCCAGCAGCATCTCGGGACTTCGAGTAGCTGAGGTAGTACACCTCACCCAGGATGGCTGTGAAGAAGGTGAAGGCCGCACCAGCAGCGAAGACACCCTTTCGCACCGTCTCACATGAGAGGGGTTCACCATTCCAAATGCCCCTGTACCGGGTGTGGTACGCGTTGCGGACTGATCCTGCCATCAGGCATGCCTCCGCGATGAGGAAGGTCACCCTGTCATTGGGAATGAGACATGTTATTGGTAAACATTTGGATGGGAAGTGCAGTTGATATTACTTGAACAATAAACTTTTATTTTTAGATATGCTAGTTTGATGTTTTGGGTACCCAAATCAGTTGGACATATTCCAAATGTGCCAGAAAATATAGTATATTTCCAATCCATAGGTACTGAAATAAGAAAATATATGTTCATGTCATAACAGCTTGAAGCTGGCCACAGCAGTCAATAGTACCTAGTTGAGGCTTTATTATTATATATGAATTGAGAAAGGAAAGCAAGCAAGCAGCATCCAGAGACATACAGACAAGCAAGCAAGCAGCATCCAGAGACAGGCAGAGAACTCAAGTGATTCCAAATGAAATTTAACTGTGGCCTCTGTGAATAGATTATGAAAGATGCTTCCTCCAGAAGGCTGTCTAAGCAAGGACACCCAGAAAGCAAGGCTATTAATTGATGTTGACTTAGGAATTGCTTAGGAAATATCACTGTCACATGGTGATCTCAAGAGAAACAGAAAAACAAATCAATGACAGACTATAAAATAATAATGTGGTTAAGTTCATCAAAAAAACTTAACATAAGTCAATTCGTGTGCGAACAAATATCAAAGCATAGATGTGGTGTATCGAGGTGCCAAACATGGTTTCATTACTTTATTGCAAGTCCTTGACCAACCGATTAGCTAAGCTACCCAGAATCAATAAAGATGTAGTAGTGATGTAGTAGTTGCTAGTTCCTCCAGTTAAATATAACTAACAACATTTCAATAGCGTGCATTCAAATTTTGAAGGAATCTGGTATGTGTATCTTTGTGGATATTTATAGTTTATATATGAATAGACTTATCTCAAATTATTGTGCAAAGTTAAACTTGCTGACTGTATTTAGTGTATTATTGTGAAAGTTGTCGGGATATCACAGATCGTCTAAAATGGAACTTACTTGTGATGGGCTTAGGGTTTTCAACATATCCATCATATCACAGAAATATAAAGTCTGGCAGACACTAAATCCCATAAAAGGACCAGTACCAAGCAGTTTGTGTTACAAGGACAGTGGGAGTGAAGTTTCCGTTTTTTGTTAAAAAAAAGACAATGGGAGTAATTGGACATCTACAATCAAACAATGTAGAAATCTAGCAGATCTATGACAAGCACTGAAGATAGATTTCTGAAAAAGTTTCAGAGATCTATGACATGTGCAGCCCCCTACCAAGAATTAGTTAAATTACTACTGAAGGGGAATGTAGCCTGAAATCTCTGAAACATGGTAGTAAACTGTACTTATGTAAAGCAGAGGTTAGCTTTGCATGGGGCTACAGAGCTTAAACAATACAGCAACGGCAATACTAAAGGATATTTCTGACTCTGCTATCAGCTTTGAGGTGGAGCATTAGCGTGCAAGTGCAGCTTCAGTAATAAAAGCAAAAGCCTCATGCCAACAAGGGACTAACTGGAAGGTGGGAGAAAAGATTTGCCTCTGCTTACTAGAAAAGTACTAGCACGTTATACTAATTGATGGATCTAACTACTCGTTCACCAAAAGCAATAGAGTAAAGCACTGGTTGGGACGCTTGAATTTAAAGACAAGACAGCAACATTTTGCCACTAAACCGAGCGACACTTCAACTAACAAGATTCAAAAGGAAAAACATGCCGCACCAGCTGCAAACCAGTAGTCAGTTCACCACATGGACAGGACCGATGGTGCATAACATTCTGTCATCACAAGATTCAGTTGAAAAGCACAAGATCCAGGCCAAGACGAGCCGGCGGAAAACGGATCTTAGCTAGCGCCGTGCACCCGGCAGCTGACAACCAGGCGAACCACGACGCAGATCCCATTCCAATCTGCTCGTAGAACTAGACGAGCAATGGGGAAAGAGCAGAAATGCAGAATCCAACCCACCCGAGTCTGGATCTCGGAGAGCGGATCGAGCAAGTGATCACCACCCAACCAAATCTTAGCTCTGCTGGTAAATTATTTCCATGTATGTATGCGAAGAGGAAGTAGTAGTAGCAGCAGGCAATCGCGCGAGGAAGGAGGGGGCAGGAGAGATTCGGCGGCGGTTGTTCTTACCATGAGAAGAGGAAGAGGATGACCGCGCAGGCGCGGGAGCCTCCCGGCTTGAGCCCGCGGCCGCAGCAGAAGCAGCGGCTGGCGACCATGAGCACGACCTGCGCGGCGGCGAGGAGGAGCAGCGCGCCGACGCCGTAGCCCGTGGCGATGTCGGAGTCGTAGTAGCAGTGGTCGTACTCCTTGGCGGCGTCCGGGATGACGGTGGCCCGGCTCCGGCGCTGCTCGGCCGCCACGCCCAGGCCGAAGGCGATCACGTCCAGCACGATCACCACCGCCTGCACGATGATGGACGCCATTGCGAGCGAGCGAGCGAGCGAGCTCCTGTCGGCCGGTCTCTACTAGCTCGCAGCTGATCTGCTGTGCTGGGTGCCTGGGTGGGTACTGCTGGTGTGAGCTAGTAGCTCGGCGCGGTGGTGGGAGGTTGTAGTTAAAAGGGCAGTGCGGTCGCGTGTCGGTGTGGAGTGCAGAGGAGGCGAGCCAACTGCTAGTACGCTTTTTTTTTTTTTTGTGTGTGTGTTTTGGGGTGGGTGGTCACGCTCACGCGGCCCTGGTGGTGCGGGAAGGGGACCGGCGAACGAATGCGGCGGATGGGTGGGGCGCACCTGGCAGCCGCTACCGGACGGGCGTTGGCGCGTTGCGTTTTCCTGCCGGGGTTGGTGCGTCTCTGGCCTGGGGTGTCGTGTGGCTCGTCGCGGACGGCCGCGGCTCCGCACAGGCACGGCAGTCGGCCACAAGTCCAGCGCCGCGCGGCGCCCGCGCTCCGAGATCAGAGTTATGGCCTTGTTTACCTCCCCAATTTGAGATCTAGAATTCATATGAAAAAAATATTTCTCCACGTCAAAATACCAGTAAATATATAGAGTATTAAATATAGATAAAATCAAAAATTAATTACACAGTTTTATTATACTTTACGAGACGAACGTTTTTAAACCTAATTAATTAATATTTAAATAATTATTATTAAATAAAAACAAAACGCTACGGTACGCTGCTGTAATTTGACACAGTGTTTTTTCTGCAGATTCGGCCGCCTGTTACTCCGTAGCTTTTTTAGTTTCTACGGCATTATTACTGGCTTTCTTTAGTTTCTACGGCAGAGCTGGCCGAGGCACCACGTGGGCAGCGTTAGTTCAACAAAGTCCATACTGTCAGACATAAGCCTGCACGTTGGTTTCAAAAATAAATACAATGTTCATGCTCCATAAAAAAACCAATTGTTTTCCCCCCATTTGGCTGTATCTGAACACAGTTCATCTGTTGCCACAATGGTTCTGCCCCGCTCCGGGCTTCTAGATCGTGCGTCATGTGTAGGCACACGTGGTAGTTGTTAGTGAATGGCTCGCTTACAACTTGCACAATGTATATTCACATTTATATCTTTAAATTAATTTATTAGAAAATATATTCCATACTTAATTATCATATAAGTATTTCTATTTTTACATAACCTTGGTCAAATTTAAAAACATTTGACTCCTCAAAAGTGACAATAACATCTTTTCTTAAAAGGGAGTATTATATATAAAGTGGCACAGTAGGCATGGTTGGTTGTAACCCTTGATGTCTTGCCTGCAAGTTGTCTATTTGATTTTTTTTTAAAAAAGTCTATTTAATGTAGTTGATTCTGTTTGTTCGGGCAACATTAGCATGCGTTGTTTGCTTGAGGTTTGGCGCCTCAAAAAAAAACAACCATTCTATTTTGTTTTGGTTAAGTTCACTGCCTCAAAAACAGCTAGTCTGTGTTTGGTTGAAGTTCGGTGCTACAGAAAACAACTAGACGCATTAGTTTTTTCACACAATTTACTATGGGTCCATATATTCGTCTGCCACAAGTCCACGTGTCTACTTTTGTAAGTCACATGTACACCAACCATAACATAGTGTGAGAAAGTATTTCAAACCTTCCAACAAGAAAGTATATAGTGCAAACAAGATATATTGAGGGTTTATTATGAGCATTAATTACCATTAACAATGTGGTTGGCCCAGAAGGAGGAGTGGGCTGGTTGGGATAGGGAGGAAAAGGGGGGTTTTTTGATTTAAAGAGAGACTAAATGGCATGCTTGGTAGGGCTTCTCTTCGTCTCTAGTTCTAGCTGAGTTCCGTCAAATGTTTTATATGATTAGTTGTTTTTCATACTAGAGGTGCCTCCTCCAAAACGCCTTCATCTCCTCCCAGGAAGCCCCTCAGGAGAAATCTTGCCAAACACCCCTTAAACTCCAAACACCCCCTAACCAAAGGAACATGCTCTTTTATGAAATGAAGGGGTGAGAAAAAGTTAGGGTTTCGTTTTAATAAATTAATAAATCATATAAGAAGTGGTGGCCTATCAAATTTGAGCGGAGCACGAATTCAACCTAAACTTTTAGTTTCATAGAAATACTTTTACTTCCAAGGCACTTTTGTCGTGGTATTGACCTAGTCAACATCCTAACAAAGGGGTCATTGTTGCAAAATTTTTGAATTTTTATTTTAAAATTAAGGTGGCAAGCAAATGACTTATTCACCTTATGCGCTTGGCACCCAACCAGAAACACAAAAGGGTAACTACGCGCCAAGGTAAGCCATCATCCAAACTTTCAAAAGAAAATAAAAGGCTATACAGTACTTTATATAAACTTAGGGACAAAAACAGAATCAAGATTTCTGATATCATTCTACCCTAAAAAAACAAACATTCATATTCAATATACGTGATATTTGTTTGTATTGTGTCTGATTTTATCCCTGCATAAATTGACAATAAACCTAGATATTATATCAACCGAACCTAGCTATTATATGAACCGATAGCAAGGCACCTTACGACTCGCGTCACCTCCCTAGCCTCTACAAAGTTATTCCTCTTCTTGTCCACGTCCATCGAAAACACGACGCCCATATGGAGGCCACAAGTTCGAACGCTTCGAGGTGTTGCTCAGCGTACAACAGCAACCACACCATCATCATGCCCGACCGCAAGGCCTCGTGCACTGAGTTTCAACCGAAGTGTGTCACAAAGCCAGCCATGGTGTGGTGGACTAGGGGGCCCTTTGCGGAGCCCACGACATCTGGACGAGCCCTCCTTCACTCGGTCCAAGAACCCTAGTGGGAGAAGCTCAACCTGCAGGTGGACAGGCGCCATCGTCGAGCAAAGAACCCACAAGAATTAAAGCGTTGGCGTGTGGGGTCAAGCTATCGCGGTGGCGGTCAAGCTCCTAGAGTAGAAATGCGTGTGCATAGACCCCAAGGCCCAAGCGAGAGGTTGGAGAAGCAGTAGATATTTCCACACGTCAGTGAATGGAGGGAGAGGGTGAAAGCTCTTGTTTGGTTTTGGCTAATTGATGACACGCCAAGATGCTAATGAGTTTGCTAAGTGCATGTAAACAAGATTAGCAACACCTTGATGGAGCACGGTGACTAGAATGGTGATGGCCACAAAGTTTCAATTTTGAAAAGAGGAAAGAGAAAAACGAAATCCCATGGGCTCAAGGCAAGGGTATAAAATAGGATATTTATTTTGCCGGTCAAGACGCAATAGAGTGCGTAATCAGATTTAGGATAGATAATTGTACTATAAAGAGGAGAAATCTTTAATTATAATGGTTATCTAGTGCCACTAAGTGTGAGTCTCTTTTGCATATACTAAGTACGTTTAGTGACGTGGTAAGATGCATGAGAATTAACTCTAAAAATATTTGTGAAAAGCTAACTTAAGTGCCTGTTTTTTTGAGATATATATGGGTGAAGTTAGCACTTTGAAGGGTGAAAAAGAAAAGAAAGTCTGAGCTGCTGACTGAATTTTCGGTTCAACGCGAACATTATTCAAGGCGATGGTTTTCTGTTAGGCCTTGTTTAGATACCAAAATTGGTATCCAAAATTTGCATAGTAAGTATCCCGTCATACTGTAGCAATTTTGTTTTTATTTGGTAATAATTATCTAAATATTGATTAATTAGGCTTAAAATATTTGTCTCGCAAAGTACAACAAAATTGTACAATTAATTTTTTATTTTATCTATATTTAGTACTCCATACATGTGCCGACATTTTAATATGATGGGGAATAGAAATTCTGCATAGTAAATTTTAGACCTAAAATTAAACATCTAAACAAGACCTTAGTTGGAACAACTGCTCCATTCACGCGTGCAAACAGAGGAGGTCCGGCTGGATATATTTTCATCCCGAGCCGGAAATTGAACGCGTGAAGATGAGAGTGCACGGCGCTGCTGCCCTTTTGCCTTGGGGCTGTTGGCTTGGCGTGTGAGAGAAGAAGCGAGCAGTGTGGGCTCCATCTTGCATGCATGCATTTGACTTTGAGAGAAGGAGGCCACTCGACGCTGCTGCATGTGCTTTTTGTCGCTCGTCCCTTTGACCTTGTGTGTGAGAGAGACCCAGCTCATGGGACCCGCGGTTGCATGCACGAAATGCAGGAGCGACCACACCATTCGTTGCGTGCATGCTGGCCAATGAGAGAGGAGGCACTGCTATTCTTGGAACACGCCGAGCGGTGGAAAAGTCGTGGGAGCTCCTGTGCGCCTGGTGCGTTGTCGATCGCCCATTTGTTGCTGGCGCGTGGAGTGGCCGTGTTTGCACGTGTGCTGCGCGTGGTGCGGCCGTTGCTGCTTCACTGCTTTGTGCCGTTGGCACTTGCTGCCGCCGTTTCCTTGTGACCGTTGGATGGATGCATGGACCCGCACGTCAGTGAGGATGGAGTGGAAGGGCGTACTGCGTCTGGCGGTGTACCGTGAGGGGCTGTCTGGCTGGCCTGGTTTAAGTCCAGCGCCTTCCCTTTCCTCTCCTCTCTCTCACTCATTCTTCTCCTTTGCTCATTCTTTCAAGAACACTCGAGAAGAACAAGCTTCTCTTTCCCTCTCTCCCAAGGTTTGGTGCTAACACTTTGAGAGATTTTGAGAGCTTTAAGAGATCGATCTTGTGAGCTTGAAGAGCATCTCCTCCCTCTCCTCTCCATCTCAAAGCTTAGAGCTCATTCAAGAGAGGATTTGGGAAACCTTAGTGTTTGTGCATTTATGATTGCATTCTCGGTGGCACTAAGTGATTCTTGTGATTGCAGGTTTCTTATTACTCTTGATGATTCCCGTCACCTAGACGGTTGGAGTTAGATTGATTAGTGAGGGGATTTGGTGATTATGTCTGCCCCAATCAAGGTGATATTTATAAGGGTTCTTGAGCCTTCCCTGTGGGAGATCGCAATTGGCTACTCTAGTGGATTACTCGTGGCTTAGAGGATCCCCATCTTGTGTTAATAGTGCCGCACCCGGCTACGGGATTGGCTAGGTGTAACAGAATCGCCCAGTTAATATAAACCCAAGGTACTAAGTAAACCGCCGAGGCAATTTAGTTAGCACATTGTGCTCATATTAACCTGGTGGTCCGTGAAATCTCGAAGGATTTCAAACTTTTCTAACGACACACCAGGAATCGCACAGTTCAGTAGTTACCGTTCACCTGTTCTTACATTTCGCACATAATCAGAGTTGCAAATAAATAACGAAAGTAGGTATATTTTCAACATATACTCACATCTATGGTTTAAATACATTGCCAGTTCAGGGTCGACATCCAACAACCGCAAGTAGATGAGCTATAAGAGATGACATTGCCCAAGGTCTAATCTTCCCGTAGTGGGATACAAGTCCATCTTGTCGCCACAGCAAAAGTTTTATGATCTGCAACAAGTGGGAATAAAACCCTGAGTACGAGAATGTACTCAGCTAGACTTACCCATCATAAACCAAAAATAAAGTGACACCAAAGAGTATGCAAGGCTTTATAAGTAGGCTAGCTGACTCTTTTCTTTGCACAAAAGCATGAGCTTATTAAGAGCAATTATTATAACCTTCTAGCTTTGCGTTTTAAAGTCATTAACCGGATCATGCTAGATTAGCACCTGGACTAAACAAGCATGGTGAAATTATCAAGCAAGAATAATAGCCAATTTTGGTTGAGCATCTTTCAGCATCAACATCATAACCATCTCATCTCTTTGTTCAAGTTGTTTCTACGATGCCGGTGCTCAAGTCAAGTACTCACTATCTAGGAGTGATGGCGATTCGAATCGATTCCTAACCAGCTGGTGAAATATTCCCCACACAAACCCAGACATGCCTGGCCGAAGACACCTTAGGTCACTGTTCGCACTTTCGGGTAAAAGATAGTCGCGGGATCAACAGGAACCATCGTACCCAGGGGCTGCCCGGCTGCATACTAGTTGGACGCCGACCTCAGGCTTACTCTCCACGCCCCTGTAATCACCTACGCCATCTCTAATACGATTCACTCAGCAGGTCAAAACCCGGCCCAAACATGCTACTAGGCTTCATGGTTTCCATAATGCCAACTAAGTGTGAGGCTGCGTTCAACATGATGAGAGGGCCGAGACATCGGACGGGTCCTAGGTCGACACAGACGGGATAAAAACAACACAGAACCTCCAGTTCTGTTCACAGCACAAATCCCGCCCGATCTCGATTTATTACTTCTCATGGTTATTTCAAGATAGCAACATAGCTCACCATTCTGAGTATCCACCTATAACTCGCGGATGACAGAAAATCACCCGACTTCTACCGATCTATTTAAGCAAGGCTAAGCATATAAGCGAACCTATACTTAACAGGGTGTTTGGGTAGCTCAGGTGGACAAGGGTAATCATAACGCATCAACGGTATCGATCAACGTCTATAAACTTAATGCATCATAAACAATAAAGGACGCAAATTAAGTTATTTATAAAACTGTAGGGAGGAATGCTCTGGGGCTTGCCTTCCTCCGATGAGCGAGGTTGAAGCTCCAGACATTTGATCACTCCACTTCTGGATCCTCGTTTCACGTCCCGTTTCGTTCTCCTAGCGATCCTGTATGATGCATATGCATGTATGAATACAAAGAATGCACATGAAATGGATATGGCTATGATGATGAGTATGAATGCTTGCACATGACCTCAACAAGGTAATCCACATCATCCAAGAACATGTACCCTAATCACATGTAATCTACGGCATTCTCTACTAAAAATAATACAAGCCTATCGGTGAAACCTTCTGTCTACTTATCGCTAGTAAACAAGCTAGTAAAGCAACTAACCATCTTACAATCACTAGCAAACAAGCCAGTAAAGCCAAAGATCTATACTAAGCATGACCATCTTGACACATTCATCATGTGCTAATCACTACCACAACTCCACTCAAGACACGCATAATACATTACTAGTAAATCTACACCAGGCAATATATCCTAAACATCAACTAAATCTGCAAAGTAGCATGTAACACCTCTGGTGTTATATTAACTAAAACATGCCATGTCATCATATGCACTGCAAAGTATTCATGTTTAAGTCAATCTTAATGTGCATTAACTAAAACAAGTTTACATTTCATAGGTTGATTGGGTTTCTGGAATGTTTTGTCACATAAAATAATAAAATCCTACTTTCGAATGTCATCGCAAATGCTTAGTTTATATTCTATGTACTTGAGGTGTAAACCGTGTTTACACTAGTGTCAAGCATAGTGTATAAGTCTAAGTCCAACCCTAAAAATGATTTCCATATTTGAAATTGAATTTGGATTCCAAAGCTTATTTCTAAGTCTGGCAATTCAAATTTAAATTCAAATTGGAAATGCTATAAAAAGTTTTTCAAAAGTCAACTTGGTCAACCAAGGGTGTCATTGGGTCAATGACCTAAAAATATCCTTGGATGATGTTTGTGATTACTAATGACCAACCAATTAAGTTAGAAACCAAATCGAGTTTGAATTCAATTTCAAAAACCCTTTATTCCAAAACCTAGTTTTACCCCCTTTTCTCTAATTCAAAATCTATAAAGAATTTGGAGATACTCTAAAAAGACAGTTTGTAGATCTTGACAAGAGCTACAAAGTTGGTATATAAAGTTTTTCATGTTTCCAAAAGAAATTTCAAATGAATTTGAAAATATAGTTTTCCACCATTTGTCCCCTTTTGATTTTTAAAACCATAATTCAAAAATTATGCATAATCTTGGAAAACTTTGTATATGAAAACGGTTGGGTTTGATCAGTTAAACATTTCATAGTTTTGAATATTTTCAAGTTCTATTGAAAAATTAAAATTAATTTTAAATGTTTGATTCTAGGGTTTTATCCCCTTTTTGAATTTGAATTCAAATTTCAAAATCCAGACAGAATTTGAGGATGCCAGTTAAAAGAAAAGTGTATCTCTTGAAAAGTTATGCAAATGATATTTTTAAAGATTTTCAAGTTCTTATATAAATTTTTGAGTAATTTGTATTTTGAAACGAATGGCATTTCTCTAATTTCTGCGAACAGTACCAAAACCTATCGTCGGCCGCCATCGCCGGCTTCTCAACGCGCGCCGCCGTCCATCGCCGCACCTGCTCGGCGGCCAGCGCGCTCCTGGACACGCGAAACTTCATCTTCGTCGTGTCGCCCGTCCTGACATCGCCTCCGTCCTATAAATAGGCCAGCCGTGGCCGACTTCTTCTCCTTCTTCTTCCCGCCGCCGTCGCCGACGACCTCGCTCCGCCGCTTGAATTCGCCACCGACGCTTCACCACTGCACGATTGCTCTTGCCATTAGCTCCGCCACATCCTTATGGTCAGTTTGAGCTAGCTCGTGCTTGCTCTCCTCGCCCGAGCTGCCCGCACGCCGTCACCTTCTTCGAGGCCGGTCACCGCGCCGCCGCGAGCTCTTTCGCCGTCAACCGCCACACAGGGTGAATATATTTTATCTTTAACCTCGCTACCGTGTTCTCCGTGCTATCTTGCCTCTTATGCGCACCTTGGCCGGCTTGATGGTCCACAGGAACGCCGGTGACGCCAACCTTGCCATCGGAGCGTCGCCGCCGCCATCACCGCCGCCGACCGCAGCTCGATTCAAGCACTCCGGGCCCTCATCAACGTGCGCATCAGCACCGAGGTGAGCTCCTGCAGCTGTCTGCGCTATCAATTTCATTCCTACTGCATCATGGCCGCCGGACATCGCAGCTCGCCGCCGGCATGCCTTGCCAGCGCCGCCGCGCGCGTGGCTATTCGAGTTAGGGGTCAGGAGCGGCTTCCTTTTTTGGCCCAATGAGTTCGCCTGAGTGCGCTGCGTGTGTTCGTGTGGTCGTTGTCGCCGAAAATAGCTCCGGTGAGCTCCGTCGCCACGCCCGAGCTCCGCCGCGCCGCCATGGCCGCCGGCGTGGGTGCCGCCGCCGCTCCCCCGCACCGTTAACCACCCTGATCGACTCCCCGTGCCAAGCTGAGCGCAATGGTCCAAGTCCGGTCGCCGGAGACCTCGCCGACGGCGAGTAATCGCCGGTCAACCGTCGGCGGATCATCGGTCAGCGCGGGAGTACTGTGCCGATTTTCTTTTTCTATTTTTAGAAAATGATTTAAATGCTATTTTTTTGAAAAATCATAGTAATTCATATATAGCTCCAAAAATTCTGAAAATTTTTGTGAGTGTTCTTTATGATGTCATCTATCTAGAAAAAATATGGAATTCCAAATTTGAATATTTTTGCATATGTTAAAATTAGCCCTTTTAATTGAAAAATAGACCTTCAATGATTTTTAATAAATAAAATAATTGGCTTTTAATTCTAAAATTTGTTTTTCCATCTAGTTAAGCTAAGAGCTTTCTAAAATAAAATTTTGGGCTTAATTTGATAACTTTAATTTTATGCCTTTATTTAATGCCTTTAAATAATTAATTAACCCCTTTAATTAAGTTTAATCATTATAGGATTTGTTTGACTTTGGGATTGATTGATGACCTTGGGTCATTAACCTTAATGACCTTTGGTACTTTAATTAATTGTTTACGCTTCCTTAATCATGTCATTAGGCTTAATTAACGTTATTTATGTGTTTAATTAATTTCTTAAGTGGCGTAGTTAACCCTAATGAGTTTTATAAGCGAAGTTTTGTTGGCTTGCAACTTTATCGTGAAGAAAAGTTGTACTCGATCCCTTAATCTGATCATGCATCCATCAAACATCATGTTTACTATTCCATCATGTTAAAGCATATTAATTATCGAATAGCTTCCGTTAACGGAGAGTTAACGTTGTCGCCCAGATCCGAAGGAAGAGCAGATTCAGGAATTGGGAGTTGATCCAAAGTTTGAGACCGTCTACCCCAAACATGAAGGCAAGCCCCGGATGCATTCAAACCCTATTCTGTTTATGAAAGTTTTATCGCTTTAGCTATGATATGTTGCATTAAGTAGTAGGAGTTGAGTGAAAACCCACCAATTGCATTACCTGTCTTATTTCCTTATTCCTTGTTACCTGCTTTGGAAGTTAAGTAGTAACGCTTAGCCCTGCTTATTTAGTTAAATGTTCAAAGGTAAGAGAATAAAAAAGATGAGTTTGGTTTTCTTTGTTGGAATCTTGATGATAGTTAATAAATTGAGTCCGGACGGCTAACTTGCACTGGGAATGGAGTCCCTTTGTAGTGTTTCCGTCTGTTGATGCCCTAGGTCCCGTCCGTTGGTAAACTGGTGATATCGAGAATTTTGAAATCCACATGCATGAAGTGATATACGGATGGTTGGAGCCGTGTATATCATGGAGTGACCTATAGTGGGGCCAGAGCCTCCACATGTGTCATAGTGTGTTTTACTGTGGGGTTTAAGTTCCCACGTATCTCAGTACGCTGGGCCACAGAGCTCACGTGTATCATGTGGTGATATATGGCTGCGGTTGTTATCCTGGTATATCGGTTCATCTGGGGTGCATCGAAGTTAAAGTCTCCGGTATTCCAGTGACCTAGGTCCCAGCTGGGTATGAAAATGGATTCGAATCGCCGTTGCTTCTCGGAGAAGAAGACTCGATCGGTGTTCATCATCATAGTAACAACTTGAACAAAGATTAAGGTTTAATAATGAAGTTGGTTGATAATTGGAGCTAGTCCAAGCAAACTTTACTTTCTGTTAAGCCTTTTTGCAAAATTTTTTATCTCTTACAAGCCTTACCTTGTCCCTCTAGCCTGCATTTCTTGAGTCTCCACCCCTCTTTTTCGTCGGGTCAGTCTTGTTGAGTACTTTTGTACTCAGGGTTCGTTGAACCCTTGTTGCAGGTGAGCCTCATGGGCAGGAATGCTTCGCATCCTGCTGCATGACAGTCGTCGAGGAAAGCGACAATGAGTAAGGTGTTATCTCTTGGGCAGAGCTTTTCGTTTGGTATTGTAATAAGGTTATCTACTACTACTCCACTACTATTATGGTCTGTACAATCTCAACTTATGATTGTAAATATTTGAACTCAAAGGTTTGTAAACTTATGTTATTGTAAGTCTTCCGCTGTTTTACTCCGTGGTATATTATTTATATTAAACTGTTGTAATACTGCAATGTCTCTCTATAACGATTGATCCTGCTCAGAGAATCGTGGATGATTCGGGATTTACCCGACAGACTTTTTAAGTCGTATGGAACATAGTTATGGTTATTTGGAGTCTGTTTAGACAATAATCATGCGTGTGGGCCATATGATTTAGAAGGTTCTGCCACAGCTGGTATCAGAGCCAGATCGTTGTTAAGAAGAGTTATTGTAGTATTCTTTTGTGAAAACTTCAAAAGTTTTGAGTCAAACAATTTTAACTTGATTATTTTGGGTCCAAATTGCTTATTCTTTATCTATGATTCTTTCTATCGGCCCTTATTCTGATTTTACAAAGTGTGGTGGTGGAATAGCATATTATATTGCCCTATGTTATAAAAGTTATTTATATGTAAGTGTTGCTTTACAACTCTTTTACGTTTAGATCGTAAGTTCGTTCATGCATCATGCTTAATTAATCTGTTTAATTACTTTCCCCTTTAAGGTGGTTTGGGTTAAGTAGTATCAATCCTTTTTCATGCTAACCTTTAGACTTCTCCCTATCTATCCTTATCTTTTGTGACCTATCTTGCTTCAGGATGGCCATTACCAAGCAAACTCCTCGTTAGTCTATGGTATCCCAAGGGTCTAGCTTTGGTATGATTGGATATTCGGACTTCGACTATGCCAGTTGCAAGATTGATAGAAAAAGCACAAGTGGCACATGTCAATTGTTGGGAAGATCTCTAGTTTCATGGTCTTCAAAGAAATAAAATTGTCGGTGTTTTGACCCTCGAGGGGTTAACACCAACGAGTAATATTGTAATCGCGTGCTCCCTAATCCGGTGGGTGATGCAAGAAGAACACAATGATTTATCCTGGTTCGGGCAAAGAAGGCCCTACATCCAGCGGGGGGAGGATAGTTCATGTTATCTTGCACCAAAGTGCTAGTACAGGGGAAAATACAAGCAGATGTGAGGAGTGTGAGGTGGGGCTTTGGCGGTCGGACGCCTAGCTCTCGACCTTACACAAGCTCACGGTGTCATTCTGTGATCTAAAGCCTTAGCTATGCTCTGGATCCTCCTGTTCAGGTCTGGTCCATCTAACATCCTGGCGCCTCCTTTTATAGATGAAGGAGGTGCACAGGGGTACATGTGATTCGAGTTCGCATGGCGGATGATGTAAGACGTTGAGGCCGATCACGTCGGTGCTGCTGTAGTGATGTACGTCGGTATGGGAGGCCCTGCAGTCGTCGCGTCGGGAGTTGTTGAAGTTCCGCTCGAGGGTTCGTTGATGAAGTTGAGGGGCAATGGTCGAGGGTCTTGGCTGGAGTCAAGGGGGGTCGTGTGGAGGAGGTCGAACCTCACCAGATAAGGCCGAATCCCAGAAAATGTGGGAAACATGCTGGTTTATACGTCTCGAGGTGGTGCTGGACGTGGCACAGTGCTCGGTATGGTGCTACAGCGTGGTACGATCCGCAGAATTCCGGGGCATGGGCGGTAAAAGCAGATTTGACTGCCACGCCTGCAACTATTACCATAACTGTGGCCATACGGTTAGGCGGGGGTAGGTAGATTGCATTAAATGCGCCTGGATCCGTACGAGAGAATCGGTAGCCGAGGGGTGCACCGTCCTCGAGGACCGCCCATTCGCTCAGGCGAAGTTCCGTCCTCGAGGGCTAGCTCATTCGCCGGGCGAAGTTCCGTCCTCGAGGGCTGGCTCGTTCGCCGGGCGAAGTTCCATCCTCAAGGGGTCGCCCGAGTTGTACCCTCGCGTGTACAGTATCAGTCCGTTCGGTAGCCTCTCGGGTGTACAGTACTAGTCCATTCGGTAACCTCTCGGGTGTACAGTACTAGTCCGTTCGGTAACCTCTTGGGCAGGCTTTGGCTTTGGGCCGTTGTCGTTCGTTCGTCGATCAGTCCGATACGTCTCAGCCTGCGGGCCTTCATACGTTAGCGCGGGGGATTATTGGAGGGTTAGTGTTGCTGATTTTACGGGGTTTAGTTCGGTAAACCAGGGGTTTGGGGTACCCGTTTCCAGGGTATCGACAGTAGCCCCCGAGCCCCTGCGCGAGTGATGACACTCGGGGAGGGGGTCAGGAATTTGGAAATGGGATGTGATTCGGATTTTTTCATGGGGGCGCGCGAGCGACCCCCGCGGGGGTAGCCCCCGAGGCCTTGTAGGAGTCAAAAGACTCCTGTAAGGGCTTTATTTATATTTAGTTAAAGGGGGCTTGTCCAGTCAGGTAAAGGCCTGAACTGGAGTCGTTGCGCTTAACCGAGGGGAGCCCCCAGGGGATTTTTGACCCTCTTTCGTCGAGGGGCGCCAGGCACAGGCGAGCCCCCGAGCCTCGTGCGGCTGGGGCTTTGCTGGCCTCGGCATTCTTCTCACGAGTCCTTTCGATCGGATGTGAGGCGAGAAGCATCGGACTACCCTCGATAGGGCGAGCCGCGAAGTTCTCAGTGAGCTGGTAACAGGAAAATCCAAGCGAGAGCCCATTCCTCGTTCGATAGAGGTCGGCAGGAGGCCCGGAGGCGGTCTCATTAAAGCAAAATGCAATGGTCCTACGGATACCGATTCCATTCGATTGGTCTCGGCGGCTCGCTGCCTCCCTTCGGGGGGATTCCATAAAGTCCATAGCGTTTCACCTTAGATGCGTCCAAAGGGGTCTCGAGAGTTCGTTCTTGAGCAGGGCCTCGTGTTGGCTCCCCCTTGGTCACCCCTGACTCAAGTGCTCGAGGGCGGCTGTCGAACCCTGTTCGTGGGGTCAGCCTTCGCTCCTTCGAGGCTTAGGGCCGGAGCCCGATTTTTTGGTGCTCAAGGGCGGCCGTTGAGCCCTCACTCAAGGACCGGCCTTCGCTCCCTTGAGACTTTGAGGTAGGGTCAGAGCCCATTTTCTCCTCTCGTGGAAATCTCCGTCGGCGAGTAACCGTTCTTTTCTGGCGCTCAAGGGCGACCGTTGAGCCCTCACTCGAGGACCAGCCTTCGCTCCCTTGAGACTTCGAGGTGGGGCCAGAGCCCGTTCTTTTTTGATGCTCATGGGCGGCCGTTGAGCCCTCACTCGAGGACCGGCCTTCGCTCCCTCGAGACTTCAAGGCGGGGTCGGAGCCCGTTCTTTTTCGGTGCTCAAGGGCGGCTGTTAAGCCCTCACTCGAGGATCGGCCTTCGCTCCCTCGAGACTTCGAGGCGGGGTCAGAGCCCGTTCTTTTTTGGTGCTCAAGGGCGGCCGTTAAGCCCTCACTTGAGGACTGGCCTTCGCTCCCTCGAGACTTCGAGGCGGGGTTAGAGCCCGTTCTTTTTCGGTGCTCAAGGCGGCCGTTAAGCCCTCACTCGAGGACCGGCCTTCGCTCCCTTGAGATTTCGAGGCGGGGTCGGAGCCCGTTCTTTTTCGGTGCTCGAGGGCGGCCATTAAGCCCTCACTCGAGGACCAGCCTTTGCTCCCTCGAGACTTCGAGGCGGGGCCAGAGCCCATTTTACCTTTCGTAGAAAACTCCGTTAGCGAGTGACGGTTCTTTTTTCTTACCGTTGGGCATGCCATTTGAGGAGAAGGGCTTAGCGGTGCGATCATGGCAGGCCCGAGCAACGACTCTTTGCCAGAGGTGTGACGCGTGCATCCAATCAAGGATCGAGGGGGGAACAGTCAGGTAAACGCATTAATTGCGGGAAGTTACCTTTTTCCTTCCGTCGGACTCCACCCGTTGCTCTTCCTGGGTATAAAAACGGAGGGGGACAGGCGTTGTTTGCCCCTACTTTCGCCATTCTGCCGAGCTCCTGCTTTCCTGCGCGCGTGAGGATAAAAACTTAGAGCGAGAAGTCACGATTGGAAACCTTCCTGGTCGACTGTCCGCCGAGGAGATTCATGCTGTTGTTGCCGCCGCCGCGCCCACCGAGCAGATCTGTGCTGCCGCTGCCGCCATGGCCCCCGTCCTCCAGCCCACTGAGCCCTGGCGCCCGTCGACCGTGACACGGCAAAGGTTGATCGAGCTGGCGAGGGAAGGACTTCTCCGCCCCGTCACCGTTCCGAATCGGCCGGAGTGGATTGCGTCACCCAGGGACCACCAAGAGCCAAATCCGCCGGAGGGCTACGTGGTGAGCTTCCTCAAGTATCATCGGCATGGGTTCGGTGTGCCCCCGAGCGAGTTCATGCGGGGGTTGACAAACTTCTACGGCATCGAGCTCCACCATTTCTCCCCCAACGCCATCTCCAACGCCGCCATCTTCACAGCCGTCTGCGAGGGCTACCTCGGGATGGCGCCACATTGGGAGCTGTGGCTCCACCTTTACAAGGGGGAGTGGTTCGCCTCCCCGGTGACGCAAGGAGTAAGGCGAATCATCAGAGTGGGGTGCCTCAACTTCGCGTTGAAGACCGGGAGGTCAGAGGAGCCACGCGAGTACATCCCCACCGGGTTGACGTCCAACCACTCCCGGTGGGACGAGTAGTGGTTCTACCTTCGCAACGACGGCGGCTACCTCCCACCGTACACCGGGCGGCTTATCGCCGAGCGTCCATTCAACTGGCCGCACGGTGTCGCGGGAGATCTTCAGCGTCGACTTCATCCCCTCGTCGTCGCGATGAGGACCCTTCGAGAGGCAGGCCTGACGGCGGGTGTGGTGGTCTCGGCCTTCCACAGTCGACGGGTGCTCCCTCTGATGGAGCGCCCGTTGCGGTTGGATGAGATGGTCCCCTCGGCGGGGCCCGAGGTTCTCAAGAGGTGCCGGATGCCCGGTGAGAAGCCATCCACCACGGAAGTCGTTGCACGGGTGAAGGGGATGGTGGCTGGCTCGTTCAGGGTGGAAGACGTCAACCGCCTCCCAATGCGGCTAGAGGAGGGTTGCCTCGACCTGGTGAGTGCCTCGGCCTGTGCTTTTCATGTTTCCCCCCTCCCTTTCTCTTGTCCCTGTGACTAAACATCTTTGTGTAGGGGAGAATTGACTATAGGAGATCGAGGCCCCCGCTGAGGGAGGACGCTCCTGATCGTCAGGTAAGACGCTTCACCGTCTAGCAAGAGAAGTGGAGTAAGGACGAGGAGGAGAAGAAGAAAGCCAAGAAGCTCCGGAAGCGCAAAAGACTCGCGAAGCGCCGCGCTGAGCAGAGGCGCGACGGGCTCCCGGAGGAGGAGTCTCCCTCGTCCGAGGGAGATGAAGATGATGATGATGATGGCGATGACGTCGAGGGGGTGGAGGGGCGCCTCGACCAGATCTTGTCGGTTCCTCCCATGCTGACCGCCCCTTCGTGCAGGAGGAGGTGGCGGAGCAGCGCGCCCCCCAGCCGGTGGCGTCGGCCTCGGAGCGCCGGCGTGGAAAAAGGGGGGCCGAGGCCTCGCCTTAAGGGGGTTCACCCCCCTCGTGTCGTACTCGAGGCGGGACCCCACCCACTTCGATCTGGGAAACCCGGTCCCGGTCGTCAGCGCGGGCGGAGCAGAGCCGTGCCCGGGAGGCTCCGTCGAGGCAGGGAGGCGCGGCGACCCCACCGACGGCCCCGAGCAGCTGCAGCCCCGGGAAGAGCTCGGCTTCGGGAGGGGTCCCAAAATCTACTGGCGGTTCGAGGGGGACCCGAAAGGCCTCTATCCCCTTCGGGTAAGTGTCGTTGTTTCACTTTCTTTTCGTTGCGTCTTGCTTGTGCCGTTTAATAGACTTTTTGCCGTTCTGCTTCTTATCCAGGCCCAAACGCCAAATCGAGGAGGCCTCTCTTGCGCTGGCTAAGCGGCTCAAGATGGATGCAGCCGCGAAGATGGAGGCCCCGGTCACAGGTGCGATGTCGAGGCCCTTGGCTCCGTGGGAAGCCAAGTGGTTGTCCTCAGCCCTCGGTGCTATGGCGTGCGGTAGGCTGACGGGTTCCACTCTTGCTGCAGGGTCGAGCGTCTCGGGGGCCGCGGCGGGCGACGACTCCGGGCCGGGGAGGACGCATGAGGGAGGGAGCGCCTCCTTGATGTCATCGCCTGTGGCCCTCGAGCTCGGCCCGGCACCAGGGGGTGGTGCCCCAACGCTGGGAGCCTCCACTCCTGGTGGGCCGAAGGCCTCGATCTCCGCACCCAAGGCGGGAGCCCCCGAGGGCCACGAGCCGAGAGAGGAGGTAGTCATCGTGGACCTCGAGGGTGAGGAGACCACGGCCCTTCCTCCCTCGACAGGAGAGCGGAGGCCCTGGCCGACGGGGCTACGGGAGCTCGAGGCCCGGAGGGAGCAGGAGCAGGGGGCCCTATAGGAAGCGGAGCTACCACGACCGCAGCAGGAGGGGGAGAAGGAGTCGTCGGAGCGGCGAAAGGAGGAGGAGACTGGGGGCCAGCCCCAGCATCAGCAGGCGCAGCAGACGCCGCCGGGGGACACGACGCCGCTGGACCCGCTGGCGTAGCAACCGCCCGAGACGTCGGAGGCGGAGGCGACTTCTGGACTCCCCAAGCAATGGGTGTCCATGATTACCCTGGACGAGTTGCTGGCCGAAGGAGAAACAGCGTCGAAGGCGTCTGTGGTCCCGCGGCTGCCGAGGGCGCAACCGGAGGAGGCCTCGGTACCGAACCCGGCGGAAGACACGTCGATGGTGGTCCTGCCGGCACCACAAGTCATGGTGTTGGGGGAGGCGATGGCCTCGACACCTCCGTTGCCTCCGGAGGCGCCAGAAGCAGCGTCGAGCCAGCCGCTACAACCGTCGACGGAGCGGCCGGAGAAGACGACGGCTTCTGGACTGCTGAGGAGGTCGTCTTTCAACCCCGAGCTGAGGAGTGCCGGCGCCGTGTCGGAGTTCAGCACCCCGACGGAGTTGGACGTGCGTTACGGCGCCCCACACGACGTGGTGGACGAGATCGAGTCCTTGGCGCGAACCAAGGTCAAGACGGTCCTTCCATGTTGGGGCAAGGAGCGCATCATACTCCAAGAACCTGGCGACTCCAGCGCCCCGGGGATCGAGATGAACGACCCGGCGGAGGTCAAGTGCTGGGAGGAGGCTGAGCGGTCCTAGGCGTGGCTGCGACACTTGCTGAAGCTGGGCGTCGAGCTCACCGAAGGCCTCGACCGAAACCTCGCGGTGAGTCACTGTGTAGGCCATATGCAGTTTTTTTAGTTCTTCCATATGGGATGCCTTAACCCTCGATTTCCTATCCCCAGGAGGCGCGGAGGCGTTCTTACTCCAAGTCAGACTTCCTCCATGAAATGCACAACAACCGAGAGGAAGTGCTTCGCCAACTCAAAGCCGGCCGCTCTGTGCAGGGCAGGGAGGCCGAGATCAAGGAGGAGCTGAAGCGAACCAGGGAGGAGACCGCCAAAGCCAAAGAGGAGGCCGTCCGGGCGAAGGAGGACTCCGACGCCACTCGAGGGGAAGCCGCCCACCTCAAGGAGGAGCTCAAGCGTGCGAGGAAGGAGGCTGACGCGGCCAAGGCCGAAGCGGAGAAGGCCAGGGGCGAGAGCATCCGAGCCTAGGAGCGCGTCGAGCTACTCGTGGCGGAGGCTCAAAGCTCCATGGAGCGCATCCACGTGCTCGAGGCCAATTTTGCTGAAGTCTCCACGGCGCGCAACGCCCTCTCTGCTTTGGTCCAGGAGGAGAAGAACCGAGCCGCTGGCCTAGAAACCCAGCTCGGGGCAATGAAGGCTACCCTCCAGGAGAAGGAGCAGGCCATCATTCTGGCTGGTGGTGCCCTCGAGACCCTCCTCTTCAAGAAAACGGAGGTGACCCGGGCTTTCAAGGAGGCCCAGCGAGAGCGGGACGAGGCTCGGGGTGAGCGCGATGCTGTGCTGGGGATCGCAACGCCCTCGAGACTCACTGTGCTGGTAAGTTCCTTAAAGGTCTTTTGATCTTTTTTCTTCCCGTATGGTTTTGTCTGATTCTTGCTTTGTGTTTTAGGCCTCGAGTCCGAGCTGCTTGCTACCCAGACCGCCGCCAAGGCGCTGCAGGAGAGCCTTGCGGCGGAGGGGGCGCTTCTTGGCCGGCTCCGGGTTGCCCTCGACGGGCTCTGCGCCTCCTGGGAGGTTGGGCCTGTCGAGGGTACTGAAGAAGATATCCCGGGTGCCAGGCTCGTCGACCGGATCTACTACCTCGATGCCACCCTTCGAGATCGCGTGCGGGAGGCGCTTCATACCGGCGTGAAGCGGGCGCTTGCTGTGGTCTCCTCCGGCTTCGTCTTTGACATGAACGTCGTGGCCCAAGGCTTCATTCCCGATATCTCGAAGACCGACGCCGAGAATGAAGAGCGATGCCGAGGGCTCATCAATGACGCCGAGAAGCCAGGGGGAGCGCTGGCGAAGCTGTTCGAGGACGAAGTCCTCCCCCTGCGGATGGAGGGTACCACGTCGAGGAGGGCGGCGACGGAGCGGGCCTGTAGGGCAAGGCTGGGCAAGGATGCCCATGTAATGAATTAGTTTTTGTAACTTATATTCATTGTGGCTTCGAAAGCCTTTTTTGGACATTAATGCATCTATCGTAATGCAGATCGTCGTTTTACTTTCGAGCCTTTTCTGCTTTCTTTTGACCTAGACTTTGCTTTTTTGACTAAGTTTTTGACGCATGCTCGTATCCCTCGAGGGGGGAGCGAGTGGAGGTACCGTAGCCCGGA
>CM041630.1:26926852-26951065 GCA_023333625.1 Bothriochloa decipiens
GCTCGTATCCCTCGAGGGGGGAGCGAGTGGAGGTACCGTAGCCCGGAGGCGTAGTAGTGCTCTGGCTCGACAGCCCTCGACCCCTGGGGAGTTCGAGGCGTTTTTCAACTTAGTGGGGAAGCGAGAGGGAGGCGTGTGAAAAAAAGAGTCGTTCGTATTTTTAGGAACTTAGGGGGTCCCCCCTGTTAGCCCCCGAGGGAGGCTCGACTCTGGCGAGACAGGGTCGAGGCTACCTCCTGCATGTACAATAACAAGTTTGAACTTATAATCAAAAGTACTCCTTATATTTGTCATGCAGAAATGTACAAAACATGCGAGAATGTACAAGGGCACTGGTGCCCTAAGGGTAGAAACGACATAGCTGTTCGATGTTCCATGCGTTGGTGAGGATTTCGCCTTTGTCGTTGGCGAGCTTGTACATCCCGGGCTTTAGCACCTCAGCTACAGTGTATGGGCCTTCCCATGGCGGGGTCAACTTGTGACGTCCCTTGTTGCTCTGTCGTCGACGTAGGACGAGGTCTCCAACCTGGAAGTCTCTCGGGCGCACGTGTTTGTCGTGGTAGCGTCAAAGTTTTTGCTGATACCTCGCGGAGTGAATTAGCGCCATGTCTCGAGCCTCCTCGAGCTGGTCGACGGTGTTTGCGAGGGCTTCTTCGTTGCTTTGCTCGTTGTACGCCTTTAGTCGAGGGGATCCATACTCGAGGTCAGTGGGGAGGACGGCCTCGGACCCATAGACCAAGAAGAATGGGGTGAAGCCCGTGGCTTGACTTGGTGTTGTCCTTAAGCTCCATAGGACCGACGGCAGCTCCGCGGCCCATTTTTTTCCGTGCTTGCTGAGGCGGTTGAGGATCCTTGGCTTGAGGCCCTGCAAAATCATGCCATTGGCGCGCTCGACCTGGCCGTTAGTTCGAGGATGTGCAACCGCGGACCAATTCACATGGATGTGATGGCGATCGCAGAAGTCCAAGAACTTCTTGCCGGTGAACTGTGTGCCGTTGTCAGTGATGATGACGTTCGGGACCCCGAAGCGATGGATGATGTCGGTGAAGAACTCAACTGCCCGTTCGGAGCGGATGTTGCTGATGGGCAAGGCCTCGATCCACTTGGTAAACTTGTCGATGGCGACGAGCAGGTGCGTGTACCCTTTGGTTGTCCTCTTGAGAGGCCCCACAAGATCGAGCCCCCAGACCGCGAACGGCCAAGTGATGGGGATCATCTGTAGGGAGTGAGCTGGGAGGTGCGTCTGCTTGGCGTAAAACTGACACCCTTTGCACGAGCGGACAATGTTTGTGGTGTCGAAAACGGCGGTCGGCCAGTAGAAACCCTGTCGAAAGGCATTGCCTACGAGGGTCCTTGGTGCTGCGTGATGCAGGCCCCTGAGTGTATGTCCTTGAGGAGCCTCCTGCCTTCCTCGATGGTAATGCAGCGCTGAAGGACGCCTGAGGGGCTTCGCCTGTAGAGTTCCTTGCCGTCACCGTATATGACATAGGACTTGGCCTGTCGCGCGATCCGTCGAGCTTCGGTCTGGTCCTTCGGAAGCTCTCCTCGAATGAGGCAGTCGAGTAAAGGGGCTCGCCAATCCGGTGGTGGGTTCGACGGAGGAGGGGTCACCTCGATCTCCATAACCTGGGCCCCGGTCGAGGGGGCCCCGGTTGAGGTAGTGGGGTGGAGCTTCGAGGGTGGAGTGCAAGCCCCCGAGCCTAAATCGATGGAGGGCTCGAAGAGGTCCCTCGAGAACACGTCCGGAGGGACTGTACCTCGAGTCGATGCAATTTTTGCGAGCTCATTCGCGGCTTCATTGTATCGTCGAGCGATATGACTAAGCTCGAGGCCGTGGAACTTGTCTTCTAACTTGCGCACTTCGTTGCAGTATGCTTCCATCTTGGCGTCATGGCAGCTCGAGGCCTTCATCACTTGGTTGATGATTAGCTGCGAGTCTCCTCGAACGTCAAGGCGTCGGACCCTGAGTTCAAGGGCGATTCGTAATCCAGCGACAAATGCTTCGTACTCCGCGACGTTGTTAGAAGTGGCAAAGTGAATGCGAATGACGTAGCGCATGTGGACTCTGAGGGGTGAAATGAAGAGCAAGCCTGCGCCTGCTCCTATCTTCATGAGCGACCCGTCGAAGTACATCGTCCACAGCTCGGCTTGGATTTGGACTGGCGGCAACTGAGTGTCGGTCCACTCGGTGACGAAATCCGCCAGTACTTGAGACTTGATGGCCTTTCGCGGCGCGTAGGTGATGGTCTCGCCCATGAGCTCGACCGACCACTTAGCGATCCTTCCAGCAGCCTCCCGGTTATGGATGATCTCCCCCAAGGGGAACGAAGATACCACAGTAACCGGGTGGCTGAGGAAGTAGTGCTAGAGCTTGCGACGCGTAAGGACGATGGCGTAGAGCAGCTTTTGCACCTGTGGGTAGCGGATTTTTGTTTCCGAAAGCACTTCGCTGATGAAGTAAACCGGCCGCTGGATGGGCAAAGCGTGCCCTTCCTCTTGCCTCTCCACCACTATGGCCGCGCTGACCACCTGAGTGGTTGCGGCGACATAGAGGAGGAGGGGCTCGGGTGGTTCAGTTGACGTCGCTGGTCGAGGAGGGACGAGAATCGGAGTGGATGTCAGCTTGGCTTTGAGTTCGTCGAGGGCCTCCTCAGCCTCCGCAGTCCACGTGAATCACTCGGATTTTTTCAAGAGGTGGTACAGAGGCATGGACTTCTCTCCCAAACGTGAGATGAAGCGGCTGAGGGCCATGAGACAGCCCGTGACCCTCTGCACGCCCTTGAGATCCCGAATCGGCCCCATTCGCGTGATGGCCGCCACCTTCTCGGGGTTGGCCTCGATCCCGCGCTGGGAGACGATGTACCCGAGGAGCATGCCTCGAGGCACTCTGAAGACACATTTCTCGGGGTTGAGTCTTATGTTTTTGGCTCGAAGGCACCCGAACGCGATTTTGAGGTCTCGGATGAGGTTGTCTGCTCTTTTGGACTTGACCACGATGTCATCGACGTAGGCCTCGACCGTGTTACCTATGTGTTCGCTGAAGACGTGGAGCATGCACCGCTGATACGTTGCCCCGGCGTTTTGAAGGCCGAAGGGCATGGTGATATAGCAGTACATGCCAAAAGGTGTGATGAAGGAAGTCACGAGCTGGTCGGACTCTTTCATCTTGATTTGGTGGTAGCCGGAATAAGCATTAAGGAACGAGAGGGTTTCACATCCCGCGGTAGAGTCAACAATCTGATCGATGCGTGGTAAAGGAAACGGAACTTTGGGACATGCTTTGTTTAAACTAGTGTAGTCAATACACATCCGCATCTTTCCATTCTTTTTCCTAACTAACATGGGATTAGCTAACCATTCGGGATGATGGACCTCCTTGATGAATCCAGCCGCCAAGAGCTTGTGTATCTCCTCGCCGATGATCCTGCGCTTTTCGTCGTCGAAGCGGCGCAGGCGTTGTTTCACCGGTCTGGACCCGGCCCGGATCTCTAAGGCATGCTCAGCGACTTCCCTCGGTATGCTTGGCTTATCCGAAGGGCTCCAGCGAACATATCGGCGTTCGCGCGGAGAAAGTCGACGAGCACGGCTTCCTATTTGTCATCGAGGTCGGCGCTGATCGTTAGCACCTTCTCACAGGGGCATCTCGGCCGAGGGGGACTTTCTTGGTGTCTTGTGCTGGCTCAAAGTTGCCAGCGTGTCGCTTGGGGTCTGGCACCTCATCGATGAGGTGCTCGAGTGTCGCGGCTATCATGGCATTTTGCTCGACGGCCTCTCCATACTCGACGCATTCGACATCGCAGTCGTACGCGTGCTCGTAGGAGGAGGCGACGGTGATGATGCCCTTGGGTCCTGGCATCTTGAGCTTGAGGTAGGTGTAGTTCGGGATCGCCATGAATTGCGCGTAGCCCGGTCGGCCAATGATGGCGTGATACGTTCCGTGAAACCCGACCACCTCGAAGGTGAGGGTCTCTTTCCTGAAGTTGGCAGGGGTGCCAAAACAGACAGGAAGGTCGATACGGCCGACGGGGAAGGCCTTCTTCCCTGGTACAACGCCATGGAACCCCCCGGCGCTGGGTCAGAGTTGGTACCTCCTGACTCCCAGGAGGTCGAGGGTCTCGAGGTAGATGACGTTCAGGCTGCTGCCGCCGTCCATGAGGACCTTCGAGAGGCGGGTGTTGATGATGACTGGGTCGACGACGAGCGGATAGGCCCCGAGGTTGGGGACTCGATCCGAATGGTCATCGCGGTCGAACGTGATGGGCGCATCAGACCAGTCGAGGTAGTGGGGTGCCGCGACTCGGGCGGAGAAGACCTCTCGACGCTCCTGCTTACGCTGTCGAGGCGTGAGCTGAGTCGAGGGGCCCCCATAGATCATGTAGCAGTCATAGACTTCGGGGAATTTTCCGTCTTCCCCGTTGTCTCCCTCACCGCCGCCTTGGTCTTTCTTGTCGTCACCTTTCTTCACGCCCACCTGCTCGAAGTGCTTTCGAAGCATGCGGCAGTCCTTAAGCTTGTGCTTCACCCCGTCCTTGTGATAAGGGCAGGGCTCCTCGAGCATCTTATCAAAGATGGCGCCCTCAGGGGGGCCTCGTGGTCTTTTGCGTTCGGTTGCTGCGACGAGATCATCTTCTGCAGCCTCGTGCTTGCCTTGCTGATGTTTCTTCTTCTTGTTATTTCTCTTCGGCCCTTTGCTCGAGCCTCCGGCGTTGTCGGCTACCGGCGTTTTTCCCTTGTCCTTCCCGTGGCTGAAGAAGGCGCCGACGGCCTCTTCGCCAGCCGCGTAGTTGGCGACCACATCCATGAGCTCGTCGATGGTGTCGGGGCGGTTACGCCCTAACTCGCGAACTAGGTCCTTGCAGGTCGTACCCGCAACAAACGCTAGAACGATGTCAAGATCGGAGATGTGGGGTAGTTCGGTGCGGAGCTTGGAGAATCATCGAGCAAAGTCGCGGAGAGACTCCCTTGGTTTCTGCTTGCAGTTGCGCAGTTCCTAGGAATTCCTGAGACGTACGTAGGTACCTTTGAAGTTCCCCTCGAAGATCCGGACAAGGTCGATCCAGCCGCGAATCTGGTCAGGGGGAAGCTCCTCGAGCCACCTACGCGTGGTGTCGGACAGGAACAGGGGAAGGTGATGTATGATGGCGTGATCGTCACGTGCCCCCCCGCCTGACAGGCCAGCCGAAAGTCGGCTAGCCAAAGTTCGGGATTGGTTTCGCCGTTGTATTTGACGATGCGCGTGGGGGGTCGAAACTTGTCGGGCAGCTGGGCGCAGCGGATCACCCTGCTGAAGACTCGGGGACCCGGTGGCTCCGGGGCCTGTCGGTCCTCGTCGCTGTCGTAACGCCCTCCACGATGGGCGCTGTACCCTCAAGCCTCGGCATCCCCGTGCTTGCGTCGACGGTTCTCGACAATGTCGAGGCGCGCGTCACGGGGAGCGCGGTCGTCGTTGATACGTTCTCGGGCCGGCTTCCTGTTCTGTCGGGGGGCCACCCCCTGATCGACCGAGCCTTCCCTTTTGGGCCGGGAGGGCTCGACCTGAGGTTCGGAGGCAGCCCCTTGACGCCTCGAGGCTGAGCTCTCAGCTTGCTGGACAGCAGCAACTTGGAGGAGATCCTCGACCTCATGTTGTATCCGCCGAGCTTGCGAGTTGGATGGCGCGGGCATATTGCGAAGGAGCATAGCCATCGTGACAATGTTCTGGCTTGCTTGGGGATAACGGTTGGCGGGTTGCTCGGGTGCTCCTGCCTCGATGATCTGCCGATTGACTTCTCAGGCCCTGGCTCGGGCTCTACCACCGGGCGGTCGCCGCTCTTGCTCGAGGGTCAGCTCGAGTAGGCGCAAGCGTTCCTATTCATCGGCGAGCTTCGCCTGCAACTCCTGAATCTGTGCCAACTGTGCGTCCTGCTCGCCAGGACGGGGGCATGCTTCTCGGGGTGCGTCTGGTTGTTGGTCCTCTGCTCTGGGGGGAGCACCCCCCGCAACGACGGTGGCTGCCGCGGCCGCTGGATCGACGGTTTCCTGATCGGAGTCGACACCACCATCGATGTGGAGGCACTCGCGGGTAGGATCCCAATGATCAGAGTCAGAGTCGGGGTTGTCGCAGTAGAAAATGGGGAATTTCCCCCGCGCCTCGTCCTGCAGCTGCCGTCGGAGTGCGCCGACGGTGTACCTCCGGGGGCCGGACGCTCTCACGAAGGCCAAACCTTCGGAGGCTGGTGTGACAGTTCCCACGTCCATCATTGCACGGAGAAGGGCGCCTGGGCAGTCCTCCAATGTGCTCGTGTTGGAGTGGGTTGCTGTCGTGATCATCGTCGTGGAATTGTTGAAGTTGAACGAAGGCCACCGATGACGCTCGAACAGCTCGTGCGAGAACGAGCTCGACCGAGCGGGGATTTCATCGTGCTTCCTCAACGAGCGCACTGCGAAAGTGGAGACTGGGTTGCGGTGGGATCCTACCAGTTTGCTCTCTGCCTCTGAACTCGGGTCAGATACTCCCTCAACCAGAGGTTCCTCATCTCCGGTCAGGGGCGAGGAGAAAGCTGTGGGGACCCTGCCCGACTTAGGTTGATGGCGATGACGGTGTCGACCATGCCTCCTTCTGGATGTGGAAGCATGGTCATAGGACTGGCGAGCGGCCGCCCATGAGCGTAGGGGCATACCATGACCTCCGTTCGGGTCACTGATTGAGAGCAGGGTCATGTCATAGCCCTGGTCGAGGGTCACGAACTCCAGGCTCCCAAACCAGATCACCGTAGCGTGCGAAAGTGGTGAAACGAAGTCGCCCATCCGGAAAAATGGCAGGAAATCATTAGTGACACGTGGCTCCCCCACCTGGCGCGCCAACAGTTGGTGTTTTGACCCTCGAGGGGTTAACACCAATGAGTAATATTGTAATCGCGTGCTCCCTAATCCGGTGGGTGATGCAAGAAGAACACAATGATTTATCCTGGTTCGGGCAAAGAAGGCCCTACGTCCAGCGGGGGGAGGATAGTTCGTGTTATCTTGCACCGAAGTGCTAGTACAGGGGAAAATACAAGCAGATGTGAGGAGTGTGAGGTGGGGCTTTGGCGGTCGGACGCCTAGCTCTCGACCTTACACAAGCTCACGGTGTCGTTCTGTGATCTAAAGCCTTAGCTATGCTCTAGATCCTCCTGTTCGGGTCCGGTCCATCTAACGTCCTGGCGCCTCCTTTTATAGATGAAGGAGGGGCACAGGGTACATGTGATTTGAGTTCGCATGGCGGATGTTGTAAGACGTTGAGGCCGATCACGTCGGTGCCGCTGTAGTGATGTACGTCGGTATGGGAGGCCCTGCAGCTGTCGCATCGGGAGTTGTTGAAGTTCCGCTCGAGGGTTCGTTGACGAAGTCGAGGGGCGACGGTCGAGGGTCTTGGCTGGAGTCGAGGGGGGTCGTGCCGAGGAGGTCGAACCTCACCGAATAAGGCCGAATCCCAGAAAATGCAGGAAACGTGCTGGTTTATACGTCTCGAGGTGGTGTTGGACATGGCACAGTGCTCGGTATGGTGCTACAGCGTGGTACGATCCGCAGAATTCCGGGGCATGGGCGGTAAAAGCTGATTTGACTGCCACGCCTGCAACTATTACCGTAACTGTGGCCATACAGTTAGGCGGGGGTAGGTAGATTGCATTAAATGCGCCTAGATCCGTACGGGAGAATCGGTAGCCGAGGGGTGCACCGTCCTCGAGGACCGCCCATTCGCTCAGGCGAAGTTTCGTCCTTGAGGGCCGGCTCGTTCGCCGGGCGAAGTTCCGTCCTCGAGGGCCGGCTCGTTCACCGAGCGAAGTTCCGTCCTCGAGGGGTCACCCGAGTTGTACCCTCGCGTGTACAGTATCAGTCTGTTCGGTAGCCTCTCGGGTGTACAGTACTAATCCATTCAGTAACCTCTCGGGTGTACAGTACTAGTCCGTTCGGTAACCTCTCGGGCAGGCTTTGGCTTTGGGCCGTTGTCGTCCGTTCGTGGGTCAGTCCGATACGTATCAGCCTGCGGGCCTTCGTACGTTAGCGCGGGGGATTATTAGAGGGTTAGTGTTGCTGATTTTACGGGGTTTAGTTTGGTAAACCAGGGGTTTGGGTTACCCGTTTCCAGGGTATCGACAAAAATAGTGTGGCACTTTCCACTACTGAAGCCGAATACATTAGTGCGGGGAATTGTTGTGCACAACTACTTTGGATGAAAGCCACCTTGAATGACTTTGAAGTTAAATTCAAGCAAGTGCCTTTGTTTTGCGACAATGTGAGTGCTATCAAGATGACCAACAATCTGGTCCAACATTCAAGAACAAATCACATTGATATGAGGCACCACTTCATAAGAGATCATCAACAAAAGGGTGATATAAGCATTGAAAGCATTGGCACCGAAAATCAACTAGCCAACATATTCACCAAGCCACTTGATGAGAAGAGATTTTGCAAGTTGAGGAGTGAATTGAACATACTTGATTTCTCAAACATGAGTTGATGCACCCATCCTCATTATATGACATGCCTCTCCTTCGATAACGCAAGGTAAAAGTTGTGTGGCATGACATTCATTCTTGTCTAGGACTTGTTTAGATCATCTAGACATAAGTGCATCTATAGGATCTGTTGGTATTTGGCCCAACTACCAAATATTGAAAGGTCAATAATCGAAAGTCAAACTAAATGAAGTCTTGGCTTACAGAGAAATCCCCTAAAGATCAAAACGATCCACCTTTTTAATTTCTCCTCCACCTATACAACGCCCCAAGGGGGTATTTATACAGCTCCGGGACTCCTCATTGACCTTTTTACCCCTCTACATTTACACACGCATGTACACCAAACTGAGTCATCCCACGGGGCAGAACCATCTTCCTGGCCCCAGCATATGCGGCTCCCAAAGCTTCCATCTGCCCTCCATCACCGTACGGGCTGATCCGGCCCACGTGGGCCCTCAGAGGCCACACGCGGCCCAACTCGTCCACCTGCATCGAACCAATTAAGCTTACAAATCCACCTTTTGACGAAGGACCACACGGTGACTTCTGCACGCGACGCTCGACCAACTTTCGGCATAACGCGACAGGCAGCTTTCGCCAACCGGGTCACACCTGACTCTCGCAAGCCACGTCGAGCATGACTTTCGTTCGCCAGGCTAGGCCCAACTTTCGGAGATCACAACCCAAGTGGAGCCACACTTCTGCGATCAGAGTAGTACTCGACTTTCACGACTCGACTTTAGTCCGTCTTTCGGAAGTCACACCCGACCTGACTTTCGCAAGTCAGGAAATTCCTCCGACATCCATGGCTCGCTTTACCCCGCTGGGCCTGGGGTGGTCAACATCAAGGCCCACCCCAACAGTAGCCCCTCAACACCATTGCGAACCATCTTGCGATCGTAATGTGTTGATTTCCTCTTTCACCCAGCACCATCCCCTAGGCCGTTTAAAAAACTATGCCAGTTTTTTCAAACAGTTGCTGGCTGTTTTGCATTGGTAACCGCACCTAGTGGGACCAACATTACTATTCGGCCGCGGCGCTTCGGATTCGCCCGTGGCATATAAATTCGTCACCGAGGGGACGTGGTCAGTGTGCCTCCCTCAGAGATTGCTGCGACTTAGCACTCGAGCCCCCTGAAGTCGTCTTTCACGAGAGTCTTTCGGAGTGAAGCCTGGTCCGTGGCTTTCGACAAAGCTTGGTGAGTTGCCTTTCTCCTGGTTTTGTTTTACTTCAGTTGCTATTTATTCTTGTTCTGCAGTTATTATTTTTATTCTTCTTTCTTTCGCGTTTCTAGATGGCGGGTGTGTCCACATCCACTCGTGGACTAGTTCATCTCTTTCGGGAACTGAAACTGTGCACGAAAGTAGTTTCGATTCTTCTCGGACCAGGACTCATGTGGCAGAAGGTTCAGGAGAAAAGATGGTCATTGCCTCTGGTCACTCTGGATCCTTCCGCAAGGATCCGTTGGTAGCTGACTCAGAAGAGCAATCGGATGTTGAAATCAAGATTGAGTGCTTGTCAGAGGCAGCGGAAGTTGAACAAGTTGTGGCAGGCCAGGGATTAGACGACGATGGGAAACACGGTGCGGAATCGGATGTCAAACCCATCGAAGAGGTTGGTGAGAGCGAGAGTCAAGCTACACAATCTTGTGACGTTCAGGCGGAACCAATCCGCATATCAGTGTTTCGGCTGAAGCGGTCTCAAGTCACGAAAGAAGCACTTGACACTTATGTAAAGGAGTGCTGGATGACTTAGGCTACCCGCGACAGGTGCCGGGCACCTGGGAACGAAACTACTCCAGCCCCCGGGCCCTATGAAGCCATTGTCTTTCATGACTACTTTTGGGTTCGCTTCACATTTCCTTGTGAACCTTTCGTTTGGGAGGTTCTCGAAAGATACAAGCTCCAAATCCATCAGCTAACTATGAATGGCATGAGCCGTATGGTTATTTTTGCTACGGCTCTGAAGTTTGCTGGGTGCAGACTGAATGCAGACTCTTTTGCATGTCACTACAGCGGGTACGGATGCTTGGACATGAAAAAGGACAAGGTGGCGAATGTCATTCAGACGTCTGAGTTCGAGGGATACAATTTTGTCTCAAAAACTGGATTGTGCAGTGGGAAGCTGGTTTCGATGTTTATGAACAAATGGCAGGACTGGAAGGACTTCTGGTTCTACATCCGTGTCTGCAGTGATGAAGATGTGGAAGCTGCTCGGGCTAGAAATGCTGTGAAAGCTCATCCGCTGGCCTCTTTACTTACTCCCATTAACGACGTCTCTAAGGGTTCTTTCAACAAAAGTGAGGCAGAGAAGGAGGCTAGCCGTATTTTTGGGTCTACCGCGTGGATGCAGATTAGCCGTGATCTTGTGGAGGTGTAGGAAGTACTTCAGTTTACGCCTCTTGATTCGGAACTTTTCTTTACATGCTTCACAGAGGCGTGTGGTGGTCTTAGGGTGCCTGAAGTTGACTTGAGCGGGCTAGCGAATGTGGACAAGAACTGTTATGCCAAGTTTATAGAAGATGGGGTGTCTGCTCTTTACAAGCCCTATAGCCAGCGTGAGCATGATAATCTTATGAAAAGTGAAGCCTGGTTTCAACGTATTAACCAGGTTTTTGATCTTCTTGGAGTTCCCTATGAGGATCGTAAGAACCCAAAAGACATTGAAGTTCCTGAAAATAGATCTGAAGGTAGTGACACTAGTGCACCCACTGGCCGCAGAGGTTGGCAGAAACACGATCGAGGTAAAGGGAGAGGTGGCCGCGGAGGTCGTGGTGGGAAAACTACTCAACTGGACGCGAAGAGGCATATGGAGCTCTCGGAAGAGGTGGGTTATGCGAAACCCGTGGATGTGTATTTCGATCGCCAGATAGAGAAAGCTGTCAAGCCTAGCTCTGGCGTTGTTATTGGGAAAACACGGAAGTGGGAATGATTTTGGACGAGATGTGTGACTTTAGTTTTTCTATCTTCCTAGCTATTGCTTTTTCGCGTGTCATTGTTGACTTTCGCTTTTCTAGTTTTGTAGGCCGAGGAAGGTAGCAGCTCGATGGCTCGCCGGGTGAATGTCTTGGACTCAAAAGCTGGCATGAATGCGGAGGACTCTGTTTCGGGATTCATGGACTCTCGAAAGGTCCCAAACACCCGGCTCCTGTTGCTGACACGGCTAGGCAGCCTAAGAAGTCTAGGCTTCCTAAACAAACCACGACGAAAGTTGTGGTGACTCCTGCCGTTGCTGCTGCTGCCCCTGTGAAAGCCCCTCCTGCTCGTTCTGGCGGAAGCGGGTCCTCTGGTAAGTCTAGGTTTTACCAGGAGCACATGTTGAAGAACATATTTAAGGGTCACCTCTTTGGGCATGGGGAGCTAGACCTGTCATCTAATTCCAACGACTACGGCGAGATGGTGGTGCACTCTAGGTCTAGCTCCTCTTTAGATTCAGATCTGGCAAAAGAGAGATCTTACAAGATTGCTAACTCGCTTGGATATCCAGCTTCAGTGCAACTTGTGTGCAAGGTGAGGCAAGAAGAGATAGGGATTCCTCCGCCTCCTCGTGGAATTGCTTCCACTGAGGAGTGCGTCAACTCTTTCAGAATGCCAGAAGTTGAAAAGTCCTTGCTTACACTTTCGCATAGCCAGCTTTTAGATGCGCTGAATGCTCACTTGGTTCAGGTGAGCTCCTTTGACTTTTCTTTTCTGACTTTCGCAGTTCACTTGATTTGTTCTTAATCAAGTTGTGTGCTTTGGTAGGGCCTTGTCCTCAACCGCGCTCTCGTGAAACATGATTTTGCTCAACTGGAGAGCTTTGCGGATGATGCTGAGGAGAAGAAGGCCAAGATCAAGGAACTGGAGAAAGAGGGGAAAGAGCTGTGAGCAAAACTAGAGAGAGAAGAGGAAGGTGGCTGCGGAAGCTGTTGAGAAAAAAGTTTATGCTGAGAGTGTTGCGAAAGCGCAGTCTGAGCTTGAGAGCTATCGGTGGAAACACAAGGAGGAGGAGACTACCCTCAAGGTTGAGATGCAGAAAGTCTTGGATGCTTATTGCAACCTTGTGGAGGGGATCGGGTGTGAGGTCAGCGTGCCAAAAAATATTTCGCTAACAGATTCCCTAGCCTGGCTTTTGAGAGAGCTTGCTGGTTTTGAAGATTCTCAGGAGGTTGGGCGCGATTATGTGGCCCTCAGGGCTATGACAGCTTTCGTGCAATGCCTTTTTGATGCGAGCTGTGACCATGTTAGTCAAATGGCTATCAGGGATGCCGAAAGTTATTGGACCCATTCTTCCGCAGCCAAGTCTTCTGCCACCCGTTTTATGATGAATACTAGTTGAAAGGTGGCTAGGATTTTGCTATCCTCTGTGCTGCTCTTTCGTGCACAAAGGTAGTGTCTCTGTCTTTGATCCTTCACATAAATGACAAGTTGTTCTTGGTCTCACTTTCTGACTCTTTGCGATTGTTTTAGATGGAAGAAGAGAAAGCTACCATAAAGGCCTGTGTGAGTGAATTCCTCCAGAAGCGAGCTCTCTGAAGGCAAGAAGCTGCAGGCACTTTCGGAGTGGGTGATCAGACTCCCTCTACAGAAGAAAGAAACCACCCTTCTCCGAAAGCCTCTACTCCACCAGCTGCACGGAACTCTCAAGATGTGAACCCCGTGGTAGATGACTAGGCCATCTTATGAACTTCTGAAAACTTTGTTGGGCAGTGCGAAAGTTGGGCACTGCTGTGTAAACTTAAGATGCCAATATCAAGGATCATTATCCTCTTATGATTTCGTGTGATGGGTTTTTTATTTCCAATGACTCGTGGTACAGCTTTTGTTGGTGTTTTGACCCTCGAGGGGTTAACACCAATGAGTAATATTGTAATTGCGTGCTCCCTAATCTGGTGGGTGATGCAAGAAGGACACAATGATTTATCCTGGTTCGGGCAAAGAAGGCCCTACGTCCAGCAGGGGGAGGATAGTTCGTGTTACCTTGCACCAAAGTGCTAGTACAGGGGAAAATACAAGCAGATGTGAGGAGTGTGAGGTGGGGCTTTGGCGGTCAGACACCTAGCTCTCAACCTTACACAAGCTCACGGTGTCATTCTGAGATCTAAAGCCTTAGCTTTGCTCTCTGTCTTCCCGTTCAGGTCTGGTCCCGTTCTAACGTCCTGGCGCCTCCTTTTATAGATGAAGGAGGGGCACAGGGGTACATGTGATTCGAGTTCACATGGCGGATGATGTATGACGTTGAGGCCGATCATGTCGGTGCCGCTTAGTGATGTACGTCAGTATGGAAGGCCCTGCAGCCGTCGCGTCGGGAGTTGTTGAAGTTCCGCTCGAGGGTTCATTGACGAAGTCGAGGGGCGACGGTCGAGGGTCTTGGCTGGAGTCGAGGGGGGTCGTGCCGAGGAGGTCGAACCTCACCGGATAAGGCTGAATCCCGGAAAGTGCGGGAAACATGCTGGTTTATACGTCTCGAGGTGGTGCTGGACATGGCATAGAGCTCGGTATGGCGCTACAGCGTAGTACGATCCGCAGAATTCTGGGGCATGGGCGGTAAAAGCAGATTTGACCGCCACGCCTGCAACTATTACCGTAACTGTGGCCATACAGTTAGGCGGGGGTAGGTAGATTGCATTAAATGCGCCCGGATTCGTACGGGAGAGTCGGTAGCCGAGGGGTGCACCATCCTCGAGGACCGCCCATTCGCCCGGGCGAAGTTCCATCCTCGAGGACCGGCTCGTTCGCCGGGTGGAGTTCCGTCTTCGAGGGCCGGCTCGTTCGCCGGGCGGAGTTCCGTCTTCGAGGGCCGGCTCGTTCACCGGACGGAGTTCCCTCCTCGAGGGGTCGCCCGAGTTGTAAGCTCTCGTGTACAATACCAGTCCGTTCGGTAGCCTCTCGAGTGTACAGTACCAGTCCGTTTGGTAGCCTTTCGAGTGTACAGTACCAATCCGTTTGGTAGCCTCTTGAGCAGGCTTTGGCTTTGGGCCGTTGTCGTCCATGCGTGGGTCAGTCCGATACGTCTCAGCCTGCGGGCCTTCGTATATTAGTGCGGGAGGTTATTGGAGGGTTGGTGTTGCTGATTTTACGGGGTTTAGTTCGGTAAACCAGGGGTTTGGGGTACCCATTTCCAGGGTATCGACAGTGGCCCCCGAGCCCCTGCGCGAGTGATGACACTCGGGGAGGGGGTCAGGAATTTGGAAATGGGACGTGATTTGGATTTTTTCGTGGGGGGCGCACGAGCGACCCCGCGAGGGTAGCCCCTGAGGCCTCGTAGGAGTCGGAAGACTCCTGTGAGGGCTTTATTTATATTTAGTTAAAGGGTGCTTGTCCAGTCGGGTACAGACCTGAACTGGAGTCGTAGCGCTTTACCGAGGAGAGCCCCCAGGGGATTTTCAACCCTCTTTCATCGAGGGGTGCCAGGCACAGGCGAGCCCCCGAGCCTCGTGCGGCTGGGGCGTTGCTAGCCTCGGCATTCTTCTCACGAGTCCTTTCGATCGGATGTGAGGCGAGAAGCATCGGACTACCCTCGATAGGGCGAGCCGTGAAGTTCTCAGTGAGCTGGTAACAGGAAAATCCAAGCAAGAGCCCGTTCCTCGTTCGATAGAGGTCGGCAGGAGGCCCAGAGGTGGTCTCATTAAAGAAAAACACAATGGTGCTACAGATACCGATTCCATTCGATAGGTCTCGGCGGCTCGATGCTTCCCTTCGGGGGGATTCCATAAAGTCCATAGCGTTTTGCCTTGGATGCATCCAAAGGGGTCTTGAGAGTTCGTTCTCGAGCAGGGCCTCGTGTTGGCTCCCCTTGGTCACCCCTGACTCGAGTGCTCGAGGGCGGCTGTCGAACCCTGTTCGTGGGGTCAGCCTTCGCTCCTTCGAGGCTTAGGGCCGGAGCCCGATTTTTTGGTGCTCAAGGGCGGCCGTTGAGCCCTCACTCGAGGACCAGCCTTCGCTCCCTTGAGACTTTGAGGTAGGGTCAGAGCCTGTTTTCTCCTCCCGTGGAAATCTCCGTCGGCGAGTAACCGTTCTTTTTTGGCGCTCAAGGGCGGCCGTTGAGCCCTCACTCAAGGACCGGCCTTCGCACCCTCGAGACTTCGAGGTGGGGCCAGAGCCCGTTCTTTTTTGGTGCTCAAGGGTGGCTGTTAAGCCCTCACTCGAGGACCGGCCTTCGCTCCCTCAAGACTTTGAGGCGGGGCTAGAGCCCGTTTTACCTTTCGTAGAAAACTCCGTTGGCGAGCAATGGTTCTTTTTTCTTACCGTTGGGCACTCCTTTTGAGGAGAAGGGCTTAGCGGTGCGATCGTGGCGGGCCCGAGCAACGGCTCTTTGCCAGAGGTGTGACGCGTGCATCCGATCGAGGATCGAGGGGGGAACGGTTAGGTAAACGCATTAATTGCGAGAAGTTACCTTTTTCCTGCCGCCGGACTCCGCCCGTTGCTCTTCCCGGGTATAAAAACGGAGGGGGACAGGCGCTGTTCGCCCCTACTTTCGCCATTCTGCCGAGCTCCTGCTTTCCTGCGCGCATGAGGATAAAAACTTAGAGTGAGAAGTCACGATTGGGAACCTTCCTGGTCGACCGTCCGCTGAGGAGATTCGTGCTGTTGTCGCCGCCGCCGCGCCCACCGAGCAAATCTGTGCTGCCGCTGCCGCCATGGCCCCGGTCCTCCAGCCCGCTGAGCCCTGGCGCCCGTCGACCGTGATGCGGCAAAGGTTGATCGAGCTGGTGAGGGAGGGACTTCTCCGCCCCGTCACCGATTCGAATCGGCCGGAGTGGATTGCGCTGCCCAGGGACCACCAAGAGCCAAACCCGCCGGAGGGCTATGTGGAGAGCTTCCTCAAGTATCATCGGCATGGGTTTGGTGTACCCCCGAGCGAGTTCATGCGGGGGTTGATGAACTTCTACGACGTCGAGCTCCATCATTTCTCCCCCAACGCCATCTCCAACGATGCCATCTTCGCGGCCGTCTGCGAGGGCTACCTCAGGATGGCGCCACATTGGGAGCTATGGCTCCACCTTTACAAGGGGGAGTGGTTCGCCTCCCCGGTGGCGCAAGGAGTAAGGCGAATCGTCAGAGTGGGATGCCTCAACTTCGCATTGAAGACCGGGAGGTCAGAGGAGCCACGTGAGTACATCCCCACCGGGTTGATGTCCAACCACTCCCGGTGGGACGAGCAGTGGTTCTACCTTCGCAACGACGGCGGCTACCTCCCGCCGTACACCGGGCGGCTTATCGCCGAGCGTCCATACAACTGGCCGCACGGTGTCACGGGAGATCTTCAGCGTCGACTTCATCCCCTCATCGTCGCGATGAGGACCCTTCGAGAGGTGGGCGTGATGGCGGGTGTGGTGGTCTCGGCCTTCCACAGTCGACGGGTGTTCCCTCTGATGGAGCGCCCGTTGCGGTTGGACGAGATGCTCCCCTCGGCGGCGCCCAAGGTTCTCAAGAGGTGCCGGATGCCTGACGAGAAGCCATCTGCCACGAAAGTCATCGCACAGGTGAAGGGGATGGTGGCTGGCTCGTTCAGGGTGGAAGACATCAACCGCCTCCCAATGTGGCCGGAGGAGGGTTGCCTCGACCTGGTGAGTATCCCGACCCGGGCCTTTCGCGTTTTCGTTCCCCCACCCTCTCTCTTGTCCCTGTGACTAAACGTCTTTGTGTAGGGGAGAATCGACTATCGGAGATCGAGGTCCCCGCTGAGGGAGGACGCTCCCGATCGTCAGGTAAGACGCTTCACCGCCCAGCAAGAGAAGCGGAGTAAGGATGAAGAGGAGAAAAAGAAAGCAAAGAAGCTCCGGGAGCGCGAAAAGCTTGCGAAGCACCGCGCTGAGCAGAGGCGCGACAGGCTCAGGAAGGAGAAGTCTCCCTCGTCTGAGGAAGATGAAGATGATGATGATGATGATGACGTCGAGGGGGTGGAGGGGCGCCTCGACCGCATCTTGTTGGGTTCCTCCCAAGCTGACCACCCCTTCATGCAGGAGGAAGTGGCGGAGTAGCACGCCCCCAAGCCGGTAGCGTCGGCCTCGGAGCGCCGGCGTGGAAAAAGGGGGGCCGAGGCCTCGCCTCGAGGGGGTTCACCCCCCTCGCGTCGTACTCGAGGTGGGACCCCGCCCACTTCGATCCAGGAAACCCGGTCCCGGTCGTCGGCGCGGGCGGAGCAGAGCCGTGCCCAGGAGGCTCCGTCGAGGCAGGGAGGCGCGGCGACCCCACCGACGGCCCCGAGCAGCCGCAGCCCCGGGAAGAGCTCGGCTTCGGGAGGGGTCCCGAAATCTACTGGCGGTTCGAGGGGGACCCGAAAGGCCTCTATCCCCTTCGGGTAAGTGTCATTGTTTCACTTTCTTTTTGTTGCATCTTGCTTGTGCCATTTAATAGACTTTTTGCCGTTCTGCTTCTTATCCAGGCCCAAACGCCAAATCGAGGAGGCCTCTCTTGTGCCGGCTAAGCGGCTCAAGACGGATGCAGCCGCGAAGATGGAGGCCCTGGTCACAGGTGCGATGTCGAGGCCCTTGGCTCCGTGGGAAGCCAAGTGGTTGTCCTCAGCCCTCGGTGCTATGGTGCGTGGTAGGCTGACGGGTTCCACTCTTGCTGCAGGGTCGAGCGTCTCGGGGGCCGCGGCGGGCGGTGACTCCGGGCCGGGGAGGACGCATGAGGGAGGGAGCGCCTCCTTGACGTCGTCGCCTGCGGCCCTCGAGCTCGGCCCGGCACCAGGGGGTGGTGCCCCGACGCCGGGAGCCTCCACTCCTGGTGGGCCGAAGGCCTCGATCTCCGCACCTAAGGCGGGAGCCCCCGAGGGCCACGAGCCAAGACAGGAGGTAGTCATCGTGGACCTCGAGGGTGAGGAGACCACGGCCCTTCCTCCCTCGACGGGAGAGCGGAGGCCCTGGTTGACGGGGCTACGGGAGCTCGAGGCCCGGAGGGAGCAGGAGCAGGGGGCCCTGCAAGAAGCGGAGCTGCCACGGCCACAGCAGGAGGGGGAGAAGGAGCCGCTGGAGTGGCAGGAGGAGGAGGAAACTGGGGGCCAGCCCCAGCATCAGCAGGCACAGCAGAAGCCACCCTGGGACACGGTGTCGATGGACCCGCCGACGTAGCAGCCGTCTAAAGCGCCGGAGATAGGGGTGACTTCCGGACTACCCAAGCAATGGGTGTCCGTGATTACCCTGGATGAGCTGCTGGCCAAAGAAGAAACAGCGTCGAAGGCGTCAATGGTCCCGCGGCTGCCGGGCGTGCAGCTGGAGGAGGTCTCGGTACCCAACCCGGTGGGAGATGTGTCGACGGTGGTCCTGCCGGTGCCACAAGTCATGGCGTTGGGGGAAGCGATGGCCTCGACACCTCCGCTGCCTCCGAAGGCACCAGAAGCAGCGTCGAACCAGCCGCCGCAACCGTCGACGCAGCAGCCGGAGAAGACGGTGGCTTCTGGCGTGCTGAGGAGGTTGACGTCCGACCCCGGGCTGAGGGATGCCCGTGCCACGTTGGAGTTCCACACCCCGGCGGAGTTGGCCGCGAGTTACGGCGTCCCGCGCGATGTGGTGGATGAGGTCGAGTCCTTGGCGCGAGCCAAGGTCAAGACGGTCCTTCCGCATTGGGGCAAGGAGCGCATCGTACTCCGGGAACTCGGCGACTCCAGCACTCCAGGGATTGAGATGAACAACCTGGCGGAGGTCAAGTGCTGGGAGGAGGCCAAGCGGTCCTGGGCGTGGCTGCAGCACTTGCTGAAGCTGGGCGTCGAGCTCGCCGAAGGCCTCGACCGGAACCTCGCGGTGAGTCATTGTGTAGGCCATATGCAGTTTTTTAAATTCTTCCGTATGAAATGCCTCAACCCTCGACTTCTTGTCCCCAGGAGGCACCGAGGCGTTCCTACTCCAAGTCGTACTTCCTCCACGAAACGCACAGCAACTGGGAGGAAGTGCTTCGCCAACTCGAAGCCGGCAGCTCTGTGCTAGGCAGGGTGGCCGAGATCGAGGAGGAGCTAAGGCGGACCAGGGAGGAGGCCGCCCAAGCCAAAGAGGAGGCCACCCGGGCGAAGGAGGACTCCGAGGCTGCTCGAGGGGAAACTGTCCACCTCAAGGAAGAGCTCAAGCGTACCAAGAAGGAGGCTGACGCGGCCAAGGCTGAAGCGGAGAGGGCCAGGGGCGAGAGCATCCGAGCCCAGGAACATGTCGAGCTACTCGTGGGGGAGGCTCAAAGCTCCATGGAGCGCATCCGCTCGCTCGAGGCCGATTTTGCTGAAGTCTCCGCGGCACGCAACGCCCTCTCCGCCTTGGTCCAGGAGGAGAAGAACCGAGCCGCTGGCCTGGAAACCCAGCTCGGGGCAATGAAGGCTACCCTCCAGGACAAGGAGCAGGCCATCATCCTGGCTGGTGGTGCCCTCGAGACCCTCCGCTGCGAGAAGACAGAGGTGACCCGAGCCTTCAAGGAGGCCCAGCGGGAGCGGGACGAGGCTCGGGGGGAGCGCGACGCCGTGCTGGGGGATCGCAACGCCCTCAAGATTTGCTGTGCTGGTGAGTTCCTTAAAGGATTTTTGATCTTTTTTCTTCCCGTACGGTTTTGTCTGATTCTTGCTTTGTGTTTCAGGCCTCAAATCCGAGCTGCTTGCTACCCAAACCGCCGCCAAGGCACTGCAGGAGAGCCTCGCGGTGGAGGGGGCGCTTCTCGGTCGGCTCCGGGTTGCCCTCGACGGGCTCTGCGCCTCCTGGGAGGTCAGGCCTGTCGAGGGTACTAAAGAAGACATCCCGGGTGCCGGGCTCGTCGACCGGATCTACTACCTCGATGCCACCCTTCGAGATCGCGTGCGGGAGGCGCTTCACACCGGCGTGAAGCGGGCGCTTGCAGTGTTCTCTTCCGGCTTCGTCTTTGACATGAACGTCGTGGCCCAAGGCTTCATTCCCGATATCTCGAAGACCGACGCCAAGAATGAGGACCGATGCCGAGGGCTCATCAATGACGCCGAGAGGCCAGGGGGAGCGCTGGCGAAGCTGTTTGAGGATGAAGTCCTCCCCCCTACGGATGGAGGGTACCACATCGAGGAGGGCGGTGACGGAGCGGGCCTGTAGGGCAAGGCTGGGCGAAGATGCCCATGTAATAAATTAATTTTTGTAACTTATATTCAATGTGGCTTCGAAAGCCTTTTTTGAACATTAATACATCTATCGTAATGCAGATAGTCGTTTTACTTTCAAGTCTTCTCTGCTTTTTTTTCACCTGGACTTTACTTTTTTGACTGAGTTTTCGACACATGCTCGTATCCCTCAAGGGGGGGAGCGAGTGGAGGTACCGTAGCCCGGAGGCGTAGGAGAGCTCCGGCTCGATAGCCCTCGACCCCTAGGGAGTTTGAGGCGTTTTCTACTTAGTCGCGAAGCGTATCGAGGCGTGAGAAAGAAGAGGCGCTCGGGTTTTGATCGCCTGACTTTCGCTTTCCGACTGAGCGTGCGACGCAAGCTCGTATCCCTCGAGGGGGGAGTGAGTGGAGGTACCGTAGCCCGGAGGCGTAGGAGAGCTCTGGCTCGACAGCCCTCGACCCCTAGGGAGTTCGAGGCATTTTTCAACTTAGTTGGGAAGCGAAAGGGAGGTGTGCGAAAAAAAAGTCGTTCGTATTTTTAGGAACTTAGGGGGTCCCCCCCCCCGTTAGCCCCCGAGGGAGGCTCGACTCTGGCGAGACAGGGTCGAGGCTACCTCTTGCATGTACAATAACAAGTTTGAACTTATAATCGAAAGTACTCCTTATATTTGTCATGCGGAAATGTTCAAAACATGCGAGAATGTACAAGGGCACTGGTGCCCTAAGGGTAGAAATGACGTAGCTGTTTGATGTTCCATGCGTTGGTGAGGATTTTGCCTTCGTCGTAAGTAAGTTTGTACGTCCCAGGCTTTAGCACCTCAGCTACGGTGTATGGGCCTTCCCTTGGCAGGGTCAGCTTGTGACGTCCCTTGTTGCTCTGTCGTCGACGTAGGACGAGGTCTCCAACCTGGAAGTCCCTCGGGCGCACGTGCTTGTCGTGGTATCGTCGAAGTTTTTGCTGATACCTCGCGGAGTGAATTAGCGCCATGTCTCGAGCCTCCTCGAGCTGGTCGACGGCGTTTGCGAGGGCTTCTTCATTGCTTTGCTCGTTGTACACCTTTAGTCGAGGGGAACCATACTCGAGGTCAGTGGGGAGGATGGCCTCGGACCCATAGACCAAGAAGAATGGGGTGAAGCCCGTGGCTCGACTAGGTGTTGTCCTTAAGCTCCATAGGACCGAAGGCAACTCCGCGGCCCATTTTTTTCCATGCTTGCTGAGGCGGTTGAGGATCCTTGGCTTGAGGCCCTACAAAATCATGCTGTTGGCGCGCTCGACCTGGCCGTTAGTTCGAGGATGTGCAACTGCGGACCAGTTCACACGGATGTGATGGCGATCGCAGAAATCCAAAAACTTCTTGCCGGTGAACTGTGTGCCGTTGTCAGTGATGATGACGTTTGGGACCCCGAAGCGATGAATGATGTCAGTGAAGAACTCAACTGCCCATTCGGAGCGGATGTTGCTGATGGGCCAGGCCTCGATCCACTTGGTAAACTTGTCGATGGCAACGAGCAGGTGCGTGTACCCTTTGGTTGTCCTCTTGAGAGGACCCACAAGATCGAGCCCCCAGACCGCGAACGGCCAGGTGATGGGGATCATCTGTAGGGAGTGAGCTGGGAGGTGCGTCTGCTTGGCGTAAAACTGACACCCTTTGCACGAGCGGACAATGTTTGTGGCGTCGAAAACGGCGGTCGGCCAGTAGAAACCCTGTCGAAAGGCGTTGCCTACGAGGGTCCTTGGTGCTGCATGATGGCCGCAGGCCCCCGAGTGTATGTCCTCGAGGAGCCTCCTGCCTTCCTCGATGGTAATGCAGCGCTGAAGAACGCCTGAGGGGCTTCGCCTGTAGAGTTCCTTGCCATCACCGTAGATGACGTAGGACTTGGCCCGTCGTGCAATCCGTCGAGCTTTGGTCCGGTCCTCCGGAAGCTCTCCCCGAATGAGGTAGTTGAGTAAAGGGGTTCGCCAATCCGGTGGCGGGTTCGACGGAGGAGGGGTCTCCTGGATCTCCATAACCTGGGCCCCGGTCGAGGGGGCCCCGATCGAGGTCATGGGGTGGAGCTTCGAGGGCGTAGTGCAAGCCCCCGGGCCCAAATCGACGGAGGGCTCGAAGAGGTCCCTCGAGAATATGTCCGGAGGGACTGTACCTCGAGTCGATGCGATTTTTGCGAGCTCATCCGCTGCTTCGTTGTATCGTCGAGCGACATGACTAAGCTCGAGGCCGTGGAACCTGTCTTCCAACTTGCGCGCTTCATTGCAGTATGCTTCCATCTTGGCATTGTGGCAGCTCGAGGCCTTCATCACTTGGTCGATGATTAGCTGCGAGTCGCCTCGAACGTCAAGGCGTCGGACCCCGAGTTCAAGGGCAATTCGTAATCCAGTGACAAGTGCTTCGTACTCCGCGACGTTGTTAGAAGCGGCAAAGTGGATGCGAATGACATAGCGCATGTGGACTCCGAGGGGTGAAATGAAGAGCAAGCCCGTGCCTGCTCCTATCTTCATGAGCAACCCATCGAAGTACATCGTCCACAGCTCGGCTTGGATTTGGACTGGCGGCAACTAAGTGTCGGTCCACTCGGCGACAAAATCCGCCAGCGCTTGAGACTTGATGGCCTTCCGCGGTGCGTAGGTGATGGTTTCGCCCATTAGCTCGACCGACCACTTGGCAATCCTTCCAGCGGCCTCCCGGTTATGGATGATCTTTCCCAAGGGGAACAAGGATACCACGGTAACCGGGTGGCTGAGGAAGTAGTGCTGGAGCTTACGACGCGTAAGGACGATGGCGTAGAGCAGCTTCTGCACCTGTGGGTAGCGGATTTTTGTTTCCGAAAGCACTTCACTGACGAAGTAAACCGGCCACTGGACAGGCAAAGCACGCCCTTCCTCTTGCCTCTCCACCACTATGGCCGCGCTGACCACCTGAGTGGTTGCGGCGACATAGAGGAGGAGGGGCTCGGGTGGTTCAGTCGATGTCGCTGGTCGAGGAGGGATGAGAATCGGAGTGGATGTCAGCTTGGCTTTGAGTTCGTCGAGGGCCTCCTCGGCCTCCGTGGTCCACGTGAATCGCTCAGATTTTTTCAAGAGGCGGTATAGAGGCATGGCCTTCTCTCCTAAACGTGAGATGAAGCGGCTGAGGGCCGCGAGACAGCCCGTGACCCTCTGCACACCCTTGAGATCCCGAATCGGCCCCATTCGCGTGATGGCCGCCACCTTCTCGGGGTTGGCCTCGATCCCACGCTGGGAGATGATGTACCCGAGGAACATGAGGCACATTTGAGGATAGTGCTCGAGAAGTTGTCCCAACACCAGCTCTATGCTAAGTTCAGCAAATGTGAGTTCTGGCTTGAAGAAGTTGCTTTTCTTGGTCATGTACTCTCAGCAGATGGAGTTGCTGTAGACCCTACAAAGATAGAGGCTGTAAAAGAATGGGAACAACCTCGCAATGTGTCCAAAATAAGGAGTTTCTTGGGATTGGCAGGTTACTATCGCCGATTCATTGAGAACTTCTCGAAGATAGCTCGTCCTATGACAAATCTCTTGAAGAAGATTAATGAGTTCGAGTGGACACCAGAGTGTGAACACAGTTTCCAGATTCTAAAGGAGAAGCTAACCACCACACCTATCCTAGCCTTACCTGATATCACTAGCGACTTTGTCATCTACTGTGACGCCTCTCGCCAAGGGCTAGGCTGTGTGCTAATGCAGAATGGGAA
>CM041630.1:26966065-27030658 GCA_023333625.1 Bothriochloa decipiens
ACTCCGACACTGTGGATTTCCCTTCGCGGAAATCAAGGTCGTTTCAGATACGGTCCATGAAACCCGACCACATCGAAGGTGAGGGTCTCCTTCCTAAGGTTGGCAGGGGTGCCAAAACAGACAGGAAGGTCGATACGGCCGACGAGGAAAGCTTTCTTCCCTGGCACGATGCAATGGAACCCCCCGGTGCTGGGTTGGATTTGGTACCTCCTTACTCCCAGGAGGTTGAGGGTCTCGAGGTAGATGACGTTCAGGCTACTGCCGCCGTCCATGAGGACCTTCGAGAGGCGAGTGTTGATGATGATTGGGTCGACGACGAGCGGATAGGCCCCAGGGTTGGGGACTCGATCTGGGTGGTCATCACAGTCGAACGTGATGGGCGCGTCAGACCAGTCGAGGTAGTGAGGCGTCATGACACGAATGGAGAAGACCTCTCGACGCTCCCGCTTACGCTGTCGGGGCGTGAGCTGGGTCGAGGGGCGTGAGCCTCCGGCGTTGTCGGCTACCGGCGTTTTTCCCTTGTCCTTCCCGTCGTCGAAGAAGGTGCCGACGGCCTCTTCGCCAGCCGCGTAGTTGGCGACCACATCCATGAGCTCATCGACGGTGTCAGGGCGGTTACGCCCTAACTCGCGAACTAGGTCCTTGCAGGTTGTACCCGCAACAAACGCTAGAACGACGTCGAGATCGGAGATGTGGGGTAGTTCGGTGCGAAGCTTGGAGAATCGTCGAGCAAAGTCGCGGAGAGACTCCCCTGGTTTCTGCTTGTAGTTGCGCAGTTCCCAGGAATTCCCGAGATGTACGTAGGTACATTTGAAGTTCCCCTCAAAGATCCAGACAAGGTCGATCTAGCTGCGAATCTGGTCAGGGGTAAGCTCCTCGAGCCACCTACGCGCGGTGTCGGACAGGAACAGGGGTAGGTGACGTATGATGGCGTGATCGTCATGCGCCCCACCCGCCTGACAAGCCAATCGAAAGTCGGCCAGCCAGAGCTCGGGATTGGTTTCGCCGTTGTACTTGACGATGCTCGTGGAGGGTCAAAACTTGTCGGGCAGCTGGGCGCAACGGATCTTCTTGCTGAAGACTCGGGGACCCGGTGGCTCCGGGGCCTGTTGGTCCTCGTCGCTGTCGTAACGCCCTCCACGATGGGCGCTGTACCCTCGACCTCGGCATCCCCGTGCTTGCGTCTGCAATTCTCGACAATGTCGAGGCGCGCATCGCGGGGAGCGCCGTCGTCATTGATAAGTTCTTGGGCCGGCTTCTTCTGTCGGGGGGTCGCCCCCTGATCGACCGAGCCCTCCCTTTTGGGCCGGGAGGGCTCGACCTGAGGTTTAGAGGCAGCCCCTCGATGCCTCGAGGCTGAGCTCTCGGCTTGCTGAACGGCAGCAACTTGGAGGAGATCCTCGACCTCGCGTTGTATCCACCGAGCTTGCGCGTTGGATGGCGCGGGCATATTGCGAAGGAGCATAGCCGCCGCAACAATGTTCTGGCTTGCTCGAGGATAACGGTTGGCGGGTTGCTCGGGTGCTCCTGCCTCGATGATCTGCCGGTTGACTTCTCGGGCCCTGGCTCGGGCTCTACCGGCGGGCGGTCGCCGCTCTTGCTCGAGGGTTAACTCGAGTAAGCGTAATCGTTCCTGCTCATCGGCGAGCTTCGCCTACAACTCTCGAATCTGTGCCAGCTGTGCGTCCTGCTCGCCAAGACGGGGGCACACTTCTCAGGGTGCATCTGGTTGTTGGCCCTCTGCTCTGGGGGGAGCGTCTCCCGCCACAGCGGTAGCCGTCGCGGCCGCTGGATTAACGGTTTCCTGATCGGAGTCAACACCACCATCGATGTGGAGGCACTCGCGGGTAGGATCCCAATGATCAGAGTCAGAGTCGGGGTCGCCGTAGTAGAAGACGAGGAATTGTCCCCGCGCCTCCTGCTGTTGCTGCCGTCGGAGGGTGCCGACGGTGTACCTCTGGGGGCCGGGTGCTCTCGTGAAGGCCAAGCCCTCGGAGGCTGGTGTGATAGTTCCCACGCCCGTCATTGTACGGAGAAAGGTACTTGAGCGGTCCTCCAACGTGCTCATGCTGGAGTGGGTCACTGTCAAGATCGTCGTTGTGGGATTGTTGAAGTCGAACGAAGGCCGCCGACGACGCTCGAACAGCTCATGCGGGAGCGGGCTCGATCGAGCGGGGGCTTCGTCGCGCTTCCTCGACGAGCGCACCGCGAAAGTGGAGTCAGGGTTGTAGCGGGATCCTGCCGGTTTGCCCTCTCCCTCTGAACTCGGGTCAGATACTCCCTCAACAAGAGGTTCCTCATCTCCGGTCAGGGGCGAGGAGAAAGCGACGGGAACCCTCTCTGACTTAGGCTGATGGCGATGACGGTGCCGACCGTGCCTCCTTCTGGATGTGGAAGCATGGTCGTGAGACTGGCGAGCGGCCCCCCATGAGCGTGGGGGCGTACTGCGACCTCCGTTCGGGTCACTGATCGAGAGCAGGGTCATGTCATAGCCCTGACCGAGGGTCATGAACTCCAGGCTCCCAAACCAGATCACCGTAGCGTGCGGAAGTGGTGAAACGAAGTCGCCCATCCGAAAAAATGGCGGGAAATCATTAGTGACACGCGGCTCCCCTACCTGGCACGCCAACTGTCGGTGTTTTGACCCTCGAGGGGTTAACACCAACGAGTAATATTGTAATTGCGTGCTCCCTAATCCGGTGGGTGATGCAAGAAGGACACAATGATTTATCCTGGTTCGGGCAAAGAAGGCCCTACGTCCAGCTGGGGAGGACAGTTCGTGTTATCTTGCACCGAAGTGCTAGTACAGGGGAAAATACAAGCAGATGTGAGGAGTTGAGTTGGGGCTTTGGCGGTCGGACGCCTAGCTCTCAACCTTACACAAGCTCACGGTGTCGTTCTGAGATCTAAAGCCTTAGCTTTGCTCTTCGTCTTCCCGTTCGGGTCTGGTCCCCGTTCTAACATCCTGGCGCCTCCTTTTATAGATGAAGGAGGGGCACAGGGGTACATGTGATTCGAGTTCGCATGGCGGATGATGTATGACGTTGAGGCCGATCATGTCGGTGCCGCTGTAGTGATGTACGTCGGTATGGAAGGCCCTGCAGCTATCGCGTCGGGAGTTGTTGAAGTTCCGCTCGAGGGTTCGTTGACGAAGTCGAGGGGCGACGGTCGAGGGTCTTGGCTGGAGTCGAGGGGGGTCGTGCCGAGGAGGTCGAACGTCACCGGATAAGGCCGAATCCTAGAAAGTGCAGGAAACGTGCTGGTTTATACGTCTCGAGGTGGTGCTGGACGTGGCACAGTGCTCGGTATGGCGCTACAGCGTAGTACGATCCGCAGAATTCTGGGGCATGGGCGGTAAAAGCAGATTTGACCGCCACGCCTGCAACTATTACAGTAACTGTGGCCATACGGTTAGGCGGGGGTAGGTAGATTGCATTAAATGCGCCCGAATTCGTACGGGAGAGTCGGTAGCCGAGGGGTGCACCGTCCTCGAGGACCGCCCATTCGCCCGGGAGAAGTTCCGTCCTCGAGGACCGGCTCGTTCGCCGGGCGGAGTTCCGTCTTCGAGGGCCGGCTCGTTCGCCGGGTGGAGTTCCATCTTCGAGGGCCGGCTCGTTCGCCGGGCGGAGTTCCGTCCTCGAGGGGTCGCCCGAGTTGTAACCTCCCATGTACAGTACCAGTCCGTTCGGTAGCCTCTCGAGTGTACAGTACCAGTCCGTTTGGTAGCCTTTCGAGTGTATAGTACCAGTCCGTTTGGTAGCCTCTTGAGCAGGCTTTGGCTTTGGGCCGTTGTCGTCCGTTCGTGGGTCAGTCCGATACGTCTCAGCCTGCGGGCCTTTGTACATTAGCGCGGGAGGTTATTGGAGGGTTAGTGTTGCTGATTTTACGGGGTTTAGTTTGGTGAACCAGGGGTTTGGGGTACCCGTTTCTAGGGTATCGACAGCTTTCGACAATGACATCCTAACGTTAGCATGGAGCGCTACTTCTAGTCTCTCCTGAGGCAGAGTTTGCGAGATAGGGAAGTTATTAAGGAGTTTTAGGCTCGACATGCTCAAATGGGAACCTGTCCCAGAGAGGGTTCTAGTCGAGGGCCAGAGGATGGTTGGAAAATCCCGAAAGAAGGGCCGGTAGATGAAGTGCCTGTTTTCAGAGATGTGCGTTATAGCTTTTATGTACCAGAAGACTCTCGATCTTCTTGAGATGATAAATACGCTTAAAGTGTTGCGTCTGTTGCTTATTCTTTTGCAATAGCTGCGGTTTGAAGCAAAGGCAAATGGCAAAATTACTATTATTTTTGGATTGCACGCCAGCGAGCCCCTCAGTCGAAAACATACTCGTAAAGCATCGTCCCCCCACCTTTTGCGGCTGAGGGGTGATTGAAGTCACTGCAAAATGCATTGGCATAAAGTTTCCTTTATTTGGTGGTGTGGATACAGTGAAAGATACAGTGAGAGCCCTTGTGCTTTCTGGCTGCACAAGTGGTACATAAGTGATGTGCCTTCTAACTGCCTGTTGCTCGTGAAACACTGCCTATTGCGTGTGGAATGCTGCCTTCACTACAGCCTAGCGGTTATGTGTTTGGCGTATATGTTATGTGCAGCTTCTGCGTCGGTTCGGTGCGGAAGATGGTGGATGTTGAACCCTATGTTACAACTTTCTCTTCCTGATTGCCTCTCCATCCCATTCTTCTAGCTATCGCTTGGTTCTGATAGCCCCTATTTTTCATTGTTTATTTCTGCTAGAGTACGTTTCCCATGCGGACACATGTTCTAATTTTGGTCAGCAGAAAGCTTGGCGTACCCTTTCCTTCTATAGGCATTAGGGCTGACGAAAGTGGGCCCATGATTTATTGGCCTTGGTCCCACAGTTCGATTTTCGTATCTTCTGAATTCAATGGGAATCGGGTTTCCCTGATTCATGCTGTGTGTATCTTTTGCATTCAATGTTGGGGCAGGCCTAGTGGTAGCCTGTTGTGCAGACTGACAAAAGCCTGTTTCTTTGGCATTGCCTTTGCTGCTTCGCTGAATGGCCTCCAGCTGGTACTGGCCAACCATCGAGTTTTAATGCATGGGGGTCTTGCCTGCCTATAAATACTTGCCCGCTAGAGTCTCCTTGCCCATTCCAAGTATGACATTGTGTTGTTGCCAGTAGTTGTAGATGAGTTGTCTTCCTTCGAGTTCCACTTCAACAGCATTCTTGCTTCTGCTGTTTTGAATGCTGGTGTTGTAGGACCAGAAGTAAGACCGCTTTTCATCTTTCACTCTAGCTTCTTCGTGTGATTAGAGATGATTTGTCTTGCTTCAGGTTCAACGCCAACAGCATATTGGCATTCGGCTATTGCTGGTGTTGATGCTGTCGTTGTTGAACCTAAAGTGATACTAATTATCTTTTGGCTTTCGGTGTCTAGGTTATGCTTGTAGTCCATTTTAACTGGTTGCTGGGATTTCGTGGTTGTGGTAGAACCTCCTAAACCATATGGCCCACACGCATGATTATTGTCTAACAGACTCCTAATAACCATGAATGTGTTCCATAAGATTTAAAAGGTCTGTCGGGTAAATCCCGAATCATCCACGATTCTCCGAGCAGGATAAATCATTACAAAGAGACATTACAGTATTACAATAGTTTTATAAAAATAATATACATCAGAGTAAACAGTGGAAGAGTTATAATAACATAAGTTTCTTACAAACCATAAGTTTAAATATTACAAACCTTAGTAGTAGTGGAATAGAAATAGATAACTTATTTACACAACCCAGTCAGTGTGCTCTGCCCAAGGGCTAGACATCCTACTCGTCGTCACTCTCCACAACGACTGTCATGCAGCAGGATGCGAAGCATCCTACCCATGGGACTCACCTACAACAAGGGTTCAACAAACCCTAAGTACAAAAGTACTCAACAAGACTGACCCGACGAAAAAGAGGGGTGAAGACTTAGGAAATGCAGGCTAGAGGGACAAGGTAAGGCTTGCAGGAGATAAGAAATTTTTTTGCCAAAAAGCTTGAAAGAAAGTAAAATTGTCTTGATCTAGCTCAAGATTACCAGCCAACTTCATTCTTAGCCTTAAACATCATTCAAGTTGTTACTACGATGATGAACACCGATCGAGTCTTCTTCTCTAAGAAGCAACGACAATTCGAATCCATTTTCATACCCAGCTGGGACCTAGATCACTGGGATACCGGAGACTTTAACTCCGATGCATACCAGATCACTGATATACCAAGATAGCAACCACAGCCATATATCACCACATGATACACATGAGCACTTCGACCCAGTGTATAACACACTATGACATATGTGGGGACTCTAGCCCACTATACATCACTCCATGACATACGTGGGGACTCTGGCCCACTGTATATCACATCATGCATGTGGATTTCTAATTTTTCGATATCACCGATTCACCATCGACACGGGACCTAGGGCATCAACAAACGGAAACACTACAGAGGGACTCCTTTCCCAATGCAAGTTAACCTTCTGGACTCGATTTATTAACTATCATCATGATTCCACAAACAAAGCCATTCTCATCTTTTTCATTCTTTTAGCTTTTGAACACCTAGCTAATTAAGCAGGCTACGCATTTCCCAATTAACAGGTAACAAGGAATATGGGGGTAAAATAGGTAATGCAATTGTTGGTTTATCACTCAACTCCTATTATTTAATGCAACATTTTATAGCTGAAGCGATAAAACTTTTATAAAATAGAATAGGGTTTGAATGCATCCGAGGCTTGCCTTGGTATTCGGGGTAGACGGTCTCGAACTCTGGATCAACACCCAGCTCCTGGTTCTGCTCTTCCTTGGGATCTAGTGCGACAACTTTAAACTCTTCGTTAGCGGAAGCTACACGATAACATGATACGTCTCAACATGATGGAATAGTAAACATGATGCTCGATGGATGCATGGCCAGATTAAGGACTTGAGTATAACTTTTCTTTACGATAAAGTTCCAAGCTAACCAAAACTTACTTACTAAGTTCATTAGGGTTAACTATGTCATTTAATAAGGTTATTAAACACATGAAATAACATTGATTAGACACTAATGACATGATCCAGGTAAGCGCAAATAATTTATTAAAGTGCCAAAGGTCATTAGGGTTAATGACCCAAGGTCATCAATCAATCCCAAAGTCAAACAACCCTATAATGATTAAACTTAATTAAAAGAGATTAATTAATTATTTAAAAGCATAAAATAAAGGCATAAAATTAAAGTTGCCTAATTAAGCTCAAAATTTTATTTTGAAAAGCTCTTGGTCTAATTAGATGGCAAAACAATTTTCAGAAATAAAAGCCAAATATTTTATTTATTAAAAACCATTCAAGGTGTATTTTTTAATTAAAAGGACTAATTTTAACATATGCAAAAAGTACTCCAATTTCATATTTCATATTTTTCCTAGGTAGAGGACACCATAAAGAGCATACATATAAATTTTCAAAATTTTTGGAGCTATACATGAATTACTATAATTTTTTAAAGAAAATAGCATTTAAATCATTTTCTAGAAATAGAAAAAGAAAATGGGAACAATGTCCCCGCGCTGACCGACGGCGGCACGACGATTGACCGGCAATTACTCGTCGGCAGTGAGGTCTTCGGTAACCGGGTTTGGCCCTACAGGCTCATCTCGACACGATGAACAACTTGGGCTGGTTAATGGAGCGGCGGGGCGACGACGGCGCACTGGCCGACGGCCATGGCGGCGCGACGAAGCTCGGGCACGGCGGCAAAGCCCACAGAGGCTTCTTCGGCGACAGCGAGCGCACAAGCATGATCTATACATCCACGCGAGCATGATGGACAACAAGATGAGGCCCAACCTGACGCCCAGCCACAACGGCTGCGCGCGCGGCGGCGCTGGCAAGGCTATGCCGGCGGCGAGCTACGGCGGCCGGACACAATGATGCGGTAGAGGTGAAATTGATAGCATGGACAGGTGCAAGAGCTCACCGCGGTGATGATGCGCATGCTAGTTGGCTCGGAGGCGGGCTAAGTCGAGTTGCAGACGACGGCGCTGATGGCGGCAGCGGCGCTCCGACGGCAAGGTCCGCGTCAAGACGGCTCCTGTGCACCAACGAACAGACCAAGGAGTGCTCGATGAGTAGGAGAGCACGGAGAACATGATAGCGGGGTTGATGAAGATATATAACCAACCACGGCGGCGGTCCACGGTTGGGATTGCACGGCGGCTCGACGATCGGCCGCGAGGAAGATGACGGCTCGCAGGTGACTCGGGCGGGGAGAGCGAGCACGGACTAGCTCAAATGAACTGTAAGGACGAGGCAGAGCTGATGGATAAGAAAATGGAGGTAGGGCGCACTCAGTGGTGGCAAATTTGGCTGGCGGGGACGAGCTCGACGGCGGTGGTGGCCGGGAAGTAAAGAGGAAGACGGCGGCCGACCACGCCTTTATATAGGGTACGGTGGCGAGGCACGGATGGCCGACACGTAGGCGAGGAGGTTTCGAGCATCCAGGCGAGCTAGCTGCCACGGCACGCCGGTATGGCACCGGTGGACGGCGGCGCGGCTTAAGAAGCCGGCGATGGCGGCTGCTCATAGGTCCCGCTACTGTAGCAGATTAGGTCATTTTGGAAAATTTGCAATTACTCCAAAAATTACAAAGGAACTTGAAAATATCCCAAAATATCATTTGCATAACTTTTCAGGGGCTACATGTTTCATTTAACAAACATTTTGAAATTCTGCTTAATTTTTGAAATATGAATTCAAATTCAAAAGGGGAATAAAACCCTAGAAATAGATATTTGAAATTACTTTTTTCAAAAAACTTGAAATTCTTTAAAACTATGAAATGTTAAACTTTCAAACCAAACATTTTTCATATATAAAGTTTTCCCAAATGATGCATAATTTTTGAATTATGGTTTCAAAATCAAAGGGGGACAAATGCTGGAAAACTGTATTTTCAAATTCGTTTAAAATTCTTTTTGGAAACTTGAAAAACTTTGAATACAATTTTGTAGATCTTGTCAAGATCTACAAACTATATTTTGAGAGTATCTCCAAATTCTATATAGATTTTGAATTATATAAAAGGGGATAAAACAAGGTTTTGAAATAAAGAGTTTTTGAAACCGAATTCAAACTCGATTTGGTTTCTAAATTAATTGGTTGGTCATTAGTGATCACAAACATCATCCAAGGACATTTTTAGGTCAATGACCCAATAGTACCCTTGGTTGACCAAGTTGACTTTCGAAAATCATTTTTATAACTTTCTAATTTGAATTTAAATTTGAATCGCAAGACTTGGGAATAAGCTTTGAAATCCAAATTCAACTTCAAATGTGGAAATCATTTTTAAGGGTTGGACTTAGATTTATACACTATGCTTGACACTAGTGTAAACACAGTTTAAACCTCAAGTACATAGAATATAAACCAAGTATTTGAGATGACATTCGAAAGTAGAGTTTTATGATTTCATGTGACAAAAACATTTCTGAAACACAAGCAACCTATGAAATATAAACTTATTTTAGTTGATGCACATCAAAGGTGAACTAATCATGAATGCTTTGCAATGCATATGATGACATGGTAGGTTTTAGTTAATATAACACCAGAGGTGTTACAGTGGTTCAACATCAATAACGTTTGTGCAATGCTCTGTTGTGCTTTATTGGTGCTGAATTTCAAAAGCTTAGGGATCAGCTGATTGTAGGTGTGAATTCAAAACTTCCTTGCTTTGGGAGTGATATTTTGTTTCGCATCTAGTCTCTATATTCACGCGTAACTTCCTACTATTTATTTGATATGCGAAATTCCGGTGCCTCTTGTTTTTGTTTTTGGATGCCCGTTGGCTTCCTTCAGCCTGTTTCGGTCTTAAGCTCGCTCTGAGCTTTCAAATTTTAGCTCTCTCTGAGCTTTTGACTTGTTCCAGTCTTTTGCTAGATACAAGGTTCGTTTTATCCTTTGGGCTTAGCTTGCTCTGAGCTTTCGAATTTTAGCTCTCTCTGAGCTTTTTTACTTGCTTTGATCTTTCATCAGATACAAGGTTTGTTTTAGCCTTTGGGCTTAGCTCACTCTGAGCTTTTTAACTTATGAGCGAAAGTATACAGGTTGTTTATAACCTTACATTAGCGACTGCTGCGCTCGTCGTATATGCATGGAAGTTTTCCTTGTTTTCGACTTCTGAAAAGACATTTCTCAATAGCGGTAGATGGGGAAAATCGAATTATGAAAGGGGTACAAAGGACTGCCTCATTAAAAAACTGCACACCTCTTGCGAGGTTTCCCCTGTGAGGAAAAAGAGCGCAAGTCCCTATAAATGTTCTTGCGGAAGTAAAGTAAAAATAAATTAAAATTACATTCTATTTTGCTATGTCTAGATTTCTTCATGGATAGAACCGGCGAAGGTTGTCGGCATTCTAGGTGTGCTTGCTTTCAATGCCCTCTTCGTTGATCAGTCAAAAGACGCCCTCTTTGCTTGTACCTAAAACGAGGAAAGGTCCATACCACTGCGATTGTAGCATGCCTTGTTTGTTCGGTTGTCTGACGAGGACCATGTCCCCTGGGTTGATGTTCTTCCAGAGCACCTTTTTGTCCCTCTAGCTCTTGGTTTCTTCATGATATTTGTCCAGGTTACACGCTGCTTCTAACTTTCGCTGTTCGGACACTTCTAATTTGACGTATCACTAAATTGAAGTTGTGTTTATGATTTCGAGGCGGAAAGAGCCAAAATTTACTTCTTCTGGCATAATTGCCTCTTCACCACACAGTAGGCGGAAGGGGGTGAAGCCTGTCAATCTTGTCTTGGATATATTGTGTCCCCATACCGACATGATCTATTCCTGAGCCCACTTACCCTTCTTGTCATTTTTGTCTTCTTCTAATGCTTTCGAAATGGTGGTCAATATTTCTGTGTTTGCTCTTTCGACGGCCTCGTTTGACTGTGGGTGACTGGCTGATGCGAAAGACAGCTTGATATTTAACTTTGAGCAGAAGTTTTTGTATTCTGCGCAGTAGAATTGCTTGTCGTTGTCTACTGTGATGTATGAAGGAACTCCGAAATGGCATATGATTCTCTGCCAGGTGAAATTAATCAAGGTTTTCGAAGTTATTTTGGCGAGCGCTTTCGCCTCTATCCATTTTGTGAAAAATTCAAGTGCTACTGCTGTGAATCTTAGGTTGCCTGGAGCTTGCGAAAGTGGTCCGACTATGTCTATCCCCCACCTTTGCAGAGGCCAAGTCGGGATGATAGAGCTGTTGGGTTTGCCGGTGCTGAATGGTTTTTGGCGAATCTCTAACACGCTTCACACCTTTTGACTATGTCTTTCGCGTCTGTTGAGGCTGTGGGCCAGTAAAAACCTTGCCTCATGGCTCTGTGTGCTATCTCGTGTGCGCTTCAGTGTATTCCGCACATTCCTGAATGTATTTGGGCTAATAATTTCTGACCTTCTTCTTTGCTTATTCACTTTAGAAGTGGTGCAACTATGCCTTCTTTGTATAAACTTCCGCCAACTAGAGTGTATTGGCTTGTTCTTGACTGCATGCGTTGTAGCTCTTTCCTGTCTTCTGGTTCATAGGTTCCTTTTAAGAACGCTATTATTGGGGCACGCCAGTCTTCGCTGGAAATTGCGTGTATGGCTTTCAGGTTGTCTTCTTCTTCCTTGATTGCTTTAAGTGTTAGCCTTTGATAGAAAACATCTGGTGGGAGTGGGGTGCCCAGAGCTGCAGCTTTCGCTAGTTCATACACTTCTGCATTTTCTCCCCTTGGTATGTGCTTCAGAGTGAATCCGGTGAAGTGTTTCTCCATTCTCCTCACTGCTTCTAGGTATCTTGCTAATTCTCTTTATCTTGCTTCATAGTCTTTCTCCACGTGTCTGACTACTATTTGCCAGTCGGACTTGAGTATGCATCTTTGTACGCCTAGAGCTCTCAGCTTTCAAAGCCCTAATAACATTGCCTCGTATTCTGCTATGTTGTTGGTTGTTTGGAATTCGAGTCTTGCTGTGTATCTGACTTTCGGGCCTGCCGGGGGTATTAGAATTGCTGCTATTCCGGGCCCTGAGCTGCACCATGCTCCGTCGTAGAAAACAGTCCACATGGGTTCCTCGAAAGTGTGTGTTGTATTGTGCGCGGATGGGGTCCAATCTGCTATGAAGTCCGCTATGACTTGAGACTTGATGGTGGATCAGTGAGTGAATTCTACCACTAATTGGTTTAGCTCTATAGCCCATTTACCGATCCTTCCAATGGCTTCTGGGTTTTGGAATAGTGCTTCCAGCGGTTGTGTGGAAGTGACTGTTGTCGTATGTTGCTGGAAATAGTGCTTGAGCTTTTGCGACGCTATGACCACCATGTACGCTATCTTTTCAAGTTCCAAATAGTTTAATTTTGCGCCGGATAAGGCTTCTGAAACATATTAGATGGGAAACTATTGCATTTTCCCGTTGCTCTCTCTTTTCCTCCACTAGGACTGCACTTACTGCTGTGTGGGATGCTGCTAGGTATAGCAGTAACTTGGCTTTAGCGGTTGGCCTGTTCAGTGTTGGTAGTTTAGTTAAGTACTTTTTTAAATTGTCAAATGTTTGTTGTTGCTCTAGTCCCCATTCGAAACGATCTGCTTGCTTTAATGTTCTAAAGAATGGTAGCCCTTTCTTCGCTGATCGAGCGATGAATCTGCTTAGTGCTGCTACTCTTCCTGAGAGTTTCTGAACTTCCTTTCGGGTGGATGGTGGCTTCATGTTTGCTATCGCTGCAATTTTCTCTGGATTTGCCTCAATTCCTTTAGCTGACACCATGTAACCCAGAATCTTGCCTTCCTTAACGTTGAATGCACATTTCTCTGGATTTAGCTTTAAACCACTACTCTGCAGGTTTGCGAAAGTTTCCTTGAGATCATCAATGTGAGTTTCTTTCTTGTCACTCTTGACAATTACGTCATCCATGTAATTGACCAGATTCCTGCCTTGCAAAAGTTGGGCCTGCGTTGCGCAGTCCTTCTGGCATTCGCCTGAAACAGTATGTTCCGCAAGGGGTGATGAAACTCATTTTTTCTTCATCTTCTTTGTTTAGCCAAATCTGATGATATCCGAAAAAGCAGTCAAGCAGGCTCATTCTTTTACATCCGGCTGCGATGTCGACTAGCTTATCTATTCTTAACATTGGGTAAGGGTCTTTTGGACATGCTTTGTTGAGGTCAGTGAAATCTATGCACATTCGCCATTTCTTGTTTTTCTTCTGTACCATGACTACATTCGCTAGCCATTCTGGATATTGTACTTCCCTGATGACTTGGGACTGCAGCAGTCTATCAACTTCTGCTTTCACTGCTTGTGCTCGCTCATCTGATATCTTTCGCAGTTTCTGCTTTCTTGGTCTTATCTTGCTGGACACGTTCAAGCTGTGCTGAGCTAGCTCCCTGTCTACTCCTGAAGGACGCTGGCTGACCAAGCAAAAACTTCTTTATTGTCATTGAGGAACTCTATGAGTTGTGCCTTCTCTTTGTTATCGAGTCCCTTGCCTACGTATACACACTTATCAGGGCAGTTCCACGAAAGCTGGACTTTTTTGGTTTCTTTGATTGGTTTTGCTCTCGGTTGGTTTGCTCTTTTGCGTTCTTCTTCTTTGTCCCCACTTTCATCCTTTTCTTCTTTCATCTTGACTTTGTTGATCATGCTGTAACCAAGTATTGGTTTCCCTTCTATCTTCCTGGCTGCCTTTTAATCGCCAAATACCGTTATCACCCCGAAAGGTGATGGCATTTTCATGCACAGATAGTTCTTCCATATTACTGCGTCAAACTTGTTTATTAAAGGTCTTCCAAATATTGCGGTGTAGGGGTACTCCATGTCTACTATGTCGAAAGTGACTAGCTCTATTCTGACTTTGTTTTCCTCTATGAAGGCCACCTTCAATGTTTTCTTGTCTATCGCGTTTATGCTTGATCCTCCGAAGCCGAACAGGTTGTTCCCTGGTGCCTCGAGAGTTCTTCTGTTGAGCCCCATTTTCTCGAAAGCCATGTAGAAAAGGATTTCGCTAAACTTCCATTATCGATGAATATGTTGTGTAGTGTGAATCCATTGACATTCGCTGTAGCAACGAAGGCGTCATGGTGAGGGTAGTCACTGACTCGAAAATCACTTTCGTTGAAAGTGATTGGTGCCATGGACCAAGTTGGTCTATTAAGTGGTCACCTAGGGGTCACTGCGTGCACTCGTCTTTCAAATTCTTTTCTTGCTTTCTTGCTCTGATGTTCGAGGCTTGGTCCGCCTGTGATGGCGAAAATGTGACCATTTGACGGAAGTACCACGTTGATTACTTGATTTTGTTACGGATTTTCTTGCTGCACCGGCGAAAGCTGAACTTGATGATGTTGTTCTTGCACAGCTGGAGATCACACTGTTGCAAAATGCGCTTGGCTTTGAGTTATCTGATATAGCGGGTTGTAATTCTGCTGGGGCCAACTGTATGCCAGTTGATGGTATATGATCAGTTGTGGGTACTGTTGCAATAGCAATTACTGGTGATACTGTGATGGTCCTTGGTTGAAGCTTGAATTGCAGCTTGCTTCACGAGTGGTGTTGTGGAACACTTGTTTTTGTCCATCTCCTTCATTCGAAGCATCGTCTTTTTCTTTCTGCTCCTTTGCTAGTTGGGCGTATTTGCATTCCCTTGAGAAATGTCCTTTATTTTTGCAACAAATGAAGCAGTATGGTGCTCTTGGGGCACTGCTCCTTCTGTGTCCTCTTCCTTTTCCATGTGGAGGTCTTACACCTATACTTGCCTGACCTCCATCTCTGTTGTATCTGGGCAGTGCTTCGAGCGTTGGCGCGAAAGTGGCATCTTGCTGAGGTTGCTGGTCTTGTAAATTGTTTACTGGCTGGAAGTTCTGGTTGCTTCGCTGATTCGTGGCTTGATTCTGTCTTGGGGTGTTCTGCCTGAAGCTGTTCCTTGCTGCTTTGCATCTACGTAGATCTTCTTCTGATCTTGCGGACTTCCGCATTTTTCAGAGTTGCGGACTTCCGCATTTCTCAGAACAAGTCCGTTACTGTTGCTGGTGTCTCTCTTATGAGATATGTTGCACATGGTCCCATTTGTAGGCCTTGTATAGCCGCTTCGATTACCACGTCGTCTGATGCATTTGGCACTTGTGCTCGTAGCAGCGTTAGCTTATCGAGATATGACGATAGACTTTTGCCTTCTTCTTAGGTGCCAGTAATTAGATCCCTAGTTGTCTTCCTTTCTGATTGGAATCCTTGGAAAGTTGATAGTAGGAGCTCTTTCGCATGTGTCCAACTTCTGATGGACATGGGCTTGAGAGTCGTGAACCATTCGTAGGCTACATCCTCCAGTGCCATGATCAGAGATTTCGCTAAAGTTGTCAGATCTCCACCCGCCGAATGCACTGCTGCCTCGTAACTTGTAATTAATTTCCTAGGGTTGGACTTCCCATTGAAAGTTGGCAGTCTTGGCTTATAGTTGATTGGCCATGGGCATATCTGGAGCTCTGGCGAAAGTGGGGAGTTGGTGTCGATCGGGAGTAGTTCCGGTATTGCCGCTTGGACTGGGAACTGATATTGCATTGTTTGCGGTTGTATGTTTGCTGCCGGAGCTTGAGCTGCTCCTTGGGCCGCTGGAAGCTGGACATAGCTGCTTGACCCGGGCCATGGACTGGTAGTTGGGCTTGTACTTGTGCTGCCTGTAGCTGTTCTATCTCTCTTTGCAATGCTTGTCTTCTGGCTTCTACCTCTTGTATTGCCTGTTGGGTGGCTTCCTCATGTTTTTTGGCGCTAATTTGCTACGCAAGCTAGTCTCGTTGGATTTGAAGTGCCCTTATTTCTTCTGGCTTTCATCGAGATGTTTGAGGAGTCTTGCGTGAATGTTAAGTTGATTTTCTTCTTCCAAAAGCTCCTGTTCTTTCGCTGGCAGTTCGTCTCTTCCGTCTTGCTGAAGGAGGTCTGCATCTACGGGGTCTTCCGTGAGTCCCAAGGGGGATCACACGGAATTGAAAGTTGCATTTCTTCTGAATGCTCTGTGATAACAGTTGAGCCTTGCAGAAGTCCCTTCACCGATTTTCCTCGAGCCATGGTATGTCCGGACGACAACCACAGACAGCGCCACTGTTGGAACTTGGCCCAACGACCAAATACCGGAAGGTCAATAATCGAAAGTCAAACTAAATGAAGTCTTGGCTTACAGAGAAATCCCCTGAAGATCAAAATGATCCACCTTTTTAATTTCTCCTCCCCCCTATACAACGCCCCAAGGGGGGTATTTATACAGCTCTGGGACTCCTCATTGACCTTTTTACCCCTCTACATTTACACACACACGTATACCAAACTGGGTCATCCCACGGGGCAGAACCGTCTTCCTGGCCCCAGCGTACGCGGCTCCCGAAGCTTCCATCCGCCCTCCGTCACTGTACGGGCCGATCTGGCCCACGTGGGCCCTTGGAGGCCACACGTGGCCCAACTCGTCCACCTACATCGAACCAATTAAGCTTACAAATCCACCTTTCGACGAAGTACCACACGGTGACTTTCGCAAGCGACGCTCAACCAACTTTCGGCATAATGCGACAGGCAGCTTTCGCCAACTGGGTCGCACCCGACTCTCCCAAGCCACGTCGAGCGTGACTTTTGTTCGCTAGGTTGGGCCCAACTTTTGGAGATCGCAACCCGAGTGGAGCCATGCTTCTGCGATCAGAGTAGTACCCGACTTTCGCGATCCGACTTTGGTCCGTCTTCTGGAAGTCACACCCGACCTGACTTTCGCAAGTCAGGAAATTCCTCTGACCTCCGCGGCTCGCTTCACCCCGCTGAGCTTGGGGTGGTCAACATCCGGGCCCACCCCAACAGGATCATTCATGAAATTCAAATGAATTTGATGGATATATGGTACCACTATTGCTTCTATGATTGTTATGATCTAGTGGTGGCATATGCTATGTTTATGGGCTTGCAATCCTAGTGTTGGATCTAAAAAATGAGCTCAAGAAGTGTAATTCAACATGGTCAAGATAACCCTTATTCGTATGAGGTGTGAAGAAGCTTGTCCTTGGTTCAAACCAAATTACATATTCTAAGCAAGTGAACTAGATTTGACCACATGTTGATTCTCACTATGGCTTGATTGATTTAATTCTCTCTACTATTTATCCTTCTTGGTGATTGTTGACAAAGGGGGAGAAGTAAGTCACAAGAGCTATGTGGTAATGGTAGGGGATCAATTAAAATTTGAGCAAAAAAATAGAGGGAGCAAGCTCATGGACTATTTGTTGCATTTGTATGTGCATTAACATGATGAAATATTGCATTGCAAGATTTAAATTCAATATTCATGCTTGGTTGGTGTATGCTCGTATAGAACTTGAATGATGAAATGAAGTACTAGTATACATAGGTGGTAACTAGACATAGTGTTTATCATGCTATTCAAGATATATTGCTTGTAATGTTGATCTCACAAGGTATCTTGAGTTTTGCTATATGTCTAGCCACAATGGTGCTAAGGATGGCTTATTATCGCACTCCGATTGGTATCATGCTTCAAAGGTTGTCATCAATTACCAAAAAGAGGAAGATTGAAAGCTCTTGTTGGTTTTGGCTAATTGATGACACGCCAAGATGCTAATGAGTTTGCTAAGTGCATGTAAACAAGATTAGCAACACCTTGGATGGAGCACGGTGACTACAATGGTGATGGCCACAAAGTTTCAATTTTGAAAAGAAGAAAGAGAAAAAAATCCTATAGGCTCAAGGCAAAGGTATAAAATAGGATATTTATTTTGCCGGTCAAGACGCAATAGAGTGCGTGATCGGATATAGGATAGATAACCGTACTATAAAGAGAGGAAATCTTTAATTACAATGGTTATATAGTGCCACTAAGTGTGAGTCTCTTTTACATATACTAATTATGCTTAGTGAAGTGGTGAGATGCATGAGAATTAACTTTAAAAATATTTGTGAAAAGCTAACTTAAGTGCCTGTCTTTTTTGAGATATATATGGGTGAAGTTAGCACTTCGAAGGGTGAAAAGAAAAGAAAGTCTTTCTGGTTCAACGCGAACATTATTCCAGGCGAGGGTTTTCTGTTAGTTGGAACAACTGCTCCATTCACGCCGAGCGGTGCTATTCTTGGAACACGCTGAGCAGTGAAAAAGTCGTGGGAGCTCCTATGCGCCTAGTGCGTTGTCGATTGCCCATTTGTTGCTGGCACGTGGAGTGGCCGTGTTTGCGCGTGTGCTACGCGTGGTGCGGCCGTTGCTGCTTCACTGCTTTGTGCCGTTGGCACTTGCTGCCGCTGTTTCCTTATGACCGTTGGATGGATGCATGGGACCCGCACGTCAGTGAGGATGGAGTGGAAGGGCGTGCTGCGTCTGGCGGTGTACCATGAGGGGCTGTCTGGCTGGCCTGGTTTAAGTCCAGCGCCTTTCCCTTTCCTCTCCCCTCTCTCTCACTCATTCTTGTCCATTGCTCATTCTTTCAAGAACACTCGAGAGAAGAACAAGCTCCTCTCTCCCTCTCTTCCAAGCTTTGGTGCTAACACTTTGAGAGATTTTGAGAGCCCTGAGCGATCGATCTTGTGAACTTGAAGAGCATCTCCTCCCTCTCCTCTCCATCTCAAATCTTAAAGCTCATTCAAGAGAGGATTTGGGAAACCCTAGTGTTTGTGTATTTATGATTGCATTCTTGGTGGCGCTAGGTGATTCTTGTGATTGCAGGTTTCTTATTACTCTTGGTGATTCCCGTCACCTAGACGGTTGGACTTGGATTGATTGGTGAGGGGATTTGATGATTGTGTCCGCCCCAATCAAGATGATATTTGTGATGGGTTCTTGAGCCTTCCCCGTGGAAGATCGCAATTGGCTACTCTAGTGGATTGCTCGTGGCTTGAAGGATCCCCATCTTGTGTTGATAGTGCCGCACACGGCTGCGGGATTGGCTAGGTGACGCCATTTAGCGAGCACATCTCCAAGTGGGTGTATCGCCATAGCGAGGACGTAGCTTATCGGAAAGCAAGTAAACCTCGGTAAAAATCATTGTGTCATCTTGATTACCGAGGATTCTATCTTATGATTATTATTGTGTTTGATTGGTTCACATCCTCTACACCGACGGTATAACAATCCAAACCCCTCTCTTGCATTACATTCTTTGGTTTATCTCGTGTAGTTTAGCTTAGCTCTCAGAGATCATAGTCTTTTTGCTAGAATTATATAGGTGGCTTGCATAGATTAGTTGAGCTAGTGCTAGAAGAGCTTCGCAATTTTAAATACTAACCGGTTGTTTTAATGCTGTGCAAGAAATTTTTAAATGATATTCACCCTCTCTAGCCATTTGGACATTACAGAGGGCCCATGTGTTAGCGACTTAGCGTTGAGGGAGAGACATATAACGGGGATATTAGGTAACTTCATATGGTGTATAAGATTCCCAAAGACCTTTGGTCGATGCTTTTGTAACGTTAATGGATAACAGAGCGATTGCGTTAGATTGTTCTATTTCACCTTAGCCTGTAGTCTGCTAACCCGTAATTGGATACCAAGTCCACAGAAATTTGATATCGGTGCTCCTTGGCTGTGATCGATAGAGCGAGTCGAGTCCCCACCGAGCATCAGCAATTTTTCATTTGCGTTTACGCTCAAATTGCAGGTGCGGGCGGGTTGTGGACTATCCACCAGCCACGAAGCTGGCCATGAAACTGTTAAGCAGGCTTTGTGACAGTCCGCAAGCCGCAAAGGTATCGCCCCGAACGCCTGGTGGAACTGGCGAGCAAGCCACTAACAACCGCAAGAGTCCGCAAGCAGGATGGCCGCTTCGTACAAGCTAATATGCAGGCAAAGTACGATATGCAGACAACAGGCACATATGCAAGCATGATAGCACGATGGCCTTGTGTACAACACCAAACCATAAGTTTATACCAGATTATATTGTTTCGGAGCATTACATGAAAGTAGACTCAAAGACATAGAGAGTAGATTGGCTAGGCACACTAATAATTAATATGATTGTGACTTCTGAGCTTGCAACCCATCTTGCAGGGAAACATCCGAATTCACCAATCAAAGATGGAAAATAAGTTATAATTTTTATTCCAGCTAATTCTATGCATCACCTACATCCTCTATTATCTTGATGTCAGCATGGCCTGAAATAAGAAAATTTCTATTAGAGAAAGACACCCATTAACTTGCTGCACACAACCAATAAAAATTGATCTCAACCAATTATACCAGCAGTTTATATACATCACAAGTTTGGTAAAAAGCAATATGGTTAAAACCAATTTAAATTCCATAAGAATATATTCATTTATTAAGCATAATAGGTTAAAACTGGAACTGCCACTTCGAGTGTCCAGAACAATTACTGCCACTTCGAGTGTATATAGCACATACATATAAGACTAAATGGATGTATAGAGTCATAAGTTGCAGAACACTAGGAAACTAAGGTATGTCAATGAAACCACGGTATAGAATCATAAGTTGCAGAACACACCAGCAGGGCTAGTTAAGCACAGTTGAATCAAATAAAATCTGGCTCCATCTGTTATCATTAGCACTGTTTTTCATTCTCTTTGCGTTTGGATTTACCGTGCGCAACCAAATGGAGAGGTGCCATGAGTAAGGATGGCAATAAGTTGAATTTCCCATTTGTTTTTCAATAGAAAAGCATTCCCCAAGCCAAGAAAAACCCCGCACAGAACCCTTGTCGGTCCGTCCTCACACAGCCCGTCACACCGACGCGGCGGGGCGGTGCCCGGTGGACAATGGACGGCGGAGGAGCGGCGGCGGTACCCGATGCCACCATCAGTACCTCCGCTGGGACCAAAGTCGCGGTCGCCCCCGCCGGGATCCGTAAGTTTCCCCAACCCTTCCTCATTTCTGTCACCACACCCATCTCACGCTTTGTCGATTCACGCAATTTGTGAGATGATAATCTGGTAGCACCTCTGCCTCGTTACAAATACAATTGCTTAGGTGTCCGGAGTGCAGCTTGTTAGTCCAGCCTTTGCAGAGTGTTTGCAAACAGGTGCTTCCAAATTTCTCTTCTTATACACAACGAACATTGTTATGCTGCCAGTTTTCTTTCTTTCTTTCTTTTCTTTTTTTTTCTTTTTTGATGAAACTGGAGGGCTGGGAACCCTACAGAAATTTATTTAAAATGGATAGAACCTAAAGTTGGTGTATGCTTGATTTGGCACAGGGGTTGAAAATTGCTACATGTTAAAGAGCTGGCTGCAGGAGTATGCGCAGAAGGTTGGCATTACAACCCCGCCGGAGTACCATACGCTCAAAGAAGGCCCGTCCCATGAACCTATCTTCAAGTCCACGGTTATACTTAAGGACATCAGGTATGAGTCGCTGCCTGGTTTCTTCAGACGTAAGGCTGCAGAACAGTCTGCTGCGGAAGTTGCGCTCATGGAGATAGCCATGTCTGCTCCAGTGACAAAAAACAGAAGCATCCCAGCAGTTGTAAGTTAGTCTTTTATGCACTTGCAGATATATTGTCTAAAGATTCTAATTGAATACAACATTGTAAATGAGCGATGACCTAGGATATCAGAGCCAAAAGGACAAAGAAAACTGCCTCATTCATAACATATACATGCTTCTTCAAAATACATAGGTCCAATCCTATTCTACATAATGTGCTTTCTTCACTTCTTTTATTTTGCGGATGTGAGAGTGTCTGAAGTATCCTATATTAACTTGGCATTGCGAACCTTCCATGAACTTTATTGCAAGTATGCTAATAGCACCTACTTCTTTGTTAAGTAAATTAGTTTGATTGTTTATCACTGTCACAAAAGTTTGTTTTAGGTTTCATGGAATTTGCCCAATAATATTCTTTGGTATTATTATTTATTTGTAAGTATTAATGCTCTAAATCACAACAAGGTCCCCTCTAATACTGAGAAATAGTTATGAAAATGCTTGCAAACTTGTTCTGCCCAGTTTATGAACCATGAACTATGTATGTGTCACAACATGGTGATTAAATTAAGTTACTATGAACCATTCATAGCTCAACTTATGGATTCGGATGACGAAATTAGCATAGCATTGCAGGCATAATCTCTTCTTCATTGACGTGTTCCGTTGATACATCTTACTATGTTTTGCAGCATGGCCTGTGCAAGAATCTTCTTCGGGAGTATGCTCTGAAGATGAATTACGCCATTCCATCTTATATTTGCACTAAAGAAGATTCAGTTGTAGCTCCTTTCATATGCAGTGTTGAGATTGGTGGCATACCATACACTGGTGCTGCAGCTAGAACAAAGAAGGAGGCAGAGATAAAAGCTGCCCGAACTGCTCTTCTTGCAATCCACGGTAATTTCCTTATCATTCAATCCAAGGGCACCCGTCGTGCAAACATTAACATTCCTTTCTCGCTCTAGCCTGGATTTTGGGTCATAAATGGGCAATGTTTGGTGCAGGTCAATCAGAAGGTGGTGCAAATGTTGCCAGAGAGTACATTGCTGTTCCTGGACAAAGGCCAGATAAGGAGACGGATAAAAAGCCAATTGAAACCAAACGTGGTTCCAGAAGGAAATGGAACAAAAGGAAATTCATGCGGATGGCTGGCTGAATTGTCGATGCTGGAAAGGATGTAGATGGGGTTTCAATTGGAGATATATGAGCCTAAAATAATCTCTAGTGGTTGACTCCAATTGCAAGGGCCTTCCGATGTTTGTGTATCGGCACGCCAAAAACTGAATTTTCCAAATTTCCAGTTTAGAGAGAATTGGGGGTAGGGAAGAGGGTGTGTCATCTCATATGTGTGCCTGCGGTCTGTGGAGGTTTATGTTTGTTAACTCTAGGTGATTGGTTTGATTATGTTTTCCCTGTCATACATGTGCAATGAATTTGGGTCAGCCGATCCAAGCTCCACTTGGTCACTGGATGGCTGCTTAAATGATGTAATTCACTATTTTAAGTTCTCTTAATAATTATGTAAAAATATGAATGGACAAGAAACAAACAGAGCACTAGAACAGAATCCTTTTCTGCACAAGCACTGTGCACCGAACGGCAGCTGCTCTAACCTATTTTTAGGAATTCTAGATGAATTTTTCGTGCGTTGAGGTATGCGAAAGTAATTTCATTCAAGCTAAGAAGAATTTAAACGTAATTTCAATAATGAACTAAAGAAAAGGCACGACAATAATCTTGGATCTTCAACTTCATCAAACAAAAGAGGGGTCACCAACCTTTGGAGGATAATATATGGAATTTAATGTACAACACAATTATCAGTTGACGATAAGAATAGACTAGAAAGTACGCGCGTCGTTGCCGCGCTGTATGTGGCCAGCCAGTGATGCCTGCAGTTACTATTTTAAATGTGTCTTCGGAGTGCAATAATGATATTTGGATTTTGGAATATGGTTTGTGTGCAAATATGCGCTGCGATGAGTGTGGTGGTGCTTGGACTGTAGAAGTGTTTGTATAGTGCTGTGGTTATAGGTGGTAACTAATTTTTCTTTGATGTTGAATGGTTATCCTGTTGACGTTGTTTATTAGAGTAACATAAAAATAGAGATAAGAATTGGAAAAGATTTGTTGCTATTTTGAGTAGAGTATATTTTAGCATGTAGGTAAAGCAAACCATTTTTTGAGGAAATGGAAAGTGTTGATAAATCAAGAAATAGGAGCATAGCTCAGTTTAGAATATATTCGTTGGTTGTCTTGTGTTTTTGATAATTAAGGATAATACATGATAACCAATGATAAATTGAAAACCCAAATCCTATTTGGAGCTTTATTAAGCGCCATCTTTGGGAACCAAAGTTTTTTTATTGCTGTTGCACCAATATGTAAAAAAAAATATAGATATACATGGTCATATTTGTAGATGTTTGAGTTGCGCAACTTATCATATTGCACTAAATGTAATTAATTGGAAGGCATAGTAGTCTATAGACCTTAAACCTTTATACGTGCAAATCATAGTAAATTTTCATATTTCAGACCATATTTTCATATACCCAAACTATAGTATATTTAATATACCTTAAACCATGATAAAATTGCAGACCCAAATCATGATAATATTTTGATGTACCCAAACCGTAGTAAAATTCTAGATATTAAGGGAATACTTACTTGGGATATTATTTATAGATATATAAAAGTTATGAATTATTTTAGTAGATTGTTAAAATATATATTATATACATGGAGTATCTGATTAAGGGAATACTTACTCGGGATATTTATAGATATATAAAATTATGAATTATAATTTATATGAATGTTTAAAATGCCTTCGAATGATCGGCACCGTGCCGTGAGCCGAGTTCGTATGCTCTGTTATGGACTCGTGAGCTCTGTCTCATATGGGACCCTTAGGAAGATGTGGCGCGTTCCTATTGGCACAAACGACGTGGCTGAGTGGCCTCGATGCCATCGCCCGTCTGTCCGTCCTCATCTCATCTTCTATCCGCGTAGTCAACGGAAGGCCGAGAGAGAGTATACAGAGAGCGGGACTGCAGGAGAAAGAGAGAATCGAAGGGAGAGAGAGAGGGAGGGGAAAGAGAGCAGCAGGGCGGAGCGGAGGGAGCAGAGGGTGCAGAGCGCTGGCGGCAGTAGCGCTCAGCGTGGGAGGCGCAGGGCGGCGTCGGTGCTGGTGGCGGGGAGCAGAGCAGTGTGCGGAGCGGGAGAAACAGATCGACGGCGGGAGCTTCGCAGTTGGTGGTGCTCGGCATCGGTGAGCGCGGCTGCGGTCCCGACCGCGGCGGCCTGAACGTGGCCGTTGACCCCGGGCGTGGGCGTCCCCCAGCACGGCAACACGCGCCGCGGCACGAGCGGACCCCGTCGGTGCTCGTGGCCGCCGCGGAGGTGCACGGCGCAGCGGCCCCGGCCAACCTGGAGTGTACGGGGGCTGCGGGCATGGCGCCCCTGACCACCGCGGAGCGGCATCAGCGGACGCTGAGCTGCCGGTCGGCGTGGCGGGGGCGACGGCCCCGGCGACCCCGGGCGGGTGGAGGTATAGGCACGGCGGACCCGACCGCCCCGGCGTAAGCGCAGGTGTGGGCACGGCGACCCTGTCGCCGGCGGGGGTGTGGACGCGGCGCTGTCGACCACCCCGGCGAGGGCGACGGCCCCGGCGACCATGGCGCAGGTGGAGGTGTGGGCGCAATGGCCTCGCCTCGTTCGTACCGGGCGAGCGGCGCGGGCATGGCAGATCCGCCCCGACGACGGCGGCGCTGTGGAGCGGGGCATCGCCGAGGGCCAGGGGGTCCGCCACCACCAGCGCGCCGCCGTCACGATCTCGTCGGTGCCGTCCGCGCCGGGCGCCACCATGTCGGTGGGGGGCATCGCCAGCGCGCGCCGTCGCCGTCATCCCGCCCGCTCAGCTGCTCGTCCGATGCGCCACCGCCTCGAAGAGGGGGAGAGAGGAAGAGTGGAGAGGGGGAGGGAGGACTGGAGTGATTTCGCTAAGTTCGAGGGCTTTTTTGCAAAATGGCCTAAGCTCACGCGATCCACGCCGTCCGGGCGCCCGATCCAACGGCTGAGAATTGCAGGCGACGTGGCCTGCTTCCCTGGCCAGCTTTTGGGAGCAGGATTCCTATATAGAAGGTTGGGTATGAGAAAGTACTAACCTGCTGATGATCCAACATAGCTTCGGTGCTTGTCTTCGGATAATATATGTAACTTTTCTTCTTCCGTGGTTGTCTTGGTCACCAGCTTTGCTTTTGTTTTCTTTTTTCCTGTTCTTGTCCCCTTGCTTTGTTTTGTGGAATGAGCGGAGCACACATGGAGGAACCGATATCCTGCAACATATAGGAGAGTGGGAGACATTCAGCAAGAGAGAGATGGTTGTAGCCTCGTGGACTCCTCATTTGCTTGGTTGAGAACGCAAGTGCTTTCCTAAATAATGGTGTGCTACTTGTGCCTTAGTGGAGTGTTATTTCTATGGCAATGGAGGAGCCAAGAAGACATGCTCACTGAACTTTAAGGTTTGAAAGGCACAAAGAATTTTTGGGAAGGAAATAGATTGTCTAGTGGTACATTCGTAAATACGACATGAATGAATGACGATAGACGGAACCTGTTCGTTTCAAATCTAGAGAAGTATGTAACTGATTTAGCGGGGCCTTTTGATGATGTGATTTAAGGAAAAAATAGAGAAATAATCTAGTGGGTATTAGTTTTATAGGAGTTTAGAATTTATGTGTGGCATTTTATCATCGAAATGCCCGGCAAAATGAATCGGATTATTAGCCGAAACAAAAATGTTTTTTTTTTTTTACTTTTCCGGAGGCAAACAATCCGTCGCATCAGTTTCATCATACACTGCGTGCCTGCGCAACATCTGACTCCACCGGTCCACCCCTACCCCAACCCGAGCCGGAGCCGCGCGGTGCGCCACCGCCGCCACATCAGCATCCGCAGCAGGCTGCTGCTACAACCCACGACGGAGAAGAGATGCCGCTGCCGCCGCCGGTGAATCCGCAGCGGCTTTCGCCGGAAGAGTCCCGGGAGAGGACGGTGGGCTTCTTCCAAGGCCTGGGCGTGGACGTGCCTCTCCCAGCCCCGGCCGAGCGGCCCGACGCCTTCTCCTCGCTCGTCCGCGCCGTCGTCTCCTCCGCCACCGTCACCTCCTCGCGCGTCTCCTGCACCTTCACCATCTCCCCTGCCGTCACGGTGAGCGCCTGCTTCTTCAATTAGCATCCCCGTTGATCTCCATCTCCCCCCTTTCTGCTAATTAGTACCTCCGGCCGGCCGGCCGGCGTGTCTCCTGAGCCGGCCTGCTCTTTAATTATTACTAGAACAGAAACCACTCTCAATCTCGATCTCCATCTCTCCCCTTTCTCCTAATTATTGGTGCGGTGAGTGCAGAACCAATATAACACGCTCCACGGCGGCGCGGTGGCGGCCGTGGCTGAGGCCGTCGGGATGGCTTGCGCGCGCGCCGCGGCTGGTGACAAGGAGATGTTCCTCGGCGAGCTCAGCACCGCGTACCTCGCCGCCGCGCGACTCAACGTGAGTTTCCCAATCCTCAAGCCTCAACAGTCAACACCCTGAGGATGGATCGGTTCAGTTTTTTTTTTTTTTTTTCTGAATGGTTTCGCTCGCCATATACAACACTCAGCTGTGTAGGATGGATCGAATCGATCGTCACAAAATTATATGTGATTTGAGGCAATTTTCTTGCATTGGTTGAGAAGCTCAAAGTCCTTGCAGTTGTTGATGCGGAATTGTAGGGACAGGAAATTTGCAGTAGTGGGTTAACCCAGCATCAGCGAAAGATGATGAGAGCAAAGCTTTACTGCTAGAACTTGTGGTTAATGATTCTGCAAGAAATAAGGTTTTACCACTCGCCAAGCATCTGACATCTGAGGATGTAGTGTCTAGAATATTGCTTGGGAAATACAGTAGGTATCAGGAATTCAAGATTGCAAGGGCGAAGGGGTCGGGGTCAGGGGGATAATATCTAAATCAGACCAAAAATTTCAAACTAGTGTCAAGACCTCTCAAATAAAAGAAACTGGCTTGGGGACATGTCTTTGATGTTTTTAAGCTTCTTTTGAACTTTTTGCAGTTCAAAGTTGCAACTCATACTTTATCAAGCATGCAACTAATAGGTAGACAATTATATTAATAACATAACTAATACTCCCTCCATCCCATATTGTAAGTCATTCTAAGAATCTTGAAGAGTCAAAGCATCTCAACTTTGATAAAATTTATACGATAATATAATAACATTTATCAAGCATCCCCAGACCCCGTAGTGCGGGAGCCTATGGTACTGGGTACGCCCTTTTTTATGTCAACTTAATTATTATTGGATTCTTCGTTAACTATATTTTGATAGTATACCTATTTGATGTCACAAATCTTTATAATTCTCTTTATAATTTTGATTAAACTTGAGATGCTTTGACTCCAAGATTTTTGTAATGACTTACAATTTGGAATGGAGGGAGTAACCGATTAAGTGACAACTGCTGGGTATGAAAATTATGAAAACTTAGTATATAATAAGGTTGCTGAGTCCCTCAACTACTCTTCTGAAACTTTTAATTCTCCATCCAAATTTGTGCCACATTCAAATTCACTTGAATTTCAGCAATTAACTTAAAATAGAAATTTTAATAATCAAAAAGAAAAACTCCTGAACAGTAAATAAGTCAGGCCCATCCTTGGCCTGCTCCACCCACCTAGCCTTCCTTTGTTTTCTTCGCCCACCGACTACTCTAGCCGCATTCGCCTTGCGTGCACGCACAGCGGTCGGCCCTCTTCCCCCACACAATATTTTCAGGGAGCACGGCACAGCCAACAACCAACAACAAAGGTTAGTTGTCAAAAAAAAACAAAGGTTGTCACCACTACTCCAGCCACGACATGTCTCCACGCCCCAACCCCATCCTGAACTCGCACCCCCACGTTGCTAGACTTCCCGAGCAGCGAAGCAAAATAACACAGCCAGAGGAGGACATGGCGCACCCCCATGTTTGAGGTGAACGTTCTAGAATGATAAATGTGAATATATCAGGCCTGCCAATGTCTGGTTTACGGGGAGCTATGTCTGGTTTATTGGGAGCAAATATGTTTAAATATTGTTAAACCCGGTGATTGTTTACGTGATGCTAATAGGTCGTGCAAAGTCTTGGTCCATTTGTTTGAACTTGAAGAAAGGTAAGGGGTCCAGTTAAAGGGTGTACCCAGTGCCGTAGGCTCCCGCACTGCGGGGTCTGGGGAAGGGAAAATAGCCAGCAACCATCTCTGTACAAATATGCAGAGGCTGGGGCTTAAACCCGTGCCTTGAGACTAAAAAAAGGATTAGAAAACTTGAGATGTCACTGGTAATTTTTTGGTCATTCATAATGCATGTTGTAATGTTGTCACCTTGCTGGGAAATTGGATTATAGTGGGCCCTGAACTGCATGTCATATAGCTCTAAGTTATGCTTTTGATTTGGAATAAATCTAACGGATACCAGTTGTATAATTCCATGCTCTTCCATGTGATACTTGCTGTGATGCCCCATTTCAGTGTGACATCAGTAGCTTACATTTAACTGGCATAATCAATAAATTTCAGTTTTGAGTCTCCATTTACATGATAGTAGAAGCAAAATGAAATCAAAATGCTAAATTATCTCATTCTCATCTTCTGACTCTGAAGACAACCTTATTGCTACGAATCCAGTTGACATTGCTGGTGCCAATAGTTCTTCTGTCATGTTTTGCCACTTGTAAACTTAGGAAGGGAGCCATAGTTCTCATTTCTTCACTTGTGACATGATTTATTTCCTGCACTCTTTCCTTTATACTAATATTGTTATGTTCCTCACTGAATTTGGGCATATCGCATATTTTCTTTTCAACCTTTAGAAATCAACTTCTGATGAATCATGGCCCTGCAACTCTCTGCTGATGCCAAATCTCTAGCATGGCACTTCTAATTGAAAAACAAACTAGTGAACAATAAGGATAATGGGATATAAAGACATTCGAGTTCTTCCATCTCAGTGTCAAATACTTTATCATGTCTTGATTTCAAGCATGTATTCAATCCTAATGCCCATTATATCTTCATGCAGTCTGAAGTGGATGTTGAAGCGCAGATACTGAGGAAGGGCAGATCAGTCGTGGTTACCACAATCGATTTCAGACTTACGGACACCAAAAGGCTCTGCTACACATCTCGAGCCACCTTTTACATCATGCCCGTGGCAAGCCTATAGACCCAAGTTTTATATGCACAATTTCTTCTGTCTGCACGACCAGAGTTTTTATTTTGTGTATTTTACTTGGAATAGTTATACCAGTAATCTGTTGTATTATTAATCATTAACGAAGCTAAAGTCATAGTGACCCCATGATGCTGCCGCAATAATTCCCGATGACCGCCCCGGCGGCCCACCCCCTTTTAAACTTTAACTAAAATTCTAGAAAAAACTATGAAGGTTTATAGCATCAAATTAGTATCATTAGATATTACCATAAGTATATTTATACTATAAAAAAACAAACAAATTGATAAATAAGTGTAACCTAATAATTCATACCCATCATATATTTTAATCGTTAGATACAATTTAAGATCTTAATCTAAGAATAATAAACGTTGTTACTTCCAAACAAGTAGGCCATATCTTACAAAACGTAAGATTTCTTACGTTCCTGCGATACAACTTCCACCGTCGGACCACCGGCGTTGATTTTTTTCACCGAGAAAAAATTCTACCCGCACGCACCGACTTCATATCCATCACTCCGTTTTCACGGAGACAAAATTCTAACTGAGATAAAATCCTACCCGACCCTAAGCCTCCTGGTCCGGCTGTCTGTACACACGCACGGTGTCACATTCGTTGATTTTCCACGGCACGGAGTCGAGTGGAGTGCAAGGGCGCCGAAGGCAGGCGGCCGGTGATGGATCAGGCCGCATGCGAATAGATCGGCTCCTTGCAGTCCACTGTTTCGATGAAGCGTCAGTTACTACATATGCATTTGATCTTGCTATTCTTTAATGAATTGGAGTTCTAATTTTCTATGCTAGCTATGTGCAGATCGGCGCATGGGAGATAGCAAGAGATCGTGTAAGCATCCTCCATATTGCGCCCTACGTCATCTTCGAACGACCTTCAGGTTAACTATTCTGCCTCCGGCCTCCTCCAATCTTTAGCCGATGCCCTCTATATTAGGATTCTCTGCATTCAATTAATTGTTTAGGGTTTAAAGCATCGTTGTTCTTCCTGTTTTGTTCTGAAGTCAGACTAAAACTTCTATCGAGGGGTTCAAAAAACCATTGTAGCGACGCTTGAAGCCATGTTGAGCATGTCATCTTTGGCGACCTTCAGGTTTTTTTTTGACAAGAGAGCGACCTTCAGGTTAACAGCCATGCGCAATTTTGCCTCTCCATTATCCAATCTTTAGCTGATGACTTCTAGATTAGAATTGTTTGCATTCAATTTATTAGGGTTTGATGCATCGCTGTTCTTTTTGTTTTGATCCGAAATTAACTTCCATCGAGGGGTTGGAATCCGTAGGGGTTGTGTGAGTATGGAGAAGAAACTAGAAATTATGTAAATTTGAGCACCCCACACAACGCCGCTGGGCACGATACTTGTGAGCGACAGAGGAGAGTGGCGTCTGTGCCAATGACTACGTGCGCGACGTCTGTGATCCCGCGAGATCCACGCGAGGTGGACGCGGTCGCCGATCACTCCAGCGCCGTCGTTAGAAGCAGAGGAGGAAGCAGGGGGTCGTCGGCCCACCAACCATAGTCTGGCGATCGCGGGTCGCTCGCCCCATGGCTGGAGCACCTGCCGCGCCTCCAACTCAAAACTAGCACCACGGATCAGCGCCGCCTTCTGGTCCGTTGACTGCTTGGAGGGATGTCGCCTGGGCCATCGCCTTGAAGGCCCGCTGCCATCGCTTGGCAACGCGCGGACCGGTCAGGGAATGGCAACCCCGGACCCCGCATCGCCGACCCCTCTAGCGACCAGCACCGCTCCAGCCATGTCGCCAATGGTCAACTGGGTGGCGGGGACCGATGGTGCGCCAGCCGTGTCGTCGGGGCTAGCCTCCTTGGCTATCGTGGAATCGCGGCCACCCATGCTACTGGTCATGCTGGACAATGGGTCCACGATGGCGTCCGCTGGACCTTCGGAGGTTGCTGCCGCTCCACTCTCGGATCAAACGTCGCCTCGTGTGACCAACGAGGTTGAGGCTGTGGACGCCGAAATCTTCCATGCACCGACGACCAACGTAGCGGCATCTGGCCACCTTAGCGCCGACCGGGACGTGGAGGACAACAACAGAGGCCGCTTTGCTTCACTTTCCTTCAGCAGGCGCTTGAAGCGTTTCACGCAATGAATGTTCAAGAAGGCCGTCTTACCGTTGTTGTCGTCGCCGACTATCAAGTCTTCCTCGTTTAAGATGCCGCGACGGAGCAGGCGCATCACGGCACAGCCATTGTCCAGGAAACCAGTGGCCAAGCGAGACGAGTATCTCATCATGCAGAGGATGGGGCTGCTCCAAGGGAGGACTACGGAGGAGGCCACGCAGGAGCTCGAGGCCATGTTCGGCTACGACCCCAAAACCGGTGACATCGAAGCAATGCGGGAGCTCTTTCCTGACGTTGCGCGGCCACAACGACCACCGCGGCGGACGCTCTTGAGCGCCACCACCGATCTATGGATCGAAGCCAGTGTGCGCAGACTAGTTTGTCGATTTAGTGAATAATCCGCTTACGATGTAAAGTGCGGGAGTAGCGCTTCATGTAATACCTTCGGTCCCAAAACGTACGAAAGCGCGGTTATAAGAAACTCTTCTACTTAAATTTAAAGATGCGCAAATCTTTTACGCATTCGAGAAAAAGTAAAATTGTTTTTTTTTCATTCTACCACAGTGCACACTAGGCGAAATTTTAATTACTTTTTTTCCTTTTCACGGAGCTTTCTGTAGCATGTTGTCTAGGTCTCAACTTTAGAAATATAGGGCGTGTTTTGTAGCATGTGCAAATACGGGATCCAAATAGTTTCATTGTGCCGATCAAATTGGATTAACTTTCTCTTCTACTTTCACCTATTGAATTGATCTATACTGCATGCTATTTTAATTTAGCCTACAACGCCATTTAGGCTACTACTTTCACGGGATTGCCTTTGTTTGCATGTGGAGCGCCCCACACGACTTTGTTGGTCGCTGCGGCCGAAGGCCTGAAGCCCACTTTACTAGCATGCAGGCATTCTAGGGCAATATTTGTGTTAAAAAATAACGTGACAACACTGCTATAGAAATAAACTTTCGTAGCGTCGGTAAATCCCACGATTTACGGCAGCGGACACTTTTTATTTATCGTGACGGGTATTTTTGCCCGCTGCGGTAAATAGGTATTTACCGCAGTGAATACTTTAAGATGCCCGCTGCGGTAAATCAATTTACCACCGCGGGCGTCTTATAAGGCCCGTCACGGTAAAAGGCTGGAGCCCAACAGGCCCAAGAGGCCCGATTGCCGCCTCTAAGTAGAAATACAGGACTTAGGGTTTTTTGTTCTCTCCTCACTCTCACTCTCCCTCCCACCCAGCCGCCGGCCTCTGTCCTCTCACTCTTCCTCAGCGCCGCGCGCGGCCTCTGTCCTCCATCTCCATCTCCTCCCACTTCCATAGCGCCGCTCGCCCCTCTCCTCCCTCAGCGCCACGCGCCGTGCCTCCTCCCTCAGCACCGTGCGTCCTCCACTCTCTCTAGCGAGGAGCACCTCGGGGTCCTGGCGAGGAGCACCGCGGGGTGGCGCGCCCCCCTCCCTTCCCCGACGAGTAGCAGCGGGTCCTAGCGAGGAGCACCTCGGAGCAGCGACGGCGGGGTCCTCCAACCCTAGGAGTTGTGCTCGATGGCAGGGGACGAGGCGCATGGCGCTCGACGCGAGCACGGCGGCGCTCCGGGCGACCGCGGCGGCGCGAGGCGTGAGGCTCAAGGTACTGGCGCCTCCTCCTCTCTCACTTACTCTCTCTCTCCATCTCTCCTCTCACCTCCTCTCTCACTCTCTCTTCAGATCCGGATGCGGCGGTTCAGATCCGGATGCGGCGCGAGGAGCGGTGGCGCGGAGGCCCAACCTCACCAGCCGTCGTTCTCCTCCATCTCCGACTCCACCGGCACGCGGGAACACGAGGCAGCGGCGGCCGCGGGCTCCCTCCAACGGCAGCGGGACCACGGTGGCGACGCGGAGGCGGCGGCGCTAGCTACAACCCTGGCGGCGCTAGGGTTCGGCGGCGACGGTGGCGTATAGGCCCAGATCCTAGCCCATTTGGGCTTTTTTTTCTTTTTTTTGTTTTTTCGAAATTGTTTACCGCAGCGGGCGTTCTAATGTACCCGCTGCGTAAATCGATTAACCGCAGCGGGCAAACGCGCCCGCTGCGATGGGGTGGCCATTTTCCGTGACCTTGTATTCGTGGCGGTAACAGTTGCCCGCTGTGGAAAATGCAAAACGACCGCTGCGGTTAAATTTTGTGTAGTAGTGCAAATTTACTTTGCATAATGCATGGTTTAGTGATAATTTAGTTCCATGTCTTAAATGTATCATCACTGAATCAACCAGATTTCCTATTGTTGAAGGGATACTTTTAAATTTTTTTGTATGCTGGTCAATAAAACTTGATACAGATAATGTGGCATTTGTCTATATACCAAATAACTAACTAAAGTGTAAATCTAAATTGTAGCAGTATCTGTCTTCTTTCAAGCTGCAAAACTTGATGCAGTTATGGTGCATTGTTCTTTCCTCGTATTTATTTCAGATGATGATTTGAAGTCGAATGGACTCTCGGACAGAACCGTGATGAGGGTGATTGTTTGTTGCTTGAAACTACTTAAGTTTCATTTTTTTGCTTATGTTATTTTTTTTTTCAAAACTGGTCCTTTTAACTTCAGGGCTTCCCCTCTTTTTTAATTTTTGCAGGGTTTTGTGAAATTGGCATTATTTGTGCCCTTGATTACCATACCTATATTTCTATATAAAAAAACTTCCTAACAACAACCCTATATTTGTATTTCTATATGAATGACTTCCTAACAACAATCCTATATTTTGATCCAGGGACTTGACCTCTAACAATGCGCCATTCTCCATATCTATGTTGAAGTACCTTGAGAACTTGTAAGTTATAATATTCATTCCATATATACATATGTTAAACAAAACTTCATCATGTGTGTTTGTTGCTTGAAACATTTAAGTATTTTTTTCTTTTACAACAAAACAGCATCAGTTGGCTTACCAGCCATAAAAACCTGCCCAAATAAACAAAGAAATACGAGGATAAGATGACAAATACATACCGTAAATGTTTTCTAGGCATGTGCGTGCCGCACGTGTATGTTAACTAGTTTTCATAATATGCTCAGTTTATGTCATAAAAAATTAGTTAAACTTGAGATAGTTTGACTTGCACGGATCCTAGGAGTTGATTTATTTGGGACGAAGAGAATATGTACTAATTTGTTATGATCTATAAAGGGAGAATGGCAGATCACGATCATGTGATGCTTATAAAGTTTGAGGTACTGCTATGTTCTCTGAAAATCAGTTAGCTTTGCAAATGCAAAATGATTTTCTTTCAGGAATGTAGGGTACGTTTTTGAAATATTGTGCCCTCAAGTTAAATGGAAACTACTGTAGCTGTTGATAGAAACCATGGATGGGACATGGAAGTAGAGAATGAAATAAGCATACACATATACCATCTTCACCGAGAGTAACGAGGAGGCCGGCCCCCATGGCGACAGCTCCCGCCGCCGGCAATGCTCCCAGCTTCGCTTTGTTCTTGGTTTTGGGGGTGGGTGGGTCAAGTTCACGTGGTTCTGGTGGTGAATGTGGCAGACGGGTGGGGCGCACCTAGCAGCCTCTACCGGATGGCCGTTGGCGCGTTGAATTTTTCCTGGCGGGGTTGGTGCGCGTGGCCTGGCGGCCCTGGGGTTTGGTGTGGCTTGTCGCTGACGGCCCCGGCTCCGCCTCCGCACGGCCACGGCCAGGTCAACGAGTCCCCGCGCTAGATTTTTCCTATACTACGTGCTGCTTTTCTACTTTGAACGGCAGAGCGGGCATAGGCACGCACCACGTGGGCTGCGTTAGACCGTAACATGATCTCAGAAAAGTTTTCTTATCTAAACAATACTCTCTCGTCTTAAATTACAGTTTATTTGATTTTTTTTAAATTTAAATTTGATCATTCGTTTTATTCAGAAAAATTCGAACAAAAATAATTAAATTTAGGTTATTCTCGAAGATCTAGTTAATAAAGCAAATCATAATAAAAAAATAATATTTAAATAAATTTTTAAATAAGATAAGATGATCAAACTTGAAAAAAATTAAATAAATTATAATTTAAAGCAGACTAGTACTCGGTTTTTTATACTCCTAAAGTTGATGACGGTGTGTCCCTCACGAAATAAGCAGGTTGCCGTGCCGTGCAGGTGCAGTGGTTATGCGCAGCAGGTACATTTTTTTTCTTTTTTTATTTTTCACTTTTGGCTGCGTATAAAAGTTCTACCCTGACACCGAGCTCCTGGACCGTGCGTCATGTGTAAGCACAAGTGGTAGTTGTTCTCGTGACGACTTGCACAATATATATAAGTGCTACCTCCGTCCATAAAATAATGTAATTATAGTATTTATATATCCATCAAAGTAGATTATCCTTGACCTAGTTTACAATAAAAATATTTCCATTTATGTATATAGATTATTCTATTTCAAAAATATATCATCATATACTTAAATTAGTAACACTTATTTTTGCTTATTTTGTATTATTAATTTTAGTATTTTATATTTATTCATGTAACTTCGGTGAAACTTGAAAGCAAGCGAAAAGCAAGAATTGCATTATTTTCTGGACAAGAAAGCATTATAGATAAACTAGCACAATGGGCATGTTTGGTTATTACGTGGTGGATTCTGCTCTTGCCCGAGTAATACATTGGTTGCAAGTATGGTTGATAAGGAAACAATAGATTGCATTGTTTGGTTGAAGTTGATGCCTCAGGGCTGTCTCAATGATGGGTTTTATTTTATTGTTTTCAACACTGCCACAAACAACTTTGTAGATTTGGACCGAGAAATGAAACTGGCTATCTTAATGAAGGGTTTCATTGTACTCTTTCCAAAACAAGTTGTTACAATTAATATGTACATGATATTGTGATCGAGTGTGAGCCTTGTGAATTTGGCAGCCGATAATTAGGAACGTGAAAACACGCAGCGATACACAAGACTACACACTGACTGAAGCGAACTAACTTCCTTGGCTTTGCATGTGAGACAATTGGCATTTTCATCGGATGTGCTTGTGAGTTCAATATTCTATTGCGGCCAACATCATGCAGCATCAACCGACGAGCCACAATACAGAGATTTTTCCTAAAATAACATTGTAACTTTTTCAGTACATGAATATTTGAGCTCCGTAGCCACCAGTTAAGTGTTGCTTGTAGAGCCTGTCGATGATCAGCTTGTTCTTTTGTAGTTGTTTCCAGGCAAGGTATTTGCCTTCTTGGCATGCTCCTCATACTCTTCCTGTGAGCCTTGTTGGAATAAAAAAAAATAACATATCTACCACAAGGATATAGTAGTAGATAATTGAATTGGACAAGAATAAATAGGAAATATATGAAAACATAAAGTGATCTTGGAGTCAGTTTCCATATACTTTCAGTCAAAATAGACATTTTTTAGTCAAAAATACCATTGAGACCGGCCTGAAAACGTCTACGTTGTTTGGTTGAAGTTTGTGCCTGAAAACAATCAGACACACATGGTTTTTAGACTTTGACTTTGAGACTGTACGTCGTCATCAGTCCATCATATCATATATACATGCGTGCCTCCGCAGCATTTGACTCACCCACCCCCACCCCAACCCGAGAGCCGGAGGTGAGCCGTGCGCCATCGCAGCTACAAATCCGGCCTGCTGCTACCACCCGCGTGCCGCGTCGGAGAAGAGCACAAGCGAAGGTAAACGGGCTTGTGATTCGCGAAAGAGATGGCGGCGCAGCGGCTTTCGCCGGCGGAGTCACGAGAGAAGACGCTGGGCTTCTTCCGAGGACTGGGTGTGGACGCGCCCCTCCCGGCCGTGGCCGAGCGGCCCGACGCCTACTCCTCGCTCGTCCGCGCCATCGTCTCCTCCGCCACCGTCACCTCCTCGCGCGTCTCCTGCACGTTCACCATCTCCCCCGCCGTCACGGTGAGCGCCTGCTTCTTCAATCAGCCTCCTCGTTGGATATCGCAGAATCACTCTCGAGATCTCCATCCCTCCCCTTTGACCCTTTCTCCTAATTATTACCTCCGGCCGGCGCGGTGAGTGCAGAACGCGTACAACACGCTCCACGGCGGCGCGGTGGCGGCCGTAGCTGAGGCCGTCGGGATGGCGTGCGCGCGATCGGCGGCTGGGGACAAGGAGATAGTCCTCGGCGAGCTCAGCACCGCGTACCTCGCTGGCGCGCAACTCAACGTGAGTTTCCTCGATCCTCAATAGTCAACGCCCTGATGATATGTAAAGATCCATTCATTTTTTTCCCAATGGTTTCGCTCGCCATATATAGCACTCGTTGTGTACTTGTTGGATGGATCGAACCGATCGATACAAAATTCTACATCTTAAATTAAGTTATTCTAAAAATTTTAAAGAGTTAAAATATTTTAAATTTAACCAAATTTATATGATAAGATAAATAATGAGGATGTTAATTAAGTATCAATAGATTCTTTGTTAATTATATTATCATAATTTTATAATATACCTATTTGATGTCACAAGTATAATTTTTTATATAATTTTAGTTAAATTTGAGATATTTTAATTTTTTAAGATTTTTTGAATGATTTATAATTTGGACGAGAGGGAGCATGTGCTTTGCAATTTTCTTGCATTAGTTGAGAAGGTCAATGTCCTCTGACCGGGGGAATTGTGGGGATAGGAGATTTGTAGTAATGGGTTAATCCAGGGTCAGAGAAAGATGATGAGAGCAAAGCTATACTGCTAGAATAATGATTCTGCAAGAAATGAGGCTGTACCACTCGCCAACCATCTTGTGACATCTGAGGTGATTAGGGTGGACTTCGTGTCTCGATTATTACTAGTAGTAGGTAGCAGGAATTCAAGATTGCAACATGGGAGAGGGGATAATATCTTCGGACCAAAAATTTAAAATTAGTACCTATACCTCTCAAACAAAAGAAACTGGCTTGGGGCATTTCTTTGATGTGTTAAGCTTGTTTGGAAATTGTTGCAGTTCAAAGTTGCAACTCATACTTTATCAAGCATGCAACTAAATAAGTACACTCTCCCTTCCACAAATAAGTATACCCTCCGTTCCACAAATAAAAGAACGTTTTTAACTTTTTATGATTCATATTTAACCATTCTTTTTATTTAAAAAGTTTCAATATATATTATTTATCTTGTTAGGACTTACTTTATGATTATATATATTTTTATAGTGATTTATGTATTTTATTATTTACATTAAAAATTTAAATAAGACGAATGGTCAAACGAGAACCGTAGAAGTCAAAAACGTTCTTTTATCTGTGGAACGGAGGGTGTAGACCGTTATCTTAAGAACATAGCTAATAATTGACAAGACTGCTAGATATGAAAATTATGAAAACTTATTATAGATGTAATAAGGTTCCTATGTCCCTCTACTACTATTATGAAACTTTTAATTCTCCATCCAAATTTGTGCCGGATTCAAATTCATTTGAATTTCAGCAATTAACTTAAGAATATAAATTTTAAAAAGACAAACCCCTGAACAGTAAATGGGCCAGGCCCATTCTCGGCCTGCTCTTCCCGCCTGGCCTGCTTCTGTTTTCTTCTTCCACCGCCGCGATCGCCTCGCGTTCACGCACAGGCATAGCGCTAGGCCCTCTTTCGGCTCTTCCACCACACGATATTTTCAGGGAGAACGGCGCGGCCAACAACCAACAGCGGCCATCACCATTACAACGGCCGGTACATGCCTCCCGGCCCCAGCCCCATACCGAACTCGCACGCCCACGGCGCCGGCATTCCGCTGCAGCAAAGCAGACGACGCAGGCGGAGGAGGAGATGGCGGACGGTCAGCGGGGACACAAGCTGTCGCCGGCGGACGCCCGGGCGGTGATGCTGGCATTCTTCCGCTTCCTAGGCGCCGACGCGCCCCTCCCGGCCTTGGCTGAGCAGCCCGACGCCTACTCCGCGCTCGTCTGCGCCATCCTCTCCTCGATTGCCGTCTCCACCTCCCAGCCCCCGCGGGTCTCCTGCACCATCACCGTCTCACCCGCCGTGACCGTGAGCACCCACCGCTACTGAGCTGAGTTCCCCGTTGAAATCTCCCTCTATCTCTCTGCTCTGCTGCTTACCTACCCAGTGCCCTTGCATGGACTTTTCCCTGCAGAACCCGTACAACACGCTCCACGGCGGTGTGGTGGCAGCCGTGGCCGAGGCCGTCGGGATGGCGTGCGCGCGGGCAGCCGCTGGGGATAAAGAGATGTTCCTCGGCGAGCTTAGCACCGCGTACCTCGCTGCAGCGCGATGTGATGTGATCTTCTAATTAAATTCTCTGCACCTGATACATATTGCTTTTCCAATAATCGTGACCTCCATTCAGCGTCCATTTGATTGGGATATACTCGAATTTCACATTGTTATGTACTCTTGGGGGATTGGGGTTGTCGGGCTACTGCTTTTAAATTGGTTATTATTATTGATGTAGCTACAGGAAACAGATTTTATGAAGTTTTAGATCTAATTTTTTTTCGACACCCAACGGAAATACAAGAGTTTTTAGCAGAGGATAAAAGAAGAGCAACCAGAACCGGTTACAGCCTACACAACTCTGACTCAGAGTTCAGACTGCAACCCAAAAGCTCCTCAACCAGACTACGTAGTTAGTTTTAGATGTAAATAGCTGTTTGTAGATGAGAGTCCTTGAACAAGCATTGCAACTTTGCCAGGAAGGGGATGAATTTGATTGAGTGGGATAAAGTAGAACCTCTAGCCAAATGTTTGAGGTCAACGTTGTAGAATGTTAAATGTGAAATATATCAGACCTGCCAATATCTGGTTTACTGGTAGCAAATATGTTTAAACAGTGTTAAACCTGGTGATTGTTTATGCGATGCTAATAGGTCTTGCAAAGTCTTGGCCCAATTGTTCCAACTTTGAAGTTCAATACAAGCATATGTCATAAAAGTGAGATATAATAATGTACATAATTGCGGAAGTTTCATACATGCACACTTAAAAAAGGAAGTGTGGGAGCTTAAAAATGCTATACTGCAAAGCATTAGATGCAGAATGCATGACATTCTTTAGGCTGCAAATGGTAGAATACAATTGATGTGATGAGCATAAATGAAATAGGTATTCAATTGCTTATAAAAGAGCATATTGCCAATTTGAAAAATTAATATCTACAAATGATATCAGAGCGAAAAGTTATTTTAGTTTGATTGCATCTATTCTACTGTTGTAATAAATTTTAGAACAGAGGTTCTAATATGGATTTGTCCTATATAATGATCATATAAGACGGTTTTAATCCTCAAAAGGTCCAAGCGTTTAACATTTTGATTTGAACTTTCACAAACTAAACACTTTTAGCTTCTCTGTGATTTATATCTAATCTGAGAAAAAAAAGATTAGAAGCTCGAGTTGTCACTGGTATTATATGTTTTAAATTTGTAATGTTGTGTCCTTGTTGGGAAATTGGATTATGATAAAGTGGGCTGGGGCCCTGAAGAGTGGCATGTCATATAGCTCTAAATTATGCTTTTGATTTGGAATAAATCTAGAGGATACCAGTTTTATAATTCCATGCTCTTCCATGTGATACTTGCTGTGCTGCCCCATGTTAGTGTGACGTCAGTAGCTTACATTTAACTCGCGTAATCAATCAATTTCAGTTTTGAGTCTCTATTTACATGATAGTAGAAGCAAAATGAAATAAAATGCTAAGTTATCTCATTCTCATCTTCTGACCCTGAAGACAACCTTATTGCTAACGATCCAATTGATGTTGCTGCTGCCAATAGTGCTTCTGTCATGTTTTGCCACTTCAGTAAACTTATGAAGGGGGCCATAGTTATCATTTCTTCACTTGTGCCATGATTTATTTCCTGCATTCTCTCGCTTGTACTAATATCGTTATGTTCCTCGCTGAATTTGGGCATATTGCATATTTTCTATTCAAGCATTAGAAACCAACTTCTGATGGATCATGGCCCTGCAACTCTCTGCTGATGCCAAATTAGAAACCAACTTCTGATGGATCATGGCCCTGCAACTCTCTGCTGATGCCAAATCTCTAACACAGAACTTCTAATTGAAACACAAACTAGTGAACAATAGGAATAATGGGATATAAAGACATTCGAGTTCTTCCATCTCGCTGTCAAATATTTTATCATGTTTGATTTCAAGCATGTGTTCAATCCTAATGCCCGTTATTTATCATCATGCAGTCTGAAGTGGATGTTGAAGCCCAGATACTGAGGAAGGGCAGATCAGTCGTGGTTACCACAATCGATTTTAAACTTAAGGACACTAAAAAGCTCTGCTACACATCTCGAGCCACCTTTTACGTTATGCCCGTGGCAAGCCTATAAGCCCAAGTTTTATATGTACAATTTCTTATGTCTGCACGACCAGAGATTGTATTGTGTGTATTTGATTTTGAATAGCATATATCTGTAATCTGTTGTATTAATAATGAAGCAAAAGTCATATTTGACCCATGATGCCATCGCAACGGTTCCAGATGAAATCACACCCCACCCAACCCGCCCACCCATATATATGTACTAGTTTGTTATGATTTATACAGGGAGAATGGAAGATAACGACCATGTGATGCTTATAAAGTTTATTAAGGTCAAAAAAATTTCTGGTGTGTTTCCCTGAAAACCAGTTAGCTTTACAAATGCCAAATGATTTTCTGTCAGAATGTAGAGTACGTTTTTGAAATATTATGCCCGCAAGTTAATATGACCACGCACAACTATATGCAAATAATATGGAATGATCCTCTAGTCATGCTGTCAACCAACGTTTGGCCCAAGTGCAAGGTTGGTCACACACTCAAACGGTGAACCATTTCAAATACTGAAACTCATGACAAAATATCAACAACAACGACATAGCCTTTTAGTCCAAACAGTTGGGATACGATAGAGTTGAAACACCTGGTTCCAAGGAGTGGGGACCCGATCCATCCGTAGCTTTTAGTTTTTGTGTTTAATCCTTGGCTTTAGGATTGTTTTCGGACATCATTGATGAGGTGGGGAGATGACGACGTGTCTCTCCAACCTCTCTCTATCTCGTTGACATTCGATATGGTGATAATGAAGGGCTAATGAGTGTTTTGGTCTATCAGTCCTGTTGGTTCTCTTTATGTCTTGGTGGTAGTTGTGGTGCCTGTGTTTATCAAGGGAAGCAGTACAATGGTTTTCTTTATGGCAATTTTCAACCTCTTTCTTATGGTTAGTTCTATTGCAAGGTATGCCATCTACTTTACTATATCTAAATGGCGAAGGATTAGAAGCCTGTGTTTTTTGGAGGGTTCCTCTAGACGATGTGGGTACTGGATCTCATTGTTAGTGACAAGTGGATTTTGCGGTCTTCAAAGACTTGTACGCAAAGGTGTTTGTAAGTACCCTTTTTTTATTGTCTATTCAGTGTGCTATTAAATCCTCGACAGGCAAGATAATCAAGGGAAGAGATGACCGTTTTGAATTTTAATATACTCTTTATTTCTAAGATGTCATTTTGTGTCAAGTTATCCTTTTGTTTTCCTTGATATATATCATATATGAGGCACTCTCTTGAGTGTCTTTCTAAAAAACCTCAAAGAGACTTTTATAACTTTCCATAATGATATTTCCATCCTCTCTTTCAGACTTCTTAAAATCTTTTCATCATGTATCCTGATTTTGGTGAACAACTAGATCTTCAAATATTTCCTCCATTTTTTAATTTCACCTTGCCAAACATAAAGAACAAGACTAACTCTTGGAAGTATCAACAAGATATAGTAAAGTTGTTATTAGAATATAAATAGATAGAGAGCGGTGTTTATTTCAATAACTCATCAGGATTTAAAGAGTGGTTTAAAAAAACTGTCAGAGATACTCTAAGCTCATATTATGGGTCTAGATCCTTTGATGATGTTGCTTCCTTAATCCTACGTGCATGCTGCGGTTTGCCGTAGGCCTGGGTTTATTTTATCCAGCTCTAATTAATTACTCTATCTTCCGAATTGTTGGTCTATCTGATCGTCCAATTTGACAGCTCCAGTACCATTGCGGTTTGAACAGCCACAGCCAGGCCACCACCATCCATCCACGTCCTCGCCGAACCCTCCAGTCGCGGCTCCCCCAACTGCCTACCGAACTCACGAGCAAAGCTAACGCTGCAAACCAATTCGCCGCCAAAAAAAAAACATGCTACTAATCACTGCCAACAACGCAAAATAACTCGAGAGACAAGAACAGAAAAGAAGAAGAAAGAAAAAGCAGCTCTAGGGTTGGCTGATTGGCTCTCGCCATGGCGTCGACCTCTCCGCGCCACTCCTCCGGCGGGGACCCACCTTCCCTGTCCTCGCCCCTCATCTCCTCGCCGACCTCCCCGGCACCCGGCGCCGGCCCGCTGGGGCGGCTCACGAGCCTCCGCGGCGCGGCGCGCTTCATCCGCCGCACGGGGAGCCGGCGCCTGATGAGGGAGCCCTCCGTGGCGGTGCGGGAGACGGCCGCCGACCACCTCGAGGAGCGCCAGACCGACTGGGCCTACTCCAAGCCCGTCGTCGTGCTCGACATGCTCTGGAACCTCGCCTTCGTCGCCGTTGCCGCCGCCGTCCTCGCCGCGTCCACGGGCGAGAGACCCGCCGTGCCGCTCCGCGTCTGGATCGCGGGATACGTGCTCCAGTGCCTCCTCCACATCCTCTGCGTCACCGTCGAGTACAGGCATCGGCGCAGGGACGCGGACCAGGAGGGAGCGGCGGGTGATGAGGATTTCAAGCTCAGGTGAGAAAGCCTCTGCTTCGATCGAGCCCTGAGCTCCCAATACTTCTAGTGTCACATCTTATTGCCATCATGATCTGGTCAAAGTTTCGTGCCACCTCCAGGCATCCCTATGTTGTGCTGTGTTGACCATTTCTGTGCTCATGCTTTTGTGATTGTAGTAGCTTAGCTCGTGCTTTTTTTTGTTGGTCTTTGAAGCCCTTCTCCTTTGAGTTGTATACTAGATAGATGGGAGTTATGCACCTTTTTATGGGGACTCTTCCTTTTTCCCTTTTTCTTTTCTTTTTCTATAATATGACCTTGTGATGTCCCTTTTTGGTTTAAAAATGTGCATAGGGGGATACTGGAAGGTTAATTGTCAGTGTAATTATGTTGTTTCGGTTAAGGTTGCATTCTTACAGAAAATTTAGAGTAATTGATGATAGCATTCGTGACTTCATACATTACAGACTTGTAGTCGAACCAGGAAATTATTTAGGGTGTGCTTAAGGGGATTTATCTGACAATTCTTTTATATTTTGGATCTGAATCCCCACTACCGAAACTGGCCCTTATTCTCCCAATTCTGTAACTGCTATTTCAATTACCAGTTTCAACAAATTTATATTGGTAGTTGCAGCCAGCTTTATGATGACCAAGATGCTTCTATTGAATGTATTCCCTGTAATTTCCATAAATGTGTTTGAATATTTCAATGTGGTTCACTTGCATGCTAATTTTAGAACATGTGAAAGCAATAAGTAATGAAATTATCATCGATAATAATGAAGTGCAAAAACTGAAAACGAGAGTTTTAGCCTGAGAACTTAGAGGTTGCCATCGGAGATTATTTAATATGGGCCGGTATCTTACATAAAAATGGCCCCAATGAAAAATGTTGTATTGATTTGATGGACTTGTCTGTTATTAGCTTTTGTACAAAGCCTTCACATGTCTTTCCTTCATTTTACTTGAATCACACTATGAAACATTTCAATACTGAAACCCTTAAGATTATTTATTCTTGTTGTCGTACTTATATTTATCTACTTCCATGTTCAGTGTTGTGAAGCACTTGGAGTCTGCAAACACAATGTTTTCCTTCATATGGTGGATTGTTGGGTTCTATTGGGTATCTGCAGGTGGTCAAGCTTTATCACATGATGCTCCTCAGCTTTATTGGTATGTCCGTTGTAACTGTAACTTTGATGTTTGAATAAGGAAAAAATCTGAGTGGTGTTTTTTAAGTCCATCAATGTTTCTATCTGAATTGTCTATCTTCTTTTTCTTCTTTTTACAGGCTGTCAATTGTTTTTCTGGCATTTGATGTTTTCTTTGTGGTCTTCTGTGTTGCCTTGGCTTGTGTGATTGGAATCGCTGTTTGTTGCTGCCTTCCGTGCATTATTGCTATCTTATATGCTGTAACTGATCAGGTATGTCCTGTGACCACCATGGTCTCTAAATACTGTTCCATCATTTTTTTTTTCTGTCAAATGCAATGGCTAATGCCCTGTTTGGATGGTATGAACACTTATGTTTGCTGCCCTTTGCTACATTCATACACCCATGCGGCAAAGATATTAGCATGCCCTGTAGTGGTGCATGTAATTTAACCCAAGCTTTGCCTGGGATCATTGATGTCTCCTATGCTGATGTGCAGTGAGCTAGTAATCATCATTTTCTGAACTTCTTCTCTGTAGCTTTATCCCTTTACACTACCACAACTATTTATTCTACTTATTAGCCACTATTATTTGAATTGTTCATGCTTAAGATGGTTGTTAATATGACGGAATCAATTATCTTCTCTGCCTCTTGACACAAAACCAATGAAACACACTGTGTTTTTGCTGATACTATCTACTTATTTTAATTTCAGCAGGAGGGAGTATCTGAAGATGACATAAACAACCTTTCCAAATTCAAATTTTGGACAATGAGTGATGCAGACAAGCTAGCTGCCGGCATTGCAGCACCTGTGGGTGGAGTGATGACAGAGTGTGGTACCAATCCTCCTGTTGAACATATTCTTTCAGCTGAGGATGCAGTAAGTTTTTTCAAGTTTATTTTGAAAAGTTTTTGTCAAATCATTGTGTTATCATTCTCCTTCTGTAGATATTTATGATTGCCATTGAATGTGATAGAAATCCCACTTCATTCGAATAAGTGTGGGATTTTAGGATAATTGCAGCAAACTGTTTACATCATGTTAATTTTTACATTGCCTGAGGTCTAAAGTCTGCTATCTGTTTGTAGAATAGTTAACCATTTCCTAAACTTGAGCATTCATTTCAGAAATTTGAAATTGTAGTAGGATATTCCATAGATTTGCAAAAGGTTAGTTTGCATGGACATTGGAGGATTTTTAGTTTGGAAGCTGTTTCCTTCTTTTACCACAGTATTTCCATAGTTACAATTGTCTTTACATGGTGAATCATTACTCCCTCTGTTTCACTGTATTTGTCCCCAACAAACCATATGCACAAGCCAAGGAATTACTAGTAGCAGGAACATGAAATAAGTAAATAACCATCTCTATCCGTATTATACATCATGATGTAACCATTTCCTATTAGAACATTGAATCAGGGGCATGGAATAGAAATATTGCAATAATTGCACCCTTCATACCATCAGTGAACAAACATGGTAGAACATTTTCTCCTACAAAAAACTGGAACAGAGGAAATAGTATGTTTAAGTTTTTGTAGAATGTCAATTTGTTCATTTTTTTCCTTGCCTTCCTCTTGGGATGTGTGCCTCAGCCTGTATGGGACATGTCAGATGTCACTACCTTCTTGTTGCTGCCTTTGCCTGTATGGGACATGTCAATATGTCATGTTGTAGCCATAGGCAGTTTTACTTCCTTAACACCCCATGGTTCTGAAGTTGTGATTGTAGGTGTCTATATCTACATAAAAGCTTTCCTGTCTGTGTTGAAATATTTATCTTGGACTTCTGAGTGTAGAAGGGTTTCAGCATCTTGCCATTTTTCTCTTTGGATTTGTTGTATGTGCCTTTGAAACTAGGGAGCTTTATGGATAAACATCTGATCTAGTTCCTATCCATTTATTCTTTTAAAATTTGAAGCTACAGTTCGAATCTCTTTTGCCACTTAAAAGGTTTATATTTCATCAGAGAAACATTTTAAAGATTCAGTGTTCAAAGGAAGGAATTTTAGAATTCTTCCATCTTATCTGAGAAGTTTCATATCTGCAACTTAAATCCAAATTTATTGTAAAGAAAGTTGATACATTGACCCCAATAGTTTAGTTTTAGATTTTAAATTAAAGGGCAAACCACATCCTATGAGAAATGAGCTTACACCAACTCATATATTTTCATCAATTTTAAGCTGCATATGATTTCAGATGTAAGATTCTATATTTGGAAGAAATTGAGCGATTTCGCTTTGATATTTTTTCCTATATAAAAATGGTTTTACCTTTCTATGACCTTTCAAAAGTAGTGAGATTGAGTACAAAGGAAGAAAAATGACAGTAGATCCAAAACTGCACTGCTTTATTTTTCCATGCACACAACTTACTTTTAGATTAGGGAGTTTTTTTTGAATTCTACGGCAATGGTCAATGGATATATGATAGAATATGGGGATTTTGAAATAATTAATAAAATTGTAATATTCTGGTGCCAGCTTATCTAGGCTGGTATGTCACCCAACTACTTCTATATGTTTTTCAGAACAAATATACTAAAATTGTACTCAATGGGCAAAACTCATGTTTTTCTATTAAGTAATCAAGTTTGGTATCATAAATCTTATAGACATGTGACAGGCAGCTAAACTCAATCAATGATAGGCTCAGTAGTGTTCTCAGTGAATGCAAGATCAATGTTTCCGATTGGCCCTTGTGTGAGCATTCGACTGGTCAGTTGGAAACTTGGAATTACTGCCTCTTGCATTGTGCCATTCACCTTTTGTGTAGGTACCAGTCTTTATGAAGCTGATGTTCAATTCTGAATGTTGTGGGCTGGCTCAAACCTTTGTTATCTTCTGGGAAAGAGTTACTACCCTCATCCGCAAATTATAGGTTGTTTTGGGTTTTGTACATAGCTTTTGATATCAACCTAGATATATGAAATATCTAGATGCATAGTAAAAGTTGTGTATCCAGAAAATGCCAAAATGACCTATAAATTGGAACGAAAGGAGTATTATGTTGAACTCCTGTTAATTTTGCTACTTGCTTGTTACGAGTAAATTAAATACACAGTACTTGTTAGTCACATACATTTGAGTTACCGTGCAGTCTTACACTGTTATCAGTAGTCAGAGAATGCTATTCTATCAGACTCAGTTTGATCATCCCATCATCCCATTTTTAATGTAGGAGTGCTGTATCTGCCTATGCCCGTATGAAGATGGCGTAGAACTGCGTGAGCTCCCTTGCAACCACCATTTTCACTGCAGCTGCATAGACAAGTGGCTTCATATAAATGCTACATGCCCATTATGTAAGTTCAACATCGTGAAGAGCAATCTCGACAGAGAAGAGGTCTAGGACACTAAGGGGAAAAAACGTGGCAAAACATTTCAGCATGTCCCAGCTGTGCTCTTCAGGACCACCACATTTGCGAATCAGAGTTGTGATTAGCGGTCTTGTAGTTAAAAGTCATAGGTGATGCACAGATGGTTGCAATGTTGGCTCTCGTGAATATTCCTTGCAGCAGTTTTCTCTTTCTGCTCTGTCTGATTGCATTTGCAGATTTATTTGTACATGAATACATGATCATGTTGGATCTCGAAAGCAGTCAGTCGTTTGTAAAATGATTCATGAATTGGAGGCTGGTATACAGGCTGCTTTTGGTTGGCACAAATCATTTGAGGACACTATGGATGCAGGAGCGGGTTTATGCCGATGTACAAATATTGTGTATCTGTTCCCTTCTGAAATATGGTAAACCTTTTTTTCCACGCAAAACATGCATTCGAGTTTGGAGGATCCGCTAAGCCGTTGGCTCATCATGCCCGCATGGATCACACGACACCAGAGCACCGTACCGCTGCATGCAACGGGCACCTGACATGAGAAGCATCGTAATCACCCACATACAGCTCACGTCCGAAACCTCCACTCCACCTACGTATCCAACCGATCCTTCGCGCTCCAATGAGGCCATGATGGCAGCCGCGAGATGGTCTCTTGCAGTCGGCGCCGCCGTGGCAGTGGCGGTGGCCGTCGCTCTGTCTTCGCCATGCTTCACCGCAACGGCTGTGGCCAGGCCACTCCCGTACGCGGGCCGCTCGTCGCCGGCGACGTCGACGTCGACGTCGCTGCGACGTCGCTGGACTGCGCCACGGTCACGTCGCTGCTGGCGGGCTGCAAGGCCTTCGTCAGGCGCGGCGCGGTGGCGGCGTCGTCGTCGTCGTCGCCGTCCGTGCCGGTGCCCGGCGGGGCGTGCTGCGAGGGCGTGGCGGAGCTGTACGCCGTGGCCTCAGACTCCGCGGACAACTGGCGGTCCGTGTGCGGGTGCATGGCGGGGCTCGTGCGGCGGTACCCCTCCAACGCGTCCGCCATCGCGCTGCTACCGGTCCTCTGCGCCGTCCTGCCGCCCGCCGGGCGCGCCGCCGGCGACACCCTCACGTACTGCACAAGGTACGTACGAGCAGTCGAGCACCCATGACGTACGCACATCGTCCATCTCTCTCTCGCTCTTATTCAGGCATCAAACAGAGCGGCAACTCTGCCTCTTGCTAACATTGTTACTGACTGATCTCGCAGCCCTTCTTGATCTCGCAGCTGCCTGGCCGGCCGTGCAAGGGCAATCATCACGACATCACGAGCAATATCTCTGCTGACAATTAATCATCTCAGCATAGTTTTCGGGTAAACACAGCTAGAATAAAAGTTTGGAGCACTATTTTTTTGTTCTTAATTTTGTTTTGGAGAATAGCTAGTGATTCGTCGGCAGTTTACTGTTTGATTGAAGAGGTTTGACCCACCAAATCATCCGATTCTCGAAGTTACGTCACCTAGTGGAAAGTGCTCATGCGGAATAGAGCTGATCTTTTACTGTTTGATTGAATCCAGCCGGAGCTGTGCCAACAGTTTTTAAAATAGAAGCGGTTCTATGCTAATTTAATTTTATGAAATGATTATCTAAAATGAACTAAGAGGGTGTGAGCTAAAAAAAGTTGTTTATTCTGATTACGTGAAGTGATTCTTCGTCATGGTTTTGAGAATTTATGTTAAAGAATCAAAAAGAATTACCTTCAGCAATAGAATCACTTCTCTTAAAGAATCAAATTCCATGAAGAATTAAAGTCGGATCTCCCATAGAGAATAGTAAGATGAAGCTCTACAAATCAAGGTTAAGGTTCTTGGTGTCCTCGATTTAAATCGTCTTGATTTCTTTCTCTTTTGGGATCACCGTTGGGTTGAATTGGTTCCGGCCATTTTGTTCCCCAAAGACAAAAACTATATAGTTGAACTTTTTTCTTTCTGAGAAAACGTTAAAAAGTACCTGAATGTCACATCGAAGATTTTGAGATATATGAGGGATGTTTGTATTGCAAATGCACACAATACACCCCATCTATTTCGTTGCAAAACCACTCTCTACCCATGTGCTTAGCTGATTCAGCACGCATCTATCGCCAAAATGGAACCATTATAAGTTTTGCTAGATGAGTCATGTTGCTGTATTGAAATTTTACAAAATAGCAAAAACATATAGATTTTTTCTACAAGGAAATATAAAACATATAAATGGCTTACATGTCTTTTTCTACTAAACATCTTATTGGCGTGGAATCTCAAATCCAAAGCAACATATTTGACGTATTTAAATTCTCACAAATTTATAAAATGTCTTGAGATTGAAGTATAAATTTTACAATGTCAAGTTTTTCTCATCAACAGTCAAACCCAATGTTTCCTTCGCAAAAACAAAAGTTGTAATGCATGTTTCAAGCTTCATTTCTATTTTTTTAGAAAAAGCAAGCTTTATTATTACTCATCGGACTCAGTAGAATCGCTGGTAACTAAACCCTCAATAAACCGAGGAACGTCATCCCAAGTAAATTACATACCAATAGGCCTACTATACCCACAAGCAACTATAGCGTCAGCTGTCTTATTATTGATTTAATTCCCAGATCGCATTAGACTCCTCTTGAAAGTTTAGGGATGGGAACCCATTTTCTTTTTCATGTAGACAGAAAACGTACATCTCGAGCTTGGATGGAGTATGGACACGGGGTATCCGAAAAAAAAAAAAGAAAGAGTATGGACACGGGGTGATCCAAGCCATAGGAAGCACTCTAAGAACCGACCGAGCCAGCAAGCCAATTCCGACTCTGGGATTCGTGCTGTGCGGCACGCTCTCCAGCCAGAGCCATCCGACGAGTGTAAAAAGCGGCCTCGCCTCCCAGGTTCCCCCCTCCCCACTCGAGCGACGAGCTCGCAGGCAACCCCGGCGAGCGGCGACCATGGCGGAGGACGACTTCAACGACATGGACATGGGGTTCGCCTCTCCGCCCACCCGGCCTCTTCCCTCTTCCCACCGTCCCTCCTACGCGTGTCGCATGAGCGCAGGAAGCTAGGGTTGCGGCGTTCACAAGGGATTAGGATTAAGAAATTAGGATCTTATTATTAGACTAATCCTGGGGTTAAACCGACAAACATTGGTCTGGCTCGGCGTTTTGGTTCATTCCATGGAAACATATTGGGGGAAATCTCATGATCCTGTGCAGCTGTGCACAGTAAATTAAAGCATTGCACGGAAACATGCAATAATTTACTGTTAGCTGTTTCCGTGTAATGCTTTTCTGATCTCATATAGATTCTTGTTGCTTGGTTTCTATCTAATCATAAAATTTTGGTTGCTCACAAGTTGTCTGAACCATGTGTGTGACTTGGTGATGGTTGGTTTTTTTTTCTAACATACTTGTTTTAGAATCCTATCTGAAATCAGTATATGTTCTGATTTAAACCTACTATTTTGAAAAAAAAAACAATATGCCCCTTCTTTTTGACCGAAGTCAGTGGGGGAAACCCCAACCTATATTTTGTTATTTTTAATTTAATGAAAATCTGTTTAAACAATATTCCCCTTTGAGCTAGGTACACTTTCTTATGAATCCTTTTCACGTGTTACAGCTGGTTGATAAATCCTCTGAAATCAGTATGCAATTATGATTTAAGCTTATTCTTTGGTTTTAGAGAAAATATAAAAGACAATTTTCATGCTGAGTGCTCTAGTGTGGGCGGTGTGGGTGATTGCTGATTACATGACTGAAACATATGTATCATGATAGAGGGACAGATATATTAGACAGAATCTGAACAATGCCCAACTATCCTTTTGCATGTATCTGGCTGATGTGATTTCGTGTTATACACAACCATGTAACTGTAGATCGTCATGTGTATAATATAGAATCTTGTTTGTTTCAGGTACGAGGACGAGCCCCAAGAGCCGGAGATTGAGGTGCATGACTCTGTGTTTAGTTCAGTGCTCACTTAAATTGTGTGTTAGAGGAAGGAATTCTGATTGACTTAGTTTTTATGAACAGGAGGGGGCTGAGGAGGAGCTTGAGAATAACAACGAGGACGCTCCTGATGATGTGGTAGGGACAGAAGCTGAAGACACGGAGCAGGAAAAGACAGCACACACGCACAAAACAACAAAGTATATGACAAAGTATGAGCGTGCACGCATTCTTGGTACACGTGCTTTGCAGATTAGGTATGTTTCGTGTCTGTGTATAATACCACTATATAGATTCTTCAGGTAAACTTAAGTTTGACATTGTGAATTACTTTACAGCATCAACGCTCCAGTTATGGTTGAGCTTGAAGGGGAGACTGATCCTCTTGAGGTAAAGTTGTGTGACATGCAATTGGGACTGGCCCACTAGAATAACTTGTCTTCTATCATTATTTTGGCTGTTAATTTTCATATATACCACAAATAACTTTCTTTGATTGAAAGATCACAACCTTTTTAAGTTTTTTATTTTTTATAATCAACATTTTACCTTCTGAATTAAAGGTTGGGTGATTGGATCTTTTGAATACTCGAGTGTGTAAAGAAAATGCACTCTCTGTCTTGTGATAGTGTCCATTTTTTTTGAATGTAGCTTACATCCAACTGCCAAAAGATGAATGTGTTTTTATGATGAAACTAGTCAGAAACTCAGAACCCAGTAATAAACATATGCATGCTGCCATGCTGGTTGAATGGGAATTCTATTTTATTGCTAGGCTCTGATAGTATGATGAAAGTGACAGTTTTCATCTTACCAGTACAATTTTGAAGTATTAATTTTCTTCTTTGGGATCCCATTATTCCAATTGCTTGTATGCAACCTAATTATATCATTGACCATGTTAAGTATTTTAATAGCATTCATTCATTATAGATCAAGCACTAAGGAATGAAGACTGTGATTATTCTTTACATGCTAATATGCTAAAAAATAATGGCTTGTGGTTATACCATTTCTTTTTCATTTTTGAAGCCCTTTTGTTTTATTCATGTGGCTAGAAAGGATAAAGCCTTTTCTCATTGTTATGTCTCTACTAAGATTGTGTCTCTTTGATATCTGTATTAAGTGATAGCTTTTCAATCTAAGCGTTTATTTCTGTATTCCTGTTGGGCTTGCAAGATTCTTAATGTTATACTATTTCTAATTTCTGATATGACATCGCAATGCAATTGTTTAGATAAATGATTCACATTCTTGCAAGTTTTTCAGTAAAATATGATGATTTTGAACGTACATTTAATATGCCATACCTCTACCCATATAAAGTTATTTCTATTATCAGTCAATTAATGGCTTATGAAAAAAGTGCAGAAGGTTTGATTACATCTGAATTAATTCTTCATGGAAAAACATGGTATTCTGTATTCATGGAAGCAAATTTTGTGCTGTTTTATAGTAGTAGAAGCTGTCACCATTGAGCAAATATTTAAGCTCCAAGCCTTTGGCTAAACAAAATTAAAACCCAGTTCAACCTCAAACTGTCAGCTCTTATGTGATTGAAATGCTTCAGGCTACCCATATGTTTGTAGGGTTATGAGGGTGCTACGCTAGCCAGAAAATAAAACTTTTCTACCTCATAAACCAGGATGTACTGCTAGTTACAGGTTACGGGATTACCACTAGACGCGCAGGTGCAGCGGAAGACGAATCGATGTAGTCGTACGCATCGCAGCAGGCAGTGCAGTTGCGTGGTCGTCCGTCACGTCAATCCCCTCGCGCGGTTCGTCCCAGTGCTCCAGATGCAGCACCTCCGAGGAATCCCACACGTACAGGGAAGAAGCGATGTGCCTCCGGACTGCTAGGTCCGCGAGGAGCAAAAGGCACGAGCGTGGGGAGGGCAACGGCGGCTGTTAAAGGCGTGTGACCTCCTGGCTGCGCCCCTTCCCCTTGTTTATATAGGAGTCCCCAATAAGCTCACGAGTTGGAGGCCCATTAGTAACCCTAAGCCTTGTCTAATTCGGGTCCAACCCGAATTAGACTTCCAGCCCCTTAAGCGTGCGACCCTATGGGTTCACACACACATTGACATGGACCGAGTACTCCTACTCGTCCAATAGTTGACAGCGGCCTCTAGCAATACGTGACAACTCCTATGTGCACGCAAAGATCATATCAGACGAAACACTACGATCACATACAAGTTATTCTCTTTGCCACTCGATATATGGTTCAACTCGTGGGTTAACACTTAACCCAAGCACGGCCATGCATTTGTTGATCCAATCACTTGAGTGATCCAGTGATATCTTTCTTGCGTAGAGAGGGTCAAATTCCTTCTTGATTGTCTATGTCTCATAGCATGCTTCCCGACCACCCGAAGACCACCTTTATAACTACCCAGTTACGGAGCAGCGTTTGATAGTCTCTAAGTAGGCCGTTTCACATCTTGAGTACATACCACAATCTCAGGTCTAAGGACATAACATATATGATGTGAATAGAGACTTTCTCATGTTGGGTCAGTCCAGCCTACATGTCTCACATGTGCCCACATTATTAGTTTGACATCTCCATGTCCATGACTTGTGAAACATAGCCATCAACTAATACATGTGCTGGTCTAATATTCAAGTGTGTTCTCACAAGAACGCCGACCAGGGATAACTTTAGAATAACCATTCAAGTAATTGAGTTTCACAAACAATTCACATAATTGCCAATCAATACAAGTTGTCTATAATAGATATTCAATGAACACTTTATCAATCATGGATACAATCGGAATATCATCATCTACATGATTAGCTCTAGGGCATATTTCCAATAGTCTCCCACTTGCACTAGAGTTAATCTCTTAGATGTCTAATCCCCATAGACCTCATGTGCGCCTCATGCTTAGGCTGTGGAAGAGCCTTTGTCAAAGGATCTGCTACATTCAAATCCGTATGTATTTTGCACAATTTGATCTCTTCTCGTTTCACAAACTCTCAAATGAGATGAAACTTCCGGAGTACATGTTTGTTCTTCTGGTGATCCCTAGGTTGCTTAGCCTGTGCAATCGCCCCATTGTTATCACAATGTAAATTCAATGGGCCCGATGCATTCGAAAACACACCAAGTTCAATGAGGAACCTCCTCAACCAAATACCTTTGCAGTGCCAGAAGCTGCAATGTACTCGGCTTCTGCTGTAGAATCAGACACCGTCTCCTGCTTGGAACTTTTTCAGCTAACTGCACCACCATTTATTGTGAACACAAAACCTGATTGAGAGAGTGAATCATCCCCGTCGGTTTGGAAGCTAGCATCAGTGTAACCGTTTACAACGAGCTCCTCACCTCCATAGATTAGGAATTGTTGATGCAAAAAGGCGTTGGATTTGCAAAACACCGGGCTAATACCCAAGTTCGATATCAAGGCGTGCCAGTCGATTTGACCTGTTAATCGACAAGGAAAGATAACTTGAACAAGAGCTGAACGAGACGACAGCGATACGCCCGGACGTCAAGGCTCAGATTGCTCGGAAGCGGAACTTGCAAGCTCGTCGGAGATCAAGTTGATGCAGCCCGCCGATTCTTGAAAGAACTCGTTGAAAACGAAGAAAAACTGGTGACGAAGTCGTCGAAAAGTAGATTGCTTGAAAATAGATAAAAGTAATAAATTTGTTGTATTTGATTGATTGATCCCTTCTACATTGCCTCTCGGTACATATTTATACCTGGTACTATGAGTCCTAAACAGACACGATAAAGTATTTCCTAAACAAGTCTTATCTCTAAGGAATAAAAAAAATAATGACTCGTACCAAGGTCGGACTCAAAAGTAAACTATTAAAATATTGGCATAAATATTGCCAGTTTCCTTATCCATTGCTTACGATGAAACCTCTATCGGCACGCTCCTCATCTCTGTAGATTCCATCGGCAAAACCCATCGATAATGATTCAGCTCTGCTTTCCACGTTCTTCAGCTCTGTTTTCCATCGGCAACCATGCCTCTCTCTCCATCGACAACAGCCTTCTGCTCTCATCGGCAAGATCATATTAACTTTCGTCGGCAACCATCTGTTAGCCATACTTTAAAACAAAGTAAGCTTAAAAGCACAACCACTCCCTTGCCGATCGGCACAGTTTTTGGCTTATATTGACACGTGTCAAAAAACGGTGTCAACAGGAACACATCCTTAGTCATTCGTAAGTACTTAAGAATTTTTTTAACCAACGTCCATTGACTCTCACCAGGATTGGCTTGATACCTGCTCGCAACACTTAGAGCATTGGCTACATCTGGACGAGTACATATCATGGCGTACATGATGGAACCAACTGCCGAAGCGTATGGCACCTTACTCATGCGCTTGCGCTTAGCATCAGTGAAAGGACACTGCTTATCACTGTAGCGCACACCATGTGACACATGCAAAAATCCTTTCTTGGATTGTTCCATGTTGAACCTCTTCAACATCTTGTCAATGTAAGTATCCTTGGTTAATCCTATCAGCCTTCTCGACCTATCTCTATAGATCTTAATGCCCAAGATGTATGTTGCTTCTCCTAAATCCTTCATAGAAAAACTATTATTCAGTGAAATCTTTACAGATTGCAACATAGGAATGTCGTTCCCGATTAGTAATATGTCATTCATATACAAGATCAGAAACACAACAGCGCTCCCACTTTCCTTATTGTAAACACAAGGTTCTTCTTCATTCTGACGGAAGCCAAACCCTTTGACGACCTCATCAAAACGAAGATTCCAACTTCGAGATGCTTGCTTTAACCCATAAATAGATTTCTTAAACTTGCATATCTTTCTAGCATTATTAGGATCAACAAAACCTTCGGGCTGTATCATATACATGTCCTCTTCTAAATACCCATTGAGAAAGGCTGTTTTAACATCCATCTGTCATATCTCATAATCGAAATATGCAGCAATTGCTAGAATGATCCGAATAGATTTAAGCATCGCTACCGGCGAGAATGTCTCGTCGTAGTCAACTCCTTGAACTTGCCGAAAACCTTTTGCGACAAGTCGAGCTTTATAGACGTGAACATTTCCATCCATATCCTTCTTCTTCTTAAAGATCCATTTGCTCTCTATGGGTCTAACCCCATCAGGCGGGTCAACCAAGTTCCAAACTTGATTGTCTCCCATGGAATCTATTTCAGATCTCATGGCACTTTGCCATTTCTCGGAATCTGGATCCATCATAGCTTTCGCATAATTTGCAGGTTCGTTATCGTTTAACAATAACAAATTCCCACGCAATGCGCGAAGTCTCGCTGATCTTCATGGTTGTGGTGGTGTGTCCACTGCCATGGGTGTCTCAACTTGCTTTGCTACATTAGCATCACTCGTAGAGTCAGTCCCTACTGGCTCATCTTGAATTTTTTCAAGATACACCTTTTGTCCATTCTTTTCTTTTTTGAGAAACTCTTTCTCTAAGAAAACACCGTTTCGAGTAACAAACACTTTTCCCTCTGACTGGTTATAGACATAATACCCTAAAGTTTCCTTCGGATATCCCACGAAAAAGCACTTGTCCGATTTGGGTGTTAGTTTATCTGATATAAGTCGTTTGACATAAACTTCACAACCCCAAATTTTTAGAAAAGACAAACTGGGACTCTTACCAGTCCACATCTCATATGGTGTCTTAACTACGGACTTAGATGGTACCCTATTCAATGTGAAAGCGGCTGTTTCTAGAGCGTATCCCCAAAATGATAAAGGTAGGTCCGACTGGCTCATCATAGACCGAACCATGTCCAACAAGGTCTGATTACGTCGCTCAGACACGCCGTTTCTCTGAGGCGTTCCGGGTGGCGTAAGCTGTGGAACAATTCCACAACTTTTAAGATGATTGCTAAACTCGTGACTTAGATATTCGCCTCCACGATCAGATCGCAAGGCCTTGATCTTCTTGCCACGTTGATTCTCTACTTCATTCTGAAATTCTTTGAACTTTTTAAATGTTTCAGACTTATGCTTCATTAGGTAGACATATCCATATCTATTAAAGTCATCAGTAAAAGTTATGAAGTATTGAAAACCGCCTCTAGCTGTCGTGCTCATTGGTCCACATACATCAGTATGTACAAGTTCCAACAAGTCAGACGCCCTCTCAGGAAATCCTTTGAATGGCGCCTTGGTCATTTTGCCTAGCATACAAGCCTCGCATGTCTCGTATGATTCAAAATCAATCGAAGTTAGAAAACCATCATCATGGAGCCTCTTCATGCGATTCTCACTTATATGACCCAAACAACAATGCCACATATAGGTAGGACTTAACTCATTAAGCCGAGGCCGTTTAGCACTAACATTACAGACAGGTGCAACATCAAGATTTAAAATAAATAACCCATTCACAATGGATGCAAAAGCCACAAACATGTCATTCTTGGAGATCACGTAACCATTGTCTTTACTCGCATAAGAATAACCATCCTTCATCAAACATGAAGGTGATACAATGTTTCGACTTAAGCTAGGAACAAAATAACAATTATTCAATTCCATAATAAATCTTGATTGCAGGTGAAGTTGCATCGTCCCGACGTTCAACGCAGCAACTCTTGCATTATTGCCCACGCGGAAGTCAACCTCTCCCTTTTTAACGCTTCTACTTCTTATCATTCCCTGCATCGTATTGCAAATATGAGCAACCGATCCGGTATCAAATACCCAGGAATTGATATATGAGTTAGCGAGAAAAATGTCCGTAACATGAACAACAAGGGTACAAGTAGCAGTAATACCTTTACCACTGCCATCCTTCTCTAAGGACGCCAGGTACTCCTTGCAATTCCTTTTCCAGGGACCTTTCCCCTTACAATAAAAGCAGTCTGAATTCGCAGATGGTCCAGCCTTGACAGCAGATGGGTTTGGCTTAGAGATCTCATCTTTAGCCTTGCCCTTCTTCTTCCTTCAAGAATTTTCCTTCCTCTTAAAATGAGGTCGGTTCTGGATCGCCAACACTTGGCTACTGCCGGCACCTTTCTTGATGTCGGCCTCTGCTGTTTTCAGCATGCCACACAGTTCATTCAAGCCCCTCTCCGCTCTATGCATATGGTAGTTCGAGATGAAGTTTCTATAGCTGGCCGGAAGCGATGCAAGAATAAAATCAGTAGCCAACTCTTAGCCAATTGGGAAGCCTAGCTTCTCCAACCTCTGAGTGTAACCAACCATCTTGATTACATGTGGTCCTACTGCTGCGCCCTCTGCAAGCTTGGTTTCCACAAGCGCCTTAGAGACATTGAACCTTTCAGTCCTGGCCTGCGTGCGGAACATCTCCTCAAGCGCCACGATCATATCGTTCGCTGAGTGATTATTATCGAACTGCATCTGCAGATCAGATTCCATGGAAGCAAGCATAAGGCAACTCACTTCAAGATCAGCATCGCATGCTTTTCTGTAAGCGGTTCTTTCGGCAGTAGTGCATTTTCTTCAGGCTCATCTGGTAATGGGGTGTCTAGAATATCTTCCTTTTTCTCAGCCCTGAGAACAATTCTCAGGTTGCGGACCCAATCCGCGTAATTTGTTTCATTCAACTTATCTTTCTCAAGAATTGTACGCAAAGAAAATGGTTGATTGCGAGCGGCCATCTACAACAAAAGTAATGCAAAATACTAAGACAATGTATCCATGATGGAGTAAATTATATCAAATAGAATATACTCCCACTAAAATTAATATCCCTCAATTGATACTTAGTGATTCAAGACCCACAACTAACAAGTCAACTAGTGAGCTTTAGCATCACCGCTAGAAGACATGGTAGATCGGTAAGCAACACCTTGCTAATCATATCTCATATGACTCTTGTTGTTGGGCTAGCATCCCTATGCCGAGCACTCAACCTTTCCATGCTTCAAGATCCCTAACCGTAAGTATTCGATACGAACCTGCCTAGTCGAGGAAAACCAGTGGCACCCTAATTTCATAGACCCACTACCGATTGTACAAGAATTATGACAGTGCAAGGTTTGGGGAAGCATTCAACTTAAACATTGCTGAGGGATCGTTCTACTTCACTACCGCACTCATATGACAAAACATAATAGCATGTGAAAGTAGAACAAATAATGAGAATAACATTCACACATAGTGACATGGTATGGCCTTTTAATGAATGGTGATCTCCATCTCCATCTACTTGCCCATCATGGTGATCTCCATCTCCACGATCCATGTGTGCCATCCTTCTTGTGATTAGTCCTTCAAGAACTATCTTGCCGCAAGCTATACTAATTACATAGTCGCAAGATCACAAGACGGCGCGCAGGCCAATACATCAAATGGCAACACATATGGCTCCAGCCGTGTTGCTTACATGACACGCAGGCCATGAAAAATTACATACATACACATGGGTCATACCAATCACTTCATACCCTGCAAAAACAAGTTAGGCGTAGAACGATTCTATGCGCTACGACAGGTAGCAACGGCGGTCCGAACTATTCGGAGTCCAAACCGGATTACACAGATCGCATCTATGGAATCGCTATGAAAATCTCATCAGACTGATCTCATCAGTCTGAATCCGAACCATTCGGAGTCCCTCTATTTTCACTAGATCAATCCCATTGATCTATGCCCAACATGTGTGGTCTTACGTGTATCACTTAACTCAGGTGGCGGATTAAACCGACCGGTATGAGTACATCGTTACACGGCCACGCAACAAGAGCACGAAAACAGATTGAGTTTTCATCTATCACCCCGTTTCATAAATAGATCTAATCAACATGTGCACCAAACCTAGTAGATCGCATCTACTATTTCTGCATATCAACTATATGCCCAAAATCGAACCTATAACGAGGCAGTAACGGCTTCGATACCACTGTAGGGTTATGAGGGTGCTACGCTAGCCAGAAAACAAAACTTTCTACCTCATAAATCAGGATATACTGCTAGTTACAGGTTACGGGATTACCACTAGACGTGCAGGTGCAGCGGAAGACGACTCGATGTAGTCGTACGCGTCGCAGCAGGCAGTGCAGTTGCGTGGTCGTCTGTCACGTCAATCCCCTCGCGCGGTTCGTCCCAGTGCTCCAGATGCAGCACCTCCGAGGAATCCCACACGTGCAGGGAAGAAGCGATGTGCCTCCGGACTGCTAGGTCCGCGAGGAGCAGAAGACGCGAGCGTGGAGAGGGCGACGGCGGCTGCTAAAGGCGTGTGACCTCCTGGCCGCGCCCCTTCCCCTTGCTTATATAGGTGTCCCCAATGAGCTTACGAGTTGGAGGCCCATTAGTAACTCTAAGCCTTGTCTAATTCGGGTCCAACCCGAATTAGGCTTCCAGCCCCTTGAGCGTGCGACCCTATGGTTCACGCACACATTGACATGGGCCGAGTACTCCTACTCGCCCAATAGTTGACAGCGAGCTCTAGCAAGGCGTGACAACTCCTATGTGCACGCAAAGATTATATCAGACGAACCACTACGACCAAATACAAGTTATTTCTTTTGCCACTCGATATATGGTTCAACTCGTGGGTTAACACTTAACCCAAGCATGGCCATGCATTTGTTGATCCAATCACTTGAGTGATCCAGTGATATCTCTCGCGTAGAGAGGGATAAATTCCATCTTGATTGTCTATGTCTCATAGCATGCTTTTCGACCACCCGAAGACCACCTTTATAACTACCTAGTTACGGAGCAGCGTTTGATAGTCCCTAAGTAGGCCGTTTCATATCTTGAGTATATACCACAATCTCAGGTCTAAGGATATAACATATATGACGTGAATAGGGACTTTTTTATGTCAGGTCAGTCCAGCCTATATGTCTCACATGTGCCCACATTATTAGTTTGACATCTTTATGTCCATGACTTGTGAAACATAGCCATCAACTAATACATGTGCTGGTCTAATATTCAAGTGTGTTCTCACAAGAACGCCGACCAGGGACAACTTTAAAATAACCATTCAAGTAATTGAGTTCCACAAACAATTTACATAATTGCCAATCAATATAAGTTGTCTATAATAGATATTCAATGAATACTTTATCAATCATGGATACAATCGGAATATCATCATCTACATGATTAGCTCTAGGACATATTCCCAATAATGTTTACATGTGATGAATTGATATAGCTTGTGCTACTTCAGATTGCCATGAAAGAGTTGAGAACACGCAAGATCCCATTCACAATCAGGCGATATTTACCAGATGGAAGGTGAGTTCGCGAATTTCAAGAAGCAAACATTTATGTATGATCTGTATTCAATATAAATATAGTTGAAATGTTATTTGCATTGTTATGGCACAGCCACGAGGACTGGAGTGTTGATGAGCTTATTGTGGACGACTCCTGGAAACGTCAAGTTGGTGACGAATAGCACTGTGGTGCTCAGGTCCAAGTCCTATGGCTGCACTCGGGTGCACTGGCTCGGCTGCTGCAGCACCCAAGCACACGTCTACGTGCAAATCTTCTACTGGGTCAGTGAAAATTACAACTAGCGCAGAATTGTGGCTGCAACTATTCTGGAACTGTAATGTTTATGTGACCTTGCCCTTGTACTTTCAATTGTGTTATTGTATCTCTGTCATGTCTGACATAGCAAGGTTAATGATCCTGTTCTAATACTATCAATTGGGACCTGAACCAATAATCTTTACCTAGTATTTAATTATAAAAATTTCGGTCTGCCTCCTGCGTTTCTGTCTGCCTCCCCCTCTCTCGTACGTATTGATGTCCTATATTAGCACGGTGGGAAGTTAAGGACGGTTACAACGCTACAACAACAAGTTACGTTGCCAAATCTATCTATCTATACTATAAAAGAGCGAAGAAATTAAAAGATACACGTTACCTGAAAATTTATACCCATTTTATATTTTAGCCGTTAGATATAACTTAAAATCTTGATTTAAGAGGTATTAGGCCTTCTTGCTTTTTCACAGGTGGGCCACCCTGTAAGATGTAAGATTTGTTTGCGTTTTTTACGTTGAATTTTCTAGCCGATGATATTTTTTGTTTTGCTATAACCCAGTCGCCTGGGTTTTTAAGAAAAAAACCAGGCGACGTCCTCCATCCTTGGATGAGCATCCAATGGTGGGAGTTGTTGTCTGTGCATGTTCCTATCTGTGCGTACGGAGCATTCCACAACGGGTCCGCGAATGAAACCACAAACCCAACCCAGGCAGCTACCGGGCCCGTCGAACCTTAACGGTCACATGAACCGAAACCCGTTAACTAAAGTTGCTGCTCATTTGGGCCAAAATCCAACAATTGGCCCAATTAAAGCATAATGAACTTCGAACAAATACGCCACTGCAATCTTACAGCAAGGGCGAATCTTGAGTGCATATAGTTACAAAACACAAATATAAAAACTGCACATTTCAAATAGTGCAAATACTACTTGTTGTCAATGCAATTATACCGTATATATAAATAATTACAAGATCCAGCTCATGCGTGTGGAGCCTGAGGCCACTGTTATGCAAATCTGCGGCTATCTTCTCCCACACCTTGCTCTTGCCATCGAGAGAAGTCTCAAGCATTAGTGGACTGTAATGTACAAAACATACCTTGAGCATTCCTCAAGCATTAGTGGACTGTAATGTACAAAACATACCTTGAGCATTC
>CM041630.1:27031058-27051887 GCA_023333625.1 Bothriochloa decipiens
CTCATTTCGCAAAATCCCCCATTCCCAGTGCCACAACTACCATGCATGCCGTCCGAGCAACCAACCATGACGACAACCAAAACCACCGCAGCCATGGGGAATTCCTACCACCCACAACAAAGTAGACAAGTGACCTGACAAAAAAGTCCAAAAACAGAAGTAATGACGCCACCTAGCTCTCGTCGGCCGTGAAGAAATGAACACCACATCCATGGCCGCGAAGAGATGTATGCATGACAACACGGAACAGAGCACGGCATCAAAGGAACACCACAACCACCGCTGCAACAACTCCTCATCCCCTCTTCCATTTCCTCTCCCCATATCCTAAATCAAGGAACCGACAGTATCCCAAAACATATATGCAACGGATCCCCCATTTCGGTCAATCATCCATCACAAAAGACAAATCCCCCGCTGTTGGGTGGAGAAATCACACACACATATATGATGAATACAATATGCTGGTTGCAATTATATTTTATTCTGAATCTATCTATACAACTCGAGGGGGTATTTATAGGGGCCCCTCGACTCCGCGATTACATGAAAATTATAAAACTTTATTGCAAACATCTCTTGCAATTAGCTAGGAAGTCTATTGACGAAGCTATGGAACATACTTCGCCTTTCCTTCACACCCATTCTGAACGACTTCAGTCTTCATGTGATTTTCTCGCCCTGGCGAAAGGTTATGATCGCTTCTCCGAGCGAAGTTAAAATGTTGGCTTCGCTAGGTGTCGTGCGAAGCCAAATCCGAAGTATTGACTTCGCTGATCGTTGAGTGAAGCCAAGTTCCAGGCGAAGCCGCGTGCCAACCCATAGCCTGAAGAAATGAAAATTGAGAAGCGAAGCCCGAAGATAATCAAGCAAAGTTATTATGTCACCTTCGCTACGTTTATCTCAATATACTTGGTCCGACATATATATTGTACTCCAAAGTTTGGACGAAGGGTTTTCATGTCAAAGTTGTTCCCCAACAGCAGCCCCTCGCGGGCAAAGGCCTACTCCAAAGGTATGAATCCCATGAAGTTCGAATAAACTTTGCTTGGTAAACGCCGTCCAAACTTTGGAGTTGGCCGTTGTTCATATTATTTTTTGAAAATACAACGGCTAGTTTGACCGTTTAGGTGACAGCTGTTATCTTTGACTAGAAGTGGCTATAAATAGCGATGCCCCCCTGAGGCTGTCATCTTCGAAATAGGGGAGACGCTGGCAAAATTTTTCTTCGAATGAAGAATTTGAGATAGATTTTTCCACTTCCCCGCTTTCTAGGCGACTGGTGTTTTAAGCTTATTTTCTTCTGACTGCATCAGCGGAGTTTGTTTGCCGACTTCGTTCGAGATGTCTTCTGAAGATTTGCAAGATCGGATTCGGTCCCAGGAGAGTGACAGAGTTGATGAAGATAAGTCTCATCCGGATTCAGATGATGAAAACTTAGAGAATGTTGATGCTTCGGTTGAAGATTTAGTTAGGGATGATGAGGGTTATATGTTGACCTTCGGCAGAAGTCTGTTTGACAAGAGCTGCCTTGATGAAATGGTAAGGCTATGAGTTCTTGATCGTGACCTCGTCAGAATTCCCGATGCTGATGAAACTAACCCTCGACCTCATTTTGATGAATGTATTGTTTATCGTGACCTTTTCACTGCTGGGCTTCGGTTTCCATGCCGAGATTTTCTTGAGGATGTGTTAAAGGCCTTCAACATACAGATGCATCATTTGACACCTAACGGAGTGGTTAGGTTGTCACAATTTATTTGGGCAGTGAGATCTTTAGAAGCCAACGACATCATTGTTGCTTTTTGTGAGCTGTTTGAGATGCATACTCAGTATAAGATATTTATGCTTGATGGGCGCTTGATTACTAAGCATTTTGCTTGCTGTAGTTTTAAGACAGCTCGTAATGCTGTTCAGATTTCTCTTGCTACAAAGAACAAGTGGGGCGTTGGTGACTGATCCAGGTACTGGTTTTATCATAAGGTGCCAATGGTTGAGGAAAGGGATTCTGCTACAAAAAGGATGGTGAAGAAGTATCCTTTGGCTACAAAAATGGTTATTGAAAGATTTATGTGTACTCCTTCCTTTCCTCCTACTATGATTTCCAAGACTACAGTAAAGGCTTTCAAGGCTACAGCTTCGCTACAATGCGCCTGTGATATCATTGAAGAGTATGCTGTAGCTAGAGTTTGGCCATTGAAGAAAGGGTGGACTTTCTCGCGCTTCTATCCTAAACAAATTCGTGGCATTAACTACAAGTTTCCTGACAATGATTTTTGTCGTCCGAGGACATTTGCTTCGGATGAGGAATTTGTGAAGTCTGTTGAAAACAGGGCAGATGATTTACTTGGTAAATATGTGAAGAGCAAAAAGGATAATATAGATAAGATTATTGGTTTAGAATGTAAGCGCTTGAATAGGGTTTTCGAGGTTGCTAAGGTTGAATATCATGAGAGACCTCCTCCTGCTTACAGTCCTGAGAAGAAACAAGACCGAAAGAAGGAGACTGTTGTTCAGGCAAAGGGAAAGCGTAAGGCTGCTGAAGGTGCAACCAAGGTTGTTGCGAAGAAGGTCAAGAAGAATAACAGTCCTGCTGTTCTTCTTGATAGCGAAGAACTTGATGCTATCCTTGATCAAACTTTGGATATTGAAGGGAATATTGTTTCTGATGTTGGTGCTGGTGGCGAAAGTGGTGTTGAGGCTGTCGGAGGTGGTGGTGACGGTGGTGATGTTGTTTTTCCTGTTTCTGAAGATATTGAGAATGAGGTGAGAAAAATTTGTATGACTTTCTCTTCTAGTGGTTTGGCTCCACTATTACTTACTCCACTTAATGAAAACTTACGGAATTTGCAAGCTCATGGTGCTTCTGCCAGTGGTTTTGGCGAAGCTAGTGCGGGAGTTAGCTTGGTCTCTGAGAAAGGGACTCAAGTTATGGATTTTCAGAAAGCTGCTGGGTCGACTTCGCTAAAGTTTGGCTCTGAGGTTCCTATCGCTGAATCTCATCATGAGAATGTTGATGCTAGGAAGACTACTTCGCTTGAAGACCTTGCAACAGTCGGGGTTGGCGAAGTTGGTGTTCCAAAAGCGGCGAGAAATGACTCTAGAGTTTATTCTCTTAATCTTGAGGAAAGTGATGAAGAAGTTTTCGATGATGTGGTTAATGAAGAGAGGTTCGTGAGCTTGTCGAGCTCCACTATTCATGTTGAGACTGGTCAGAAGGTTGATTGTAGTTTGGGAGAACGTGTTTCTACTGGTGAGTATTGTGCCCTCGTGTTTCCTTTTTACTTGAAATGTCTTCTCTTGCTAAGTTTTGATTTCTATTTTTACAGAAACTATGTTTTCTCATGCGCCATCTTCTTCCTAGAAGAATGTTGATTTTGGCAAGATGAAGAATGTTGAACAAGATCCTACAACTCCTGTTGCCCCTGCTGTTGACGGAGGGGAAATTTCTGATGCGCTCAAGCGGGGCTTGGAGTTCTACCAAGATAGGCCTTGATTGTTTCAAGTTTATAGGTATCGGGGCTGATAAACTTCAGATGATGCCTCACACTTCTATGGTTCAGCTATCAAAGTGTATAGATGAGGCTTTCACTGTCCCGGATGTGGAGCTTGAGATATCAAAGAAGCCTTTGCTCGAAGTTGCTGATGCTGGTTTGTCTATGATGTATAAAGGTTCTATCTTAATGAGAGGGTTGTAAATGGGTTTAGAAGAGAAGGAAAAAGATTTTGCTCTTCATAAACGCGACTATCAAGTTGAGAATGAGAATCTGAAGAAACAACTTGCCGAGAAAGAAAAGGAAAAAGCTGATGCTGTAGATGCTCACAATGCTTTGGAGGGCAGACTTATCAGTGCTCTTGCTCGAGTTGAGAAAAGAGAGAATGATCTAAAGAAGATTATGGAGGAGAATGAAAAGTTGAAGGAAGGTATGCGTCGTGTTGAGAAAAAGTTGCAGGAACAGGACAAGTCCTTCTTCGACAATTGCAATCGGATTTGGGAGCTTTGTTTTGAATGCTATGACAAGTTTGGAGCTCGCCCTGAGGAAAAATATTGGGAGCTTGGTGATCGTGATAGCTTCTTCAGTTGGCTTTGTCACCAATATGAAGATTTGTCCCAGGTTACTGAGACCACAGTTGATATTGGGGTATATTACTCTACTCGTGCTTTGTTTCATTTGATAAAACAAAGTCAAGATCCTTTGTTTGCACAACTTTGTGATGCCAACTATAAGTTTCCTTCTGTGAATGAACTTACCAATGTGACGAAGGCTACACAAATATTGTGTAACAAGTATCTTGAGCAATATTGGAGGTCAGGTGGTCGGGCCTATTGCTTTGATAAAGCTAGAGAGAAATTACAGAAGGTAAATTTTACACTTAGTTGTTTTTGTTTCTTATTGTATTTCATATCTAACTTTTTTCTCTTTTTATGTTAGCAAATTGCAAAAGAAGCGGAGGCTGCCCGGAGGGAGGCGGAAAGAGCCGCAAAGAGGGAGGCCGATGCTGGAGGTCAAAGTGGTGCTGGACCTAGCAATGTTAGTGGTGGTCGACCTTAGGTTTTGGTTATCGTTTTTCTTTGGTGAGATGAGAGGGTTTCAAAATACAATGGTTCACAGTTAACATCTTTGTAAGATATACACTTGGAAGTTGTTTGACTATTTTGTCCGTCCTGCGCAGGTTCCTCATGCTGAGCCTGTGCAGGATGACGAAGACATCATTCCGTTGTTAATATGTAAAGATGACTTCGTTTTCGAGCCTGCCGAGTTTTATGATTTTTGTGTAGAGTGTGATGGCTGTGATGTCGATGATTTCCTTGCTCGTAAGTTTTGTTCTTATTATTTTAAACTTAAACTTTTTGGTGATTCTATCTCATAAATTTTTTATAGATGTGAATAAACGATGGTAATATCAGGCCTCCTAATTGCTGAGTTTTTGATTTTACAGACTTTGCACAGGTAAAAATTTAATGTTTGAAGTTTACTTTTCTTCTGCGGTTGGACTCTTATTTTCTAACTTCTTTTTTATAGTCGTCTGAGTCAAGTACTTCGCCGGCGAACGTTTGTGAGGACTGTTTACGCTGTGAAGCGGATGAAATTATTAACGAAGTTGTGAGCGACGTACTTGGTGATGCTGCCAAAGTAGTTAGTTCTTAAGATGACTGACTTTGTAAAGACATTTTGTTTATAATTGGATAAGTTGTATTGTAGACATTTTGTTGTATTGCGAAGTTTGTGAGTTTTCCTTCGCTTGTATGAATGGGTACAGAATAGATACTTTGAATTAAGTTGTGTATGTACTTTGCTTAGTAACATGTAATCGAGAAATTTACCTTCTTTTTCGTTCGAAGTAGACACGTGTACTTCGCTCGGAGGTTTGAAATATCTTATTTTTGGAGAAAAGAAATCGAGAAATTTGCCTTAGCAAATTTTGAAATACCGTTCCTTCTTTTCCGTTCGAAGTGGACACGTACGCTTCGCTTGGACACTTGAAACATTTTCTTCGCTAGGACACTTGAAACATTTTCTTCGCTTGAACACTTGAAACATTTTCTCCTTAGTTGAGATATTTGCCTTAGCAAATTTTCAAAACGCCGTCCCTTCTTTTTCGTGCGAAGTAGACACGTACGTTTCCTTAGAAGCTGAAAATATTTCACCTTAGTGAAATAATATCAAAAATTTTGCCTTAGCAAATTTTGAAACACCGTCCCTTCTTTTTCATGCGAAGTAGACACGTACGCTTCCTTAGAAGCTAAAAATATTTTACCTTAGTGAAATAAAGTCAAAAAATTTGCCTTAGCAAATTTTGAAATGATGTCCCTTCTTTTTCGTGCGAAGTGGACGCGTACGCTTTCTTAGAAGCTGAAAATATTTCACCTTAGTGAAATAAAGTTAAAAAATTTGCCTTAGCAAATTTTGAAACGTCGTCCCTTCTTTTTCGTGCGAAGTAGACGCGTACGCTTCCTTAGAAGCTGAAAACATTTCACCTTAGTGAAATAAAGTCAAAAAATTTGCCTTAGCAAATTTTGAACCACCGTCTTTTCTTTTTCGTGCGAAGTGGATGCGTACGCTTCCTTAAAAGCTGAAAACATTTCACCTTAGTAAAATAAAGTCAAAAAATTTACCTTAGCAAATTTTGAAACGTCATCCCTTCTTTTTCGTGCGAAGTAGACGCGTACACTTCGCTTGAAAGCTTAAAACACTTTTGTCTTATTGAAATAAAGTCGAAAATTAGCTCTTGGATAAGTTAGCATTTTTTAGATTTAATAAAATATTGATGCTAACTTAGTTTTGCAAAATTTATGCCGATATGGGAGTATATATTGGATATACTCTTCAGCATTTTGTACTTTTAGTTGTGCGATGTAGAGACATATCTTTGGGGAAACTACTTTTTCATTTATATTTCATGAGGTTTACAAAGAGACTGCTTCGTTAAAAAACCACTCACCCTACGAAGGGTTTCCCCTGAGTAGAAAAAGAGTGCAGCTCAGTTAGGAATGTAAACTTGCTTGTAAAGAGAATTTCTACTTCTATTTCTGTTGAAAGGTAGACAAATCTTGCAATCTTGCTTATAGATAATACTTGCGGAGTGCTTTTATGTTCCAAGTGTAACTGAATTTCTCACCTTTCAGATTTGCTAGATGATACGCACCTTCTTTGTTTGTTCTTATGATGATGAAAGGACCTTCCCACTTTTGTTGGAATTTTTCCACTGTGTATTCATCTCTTTTTATTTTCAGGGCAAAAACTCCTGGTGCTAACTCTCTTGGCTTGACTTTTTTGTTGTACCACTTCTGTATTTCAAGTTGGTACTTCTTGATATTCTCAAGTGCTTCATTTCTTTCTTCTTCAAGTAAATCTTTGCTTGTTACTTGATCCTCTTCTGTGATTATTTGAATGTTTGTTCTTGGGCCTTCATATTTTATTTCTTCGAGGGTCATTGCTTCATCTCCGTAAAGTAACTTGAATGGAGAAAAATCTGTTGGCCTTGGCTTCGATGTGTTATGAGACCAGATTACTTTTGGTAATTCATCGACCCATTTTCCTTTTTTTAGATTTGTTAAGCACTTTGAAATTCCTGTGCAGATTATCCTATTTGCTCTTTTGACTGCTCCGTTGGACTGTGGGTGCCTTACGGATGCGAAACAGAGTTTGATTCCCATTGAGAGGCAGTATTCTCTGAAGTCTTCGCTATCAAATTGGGTTCCATTATCTACTGTGATGTGTCTTGAAACTCCAAATCTCATATGATGTTTTGCCATAGGAAGTTTTTCATTGCATGAGAAGACATGTCTGTGATTGGCTTCACCTCAATCCACTTGGTGAAATATTCAACTACAACTATTACGTATTGGTAGTTTCCTTGAGCCGGAGGTAACTTTTCAACTATGTCGATCCCCCATATTGCCAGTGGCCAAGTTGGTTCAATTGGTTGTAAGTTTGTTTCTGGTGCATTGACTTTACTTCCTGCCATTTGGTAATTATGACATGTCCGAATGATTTCTTTGCTGTCACTTTGGGCAATTGGCCAGAAAAATCCTTGTCTGAAAGCTTTCCCAACTATTGATCTAACCCCAGCGTGACATCCGCAAATTTACTCATGTATTTCTTTGAACAAGTTTTTACCATCTTCTCTTAAGATGCATTTTAGTAGTGGTTGGCAAACTTCTTTCTTGTATAATTCTTTGTTGATGATTTTATAATTTCTGGTCTTTTGTTTCATTCTTATTTTATCAATCTTGTTTTCTGACTTGTAAAATCTTTTGAGGAATGCCATGATTGGAGCTCTCTAGTCTTCGCTTTCTATGATGTGTACTTCTTTCGGTTGTTCGACTTTTATTTTTGTTGAGGCTTCGGTGATAGTTTGGAAGAATGCTTCTGGTGGTAACTCTAACTTTTGGGCAGTGGCTTTTGCAATTTCGTCCGCATCTGTGTTATCATTTCTTGAGATACTTTTTACTATGAATCCGGTGAAGTGTTTTTCTTGATCCCTTAATAGTTGAAGATACTTTGCTAGCTCAGGATCTCTTGCTTTGTAATTTTTCTTTATATGTCCAGCCACAACTTGAGAATCTATCTTGATTATTAGCTTTTGGATTCCCATTGCTCTTGCTTTGCGAAGTCCCAACAATACTGCCTCATATTCTGCAATGTTGTTGGTGCATTGAAAAACTAGTCATGCTGTGTATTTGAGTTTGATTCCATAAGATGAGGTTATGATTGTTGCTGCTCCTGCGCCGGCGAAGCCCCAAGCGCCGTCACAATAGATTATCCATTCTGGTTGCTCCATTCTTTCTTGATTGTACTTTGAAGGTGTCTAATCTATTACGAAGTCTGCCAATACTTGAGATTTGATTGTTGTTCTTTTCTCAAATTTGATGAAGTATTAGGATAATTCTGCAGCCCATTTTCTCAATCTCCCTGAGGACTTGTAGCCTTGTAGCACTTCTTTGAGGGGTTGATTTGTTGGCACTCTTATTTTGTGTGCTTGAAAGTAGTGTTTTAGCTTTTTGGATGCCATAAGTACTGTATACGCAATTTTCTTGATTTTTGAATAGAAAATTTTTGATCCAGACAGAGCTTCGGATGCAAAGTATACTGGTACTTGTCTTGTTGAGTGCTCATTTTATTCTTCTTGTATCAGTACTGCACTTACTGTACTATCATTTGCTGATACATATAGTAGAAAATCTGTCGTTGCATCAGGTGTTGCCAAAGTTGTGGGATTGGATAGATGCTTTTTTATTTCTTTGAAAGCTTCTTGCTGTGCAGGACCCCAGCTGAATTTTTCCTTTTTCCCTTTTAGTGCTTGAAATATTAGGAGGCTTCGCTCAGCTGATTTGGATATAAATTTGTTCAGCGAAGCTAATCTTCCTATCAGCTTTTGGATGTTCTTGATGTTTCTTGGCACTTACATGTTTAGTATTGCCTTCACCTTCTCTGGATTCGGGTCGATTCCTTTTGCGGATACGATGCACTCTAAAATTTTGCCTGTTTGAACTCCAAATGTGCATTTTTGTGGGTTCAACTTTAAGTTTGTTTTTCTGAGGTTTGAGAAGGTTTCTTGTAAGTTTTTGACATGGTCTTCTCTTTTCTTGCTCTTGACTACCAAGTCATCAACATACGCAAGCAAATTTCTTGGTATTTGATCTTTGAGAACTGTGGATGTCATTCTGATAAAAGTTGTTCCTGTGTTGCAAAGCCCCTCGGCCATTCTTTGGAAACAGTAAGTTCCGAATGGTGTAATGAAACTTGTGTACTCTTCATCTTTTTTTCATCCAAATCTGATGGTAGCCTGAATAGCAGTCAAGAAAACTGAGCATTTCACTTCCTGCTGCCTGATCTACCAAAGTGTCTATTCTTGGTAGTGGAAAGTTGTCTTTTGGGCACGCTTTGTTGAGATCTGTGAAGTCTATGCACATTCTTCACTTTTTTTCTTCTACACCATGACTATGTTTGCAAGCCAAGTTGTGAATTGGACTTCTCTTATGACTTTTGCATCTAACAATCTTTAGACTTTGGCTTTTGCAGCTTGTGTTCTGTCTTCTGATAACTTTCTGAGTTTTTGCTTTTTGGCCTGAAGTTTGGGTCGATGTTTAACTTGTGTTCTATAACATCCCTGCTTACTCCTCCTAAGTCTTGTGCAAACCAGGCGAAGATAGCCTTGTTACTTCGCAAGACTTGTATTATCTTTTCTTCTTCCTCTTTTCTTCTTCCTCTTTTGATAGATTTGTGCCGATGATAACTTGTCTTTCTGGCACCATTGGGTCGATTGGTACTTTCTTTGTGTCTTCGCAAGGCTTCGCTTTTTCTTGTGTCTTTGTGTTTTCAGTTTCAAGCTCATCATCTTCTTCTTCTTGTATCACGTGGATGCTTTTGAAAGCTGGGCTTGCATCTCTTTCTATGTTTCTTGCCTCAGTTTGATCGCCGAAGACGATTATGATGCCATTGACTGCTGGCATCTTCATGCATAAGTATGGGTAGCTTACTATGGCTTCAAAAGCATTTAAACTTCCCCTTCCAAAGATTGCATTGTACTGGCTGTGCATTTCGACAATATCAAATGCTATTTGCTATGTTCTCGTATTATTCACTGTTCCGAATGAGACTGGCAAGACAATTCTGCCGACAGAGTTTATTTTCTTTCCACCGAAGCCAACTAATGGGTGCTTGGCTCTTCCCAAAGTTTTTCTGTCAATTTGCATTGCATCTAAAGTTCTTGTGAATATGATATCTGCTGAGCTGCCACCATCTATCAGAATTTTTGTTACTGCCCAACCTTTAATATTTGCTTCTATGGCCATTGCGTCCATATGAGGGTAATCTTTGAGTTTGAGATCTTGTTCTGAGAATGTGATTGGCATGTGGGACGATCTTATTTTCTTGAATGGACCTTCGACTGCTATGGAGTTTACTCTTCTGAAATAATTTCTTCTTTCGTTTCTTGAATCAAGCTCCATGCTGTTCCTCCGAAGATTGTCATAATTCCTCCTTTACTTGGGATGACTGCATTCCCGTTGTTTGTTGACGCTTCGGGCATGTTGTTGTTGTATTAAATTTGGTGGTTGCTATTTGCTACTGAGCTTTCAGGGTGGAAACTTTGCTGCTGACTTGGGCCCCATTGATTTTACGGGCATGCTGCTAGCGGTTGGCAATTATAGATTGGCAGAGATAGTGGCAACATGTGCTGAGGGTAAGTTATTGGCAAGTAACTTGTTCTTTGGGAAGCTAAATGATTGACAACCTTCAACTGCGAAGATGCTCTATTTTCTTCTTGTAGTTCTTCAATGCTTTTCTTTACTCTTGGGCACATCTTTGATGTGTAACCAGCCCATTTGCCATGTATGATGCAATACATTTCTCCGGGCCTCAAAATTTTTCTTTCAAAGTTTCTGCTTTAGTTGTTATAATTTGCCCTTTGCTGGAAGTTTTCCTTGTAACTTCTGTTATTTTGAAAATTTCTTTGGTTGTTTGATCTTGGACCTTGACCGGCAGCTTCGCTCGTGTTGTTGATGTGATTTATCCTCTGAAATGGTCTTCGCTCAGTATTTATTCTTGGACGTTGGGAATTGTTGTTTGATCTTAACATGTTTCTTTCTCCGTTCTCTTCTTCTATTCTTTTTCTGTAGTCTTCGTTGGACTCACAGTATTTTTTCATTTCTTCATATAACTTTTCCACTGTGGTTGGTCTCTCCCTTTTGAAGTGTGATGAAAGTTCGCCTGCTCGTAGTCCTTTGATTGCTGCTATGATGACAACTTCGTCTGGTATGTTTGATATTTGAGCTTTTGTTTGTATAAATGTTTTATAATATTAGCTCAACGGTTCTTTTGGTTGCTGCTTGATGTTGAAAAGATCATCGCTGGTGAGTTCGACTCTTTGTAAGCCTTGAAAATCTAGGAGCAAAGTTGTACGAAGTTGATCCCAGAATTTGATTGACCATGGTTTTAGCGAAGAGTACCAATGCTGCGCTGGTCCTCTTACTGCCATGATGAGCGACTTCGTTAGAGTGTTCACATCTCCCCCGCTTGATGCTACTGCTGCTTCAAAGCTCATAAGAAATTGTCCTGGGTCGGACATGCCATTGTAGGTTGGATGATATTGAATTTAAAACCTGCTGGCCACTTTGCTAGCTAAATGTCAATTGACAGGGGCAACTCTGTATCAATTGTTCCTATTTGACTTTGGTTTTCTTTACTGTTGGTGTTTTTACTTGCTGAGTTTGGATCTTGAATTATGACTTCGCTTTCATTTTCTATTTCGTTATTGATCTTTCTTAGTTCAGCCTCTGCTTCTGTGATTTTTTGCCTTAAAGACTTTTCTCTTGTCTTCGCTTTTGCTTCCTCCAGCTGTTTTTTCTTGACGATAAGTTGCTCTCGAGTTCTTTGAGTCTTCTTTCTTCGTTCTGAATTTCTTCATCTTCTTGTAAGCGTCTGTTTTCTGTTTCTGTCTCATCTTCCAAAAGTGGGTCTTTGTCTTGATTTAAATTGTCTCTAGCCGAAGTTGCTTTTTTGCTGAGTCTTGCCATTTTGCGTCCGCGTGGTAGTCGTGGGTGTCTTCGATCACACAAACGGACGGCGCCAGATGTTGGGTGGAGAAATCACACACACATATATAATGAATACAATATGCTGGTTGCAATTATATTTTATTCTAAATCTATCTTTACAACTCGAGGGGGTATTTATAGGGGCCCCTCGACTCCACGGTTACATGAAAATATAAAACTTTATTGCAAAAATCTCTTGCAATCAGCTAGGAAGTCTATTGACGAAGCTGTGGAACATACTTCGCCTTTCCTTCATGCCCATTCCGAATGACTTCAGTCTTCATATGATTTTCTCGCCTTGGCGAAAGGTTATGATTGCTTCTTCGAGCTAAGTTAAAATGTTGGCTTCGCTAGGTGTCGTGCGAAGCCAAATCCGAAGTATTGACTTCGCTGATCGTTGAGCGAAGCCAAGTTTCAGGCGAAGCCGCTTGCCAACCCATAACCTGAAGAAATGAAAATCGAGAAGCGAAGTCCGAAGATAATCAAGCGAAGTCATTATGCCGTCTTCGCTATGTTTATCTCAAGATACTTGGTTCGACATCTATATTGTACTCCAAAGTTTGGATGAAGGGTTTTCATGTCAAAGTTGTTCCTCAACACCCGCTCATACATGAAATCGAGCCAGATCTGGAAGAAAAGCCTCCAAACAAATGAGCTCAAATTGAGGGAGAGGAAGCCATGACTGAGTACCTGACAACATCGACGAGGAAGCACCTCCGGCGGGCCTCCAAAACGGCGAGGGAGAACCTCTGGCGGGCCTCGACGGAGAGAAGCACCGTAATCGTCCGAGCAATCTCCACCTCCGCCATGGACAGCGCCAGAGAAATTGCCCCCCCTCCTTTCCTGTCCAGTGTTGTGCCCGGATTGGGATAAGCGGGTGCCTGTTGACTGTCGGAAGCGGTAGCTGATTTGGTTACAACGTGGACCCGATACAAGGTCGACCCGACAGACACGCATGCATTGCCTGGATGCCCGTGACCGTGTATTGCTCCGCTCAACCACGCACGCGACGCGTGTCGCCTGGACAAAACAGCAAATCCCTGGCGACCACAAGATAGGAAAAGTGTTTTTGTTCACCAAGAAAAATAACCCGTGTGCCTATACTCACACGCCGGGACCGAGAGATACAACGTGTCCTAATAATACGTCAAAACTTACGGTCTCATCATGTCGTGTCTCATCGTGACTCAAGTCATGATTGCCATGGAGCCCTTGTGTAGTACACAATATATATTCGTCAAGCACCGATATGTGCGACTAGGATCAATCCTGGATGGTCGGCGGCGCGCGGCGAGCGCGAGGGAGACGTCGGCGCCATCCGGGAGGTCGGTGTCGTCTGAGACGCGCGTGCACGGCGGTGCGGAAGATGGCCCATGACGGCGCCATGGCCATGGCTGGACCGCTGGAAACTAGGGAGGGGATCGGGATCGTTCCTGGCTGCCATCTCTTGGGCCGCCACGGCGACCATCATGTTATCTCCACCAGATGCTTTTGCATGCATGGCTTCTCAACACGCCTACCGCAGCTTCACATGACGGGCACGCATCTGCTGCGCATCGAGGGTTACTCTGTCGCCGCCGCCGAGCGAGGCGAGTTCGTCGCGCATGTTCAGCGGCGCCGGCCACAAAGTGGTGGCTGCGCTTCTACCCCGGCCAACGGCTACCACGACAGCCAATGCAATGCTTCGCCAACGGCTACGAGTACGAGGCATACGTAGCTGGACGGCTCCGGTCACCGCCGTAGTCAGCTATACAGCGTCGGGCCGCAGGGCTGCCAACAGCCAACCACAAGCACCGTACGGGCGTCCTGGTCAGTGCTCACGCCGGAGGTTGATTTATTCTTGCTTTGCATGCGCGCATGCATGTCAATCTTCTTTTCACTATTCCTTGTCTGTTAGCTCCCATAGCGACCTAGAGCTCCGCTCGTGGACGCTGCTAGTTCCACGGCTGCGCGCACCAGGCTGCGGCTGACCGTTCGTGGCCCGGTCGTGGCCGTGCACTCTTGCACACTATTTCATTGCATGGTGTCTCATAGTTTAATGTGAGTTGATTGAATTGGTTAGTAGCACTTGGATTAGAACTCAGTTCACGTAAATAACGATAGCTGATGAGTTGATTGGCCACATCTGTTTATGCATGCTTGTTCTAAAACTGTGTCGGTCTTTTTTTTAAACAAAAAATGTGTCAGTAGGTCATATTAATTGTTCAGAAGCTCATGTTTACCTTATATGTATCTTCACCTTGTCGACAGCTTTCTTTTAACATGAAATTTTCATAATTTATCACCGCTGAGTAGAGCCAATTGCCAAGACTTTAATCCACTATATATTATCATATCATTTTAGGGATTCCCAATTTAACATATTTTATTAATTTATAAATTGGCCTATTTTGCGGAAGAAAAATAGTACAAGAAATAGATTATTAGAAATATGAGAAACTCCAATGCAAAGTTGAGTCTTCTAAACTAGATCAGCCTTCCCAGTTGGCCTTGCCGAGCTAGCCCCTCCTTGCTGAGATGTAAATATTTTATTATTTTAGTCCAATTAATTACAAAAAATATATTTTACAAAAAATAGACAAAATATATACATGTACAAAGTTGCCCAAAAAACAAGGAAAATGACAAGGACAATAGAACTAGAAAAATAATAATAAGGAAGAAAACCACAATTGCTGTGTCTAATAATAACTTTACCTGAATGATATGGAATTCTACTCTAATGACGCAACACGTAAAATATAAATTAACGAAGGAATCAAAATTATACGATGCAATATATAGAAATGGAAAAAAATAAAAAATAAATTTAAATACAACAAAACTTATACATGTACAAATACCCAAAAATATTGGTTTCAAAGGTTTTAGAAAAACATTAAAATACTAGGATAACAAGAAGATAACACCAAGCAAGCAAGAAAATGATAAAAAATACAAATATATTTTAAGTTGCAAGCCAAGATATCAACAAGATCACGGTAACAACGGTGTACACCGTAACAACCGAATCTATGTTCTAACAAGTGAGACTTGAGAGAAGCTAATTTGTGTACAGAATGTAGTTGGGAGACAACAATGTGTGGGTAGTGGGCTAAATAAATGTGTCAAATACATGTTTCAAAATTTTCCACTTGAGTAGTAGAGCGTAGCTAGATTGAGTTGTTACTAAAAAAACAACTAGAAACAACAACAATTATAAGGATGTGTTTTTAGAGAATGGTTTGGAGTGCCTCTCGAGTGTATTTACAATGACTTTGACTATAAATAAAATCGTTTTTGCTTTGTAAATTATCTTTTAGCCATGATATAATTGGTGATTGTAGCATGCGGTATGTGGGAGACATGCATTAGCATCACCAGCGGGATGAAACAAGTGGTTGTGGCAACCGCAAGGACTACTACTTGACCGTTGGTGCTTGACATGTTCAAATTTGCCTGTAGACACGTATAAAATATCATGATCCTGGTGCAATGCATCGGGAGTAAAGTATTTGGAAACTAATCTTAGTGTTGTCCTTGGTTTAGCTTGATAGACATATCTATATAATGATTAAAAAGCAATGGTTTTAGGTAATTTTGAAGACATTTTCCCTGCAACAAGACATGAGTATGCACCACTTGTGTAGGAACTATGGAAAGATAATGGCATTCAAGCTACATATAGAAGAATACACTAGCTTTCATTGCTATGGTGGTAGAATGAATTTATGTTTTCTAAATTAGAATTCGTTGATATGTAATCTTATTACAGGCCTACATTCTCTTTTCTTAGATATATTTTTGAAAAGTGTGATTTGTTACGTAGTAAATATATTTAATTTTATTTAAAATTACATGTAATCTGTTAACGTGTAAAACCAAATAGGTGTGAGTGCCAAAGGTGCACATGTTCTGTTTTTATTTCAGTCGAGAAATTTCCTGTTAGTAGCAGCGAGTTTTTACATTTTCCTATAATGAGTGTCTAAAAAAAATTGATACACAATTTATGAAAAAAATATACATATGTGTCATGTACTGTCTCGTTGAGCTGTATACATTGTTGCCTAACACAAACAGTAAGAATGTTATTAAAATAAATATTTATAAATCAAAACTTTAAATATCCTATATTATATGGTTTTTTACATAAAAATAAAACATTGCCTATTACAACCAGAACACGAATGTGTCGAATAAAATTATAAAAATTAAATACTAATATAAATACTTCAAAAAATATAAAAAAATTGTGTAAAACAAAACTTACATATACAAGGATCAAAAAATGTGAAATTAACAAAATTAAAATACTAGGATGAAATGATAACGTCAAGCAAGTTAGAAATTAAAACAGCAAATAAAAAGAATAAATATCTTTTAGGCACATGCGTGTCGCACGTGCATATTAACTAGTATAGAAAAGGAGTGAGAAAGATAATAGAAAGAAATATAATGTAAAAAAGAAAGAAAAAAGTGGAAGGACCCTAGTAGTTTTTGAAATATATCAGGGTTCCCGATGTAAAATTTTAGAAATCTGGTAAAATTAAAAAACATAAAAAATACTAAACCAGCATTTTTAGTTTCATGAAAATGAGATCTATCCATATATGTTATGATTCTTGTTACATTATGCTTTGTTTATAGGTGTGCTAAATTATCCTTGTGTATGTTGCATGCATATAGGTTCGAATATGCAGAGTATGTCCTCGTCGTCAGTGTCCCCCCAAATCTTGACTAACTTTAGGTTGTCTGGTTCCTACCTAAGACAAGCTTGTGCATAATCTCTACTTTTCATCAATTATTATGTTTGTTTTCCTGCATTAAGTTTTGAGGAGAAAGATTTACAACATATATATTTTTGATAAATAATTATTTGTATTAAAATTTGGATTAGTCAATGGTACAACTAATTATTTCATAAACTAGAATGTTGGGCACTATATAATCCCTGACAAGAGCTGCCATGTGAGAAAAAAGAGATCTACTATCATAATCATCAACAGATAGACCAATCCTAATGTATCAATAAAGAAAGTTACAGAAGTTGATATGATACGTCAAAAAGTTATAAAAATCAATATTGAGTCATAAAAACATATGAGTAGTCTGAAAAGCTATAAAATTATAATATATTTATTTATATCTAAATAATTATATGTTTTACAATGGAAGAAAAAATATACCAATATGTATTTAATTATTTTGATATAAGTTTTAATAGGACATTGTTATTTATTATGAGTATTAGCTTATATTAAGGTTATGATAGTCATCATAAAATAAATCGTAAAAGCATACATGTTAGAGTTGTCTATATAACATCCGGCTATTTTAGCTCCTAAAAATAACCAGATTTATAATTGTACTGACATTGTTTCGCAATTATATTGACACCACCTTGTCACTATAATTATAGTGATTTCTCGATGTAATTTATTAGTTCTCGATGTAATTTATTAGATAGAAATATGTAATTTGAAGATAGTTACATATCTCAAACATTAAAAAAAGATACAAATTTTTTCTTTGGATTCTAGATATTAGAGAAATATATGCAAATTGTTCAAATCTATCAAATTATTCACAAATCTATAAATTTCCAAATAGAATAACATAGAGCAGTGAAGAACCACAGACGAGCTAAGGACTAGAGGCCATGGGGGTGGAGGACCGCCTGCGGAGTTCCGAAGACGACATGGGTGAGGATCAGGTGACAGAGGGCGGCCTGGGGCGGGTAGGGCGCTGATGGGCTATTGTGGCGGGCGACGTGACTAAGGGCCGCTAGAGTGCTGCCTAGGCGGGCTAGGTGGCCGTGGGTCGCCTGGGGACGGCGAGGTGCGCCGGAGGAAGGGGGCGACGAAAGATCACCAGGGGCGGCGTCAGAGATCACCTTAGGGCGCGGCTACGTCCATCGCCACTCGCGAGGACAGGCGGAGTCAGAAGAATTGTGAGCGAGTGATTGGAGATGGGAGAAGAAAGAAGATGGAAGGAGATTTGGCGTCCCATGTCGCACCACATGTTACATCCAATGGTCCAAAATCTGGCTATTTGGAAGGCTTAAAATAGTCGGATATTATATAGCATTTCTCTTCATGTTAGCATTTTGAAAGAATTTTAGTAGTTTTTTCTCCCGTTGCAACACACGGGAAAATTTGCTAGTTGAAAACTGATTCCACCTAATTGCGTTGGGTTACCTGCCCCTAGAATTGGAAAAGGATTCCAACTAATGACAAGATCTTTACTCACCAAAATTCCTCCCCAAGAACCCGTTGCTAGAGGTTATACACTTTGAGATGCCCTTAGAAGTTCTTGGATATGTCATTCAATTTCCCATATACTACTCCATACAAGGTATTTGTTGAGCTAAAAGATAAGGGATGATTGTTCTAGGGAAACACCTTGATCACAGATGGTATATCTAACACAGATGTGACCTTATAGTATGTGAATCCAGCTTCCTTGAATAATCGACTCCATTCTGTCTCATCACGTTCCCAGCCTGGTGTCAGCGTCGAAATAAACAGATCAAAGAACATCCGTGTTTCATGGCAGGTTGCTTGCGAAGGGGAACTGGCCACCACATCAATGATGATGAACTTCCCTTTCTGTTCTCTGGAACATATCGCCTCTTTGCATCGTTTTAGGATGTTTACACATCCTCATCGTTCCAATCATGTAGTACCCACTGAAAATAACACAACCTCATTGTTTGATAAGAAAATAAAGGAACACTAGTTATAATTCAAAATTGCTAACTAGGTTTATGCAATCTCAAATGTGTGTTCTTTGCAATGAAAACATATGTTGGATGAAGTAAGAATAATAGTATGTATGGCACATTTGTGTGTCAAAAATTCCATGAAAAAGAACAATTACCACCTTATAAGCAAGAGAGCATCGGCTTGGAGGATGAAGTCCATCATGTCACCCGCAACGAACACAACATCTTGGCCATCGTCAGCCGAAATGCCATGGATCACATGAGGAAGGTCCAGCACCGTGCACTTGATATGTGGGAACGCGGCAGCCACTGCCTTGGGCTGCCTTGGCAGCTCCACCAGTGCTAGCTGCAACGTCCACCATTGATGTGACACCATAAAAAATATCATGACTATTACAGGGGTTGATGGTGATGCTCCAATTCCAGCTAGAGGCATTACTAACGTTGAGTTGACCATCGGGAGCAAGACTTTGGCTACGACATTCTTCGTTGCTGATATCAAGGGGAACTACAACACGATACTTGGCCGTGATTCAGTTCATGCCAATGAGTGTGTGCCATCCAGCTTGCACCAATTTCTCATCCAATGGGTGGGAGATATTGTTGAGATCGTCCATGTTGATTCATCGGCTGAGGTTGCCACAACCGATGCTTTTGAGCTTGGGGGGCATGGCGGTTTTGGTTGCCTGTCAGGTAGAGACTTATCAGAATATGATTTTGTAAGCTACATTAGACAAGGCTTTATTCCTGTACTGCTTAAGCTGATTAACAATCAACTTAACACCATCATGTAATCAATGGATAGTGTTGAATGGTTAAAGCATCATGTTGAACAGTATCGGGCTGAAAAGACCGATACATGTGAAGCTATTGATGACATTGATGAGCTCAATAAGTTGGGACAAGGTTTTACGTTGGCCGACCCATTAGAATAAGTTGATATTGGGGATTGTACTACGCCACGGCCAACGTTTATTAATCAAAACTTGAAAGCCGATTACAAATGAATTAATCATGCTTCTCAAGGAATATGTTGATTGTTTTGCATGGAACTATACTAAAATGCCTGGATTAAGCCGAGAGCTTGTTGAATATCGGCTCCCTATCAAGGATGGATTCAAGACTTTTAAGCAACACCCGCGGCGCTTCAATTCGACCATCCATGACCGAATCAAGGAGCAGATCAATAGGTTGTTGCAAGCTGAATTCATTCGTCCATGCCAATATGTATAGTGGGTTTCTAATATTGTTCCAGTTGAGAAGAAAGATTCTAGCAAGATCAGAGTTTGCATTGATTTTAGGGATCTGAATGGAGCCACTCCTAAAGTTGAATATCCTATGCTTATAGCAGACATGTTGATCAATGATGCTTTTGGACACTGAGTGATTATCTTTATTGATGGTAATGCTGGATACAATCAGATTTTCATGGCAGAAGAAGACACATCAAAGACGACATTCATTTGTCCTGGCTTTGTTGGTTTGTTTGAGTGGATTGTGATGACCTTTGGGTTGAAGAATGCAGGAGCAACTTATCAAAGAGCTATGAATTTGATTTTCCATGATCTAACTTGGGTGATTATGGAGGTTTATATTGATGATATTGTGATTAAATCGGCTGCCCATAAATCTCACTTAGCCAATTTGCATCTTGCTTTTGAATGAATGTGCCACTATGGTTTGAAGATGAATCCACTCAAGTGTGCTTTTGGAGTGTCGGCCAGAAAGTTTTTAGGCTTTATCATTCATGACAAAGGCATAGAGGTTGATCCGAAGAGGATTGAGAAGATCAAGAAAGTTTAGCCACCTAAATGCAAGAAGGATGTGCAAAAATTCTTAGGGAAGGTAAACTACTTGAGGAGATTTATTGCTAATCTGTCCAGGAAGATCATTCCTTTCACCCCTATTCTCAAGTTGAAAGATGAATCTGAATTCACTTGGGGGCAAGCTAGCAAGAAGCATTTGAGAAGATAAAGGAATATTTGTCATCACCGCTCGTTCTTCGTGCACCTAGAAGAGGAGTTCCATTCAAACTTTATGTTGATGCCGAAGAAAAGATCATTGGGGCTGTTATGACTCAAGA
>CM041630.1:27051897-27079755 GCA_023333625.1 Bothriochloa decipiens
TATGTTGATGCCGAAGAAAAGATCATTGGGGCTGTTATGACTCAAGAGGATGAGGGAAAAGAATATGTGATTGCTTATCTTGGTCGTCATCTTCTTGATCCCAAGACAAGGTATGCCCATATTAAAAAATTGTGCTTATCACTGTACTTTGCATGTAATAAGATGAGACATTATCTTTTGTCAAGTACATGTGTTGTAGCATGCCAGGCCGATATCATCAAGCGTATGTTATATCAACCAATTCTTAGTGGAAGGTTGGGTAAATGGGCATACTCTTTAATTGAATATGACTTGACTTAAGAACCACTGAAATGTAAAAGGTCAAGTCCTTGCTGAAAGGTCCCTTGGTTGGTTTTGATATTTGAGTGACAACTTTAGGTTGTACTAATGTGTTTATGTTGAGATACACAGGGATTAGTCCATAGGTACATGTGTGTGAGCAACAAATGCCATGATGGTAGAAATGGCTTGGAGATGTTGCAAGGCTCACACATGTGATGTTGAAGGAGCTTATTGCATATGAGACATGACATGAAGTCAAGTGACCAAGATGGAGAAGATCAAGATGAGGCTTGACTCGATGGACTGGTTGGATGTGTGAAGGGCAAGTTAAGACTTTGAAGCGATGGACCATGAGATGGTGAAGCTCGAGCAAGACTTGACACCGATGGACCGACTCAACAGTGAAGATCGATGGACCAAGAAGGTCATGTGATGATATGAAGTGGATCATATCATTTGGTGATCGTGTCAGTGCATGTGTTGCATTGGCATATTGGAGGAAGACGGTAGAATTGAAAATACGCAAGACAAAAGTATAACCTAGGGCATTTCATTTCACCAGTCATAGATGTGTAGAGAAATTGATGATCGGATTTAGGATTGATAGTCGTACTATCAAGAGGGGCAAACTTGTTTGTATATCGGTCATCTAGTGTCACTTGAGCGATCTAACATTGCGACATGCTAGGATTGAGTGGCATTATGAGATCAAGTGAAAATCCTTTGAGAAATGTTTATAAAAATGCTAACGCATATGCACATAGTGATATACACTTAGTGGTGTTGGCACATTTACAAGGGAGGCGGTGTTGAAGTCGATTGTGATCAAATTAGAAGAGAGACTGGTTTTACGGTGTTCTCCGAACACTAGGATGGCTCTTGGAATGAAATACTGCTTTGATCTATTGTTAATTGGATCAAGTGTCCATGTGGGTTGTGTTGCCGTCTAAGTAAGTTTTCTAACGAGTCCAAGGTCATCGAAAACGGAGTTCGGAGCTAAGAGATATGCCTATTTTAGCGCGGGGTGGTCTGCTGCTCTATTAAGCGTTGGACGTTGTCGTCTGACGCTCACAAAATGGTGTCCGAAGAGCGTCGGATGCAGCTCAGAGCCTTGTAGCAGGCCTGAGGCTTAGGACGTGTCCGACGGTCCAATGGCTAGTTTTTCAACACGAGGAAGGTGGCGTGTCCGACGCTCATAAAATGGCATCCGAAGAGCGTCGGACGCAACTCAAAGAGCCTTGCAGCAGGCCTGAGGCTTAGGACGCGTCCGGCGTTAGGCTTAGGTTGCGTCCGACGGTCCAACGGCTAGTTTTTCAGCACGAGGAAGGTGGCGTCTGGCGTGGCCGATGCTAAGCTCAGGACGTGCCCAAAGCTCACTTTTTCTGCGCTTTGAAGGTGATAACGGCTAGTTTAGCCCTTGAGGCTATAAATAGAAGTGATGGCCAACCTTGGCTAGTGCTCAACACCTTGGGGACTTGGTGTCCACCTTGAAAAGTGCTTGGAGAGTCATCTACTTACTCTAACTTGATAATATTTATCCGATTGAGTGAGTGAGATATTTTTTGCATTGAGAGATTTCATCGAGTGGCACTAGGTGTTCGTGTTGCAAGCCGGTGTGCTTGTTACTCTTGGAGGTTGTCACCTCCTAGATGACTTGGTGTCAAGAGACTCCGTCGAAACATGCAAGAGGAGATTGTGTGGTGCTCCGAAGTAGAGACTCTATCGAAGCACGCAAGAGGAGTCTGTGTGCCCTTTCTCTGTGGTTTGTCCCGAAAGTAGCAATTAGTATTGAACCGGACGAGATCACCAGTAGATCATGACTTCACCTCACGGGCCGCTGGCGGCTGATGGCTTCGGTGATCGGCGTATGACAGTATGAATCTGGGGGTTCGGCGTAGGGCACGCCGCAGCGGAACCGAGCGCAAGAACACTGCCTCGATCCGTCCGCTGTTCGATCGTATCGCTACTTGCGGGCCATGTGCGCGAGGGCCTGACGGTCGCTCGCTCATGGAGTCGGCCTGCCTATCGCTCGTGGCCTCGTGGTCGTCGCACGATCTCGTAGATGAGCGTTTTTTCTTATCTTTCTGTATGAAGTAAGTATATGTATTCGTTCACTCACCGGAAACACAGGGTATGCCAAGGCGTACCTGGCATATCCTGTAGCTCCGCCTGTATGCAATGAAGAGGCAAGGTGAATTTAGGCCAGGGATAAAATTGTCTTTCATAATTCAATATTGCAAGATAAAAGTAAATTCAGATTTTATAATAGAGATGGACGAAGTGCTACAAAGCTTTAACGTTGCAATATTTTGGTGCTAGATAGCAAATATCAAATCTTTTGATGTTATATTCCCAAAGATGTGATATTCAATGCTATGTAGCCAATTTTTCCGATTTTTCCAAAGACATCCAGAAAGAGCTAAACATGGCTAATTTTACTTTCTCATCCAGCCAAAGAAAGGGGTAAAAGATCTATCCAAACTGGCATGCCATAGCTGTTGACGTTGAGATGTTACTCCGTACACTAGTACCAGCCGCGGCCTGCCTGATGTTCGTAGTTGGGGACCGGAAAATTTCAAACGGGAAAGCAACGAGAGAATACGCAAGGACTGTCCATCCCTGTGAACTGTGATCCGTGGAGTTGTGCAACGGATAGCCGCTGTTCGGCTGCGCGTGCAACACAAGTGCCAGCTCCTTGGCCTAGATATCCGCCCAAACCATCAGCGCCATGGCGGCTGTCTCCACCTGGAGCGCGCGCCTTCTCCTCACCCCTGCTTCCTCCCGCGCCACCCTACGTCCCCGTCGCCCTCCTGCCGCAAACCCCCTCTCGTCGTCCTTCCCTCGCAACCGTCTCCACCTCGCGCCCCCGCCGCGCGCCTACATCTCCGCGCCGGCGCCGGGCCGCGAGGCCGCCTACGCGCCGCCCTCCCTCGACGCTGCCGCGGCGGCAGCCGATGTTGCCGCCGCCATCTCATCCTCCGATGCCGTCACCTGGGCCGGCGTCTGGGCGCTGCTCTCGCGCCACAGGGCCCGCATCGCGCTCTGCCTCGCCGCGCTCGTCGCCTGCACCACCTGCACTCTCTCCTTGCCGCTCTTTTCAGGTGAGGTACTGCTGGGAGCGGTGCGGTGGTTGCGGCCTGATCGGGTGCGCTGTTATGCGGATGCTGCTTGTTTGGTTTTCTGAAATGTGCTGCTGGCCGCCGGTGGCGTCTTGTGTTTGTGTTGCAGGGAGGTTCTCGAGACCCTGATTGGGAGGGGGAATGAGCCATTGTGGAGGCTCTTGTCTAAGATCGCGGCGTTGTACACGCTGGAGCCCATCTTCACCATCATATTCGTTATCAATATGACCGTCATCTGGGAGCAGGTTATGGCAAGGCTGCGGAGCCAGATATTTCGAAGGATTCTCATCCAAAAGGTACTTTCAGCCGACATCTCCTGTTTCACGAATGTAATTTTTGATTCTGACAACATTGGATGTGCTTGTATGAATGATGAGTTGACATTTGCCGATTACTTGCATGTCTTTGTTAACTTCACTACATAGCTGATTTTAGGTTCTCCCCACAATTCTGCCAAGGGTATCAATAAACTTTTTAATAAACCTTCAGAGATAGAATTAGTCTTTGTGCCATGATGGAATGTTTCACATTGTTTTGCCTCTTAGGTTGCAGAAGCACTTATACAGTTCTGCTAGGTAAATATGCTAAGTACCTGGATGATAGTAGCAGCAAGTTCTCCACAAAAAAGATAGTAGCAGCAAGTTAAATAACTAAATATTCATGTAGTATCAACACTCCAGTGCAGTAGGCATTGTATGCATCGATGATGAAATCTTTAAAACATGTTGTGCTTTAACATTGCCTGTTTATGTACTAGTATAGTAATTTGTTGCTGCATAGCTTGTAAAGCTCAATGTACTATGGGTCTATGTCTATTGCTTTCATAGTCATAGTGCATACGTTTCTTTATCTATAGAATTTATTAGAAGCTGCATTTTCTCATTACATCTTCAATTTGGCACTCAGCAAGAGAGTGTGCATTTACTTCTTGTTGTTATAGCTCCTTGCTTGGAATTCTCTCTAAACTTTCTTATTTTTGCCTTTTGCAGATGTTATTTTTTTGATCGTCACAAGGTAATATATTTTCTAGCAATTACAGCACCATCTTCATACTTAGTCATGATATAGTTACAAAGTAGGAAGAAAACCTCATTAACAAAATACACATCCCCCCGCCCTGCCAATCCCCACCCCCCCACCCCGCGAGTTAAAATGTATGTACCTTTTGAAATACCACTGTAGATCGGTAATGAAGTATATGGCTCTTGGTTCCATTGTTACTGGTAACATGTGATACTTCTTCCATAATGGCATACATAGCGTTAACATTGGTCTTATCTGTATGATTATGAAAAATTTTACTTGATTTATTCAAGATTAGACGAAAAACCACATTTCATCAGTAATACAAAATGCTGGATGGTTTTAATCATCGTTGCAGTTTATGAAATTTTCATGTTTCCTTGTATTGACCAGTTCTACTACATTATCACTGATTTAGCGTACTTTGTCTACAATGCAATGGATAAAATGCTATTTATTATAAAATGCATTTTTTTAAATATAAAATTTGTTGATTAGTATGCCAAAATTCCATGTGGTCTAACAAACAAAGTAGCATATGACAATAAGCTATTTCGATTTGTGTGAAGTTATTACAACAACTAGTATAGTGCCCGTGCTAACGCTACGGCTTTATTTAGGTATGCATGTGAATCTCAATAAAATGCTAAAGAAAATCAGGAGACCATTACGCTTCCTAATGCAACAGAATGAAAAAAAAAACTATCTAAATAGGCAAGGTGCATTGTTACAGTAAAGATTTAATGAAATAAATCCAATATTGAATTGTAAAATTCAAGATTTATCAAGTATATGATCTCGTCATTAAATGGCCAATGACAAGACCTAATACAACAAAATGAATAGCGTAGCACAGTGGTCATAGGTTCAGCTCCTTTATCGGCTACCAAAATACAAAGTGTTTGCCACTGAACATCATCTAAAAAACATCTTATTGTCTACCAATTTACCGTTTCTCTGATGGTGCAGGATAGAAGTTAGAGAAGCTTTCATTGATGAAAATGAAGAAAGTTTCAGAATACAAATAACACATCCCTTCCGCTGTTCGCAGTTTCCACCCCTAACAGTGCACGCCAACTTATTTGTGTGCTGGTAATACTCCGAAGCAAAACCTAGCAGGCATCCAGATTCCTGCATTCGGCACAAACCAACTAAAAGCACATTAAAATAGCATTGTACACTATGATCATGCCGATGAACAAGTAAGGACCTTAACAAAACAGTATTGGTCAGAATGAAACCAACTCACTGCATCTACAAACCAAATTTTCAGAGGCCTATGCTGCAAACAAAATGTTTCAATAGCTATCCATATTTTAGTAACTTTCAATATTACAATTTCCGGTGATCAAGACTCAACATGTCTTGTAACCGACGCGGAAACCCTGCTACTGCAAGAATTATAGTATTAATAACTGCCTTTATACAAATCAATTACCATGTGTATATGACAATTGAAAAAACGAAGACAGAACTCATGTGTGCTATAAAACTGTGACCTGGCAAATCAAACTGAACATTTCTAGCAAAGCGATTTTTTGTGCCTTGTTCTGTAGAGGTGTATCAACTTCAAATAAAATAAAGCTGGAGGTTGGTAGAGATCTCTAGATATTGTCTACTTAATAAGCCTGAAGATATTAATTAAATTGGTACTTCTTACAACTTGAAGCCAGTCAAGTGTGTCCTCTTACAGCAGGATTGGCCCTTGTGCTTGTGAGAGGGAAGAGCTGAGTCCCAGTACTACCACCCAAAATGATAGCAGCTTCATTAGAATCAGCATAATTCCTCAGAAAGGATGTTCAGATGACCTGTAACTTTTTACATCAAAAAATGTAGGCATATTCAAATAAAATCTGAGAATTATTAAACAAGATATCAGTGCCGTGGAGATCTTAATCAGCTTAATGCCCATTCAGTCTTGAACATGTAGTATCGCTCAGATAACTAAAATTCAGACAATGAAGAAATAAACAGGCCATCTCAACACTCAAATACATCACAAAGGAGATGAGGGGGCGTACAATCAAAATAGGGCAGAGGTAAGTTCGCTGTTTACACTTTCTTGGACAGAAGGGTCAGGTTTGTTCGCGTTCAGGACCAAGACCCTATGGCATCTGCAGAGGGTGTGGGCAACATGGAACGCCATGATTTCCTCCGAGTGTCACATCCATGCCGGCACTTCCACAGTTCCACCACAAGGTCCTTCGCCCCCGTGGTTGGTGCCCCGGCGTCCGGCGCCCAACGACCTTCTGTAGGTGCCTGTCGCCAGGTGAAGATAGGGTTTGGGTGTCCTCGCACAGCGGAAAGGGAAGACCAATGGTGGTGCGAGGGCATACCAGGCAGCACCAGCCGGTGGTGCGCCCCCTGGAGAGGGACGTGAGGCCGGCGGGGTGCACGCGACGGCTGCGGCGGTAGCGCAAAACGCCGGCGACGTGAAGAGAGGAGGTTTTTTTTCTAGGAAAATTTAATTCGAGACATAGCAGAAGTAGGAATCGAACTGCGTTCGCTGGGCGTGGGCGTTGGGGCTGGGCGCTGCGGGTGCGGGAGATGGGGGAGATGAGGATTTGATACACTCGATCCAGGCCGTTGATTGTGTAATGAGTAAGAACAGAGAAGATTTAGAGTAGATCTGGACGGTTCATTTTAAAGGTGTTGTTTTTCTGTGTACACTTTCCTAGGTGGATGAATGATAGCGTTCTCAGTGGGGGACGTTTTCTTGTGTGGATGTAGAAAAGAAAAGATGGTGCATTAGTAGGATAGATAACAAAGCCATTTGGTTGCAAACAAGTTGGGCTAGGCTAGAGTTGCCCCAACATGGGCTACCAACAAAAATGGAAAAGAAAAGAGAAATAAAATAAATATACCTAAGGCATCAATAATAGTGGTATTATTAGGGGATCTAAAGCCTGCTGATAGTTTGGGCACATGAATAGCTGCTTTCTATGCACTCCTATCCAAGGGCAATTCTCTAAGTATGATTTTGTTTTTTGTCAATGTCTGTCTCAAGCATGAATTCTTAGCTGTATTTATCATCCATGAAAACTTACGAAAATGGTGCCTTCTAGTCTCGTTATATTGGGAAGGAATTGTCTCTTCGTAGCTTGAGATAAATGTCTTACGGTTTGATGGCAGGTTGGTGAGTTGACTGGTTTGTTGACATCTGATTTGGATTCCTTGAAGAGTATTGTTAGTGATAACATATCCAGAGATCGTGGACTGAGGGCACTCTCTGAGGCAAGAAACTTTACACTATGAGAATGTAAGGTTGATACTGCTAAGAGTTTGATTAGTACAATCACAACATTTCAGAGGTGTACTAGTATGATATAAAAATGTTAACTTCAACCATATTTGACTTTCTGTTCTCTTGATCATAATACTGAATTAACTTAGTGGTTCATTTACTTACACCTTATTTCAGGTGAGGGTCTGCTCAAAACTTATCCTACTTTTACTTTTCAGATCATTGGTACACTCTGTATACTTTTCACACTATCAACTGAGCTAGCTCCAGTTCTTGGGCTCCTTATGGTCTCCGTCTCAGTGCTAGTTGGTAATATTCTGAAAACTGTCTGCCATAAGCATGTCTCACTTACTGTTGAGTCACAATGATATATGCGATGAATGCAATACACTTAGCTATTTCAGGATATAATGATAGAATTAGATATATAATGATGGAATTAGATCATATCCATCAAAACCTATACTTCTGTAATTTGTTGTATATACTTCAATGAACTTAAAATGTAATATTTCTTGCGCTGGATTTCTGGTTTTGCTTGAGAATGTATTGGATATGTTGAGGAACACTAAGCCCATTAGGGCTCTGTATTGAGATAATGCAGATAGTTGTGCTTTTTGAGTTGCCTGCACATATCTCCACAGATTTTTCATTTGTGATTTTTAATTATGTAAATGTTCATAATGCAATCACTCTGTATAAAAAGCATTTCCCTCTTTCTGCTGATTTTTTTTGTTTTGTTTTAGTTTATCAGTTTTTTTGGATACAAATTGATCTGTTTGCTTCTTGTCTAGTGCGTGCTAAATTACAAATATTTAATATCATTTTCTAGGATAGCATAGGATCTGTTTTTCAATTAGCAATGTTATATCATTTTTTAGGATAACATAGGACATATTCTTTAGTTTTCCCTGTCCAACCCACCCGAATATACCTTTTAAGTTATTATGTATTTCATGAATGATTTTGTTACATTTTGGCGACTGAGATTACTACATTCTTCTAAAAACATTGCATATATCCTTTAACATGCCATTTTTTTGTTTTTTAATCAGCTATTTTCAAGAGATCAACTGTTCCCACTTTTAAATCTTATGGAATCTTGCAAGCACGCATATCAGACTGTGCATCAGAGACATTTTCAGCTATTCGCACTGTGAGTGCCATTGTTTTGTCTGAAACATGCATATTTGAACATTAATTCAATTTCAAGGTTCATTCTTTTGTATTACAGATGAAATGGTTATACTCTCATTTTACATTCCTGTTAAGTATTAACTGCTGTGGTTTATGTTATCCTTGATTCAAAAATTCATTTGCAGGTTCGGTCATTTGGTGGTGAAAAATGACAAATTTCCTTATTTGACAATTTGGTAAGGCATGAGTTGCTTAGTATTATTTTCTTTTATTTGACATTCATTATGGTTTTAGGAAAATTCTTGTGACTAAGGACGAATGGATGATGCAGGTTGAAACAGAGTTGGGCTTAGGTACTTAGCCATGGGCTGAGCAAGTTAAAACAGACCCAATTCCCTTGTGATTTAATTATTTTACATTTTCTGAAGTGTGCTTCCATGGACTTTTGGGCCTAGAAGGCTGGGGCACAGTAGCCCATGTCCCTGTCTCTCCCACACATATATTAAAAGTAGCAGAGTAGCCCATGTCCCTGTCTCTCCCACACACATATTAAAGTTTATACTGCCTATCTATGTTCACAATAGAAACCTCAAAATTGAAGATTTTGCTTCTAAACTTTCACAAAATTCTACATTCCCTGTACTATAGTTTCTAGTCATCTACCCTTGTACTTAAAGTACCAGTAATCTCTACTTATTTCAGAAGAGGTTTCCCTACATGGAGTCGTAGAATCAAGTACCAGACTGATCAGAGTTGTCTTAACTCCCAAACATTTCAAAGTCTCCATGCATAACTTAGCATGTTTGGCCATTTGGCACCTCTGTAAAGATGAAATCTTGACCATGCCATGCATGCCTTTGGAACCATCCCTAGGCAATTAATGCTCTATTATATGAAGTTCAGGAAATCCGGTTGACCTTTTTTGAAAGCATATAGTCAAATATACTTATTCCCATAGAAACAGTATGTAGGTTTGAGCATTTTGATTAATAAATTAGTTAAGGAAAGGAACCAAATGTTATCCCATATGTTTGATGCGCCCATTTGGTTTGTGGAATGCAGTACACCGGTAATGCAGTCATACTTCATCTACTTACCAGTTCATTTTTTTGGTTTGACAAGCACATGCTTACCAAAATAGTGGTACAAAACTTGGAGTGCTGAAATCTGCTAATGAATCATTAACTCGGGTAGTTGTCTATGTTTCCCTAATGGTGCTTTACATTCTTGGTGGCAGAAAGGTCAATGCGGTAAGCCACAGAATCGCTTGCATATATGTATTGCTCTTTTATTTTTACAGTAATTTCTCATCTGTAAAAGAGGTGCACTTATTGCCTCTGTTAACATATGAGCCGGTGGTGCAAAACATTAAAACAAGTTGACAAGCACAGAAACCCTTCAGAAAGAGGTTCAACTCCTTGGTCATTCTAGTCACATGGGAAATTTGGAAACACCTGCACCAATCTTCAATGGAGCCAACTCGAATGTGGCTTCAGTGGTGAGGGCAGGGTCAGTTCAAGACTCTGCTGTGCTACTAGAGCTAGGGGCTGTCTTTGTCATCGTGTTGTGTTAGCGTGGCGCGAATGGTAGCGTTGGCGATGGAGGTAGAATACACATACATACTCATCACTTAACAACTACTCCATTACTCCTTACTGCCTACTGTTGCTAGTCAAACAAAAGAGCAAGGTCCTGTCCCTCCTATGTGACATCAGCAATCACCACTAGTGCTAATGAAAATGATTGAACACAGGGATTACTTGTCTATCAGATTTAAGGTTTTCTTCAGGGAAGTTGTTTTGTATTTTATCTTGATGCACCCAGTTCCAGTCCCTGCAAATCTGACTATGTTGTTAGGTTGCTATTCACAATTTTCAAACCATCCCTGATTTCTCCCAATGCTCAATGGTGCCTCAGCTATTTGGATGTTTGTGCATTTGTCTAGTGAATTCCTAGTGTTTTTAGACAACATCTGGCATATATGGTGTCGGTGATAACTCTGAAATGCTTGAATCTTTGTTATAGAGTACCAATAGTTTAGATCTTTGTTTTCTATGTGAACATCAATTTGCAACAATTGCATCATCAAAATGCTGATCTACTGTAGAAAATTCATTCGCTTGAGTGTGCTTGCAGCTTGTAGTGGAATGTACCTCTAGAAATAAAAAAAGCTATAGGTTTAAAGTGACTTTTTTGTCTTTTTTATGGAGCACAATTTGTACCTATGTTAGGACTGTGTGAATTGAGAAACTTTGTTGCAATAGTTATATAGTCATTTAGTAGCCCTACCTGTGTTGCAATAGTTATATTGTCAAGCTTGGACTGACTGATCATGAAATAAAAAAGAATATGATGATTCACCATTTCAGGGCCAATTATCTGTTGGAACCATGGTATCTTTTATTGGTTACACCTTCACATTAACCTTTGCTGTAAGTAGCAATTTTCGAGAACCTTTTGTAGTTTCATGTTAGTTTCATGTTATTTTATTGTATATTTAATTATGCTGATCATACATTTTAGGTTCAAGGAGCTGTTAATACCCTTGGTGATCTACGTGGCACATTGGCTTCTGTAGAGAGAATAAATTTATTCTTTCAGCAAAGGACATTGATGATTCACTTGCGTATGGTTTAGCCAAAGAACTTGATGGCAAAGAGCTTGATTCCAATGGAGTGTATGAAAATGGCTCTGTTAACAAACATTTCATGTCAGAACTGAAATCATCCAGTAGCTGTAGTAATCTAGCCTGGTCTGGTGACTCATCTGAAAGGTCTGTTTGTATTTATATCTAGGGTGCCCTTATATCTAAGCTTATACTGTATTTTACCTTTTTGTCTGCCTTATATATTACTGTTATATAGCATATTGTTCCTTAGCTTATGCATCATGATTCAATATCGTCGTAACTTGAAACTGTGTCATTAGCTTATCTTTTTTTAAATTTGTTTTCACCTTTATTTTTTGTCTAAAAACATACTTAAGATGAAACACACATCAAATTTATGAATAGTCAAGGTAACTTAAAGTTGTGAATATTCAGGGTAACTTAAAATTTGTGAACAGTCCTGGTAACTTAACATTGTGTTATTAACTCATGTTTATTAAATTTGATGAGATCAATTCCATTTATTTTTTGTTTTGATTGTTTCTATAATGTCAATAGTGCATGCAGCACGCAACCTTCTAATGCACTAACATAACATTGTTGGATGACTTCGGTTCTACTCGCTCATGTAGTCATGTGTTTCTGGCAGAAGTCCATTTCTCTTATCCACTGAGATCTGATGTGGAGATTTTAAATGGCCTTGACCTTACAATTGAGTGTGGAAAAGTCACAGCACTTGTCGGGCCTAGTGGTGCTGGGAAAAGCACAGTGGTGCAACTTCTAGCACGGTATTATGAGCTACTGTATCTTATATATATATATATATATATAGTGATACTAATATTTTTTTTCATTGTAACAACATGTTGAGTGTTCTCCATTTTTTACAGCCAACTCAAGGTTCCATCACTGTCGCAGGAGAAGACATCCATGTATTTGACAAACGAGAATGGTCTCGAGTAGTATCTCTAGTCAATCAGGTATATCACTGCAATTTCCACACCATGTATTTTGCTGTTATAACTACATATTTCGAGGATATAAGCTTCTTTTCTCACTTGCTGTTATGAGATTGGCACAGGGTTGAACATGTTTGTCCATATCCATACATAAAACAATCTGAATAACTAAAGCAATCGGACATTCAGCAGATTGATATAGGGGCTTTGAAGGTAGTTGCCACTCAAACTGGGTTGATTATGGCCTGATGAGCCCTTTTCTAGCTGGCCTGATTGCTGTACATATATACAAGGCATTACGCCCACGTCCCCCCTGGGTCCTAGAGCCCTTGTGAGTTCTTGCATTTTCTGTACACATTGCCATTGGCTTTTAGGTGATTTCTGGGAAACATGTAGGTTTCAGCTGCTCTTTGTTCAGTTTGAAGTTTCATAGAGTGAAGAGGCCCAATACTTCAACTGCAACAGAGTCATGCTTGGGTTTAGCTTATTTCCAGAAAATTTTGCCAATAGAAGCCAATCTTTATTTTGTGCAAGGAGATTCTCGCATGGAGCATCCCACACCAGACAAAGGGGCCAGTTTCTTTTGTCCTGTTGATCCAGTAGGTTTGGCTTTGGGTACTATAATTTAAGCAGTCGTCTTTTTTTTTTTGTCTGCAAGGATTCTTTAAATAATGAGACTGAGGGAGGGCACAGAAAAAGTTCAGTGTACTATCACCACTGTATGCAAAGGATCGTTTGGAGCAGTTATTAATGTTTTTTTACAAATGATATGTGCAAATATTTCTTAATTGACTGTGAAACTGTTATGAGTTTGGGTGGTTCTTGACATTTTGTGTCAACCTGGAACTGTTTCAAGACAACATTACGAAATAACTGCAATTATGATTTAACTGTTCTGTTACTAGCTCCACTATGGATCCATGTGGTTAATTGTTTATATCCACCCCTGACCCTACTGTTTTCAGTGAGGACCCACCATAAAAACAAATAACACCAATTAGTTTGTTATGAACTACGCTCTTGTATCATATTTTCACTGTTTCAACCTACATTTGTCATAGAAATTAGTAGGCAAGGTTGTGTCTCATTGGCTAGTGTCATAGAAAATGTTTTAATACGTGGAGTAAGTAGCTATTTATTTATTTTAATTAGCTAGTGTTATCAGAATTTTTTTTCTTTCATGAAGGATCCGGTCCTATTCTCCACGTCTGTTGGAGAAAATATTGCTTACGGTCTCCCAGATGATGTTGTCTCTAAGGATGAGATAATAAAAGCTGCTAAAGCTGCCAATGCTCATGAATTCATCATCTCTCTTCCACAGGTACGAAAATCTTTATCATTGGCTTTAGCCCACTATTGATTGGTGTTAGAGTGAATGATTTTTTATTATTGGGCTAACCCTAGGGAGGGTAGCTATATAGACATACATGGGCCTCATGGGCCTAAACCTCATATACTCCAACACCCCTCGCAGTCTGAACTACCGGCGCAGCGGAGTTTACAGACTGGACATGAATGAAGAGAAGCAAGAACAACACACGAGCCCCCCCCCCCCACAGTCGCAACTAGCCACCGGTGATGTTGAGGCTGGAGCGGAACTCGGCGAAGGTCGAGGACGGGAGACCTTTGGTGAAGATGTCGGCGAACTGGGAGGTGGTCGGGACGTGGAGAACCCGAACATCGCCAATGGCGACCCGATCCCGGACGAAGTGGAGATCGATCTCCACATGCTTGGTCCGCTGGTGCTGCACAGGGTTGGTGGAGAGGTACACCGCACTGACATTGTCGCAGTAGACCAGCGTGCTCCGGGAGAGAGGGCTGTGAAGCTCGACGAGAAGCTGCCGGAGCCAGGAAGCCTCAGCCACGCCGTTAGCGACAGCACGGTACTCCGCCTCGGCACTAGAGCGGGAGACGACCGGTTGGCGCTTGGACGACCAGGTTGCCGCCCAGGAAGACGGCGTAGCCGGAGGTGGAGCGCCGAGTGTCCGGGCATCCGACCCAGTCAGCGTCAGTGTAAACGACGAGCTCGGAGGAGGAAGACCGGTGAAGGAGCAAACCGTAGTCGACAGTGCCGCGGAGGTAGCGGAGGAGGCGCTTGAGAGCAGTGAGGTAGGGCTCTCGGGGATCATGCATGTGAAAACAAATCTGCTGCACTGCATAGGTGATGTCTGGCCTGGTGAAGGTAAGGTACTGAAGTGCACCTGCGAGACTCCGGTATGCCGTGGGGTCGTCCACTGAGGGGCCCTTGGCCTCTGCCAGCTTGCCCTGAGTGTCAACTGGAGTAGAGCAGGGCTTGCAGTTAGTCATCCCAGCCCGCTCCAGGATATCAAGAGTGTACTGCCGCTGGTGAAGAAGAAGGCCGGCAGGACGAGGCTCAACAGTCACCCCGAGGAAATGGTGGAGCACACCGAGAAGCTTCACAGGGAACTCCTGCTGAAGAGAGCTGATGATGCGGCTGAGTAGGGACGAACTGGAGGCTGTGAGGACAATGTCATCAACGTAGAGCAGCAGGTAAGCAGTCTCAGCTCCACGGTGATATATAAACAGAGACGTATCTGACTTGGCCTCCACAAACCCCATTGTCACCAGGAAGGCAGCAAACCGGGAGTGCCACGTCCGAGGGGCCTGCTTGAGGCCGTAGAGAGATCTGTTGAGCCGACAGACCATATCTGGACGTGAAGAGTCAACAAACCCCGCTGGCTGACTGCAGTACACTGTCTCAGTGAGAGTCCCGTGCAGAAACGCATTCTTGACATCCAGCTGATGCACTGGCCAAGAGCGAGCAAGGGCCAGTGAGAGCACCTTGCGGACGGTGTCCGGCTTCACCACCGGGCTGGAAGTCTCATCGTAGTCGACTCCAGGGCGCTGAGTGAAACCCCGAAGAACCCAGCGAGCCTTGTACCGCTCCAGGGTACCATCAGCCCGCCACTTGTGCGTCCAGATCCACTTGCCAGTGACAACATTGGAGCCAGGTGGACGGGGCACCAAATCCCACGTCTGGTTGGCGAGGAGAGCTGCGTACTCCTCTTCCATCGCGCGGCGCCAGTGAGGGTCCGACAAGGCGTCGCGAACGGAAGAGGGTACAAGAGAGACCTGCGTGTCACCGGGCATCGCCGCAAGAGCCCGGGACCGCAGGGTACCCGCCGCGTGCCGCGTCACCATAGGGTGAACATGCCGCAGGTAGCGGTGAAGGAGCGGTGGGTGGTACACCGGCTGCACGATACGGGCTGCCGAAGGCGGCGGCGGTGGTGTAGGCGTCGTCGGCGGTGAAGAGGCCACCGGCAGCGGCCGCACCGCCGGTGGAGAGGACGCCCCTGGTGGCGACGGAGGCGTCGGGACCGCCCGTGCACGGCGCTGGTAGACAAGCACCGGCTGAGCGAAACGCGCCGGGGGTGCAAGAACCGACGTCCCCGGCCCCGTGGCAGGTGGAGGAGCCGGGGCCGCACCGGAGAGCGACGCTACCGGATCCGTGCAGGGCACAGGGCCAGGAGCAGGAGGGGCTGGGTCCACCCGCACCCGGCGCTGGTAGACAAGAGCCGGCTGGGCAAACCACGCCGGGGCTGTAGGAACCGGTGTCCCCGACCCTGTGTCAGGCGGAGGAGCCGGAGCCATACCGGAGGGTGATGCTACCGGACCTGTACAGGGCACAGGGTCAGGACAGCACTGGTGTGCGACGGAGGAGCAGTACCTGCAGGAGAAAACGGCAAAGGTGGCTGGACCACCATGTCAGTGAGAAACAGAGAGGCGAGGTCAGGGTCAGGGGTGGAGGATGGTGTGGCGGTGGTGTAGGGGAAGACAGATTCATCAAACACCACATGGCGAGAGATGAGGACCCGACGAGAAGTGAGGTCAAAACACCGGTAACCCTTATGATCTGGGGAGTACCCAAAGAAAACACACAGAGTGGAACGGGAAGCCAACTTATGAGGAGTGGTGGCACTGGTGTTAGGGTAACGGTGAGCGGCTCCTGACCTCCTCGTATACCCACTGGCGAATACACCGTGCCTACCTGCACTGGACGCAACAAGTGAGCGGCTCGTGCAGGAAGCTCTCGATCATTTGATGAAGGGAAGGACTTCTCTGGTCATTGCTCACAGGCTGAGCACCGTACAGAATGCACATCGAATTGCTGTTTGCTCAGAGGGCAGGATAACTGAGCTGGGGACGCACGGAGAACTGGTTGCTAAGGGAGGCAGTTATGCATCACTTGTCGGGACACAAAGGCTTGCTTTCGAGTAATAACACTTCAACCACCTACATGGTTCGACTGTAGTGTAGGCGATTCTATAGTATTTATTTTCTTTCATGACCCTTTGGAACATAGGAATTCTCATGGAAATCATAATGAATTCCATAGGAATCAATATATTTTCATAAGTAAAATATAGAAAACAGGGAAAAAAATAGCATTCCAGATGTGGCATTGGCTATAGTTGTTTTAATATATAAAAAGGAGGTTAGAGTTAGTTTCTTATCCACAGAAAACACATGTATCGATGTTGATAATAATAACACAAATAGAGGACAACAAACTTCTTATCGCCCCTTGCATTTCCTATTTATTATGTTTCAATATCATGACGTGGTATAGAAACAATAATTTACAATACTCAACGGAATGTTTGAAGTTAAGGCAAATAGTTTGGTGTTGTTTCATGTCTCATATAGTGTCATGTTATTTAAGACAATTTAATAGACTATATGTATAATTATTGTCTTTTTAAGTTATCTTCACTATAATGCGAAACTTCTCCAAGAGTTTGCAGCGTACAAACTCACCCCCTGCCCCACGTTTCAAACCAATGCAGCCCACTAATCTCTACAGCACATCTCGACGGCCCACTAATCTCCAATCTCCAAATCCAAATTTTGAGAGGCCGCCTACGACGACGCCCCCACCTAACTGTCCCCAACGTGCGGCACCGCCTGCAGGCCACCGCTGCGCCACGCCGCCGAGGCGCGCCGCGGCCCAGCAACAGCGCCGGCTGCCCCGGCCATGAACCTCGCCGCCGTCTCCGTGACCAGACACCCGCTGGACTGTGCTAACACTACAAGGAACCTGTTGATACATGACGGATTGATTTTGTCACGGAATGACCAAAATCCGTCACGGATGGCCATACGTGATATTTTTTTTGTCACCTATGAATCGTCAAGAATGGCCAGAGATCCATCCGTGATGGAATTTAGGAAAAAAATCCATCACGGTTGGTCTGGATACCCACCTAGCCAGGTTTGGACTTGGGCTCAGCCCGGTAAGCCGTGACAGAATTTTCTGTCACGGATGGGCGTTTTTTTTTTCGTCACCAATTTGCTGACGTGTCCTCGCTACGTAGCCCAGCTGATTTGTGGCCCAGTTAGGGGTTCCTTAAGCTTTCGACCCACTAATAGTTTGGGCCTGAAGCTTTCGACCCACTAATAGTTTGGGCCAGATTTGCTTGCAGGCCTTTTTGTTTTTAGCCTTTTTTGGTTTTATTTTTGGGCTTCATTTCGGCCTTTTTTATAATTTTATTCAGCCTGAAGTGGTTCATTATTTCGTCCTTTTCTGCACAATTTTTTTGACAATTCAGCCCAATTCAGATTAGGCTGTTTCTAAATACCAGCCCAGTTCGTATTGGGCTGAATCTAGAAACCAGCCCAAAGATGATTCGGCTCCTTCTAAATTTGGCCTAATAAAAAATTACATCCATAATTTAGCATAATAAATTTCAAATCAATACTAATTAACACCAGATCTCATCATCACTAATTAACACCAGATCTCATCATCAAACATTCAAGTCACCAAATTACAACTGTCATCACATCTCATACAACATAATTAACAATGTTCCAGAATCAAATTCTCCACTAATTAACAACCAATCCAGCAAAAGTCCAAGAAATTGGCCACTAACATCAAAGTTTCCCAGCACAGCAAAAGTAGGAGCACAAATGTTGATAGCTCACCAGCACCATCTTACCAACCAGACCAAGCACCATCTTACCATCAGATCCAGCACAAAAAAGCAACAATGTTGCCAAAACACACAGCCCATCTTATTTAGTTCGCTAGGCGTCTCCAATCTTACTCAACAGAGGGTCAAGTTTTGCATTAGTCTCAGCTTGCTTCCTTGCCATCTCCTGTTGTTCCATCACCCTTGCCTGCTCAGATTCTTGTAGCTTCTTCGCCAATTCTTCCACTTTCCATTTGAGGTCATCCTTGGCCAACTTCTCTGCAGCTAGTTGCTCTTTAAGTGTCCCTTTCTTTTTTCTCTGAAGTCCCACATTGTGCAGAAATGTGGGCTTCTTGGTCTTCTCAGCAAGCACAGCAGCCACTACCTCAGTCACGCAAGGGGTGTCTTCATCTTCTTCCTGTCCAGCCACCTTGTTTTCCAATTCATCCTAGTAGTGCAAATAAAACACATGGTTCATGAGATACAACAAATATTTAGGCTGACATTTTTTGGTAGAGTTAACTTACAACAAGAAGCTGAACATCTGGTGTGTAGTCCTTCTTTTTACTATAGTGGCACTCCTTGAACATATCCACTGCGTCAGCTTGCTTTTCTTTGTACTTATCTCTCTGTAGAATAGTCACCATTAACTTACATGTATGCAACACTTGTTTCAATGTGAAAAAACATGCAACTTGCATGACCATGTCATCATCAGTAACTTGTATTACAGTAACAGCAAAACAAGCAACTTGCATGACCATGTCATCATCAATAACTTGTATTACAGTAACATCATATAGAAGCAAAGTCTCATCACATTTGATCATCAATAACATGTAATACTACAAAGATCATGTAGAAGCAAAGTGGCATCACATTATCCATGCAACAATTACACATCCCCTTAGTCCCAATTTGTATCCTACATATTTTCCTTTCTGTTGCAACTAATACATGTGCTTATGGAATCATTAATACAAACCATGCACCATATTACTGAACTTATGTGCAAGATCCAATAACTTACCAAATTTTCTAAATGCACCGTGTAGCTGCGTGAGCCAGTTGTATGATGGTACCTGACCATGCTTCTGTTGTTTTTGTTCAGTTCACAATTCTCCTACATGAACAGCAGCCACGTTAAACAGGCACCTAAGATAGCCTATAGGAGGAAAACCTTTAGCACAGAACTAACCATTTTCTTTTCCGATGACCATGATTTGACAAGTTCACCCCACTGTTTATCATTTGTACCTGGGTCGGGAGAAGTTTTGGTCACCAAATGGAGCGGGAAAGGATTAAAGTGCTTCTCTTTCAGACGACAGCGGTGTTGGCGAACTGCGTTCTTCATCATTTGGGCACAAGCATATTGTATATGCTTATCTTTTATGTTTATATCAAACTTTGCCTAATCAAAACACAGAACAAAATATTATTAGCAAGGGAGCTAATAGTCCACTATTTTTAATGTAATCTTCATATATAACCATTCAAATAAAAAATCAGAATTGATTGAACTAACCTAGCAAACTTAATTTTAAATCTTCATAGACAAGTATCCATCTCAAAGAACAGATTGGTAGTTGAAACATAATAGTAAATGCTAAGGTTGCAGGTAATGTAGGAGTACTTAGCTAGATAGCAACTACAAGAATGAATTTGAATGTCTATAAATTAACAGATCATAGGACATTAAAGCTGCAATGGCATTCCATAGACTTACAGCTATGTGCATCCTAAACAATTTGTGGATCGAAGCGGCAGACGGTTCCTTGTAGTCCTTCCATTTGGGAAGCACAGGAATGTAGCTCCTCACTATAATGTTGCATTGAGTTGCAAACTTTGAAGCAACAACAGGATTTAGCGGCCTTATGTACCCTTCTTTGATGACAACCGACAGCTTCCCACGCCGAGCTCGGGACATCCTTTGCAGTTGGGCTCCTTTATTAATGCCCCTGATCCATGGTTCCTCAACTGGGTATACATGAACAAATAATTACATGTAGTGAGCAGAAGAAAACTTGATTTGACAGTTAATAATACAATAAATTATTGAACTAAAACGAACAAGGGATAAGAGGATTAGGGTGCAATAACATGCCTTCACAATCCATGTCCATTGCAGCTACATCTTCTTCCTCGACATTACCATCACCTCCCCTGTCCACCTGATTGTCCCCATCAGCCTGGGCTATACCATCACGATCACCTCCACTAGCCACCTGACTGTCACCATGACCCTGGGCTATACCATCACCATCACCTCCACTAGGCACCTGACTGTCAGCATGACCCAGGGCTATACCACCCACATCACCTCCACTGGCCACCTGACTGTCACCATGACCCTGGGGTATACCATCAATTGAGTTGGCCACATTGGCCAAGCCCCCACCTACCAACAGTGATACAGTCAGAATGTGCTACTATTTAACATGTGCAAACATACAGATGGTAAGTAACAATTTAGTTGTCACAGAGACTTGCTTGCATGAAGTGGACTAGTGCCCTTGTCACAGTTCCCAGGACTTCCATCAGCTGGGCCATCACGAGGGACTTCCTTTGTCTTCAAACTATTTCTGAACCTTGTAGTGACTCCAGTGCCTGGTGGAACTACAAGCGCTTGCTTTCTACGCGCTTTGATGCCACCTGGAGCCATGTCACCTTGCCTTTTCTTGCTAGTACATGCTGCCTGAAACACAAATGCAAACATAGATCAATCAACAAAAGTCCTGGATTGTATTATATTGGATTATAGCAAAGAAGCAAAGCACATGAGTACCATAAATGCAAAGAATTAGTAACTTAAGAGTTGTTAGTGTCACACAAATCTCCATCAATGGTTTCATCCTGCGAGGGATCGTAGTCAGGATCACCACATCTGTCCTTTCTATGGTCATCTGTATCATCTTTTCGTGGGACCACTCTTTTACTTCCAATGGCATTTACTAATGCAAGAATTCCTAGCTCTCTGAACCTTGCAGCATTTTGCATGCATTGTCTTAGCTGTACAAGCTCATATGGATGCAATTGGTTTTCTAAAAAAAGGGTAGTGTACTCATTAGCTAGGCCAAAAACACAAAGCATCACACAGCAGCAAACAAGGAATTAAAACACAAGGAACACTACTAACAGCTTAACAGTACAAAGAGGCTCAGATGCTCTAGTTAGTAGAAACTGCAGGTATAAAAAATCAAGTTCAACAACAACACAGATGAAGAGTTCTATACCATACATCATGATTCAAGCATTAATACTTCAGACCTAGTGATGGATTCAAGCAGATAGAAATGGATTCAAGCATAAATCTAATCAATATCAGCATTCACCACAAAGAAATGGATTCAAGAACATAATCAAAATATAGCAAGTGCTTCGAAGAAGAACCGAACTACCTGGTGTCCTGCATCTCTTGCCTCCCTTCGGTCCACCGCCCGGCGGCATCAGAATGTATGGTCGCCTTTGCCGCCGCCTGCACGTGCTTGGCTCCTCCCACGGCGAGTCTGCTCCTCCCACGCTTCATCCGGCTGCACGTCCTCGACTCCTCACACGGCTGAATGCGCAGGCAAAGATGGACGAACAACGTCGGATGGCTGTAGCTACGAGGTGTGAGACGGCGGCAGAGGACAAGCTAGGGTTTCGATGGATTTGGGGGAACTGGAGATGGCGGTGGCCGCAAGGATGGAGGCGACAGGGAGGTCGAGGATGGTGGTGGAAGGGATGGACGGTGGCGAGGATGGACGGCGGCGAGGACGGACCGCGGCAGGGAGGCGGTATAGGGTTTGGACGGCGGCGGAGGATGTCTGGTGCGACAGAGGAATGGAGGGGATTGGGTGTTTTGGAGGCGCCAATATACGAAATTACTATCTAGCCCACAGGGTATAGTGTCTGGGTTCAGAAAGTGAAGGTAGAAGGGTCTTTTGGAGGCGCCTGCCACTGTGCGAAGCTGGCAAAATTTTGCCCGCCAACATGCAAAATTCGGGCGGGGGATTGGGGACTAGAGGCTGACAGGGAAGGTCCACCTGGTCAACCCTTGAGATGGTTGGACTCAGTTCATATGGGCCATGAGGCTGACAGGTGGGTCCTTGCATTTGAAATTTCTTTCAGTGGTAATTTTGGAACCCTAAATGAGTTCAAATTTAAAGGTCATCAATATGAGATATGTAAAACTCATCGATACCTACAAAACATGTTTAGACCATTACACCTTTTGAAAAAGTTTGCACAAACTAATTTTTGAAATTTAAGATTTGACAAATCCAAGCAAGATTTTGAAATACTAAATCATTTCAAAAGAAAATGTCATGAATACTGTGTTTGCATAACTCACTGAGATCCAAAAATCTTATATAGGTCATTTTGTCATTTGAGAAAGTGATGGTAACATGTGGTACCTATTTGGCATGTCTCTCATATAGTTTCTTAAACTATGGGAGAGATTCTAGGATTAGTTAGCAATGTATATCATCACTTCCTCAAATGACAAAATGGGATATATAAGAATTTTAGATCTTTATGAGTTATGAAAAGTTGGTATTCATGACTTTCATTTGAAGTCATTTAGTGTTTCAATATCTTGCTTGGATTTGTCGTTTATTGGAATTCAAAATTTAAATTGTTCAAACTATGTAACATGAGAAGATCTCTCAAAGTAATAGCAGTAAGAATATAAGAACTTGATGTACCATGATTTTAGAGATTTTTAGGAAAAAATCATCTAATTTGAAGTTCGTATGAGGGAGAAAAACTAGTTACCATTTTTTTGAAGAGATTAAAAAGAAAAATTGTGCTTGTTCATGTGATTTGAGAGGAATTCTTTATATACAGACTTCAAAGAGGAATTTGGTGTAGTAAATGATTCTAAATCAAAAAACTATTACCAACAAATTTGGAGAAGAATTCTTTATATACAGACTTCAAAGAGGAATTTGGTGTAGTAAATGATTCTAAATCAAAAAACTATTACCAACAAATTTGGAGAACACATTGGGACAGATATTTTATGTTTTGATCATTTCTTCATCCGAATTCGTTTTGTAGAGTTGAAACATAAATTTCAAAATTCTGCAAATTCAACAAAAAATTCACATGGTAGATTTTTGTAGCCAAATGTTTTTGGTAGATCTAAATTTTAATTTAAAGTTTTGACAAATTCAAATTAAATTGACAGTGAATTGTAAGTAGTTTTCTCACTATGGCCTACATGTCATTCACTCCATGAGGGCAATATTACCCATCAGTTCAGGCTCTGATCGAATGAACAATAGAAATTCAAAGCAGCAACTATTAGAGATTATATAATACATAAAGATAGTGCACTTCCAGCTACAACCTTAAATAAAGAAAGGGTACCATACATTGGTTCATCGCCACATCCCACATCAACATAATACTAAGTTTCATTCATACTACATCATCATAGCCCACTTGGGCTTCCAAAAGTCATCAAATGCCAGAGCTAAACATCATCACTCAGTCTTCTTGACCAGCCCAGCGTCCTCCAAGATCTTCTCATACTTGCCTATCTTGGCTTTGACGGTCTCCAGCTCGTCATGGAGCGTGTCCACCTGCTTCTTGTGCACATCTGCCTTGATCAGTTCAGCGAGGTTGTTAATCTTCCAAGTCAGCGAAGCGATGTTCTGCTGCAGGGGTCTAGTTACGGCTTCAATGGCACTTATGAGTGCTGGCCGAGTCATCATCACATTTTCAACATGGTACTGCATATGGTCAAGATGAATTTTTAGCAGTATGTAAACACAAGTTTGTACAAGGAGCAACCACAAGTTAATTGAAACAAAATTTACTTCATGAGTTTGAACATGGAGCATAAGCAAAATACAAAACCATAGTAGCAAAATACAAAATACAAAAACTTGATCTTTCAGCATAAGCAAAATTTCGTTTGTGCCACAGTACAAAAACAGCATCATGAAGGCCATGAAATCATAAGAGCCTTTACAGTCTAAGCCATCAGATTAGGCTGTAAACGCTCTTATGACTCGATGAACTTCATGAGAACAATATTTATTCTCAAGCCTTTGCACTCATCATAGGCACAACATGGTGAAGACACATAAAGCAATGATGTAATTCCAGAATGGTAAAAGACACATAAATCTTCAATTTTTCAAATGGAAAGGCATGAAACTTATGGTACATGGCCTTCCAAAATGCATAACATAGGCACAAAATGGTAAAAGGCACTACAGTAACTTATGCCAAGCATTCTATGCAGAACCCAATGGGTGTATTGTAACCTCTCAAGGTGCATTCTATGCTAAGCATTCTATTGCACCCAATGGCCTACCAGCTTCAATTGTCATAGATAGAGATCCTATCTTTGTTAGCACTTTCTGGAAGAAGATGTTTGAGTTATACAAGGCTGATCTGAAACTAACCACATGCATACCATCATCATTGGGGGCATGAAGAAACCCTAAGGTACAATCACCTCGCTGGATGGTGACCTGTAGCTGGAGCTCGATGGCGACCTGACGTTGGAGCTGGAAGGCGAACTGGCGTCAGAGCAGGGACCGGCACATCCACATTGCTCCCCACGCGTGACCTTCCTACAGAGATCGTGGTCTCCTTTGTAGCACTCGCGACAGACCATCACCACGGCGTCGCTCTCCGACGATGAAGAGGGTACGACCTCCTTGCCCCGCGGAGTGGCCTGCTTCTTGCCCCTTGGCGCTGGCTCCTTCTTAGCCACCGGCGTGGGCTTCTTCGAGGCGGCCAGCGCGGTCTGCTTCTTGGCCGCCGACGCGGCCTGCTTCTTGACCGCCGGTGCGGCCTTCTTCATGGCCGCCGCCGCGGTCTTCTTCGCCATCTTAGCCCTGGCCTCATAGCCCACCTTCTTCACTGCAGGCAAAGCCGAGGACTTGGGGGCCCATCTTCCCGTCAACGGGTCCTTCTTCCTATCTACGGCGACGGTGGTGGAGGCGGGGGTGGTGGACTGGGGTGGGGGCGGGGCGGGGGACTGGGGTGGGGACGGGGGCGGCGATGAATCGATTTGGCGGCGGGGTCGGGGAACGGTGGGGTGAAAGTAAATCTGGATCTGGTGGGGTGAAAGTGAATGGATCAGGTGGGGGTAGGCGAAGGGGTAAAATGGACGCGGAAACTGGCCCACTGTCAACCACTCGGTTAGGTAGATCAGGTTCCGCTTAAATAAACTTGTAGTGTGGCCACATTGAACTCACGGCAACATAGCGCACTGGTTAGGTATTTGGGCCTCCGAGCAGGAGATCCACGGTTCGAGCCCCTCGTGGGCAAATTTTTTGCTAGTTTTCTCTCAAATGTTGTGACCTATATTTTTTTCCTCCAACTTACATTCTGGGCCACCGTTCTTCACCCCTTCAGTCCACTACGGCCACCGTCCCTTCTTAACAAACCCTAGCCGGCGACGGCGATTCGATGGCGCAGCATCACTACGGCCTCATCCACCTCATCGGCCGCGACCTCATCCCTCTCGGCCCCACACTCATCCCTCTCGGCTGCGCCCGCATCCCTCCTGGCGACGAGATCGACGGTGAAAATGAAGTCAGCAGAATGCAGAATGCAGGAGCAGCAGCCCGACCTCGATTGTCCCTACTGCAACGTCCCTTTGGTTCGGATCAAGAGCAAGCAGCCCAAAACCAAGGACAAAATCTACGTCAAGTGTCCCTATAGTGTCAAGGTGAATCTCGACTTTTTTTTTTGCTTTGACTCAAGGCAGGATGAACCTTGTGTTTCACATTGTCCACACTTATCTGCAGGATGATCCAACTACCTGTCGATTCATCAGGTCAGAGGAGCAGTATGAAAGATGGGCAGTGAAGCGAGCGAAGAATTGGAGGCGGCGGCCAATTCTTCCAATTCTTTGTGTGAAGAAGATGCTGATTTGTGGCATGAAGTGAACACACTGAAGCAGAAGGTTGATAGTTTTGTAGTTGAAGTGGATAACATGAATAAGAATATGTCTGTGCCAAAGCAGGAAGTGGAGAACAAGAAGGAAGTAGAGATTAGGAAGAAGTGGCAGATTGTAGTGGATTTTTCTTTTGTAGCGACTTTGCTTGTAGGTCTTCTGATTGGTACCTTTTGTGCCACAATTTGGAAGTGATGGTAGTGTGCAAATCTGTGACTGCAGATTGTAAGTTATGTGGTGTTCAAATATGTGGTCAATGGGACATCATGTGTAAGACTATGCACTATTGCAAATATATGTGCTGGTATTTTAAGTTTGAACAAAACTTTGCAAATATATGTGTGCTGGACATCATATGTAAGTTTTGACATATCATCTTCCAAAAGTTCACAAGATCACATCATAGATGACAAGAACCATGCATGGTTCACAAAGTGGACAAATAGTTTACCAGAAATAGTTTACTTCACACATTGTTCACATCATAGATGACAAGAACCATGCACTATTTACAGCACGTCTGGGAATGATAGCACTACCAGAAATAGTTTACAGCACACACTGTGCACACATTGTTTTGAATGTAACAAGGGGAACACATAAAAACAAAGGAAAAAAACAACTACACATCATCAGTGTCCACTTCAAGTGGACCTTCTCCATCTTCGTTGCAGCAGTACTCATCAAGTGTCTCATCGTAAACTTCGTCTTCAGCTTCACTGTCACTTTCATATACAGGGGTTGGCCTTAACTTCCTCAAACGAGAAATCTCAGAAGCTTTAAACTTTCTTCATGGTTCATCATCTATATGTAAAGGCATCTGAGGTGTTGGTTCAACAGCTGATCGGCTAATACCCTCGACTTGATCATCAACACAACTTTCCTCTTGATATGCAGGACCACCAAATGGGACACAAGTTTCACTGACATTGTATAGATGTCTATGGTCAAATGTTTGTACAACTTGCCAATTTTTACCAAGTCTTGTATCTGGCAAATAAAACACCTTTGTGTAGCCTGAGTAGCTAGAATGAAAGAATCATTTTTGTACCATACACTTCCCACATTGATGCTTTTATAGAACCCATCATCTTTTAGAGCATTTCTCCCATCCAGTTTGTACCAATCACATTTGAACAAAACAACTGACCTATCATCACCACTATATTCTAACTGGATGATCTCTTTTATGTTTCCATAAAACTCAATGAGGTTACAGTTATGTGTGCCTAGTGACATTACTCCACTATTCTGAGTTTTCTTATTATGATCACGGTCAATAGTGTTAAACCGCACCCCATTAACTATACATGACTTGTATTTGTTGATTCTTAGCATAGGGCCACAAGTAAGGATGGCAACGGGTCGGGTTCGGATAGGGTGGAGTCTCCGTGCAGCCGAACCCGAAACCCAAAGTTAAAACCCAAACCCGAACCCGAAACCGATTCGGGTAGAATTTCATCACCAAAACCAAACCCGCGGATACCCGAAACCCGAATGAATACCCGAAACCCGCGGATATATATATATATACATATTCACACATATATATATACACATATTCATATATATATACACATATTCATATATTCACGTATATATATACACATATTCACATGTATATATACACATATTCACATGTAT
>CM041630.1:27079765-27127711 GCA_023333625.1 Bothriochloa decipiens
TATATATACACATATTCACATGTATATATACACATATTCACATGTATATATACATATTTTGGATATCCATTGGATATCCACGGATGAAAAACAAACCCAAACCCGATAGGTTTCGGGTACCCGAACCCGAAAACCATGGGTGAAAAATCATCCCCAAACCCGAACCCGCAGGACTCAAAACCAGCGGATACCCGCCCCGAACCCGATTCGCTGCCATCCTTAGCCACAGCCAAGGAGAAGACATCATCATCTACCATTTCCTCATTTGTATTCTTTCTCAGCATCTGCCAGACCACATAGGACAATAAACATTAATAGAATGAATATATAATATAATGTTGTAAAAGATACAGAATGAAATCTAACCAGATTTCTGAACCATGTCTGGAATCCATGGCGAAGTGTTTTTTCAATGTTAGACACCCCTGCACTCTCCATTAATTCATCCCTGAACACTCTGAAAAAACATAAAACGTGTCAAAAAATGGCCCATATGAACAAGAGGAATGGATCATGTAGCATAGTACATAAGTGATATAACATACTTGATATAGTCCTCAACTTGACTACAGTTGTTCAGCACATACCAACCCATTTCATCTAATCCACCATCATCATATATTAATTCTGGTGCTGAGGTAAATCTCACTCCATGCTCAAACACATCTGCATCATAGGCTTCCTCATTGGAGAACCCAACTTTTCTCGGCTCTCTATTAAATCTTGTTTCAATATCATCCAAGTACCTAGAGCAAAATGTTAGGCATCTGCAATATATGCCTCTGCAATGGAACCTTCTGGTCTTGCCCTATTTCTGACGTAGCGCTTCAAAGTGTACAACCGCCTTTCAACACGGTACATCCACCCATACTGCACAGGACCACAGAGCAGGGCCTCCTCAGGAAAATGCACAGGTAGGTGCCACATCACATCGAAAAGAGCAGGGGGAAAATTTTCTCAAATTTGCACAATATTTCATGAATTTCTTCTTTCATTTGAACTAACACATCCTTGTTCAGAGTTTTGCTACACAATTTCTTAAAAAAGTCTCCCAGCTCAACAACTGCTTCATATATATCCTTGTCAACAAGGCCTCGTAAACTAGCAGCTAAGATTCTTTGCAAAAGAATATGACAATCATGTGTTTTGAGGCCTTGCACCTTGCTTCCATCAGCACTAACACATCTTGATATGTTCGAAGCATAGCCATCTGGAAACTTCAACTCCTCTAAAAATTTAACAAAGGTAGCTTTCTAATCTTTAGACAAATTGTATCTAGCTCTAGGCATCTCAGAAGTATCATCTTCGTCTATGAACTGCAATTTTTCTTTAATACCTAAGTCACTACAGTCAAGCCTAGCATTTGCTGTGTCCTTTGTCTTCCCATGTATTTCAAGAATTGTGCCAACCAAGCTCTCACATATATTCTTCTCAATGTGCATGACATCAAGATTATGTCTAACCTTTAAATCTTTCTAATACTCCAAATGCCACGGACTGACTCTCCTACTCCAAATTTTCACATTTGCAGTTTTGTCACTATCCAAGGCAGAACGCTTCCTTTTCCTGCTCTGCTCCTTTTGCTTGATCCCAGGTTTGACATGTCTTATCTTCTCTAATTCTGCTTCTAGCTCTTCTTTGGTAAACTTCCTTGGTGGATCATTGGTTCCATGAATCCCCGTGTATTCATTGTTCTTCCTCAAACTATGTCCCTTTGGCAGGAAATGGTAGTGTCCAATATATGCAATTTTATTCCTTAGGGCATAAGAGAGAGGATTCTTGTCACAGTGAATGCAAGCAAAATAGCCTTTCGTTGTACGCCCTGACAAAGTAGACAAAGCTGGGTAATCATGAATGCACCATCACACTGTCACACGAAGTTTGAACTCTTTGTACAGAATGGCATCATAAGTATACACACCCTTCCAAAGTTCAATCAATTCTTCAACAAGAGGTTCTAGAAATAAATCAAAGTCTTTCCCAGGCGAACACGGACTTGGAATCAACAGAGCCATCATTAGATTGGACTGCTCCATGCATGCCCAAGGTGGAAGATTGTAGGGCACAACAAAGACAGGCCACTTGCTGTACTTTGTGTTAAAATTGCCAAAAGGATTGAATCCATCTGTAGCTAGCCTAAGCCTCAGGTTTCTAGCTTCCTTAGCAAAAGATGGATATTCCTTGTCAAAATCTTGCCAAGCCTCACCATCAGCTGGATGACTCATTTTCTTATCACTAGGTTGTCTCTTTAACTTGTGCCATTGTGCTGATTCTGAACCCTCCTTGGTTACAAATAGCCTCTGTAGCCTGGGCAGCAATGGAAAATGCCACAACACTTTCTGTGGAACCTTCTTCCTCTTTGGGTCTTTCCATCTAGACAAACCACAAACTGGGCAATTGTCATAATCCTGATACTTCTTTCTAAAAAGAATGCAGTTGTTGTACACACATGGATCGAATCATATCCAAGACCTATTTCCTTTATCAATTTCTTTGCTTCGTCATATGATCTTGGTATTGTATTAAACTTTGGGAATGCATCAGCTAGAAAGTTCAAGAATGCAGAAAATGCAGTGTTGGTAACCCTATAAAATGACTTCATATGAAGCATCTTAATCACAAATGATAACCTTGAAAATTTGGAACAACCAGGATAAAGCTTACGCTTTGCCTCCTTTAACAGTTCTTCAAGATTAGAGGCCTTCTTCCTCTTTGGAACATTGTTTCCATCATTGTTTCAATCATCATTTCCACCATTGCTTCCATTTTCTCTTTGGAACCTCCCTGTTTACCATGCCCTTCTGCATTTTGTAGGTCCCTAAGTAAACTATCGAACCGATCACCAACATGGATGTCATTCTCAGCCATACCAACATCCTCGTTAGTATCATTCACAGGAGCAGGGCACACCTCAATAGGAATAGGATCAGGGACTTCATTCACATGTACACTAATGTCCTCTCTATGATGTACCCATCTAGTATAAGTACAGTCCATGCCATTCATCAAAATGTGATTCTTCACATTAGGCTGATGCAGGTACTTCTGATTAAGGCATTTAGTGCATGGGCAGGGAATTGTTTGATCCTCAGCAATTTAACTTTGACGAAATCCATAAATTCTCTAACACCATTGACATATTGAGGAGAAAACAGTGTGCTGTGCACCCAACTTCTATCCATCTGAACATGCACAGTACAAGAAAATGAGAGTGAAATTGGACACTTTGAAGCAAGGCAGCTGGCGACGGGAATGGAAGTCACCTTGAAGCAAGGCAGCAGGCGGAGAGCGACTGGTGCAGCTGCCTTCCTCTGTCAGTGGCCCGCCGTGCAACCAGCTGTCACCGTCGGCGTGGGCTGCTCCTGGATGTGTCACGATTCAACCGCGTGGAAACCTCTCCTCACAATGGCGTGGGGTGCTGTTGGAGCGAGGGATTGGGGCGGTGAGGTGGACTAGGGCGGCAGCGAGGTGGACTTGGGGCGGCGGCGAGGTGGACAAGGGTGCGCCAGGGAGGTGGATCGATTGGGGGCAGCGGGATGGATCGATTGGGGACTAGGGTGGCAGCGAGTTGGATCGGGGCGGCGGCGAGGTGGATCGATTGGGGATGGGCGGCGAGGGGGATCGGAGGGATTAACGGTAAAAGAAAAGACTACAAAAATAGTCAGCAGTCCTGCTATAAATGAAAGCTCTGGAGATTCTCGACAGATGTCATAGCGTAGTGCAGTGGCACGGTGTTCTGCGTGGGATGCAGTAGGTCTCGGTTTCGAGTCTCAAGGGCCGCGCCTTTTTTTGTGAAGCCTGCCATTTAAAAGGTACACGGTCGTGGGCCGCACTGTTGTGTTTTAAAAAAACAAAGTCGTGACGGTTTAGAAAATTCTGTCATAGAAACTGGGCCTAGATTTGGGTCCAAATGCGAATCCGTGACGGTTTCGTCAATTCTGTCACAAATACTGGGCCAAACACTGGGCTTTGAGCAGTCCATGCAGATTCGTGACAAAAGATCACCACATTCCTTGTAGTGTGATCAACCGGCCTGCCAGCCGCCAGGTGAGGAAACCCTACTTCAACGTCGTGCCACGCTGATCTTGCCAACGTCGCCCAGACAGGCAATGGCGCCGCCCACGTGGCCGCCCTCGGTACTGGCTTGGTGCCGCCCAGACCGGCGACGATGCATCTCATCTACCTTAGATTAGGCCCTATGCGATTAGGCTTGGATTTCTTGTTGTAGTGGTCTGAATGATCATGATGTTTTTACTAAATGTTGATGGCCAGTCTCCTCTTCCAGGACTATCGCGAGGTGATCCCGTGGTCGTCCGTCCGGCCAACGGCGCTGACACCGCAGCGACCATGGAGGCAAGCCTTGTCGTGTATGGCAATACATATGTGGGCGCGACATTATGGATCAATCGTTGAGATCAATTAATTTAAAAGGTAACATGCATGCAGGTGTTGGTGGTGGCGATGAAGCAGCTGAGCGACGTGGTCATCTATTGATTCGGCTACACATTGCCGCTTGTTACAAAACATGGTTAAATCCAGACCCGAACGGATCTATTAACCGACGAACGCGGAAGCATAATCACCATAGAAGAAAATACATAAACGAGAACAACATCGAGGCACGATGTTTTTTTAACAAGGTTCAGCGATGTGCTTAATCCTCGGGGCAATGACTACGGGCGCTCCTCCCCATAAACAGCAGCTACACCGGCATCCGGGCGATCCTGCGTCCTCGCCGCCACCCAAACTAGCCGCTAAGTCGTCTCATGGTTACAACAGGGGTGGCCTCATGTTTAGGGCCTCCTAGGACATAGAGTCCGACTATAACTCTATCCTAGTCCCCTAATACAACTCAAGTCCAACGTAACCAACTTGTACACATATTCGACACATATCTAACAAACTCCACCTTGACGAATATGCACGCTACCTTGAAGCCGTCCATGCGCGAACCTCGTGTACCCAGACTTGAGCCGTCTCCTTTGTCGCTCACATAGAACGACCTGATGAGGCTAATCGCACAGCCGCATCACCGTTAGGATAGAACATCACCACATTTGCACTGCCATCCATGACTCCACCTTTAACAACGCTTCCTTTCAGCTTGTATTGGTGTGCACTTGACTTCTCACCAATCATGACCGTCTTGTCTCCATGCATGACTCTCAAGGTCTTCTTATTAGGTACCGCCTGATACAACTAGCCTTCTTCATGCAATAAACCAAGCGAAATCAGATTCCTTGTCAGCCCCGGCACATGCTTCACACCCTTAAGCAACATCTCTTTACCATCACACAACTTAAACTTGATATTGCCCACTCCTACAGCAAGATAGCCTGAACCATGTCCCAAGTAAGCAAAACCATTATCCTTCTCGGTGTATGATGAGAAAACTCCTTCTTCGATGTTGCATGGAACAAGCTAGCTGAATCCAACAACCACGCTTCACAAGACTGTTCACTTGACACTGTGAGAAGATCACCATCGCTGTCCGAGTCATCTTTCCTGTTGGCAATCACAACACTTATAGTTCCTTCATCCTTCTTTAGCCCTGGATAGTCCCTCTTCACATGTCCCAAAACGCCACACTTATAGCACCACGGACCCTTCTTCTTGTTGCCTCTCTTATCTTCCACACCACGATCACCCTTGACAACGAGAGCATCACCAGAAGACTCATCCTTTGCATTATTCTTCCTCCTTTGATCATGAGCAAGCAATGCAGCAACAATGTCCTCCACCTTGATGTCCTCCTTCCCGTACGTCAATGTAGTAACCAAGTGTTCATAAGACCTCGGCAACGAACAAAGAAGAATAACAGCCCTGTCTTCATCATCAATCTTCACGTCGACCTTTACAAGATCAGCAACCAATTGATTAAAGACATTGATGTGCTCGATAAGATCTGACCCCTCCTGCATCTTCAAGCCAAACAACTTCTGCTTCAGGTACAACTTCTGAGTCACCATCTTGGACATGAACTGACTGGCCAACTTGTCCCAAATTTTCTTCGCTGAAGTTTCTTCCATGACATGGTACATGATCAAATCAGAGAGACACAACCTGATGGTTGCACATGCCTGTGCCTCCATCTCCTCCCACTTATCATCATCTACCTTCTCCGGCTTAATCCCGCTGAGCTCCTTCGTGATACTCTATTGAGCCAACAGATCCTTCACTCTCGTTTGCCACAACCCGAAGTTCTCGGTGCCATCAAACTTCACCACCTCAAATTTGGAAGCCATCGACGCCATCTGCCTATTCCCACAGATCGTTGAAAAACCACGTATTAGATGTACGCCCGCGTGCTCACTCCACGCGCCCCAAGCACGTCACCCACGCGTTTGTTCCTTGGTGCAGCACACATGCACCGTAGCACACGCCTCCTGCACGTGCTGTGATCTACCGTATGTTGCCGCCGCCGTACACCGCCTATGCACAGCCACGCCGCTTGCAAGCCCCATCAACTATTCCTGCCGCTCGCACATGACGAAGTCAACCCGCTTGAGCGCCGTCCACTGTTCATCTTCAATCATCGCAAGCACCGGCCACGAACAACACAAGATTGCTTTCGATGCAAATCTCCATGGACTATTCCCTGGATTTTATGGAGGCTAAAATCAAAACGTACGCATACGTCTAAACCAGTTCCAAACTAGATTCTCTGCGTCTCTGATTTCCTTTTCCCTTTTTTCTTTGTTCTGGATTGCCCGTGACACGAAGACCATATACAAAAGATCTATATCCGACCTTGCAGTCTGCATACCTTTAGGCCCACACAAATTGTCTCACGCCTGTACACCTGCGTTCTCGTGGCAAACGTGAATATTTCACGAGTCCAAATTAACCACGCTAAACAGACTACCATGGCAAGTCCTTCCAAAAATAAAGAACCACCATGCACACAATTGCTGTGCGGCCTCTGTTGTATGCCCGCATGTAAGTCCTCATCAGAATTAGATACATAGCCCACCAGGTAATTAACTGCCATACGAAACAAAGTCCAGATCGATCTTGCCGACTCCTGTCACCGTACCAATGCACCTTCCAAATCGCCTGGTCACCGTACAGATATGGAGTCACATAATCCACGAACAAAAAAACGTCTTCAAAATTGCCAGAGTCCACCGTGGCTTTCACCACCATCGTTGCTAATCCTGCAATGATCACCCTGATCGAGATCAACCACCCGTCAATCTGACCGCGAGTCAAGCCGCCGTCTTCATCCACGACGTCTTCCAACCGCACCGTCGAACCTGGCCATCATGTCTGATCGACCCTTATCGAACAACAACCACTAGCCGCCATCAACCCGATCTCCATGTCTAGAATGATCCCTGTTAATTGCAGCTCATTGGACGGTTCGAGCCACCCGCTCGAAGTTTCCAACTCCACCGATCGAGTCATCGATCGCCGCCATGCTCCACCTTGCGCCATGTCCTGTCCCGGACACACCCGTGCGAGCCTCGAGCTGTGTAGAACATGTCCATCGCACCTCCTATGATCTTCTTCTATGAAACTGGCTTTGATACCACTTGTTACAAGACACGGTTAAATCTAGACCCGAACGGATCTATTAACCAATGAACGCGGAAGCATAATCACCATAGAAGAAAATACACAAACGAGAACGACACCGAGGCACGATGTTTTTTAACGAGGTTCAACGATGTGTTTAATCCTTAGGGCAATGACTACGGGCGCTCCTCCCCATAAACAGCAGCTACACCGGCATCCGGGCGATCCCACGGCCTCGCCGTCACCCAAACCAGCCGCTATGTTATCTCACGGTTACAATAGGGGTGGCCTCATATTTATGGCCCCCTAGGACATAGAGTCCGACTACAACTCTATCCTAGTCCCCTAATACAACTCAAGTCCAACGTAACCAACTTATACACATATTCAACACATACTAACACCGCTTGCTTCTACAAGGCCATCCTCTCTACCGTGTAGTATGTCTTTTTTTGCCAATTTAATAATTTGCCTACGTCTTGATCCTAGACTCTACCATGCATCATTTTTGTGTTGAGAGTTATGCATTAAAGTTTTGAAAATTCAGAGTTATATCTGAGGTCATATATGAGTAGTAGTGTGAAACATACCAAATTGCATTATTTTGCTTTGCAATGGAAATCGTTCAGAGCTTAACTGCATCTCTGAATATTCATTTTTTGTCTTATGATAAAGTTCATGAATGCCTTTTTGCAGTTCCTTTTTCTTCATTCAAGTGGCTTCAACGTCTACACTGGGACATACATGCGATGCGCTAAGCGACATCACCATTGTCACAGGTATGCTTTTAATAAGTGGGTTGTTTTTCTAAGTTCATAATCTAATCTATTGTCAAAATTCCCTCTTTAGATGAGGCCTCAAGGAGGCGGGCTGAAACATTGCGAGTACGCAATCATCGTGTTGAGATGACTGACAAACAAAGGGAGGTGATAAATAGGAGACAATGTGAGTATCAGCGTGATCGTCGTGCGAAGATAACCGAAGAAGAAAGGGAGGAGAGCAAGAGGAAACAACGTGAGTACTAGCGTGAATATCGAGCAGGGCAGAAGGCTGCATCACAAAATACTAGCACTTCCAACCTTTTGACTCAAACAGTGCCAACCTCATCAACAATGGGTACTTAATCCTCTTGACAAAGTATATCACAAAAAATTGAAAAAAAGTATATCACGAAAAATTGAAAAAAGTACTTGAGTGTTGGCCATGCATGCAAATATCACATTGACGACTGTAGCATTCTGTGTACTACTTTGTACAAGTAATTAATTTTATTTACCACTAATATATTCTCTATATCTATTTAGATTCTACTACCATATTATCACGACGGCCTGTACATTTTATCATAATAGACATGAAAAAAATATTGTGCGTATTATGGATCCACTAAAAGATCAAAGTGCTTTGGCGGGTTATAGTCAAGATATGGTATATAATTCTACATTCCATGCTATTGCTTGAATGTTTATGCTCGTCAAGGGACTATCAAAATCAAAGAGGAACTATAATATATTTTTATGGAAGCGAGAATACCCTTCATGTGTAACAAAGGTTACATCAAACACCGAAGACTGGTAATCACTTCATTTGGTTAACTTTGATGTAACAAAGACAAAAATTTGATTTGTGTACGCCATATAAACAACTGATCTTGTATAGGAACTTGGGACGCTTTTTTGTATATAATTTCATGAAGCTGTGGGATGGTGTAAGGTTGCCGCTGATCAACAATGTAAACATATGTAGTCTCCAACTATATTTTCTACAATAAATGAGTAAATAATGACATAATATTCCATGCCATGCACAACTATCAACATCACTGAAGACAGAGTTCTTGGCTGACATTTTGGTGAGTCGTACAAACGAATGTTATGACAACATCCCTAAAGATATCAAATATTTGATTAAGAAGTTAGGGAAAATGTAAAGATGTCTACTTATATGCACTAAGGATTACCAAAATGTATATATAGGTGGAGCTTTTATTTATTTCTTGAATTGATGTGTTACAACGGTGCTCGGTGCTCCTTGTCTAGTCCTAAACTAGGGATATTGCTTGAAAAAAGACCTAAACTATGGATAAGTTTGGCAAGACCCCACAGCAGCAAGAGTATGTGGTAAGAGCCCACTGTCTTGTTTCCTCAGTTGTAAGCACATCACTTAATACTGGTTTATGTTGAACTTGATAATTCTTTTCTAGCAGCTAATGAGATAAAAAAATCACGACCGACATCATCATTAGGCGTGAGCTGAAACGAAAGTTCTTTTTTTTCAAACTATGTAGTAGATCTATGTATCATTTCATTAAAATAGAAAAGATACAAATGAGTTGAGTTTATAAGAACCCAGACTTGGGGTCCTCAAAACATAAAAGCAGACTATACTGATGACAAAGAAAAAATAAAAACACAACCACTCAACCACATTGGCGATTAAACCAGGGTCAATCTGGGCGACTCGCCCTTCCCCGCCACAGACACGCTGCCTTCGGCCATCTCCAGCCGCCGCCTCCGTGGTTCCAGACAGTGGTGGCGGCTGCCCACAGCGGGAGCTCAAAAAGTCATCCCGTAGCACCTTTCCCATTCCCCTCCTCTCCTCCCCCTCCCTTGCTCCTCCAACTGTGAAATAAAATCAAGCCATGGATGGTCATCGGTGGGCAAAGAGTGTTGAATCCAAGGTCCCTAAGCATAGATCGGGTCCCTCCTAGCTTGAATCTAGAGCGTAGAGGGCTACTGGGTGTGGCGTCGGCTAGCATGGTGGAAGCTACCTCATCGGAGACTAGTGGCGCAAGTTGGCCCACCAGCAAGCGGTGGGCGTCCCTAATCCTGAATCCAACGTCCTTGGCTCCGGATCTATCGTTGCAGAGACAGGCGCGTCACGCCTGGAGCGTTGCCCGTCATCCTCCCCTCCCTAGAGTTCTCCCTCTCCTATGGCAGTCTAGGCGCCCGGTAGGGGCGGATTTGGGCCTCCTTAGGCTGGATCTGCACCCACGTCAGTGCGCGGCTGTGGGGCGCCGACACTGGTGCTAAACAGAGTGCCAGGTGGGGAGAGGGCAATTTCCAGCGTGTGTGCCATGGCTGACTTGGGAGCAGGCAGGTGGTGGCAGAGCAGCTGGGTCACATGGGCCTGCAGGGCAACCGCACCATGTGCTGCTTGATGCATCCTCTTCGGGCCAGGCTGGAGAGTCACTAAGCTAGCCTACTCCTGCACTTGCGTGTGCGACCGCCCCCAGAGCCCCTTGGACCCACCACCAGTGCCTGCTGTAGGGTCCTGCTGTGGGGTCAGCCGATCATGGTAGCTGCCAGAGGTCCTCACCCCACACAGGCCAACAAGTCTGGTCATTGTCTGTGAGTTTGTACCATGATTCTTGCAGGCATGAGCTCAGGTGAACCTCAAATCCCTGTCAGTTGCGTATGCCCCAATGCTCTTGTTACACCTGTTGGATAGGCCTTGGGGCGAAAGCCATTCTGCGCCTGGTACTTTGGTTGTCGATGTGTCTGAGGGCATCATTCCCCTTCTTGAAGGCATCGATGTAAGCACATCTGCCTCCCATCCATGCTTGTGTGCCTTTTTTCTCTCCTCACATACTCTCATCACACCCTGCTTATGTTTGTTCACCCTCCTACCTTTTAAACTTCGGCACACATTACTCCCTATTGGGTGCTCGCCTTCAACAGCTTGCTCTGTCATCACCTTGATTACCTGTGCATATTGCCTCATCATATGCTAGATTACGGGGACCTTGATCTCCTTCTCTGGATCTCCTCATTCTCCTTCTGGATGCTCTCTCCCTTTGAGGCTTCCTTCCCCCAAATGGTGTAGGTGGGCATTAGTTTGGAGCCTAGATGCGCCCATAGGATCTGCTGCTCATGGCTGTCGTGTGTGGTTCCGACTCAATGCTAGGTCGTGAGGACCTTGATCTCCTCTTTGGATCTCCTTGTTCTCCCACTGACAGTCTTCACCCTTTGAGGTTTCTATCAGTTACCGAGAAAAGGGGTAACCTAAACCTTCCTTGTCTTCGGTTGAACCCCGAGTTTACCCTCAGAATAATCTCGCGGGACCCTCAAAAAAACATGTGCAAGACCAGACCGTACATCCTCGACCCACCAGGGCCCACCGGCAAATACACACTGGGCCGGCCCACAACAGAGTACTTAACTTCTGTCGCAACCCTCAACAAATCACTGACGTCACTAGCCGATGAACACTCGAGGGGGGACCCCGCGTCAAGTGTCGAGGCCCCGGCGGGACGGACGCCTCGATACGACAAGGGTCGAGCCCCCTTGAGCCACCAACTCCAGGTGCGTCCGATAGCGCATTTAATGCAAAACTACCTAACCTCGTCAAATCGTATGGATATAGTGTCCGCACAGTGGTCCGTACAGCGATCGAATCCCGCTTTACTGCCCATACTGAGGATGTGCATCGGTCTGCACGACACTATTACGCCGTACTCAGCGCTGTTAGGCAGCTCGAGGCCTCCTTCGACGTGCTACGTGACAAACAACCGACATCGGATTCCCTAAATTCAATCTTATCCGCCCAACCACTACGCTCGAGGCTACCCCTCGACTGAGCCTCGAGTACGCATCGACGCCCTCCGGTCAAACTACATCGACTTCGAAAGCTGCGCCAGCAACTCCCGATGCGACCCCAACAGGAACTCGCACGTCCTCTACAGGGGATCGCGTCTTTCACCGGTCAACAACCACGCAACCACGTCTTCGAAGGACGCCTGTCAACTCCGAGCCACGCTGCTACAGAACAAGGCATGCTCAGCGCACGTCTCTACAGAGGCCTCGAGTTGACCACCACGACCCGCGACGTCACCACCGCGTCATCGAACCAGGATATCTGTACCCCTGTGCCTCCCCTTGGCCTATAAAAGGGGACGCCAGGAGACCCAATAGAAGAGGAGAACCGACTCCAGACAATGATCTCATGAACAACCGAACACACGCCTAGGCAGACTCCTAGACTCTGAATAACTCTCTCGCTCTATACTCGACCCCCCTCGAATTCTCTCCTTCGCTTGTATTCACCCCTGTACAAGCACTTAGGTGCAAGATAATACAAATCTTCTCCCCCCGCTAGACGTAGGGCCTTCTCTGCCCGAACCAGGATAAATCGCTGTGTTCTTCTTGCATCACCATCCGAACGGGTTACACACAAATACGTTTACTCGTTGGCTTAGGACACCCCCGGGTTCCTAACGCCGACAGTTTCCTTCCCCCATTTAGTGTTGGTGGACGTTGGTTGGATCTCAGATATGCCTCACTAGTACAACAGTCTTAACTATGGTGGGTGTTTTGAGTTTTTCACAGCGGACAATGGCGTCCGCCATGAATGGAAGGTCATAGTTAATCGTGGCCTCCACCGTGGCAGGTGCCTTTGCCCGCTGTGGAAGATATATGTCCGGTACCTAGGAAAGGGGTACCCTTAACCCTTGACTAAGTGGATTAACCTCGGACATCAACAAACCAAAAACCATCGTGGTGATTATCCTTCACCTAGCATAAGAAGCCCAATAGCCAAATCATACTGGGCCAACCCACGAACAGGCCTCGGCGGTCCAGGCTGCTACCTACCCGATGGGTCCCCGCTTGAGGCAGAGCAGAACACTCGAGGGTGCCACTCGGGCTACCCCTTGGTGACAGAGATTTACTCGAGCGAACAGACGCCCCTCGAGTACAGCACACCCCTCAATTACCTACTCTCGGTATGGTTTTCAGGGCATTTAGTGCATTCTACCTGCTCCCGCCTAACTTTGTGGCTACAGTCACAGTAACAGTCGCATGTACGATGGTCCAATCCAGCTTTTACCTCCCATACCTAGGAATCTGGCGGGTCATATCACACTGTAGCTCCATGCCATGCACTGTGCCCAGTATCAGGCGACCCCTCGAGGCATATTTACCAGCATCCGTACCGCATTTCCTGAGGCTCGGCCTTATCCATTCAGGCCTCGACCCCCCGACCACCTCTCGAGCTAGACTTCGTCATCGCTGGTCAACACTCCAACAACTCTCGAAGCGACGGCTACAGGGATCCCGGGGGCTCGACGGCTCGAGACGCCTCTCGATAAGGTATTACGACCCCACTTCATGTTATCCTAATCTTTCAGGGATGCCAACTATGCCCAACTGGACAAGCACCTCTCAACAAAGCCCTCAAAGGAGTCTCCTTACTCCTCTGAGGCCTCGGGGGCTACCCCCATGGGGGACGTTCACGCGTCCCCCATGGAAAGTCATGAACCACGCCTCACTCTTGACTTATAACCCCCAGCTCGAGTGCCATCACTCGAGCTAGGGCTTGGGGGCTACTGTCGGGTACCTAGGAAAGGGTACCCTTAACCCTCGACTAAGTGGATTAACCTCAGACATCAACAAACCAAAAACCATCGTGGCGATTATCCTTCACCTAGCATAAGAAGCCCAATAGCCAAATCATACTTGGCCGACCCATGAACATGCCTCGGTGGTCCAGGCCACTACCTACCCGATGGGTCCCCGCTCGAGGCAGAGCAGAACACTCAAGAGTGCCACTCGGGCTACCCCTCGGTGACGGAGATTTACCCGAGCGAACGGACGGCCCTCGAGTACAGCACACCCCTCGATTACCTATTCCCATTACGTTTTTCAGGGCATTTAGTGCGTTCTACCTGCTCCCGCCTAACTTCATGGCTACAGTCACGGTAATAGTCGCATGTACAAAGGTCAAATCCAGCTTTTACCTCCCATACTCAGGAATCTAGTGGGTCGTATCGCACTGTAGCTCCATGCCGCGCACTGTGCCCAGTATCAGGCGACCCCTCGAGGCATATTTACCGGCATCCGTACCGCATTTCTCGGGGCTCGGCCTTATCCATTCATGCCTCGACCCCCCTCGACCACCTCTTGAGCTGGACTTCGTCATCGCCGATCAACACTCCAACAACTCCCGACGCAATGGCTACAGGGATCCGCACGACAGGGCATGGGCGCCGGTCTTTCACCAGCCATCAACTGCATCATCCCACGCATGAGAAGGATGGCCGTCATCTCTGAGCACGTCGCTTCAGGGCACGCCACACTGGGCTCACATCTCTACAGTGGCACCGACATGATCGGCATCTCCTCCCTGACATTAGCAGCAACGTCTGCCCTAGATTCATGTACCCCTGAGCCCCTCCTTCGCCTATAAAAGGAGGCGCCAGGCACTAGTTTAGATAGGTCAGGAGAGAGCTACCAGAGCCTGTAGCGCTCAAGTCCTAACTCACTCACTTGCACGCCTGTATTCACCCCTGTACAAGCACTTTGGTGTAAGATAATACAAACTCTCTCCCCCCGCTGGACGTAGGGCCTTCTTTTGCCTGAACCAGGATAAACCTTGTGTTCTTCTTGCATCACCATCCAGATTAGGGAGCACACAACACATATTCACTCGTTGGTGCTAGACCCCCAGGTTCAAAACACCAATAGTTGGCACGCCAGGTAGGGGAGCTACGTGTCACTAACGATTTCTCACCATTTTTTCAGATGGCAGACTCAGCTTCGCCACTTCGCGCGCTACGGTGATCTGGTTCAGGAGCCTAGAGTTCATGTCTCTCAGCCACGGCTATGACATGACCCTGCTCTCGGTTGGAGATCCGAGCGGAGGCTGCACCGATCCCCCATGTTTAGGAGGGGCCGCACGCCAGCCTCGCCACCATGCCTTTGTGTCCAGGAGGATGCGCGATCGGCGCCGCCGCCATCATTGACCTACGTCTGGGTTGCTAGCCGCCGTGTTTCCCCCACTCCTGGTAGGCGATGAGGGGCCCCTGGTTGGGGACCAATATGACCCATGTCCAGGAACAAAGGACCAGCCGGCAGGGCTCTATGGAAACCTTGACTTCACCTTCGTGATGTGTTCGTTGAGGGAGCCCGGCGAGGCTCCTCCGGCGCTCTCAGCACCGTCACCTCCCAATCTACTACCGCACAGACTGTTTGGAGGTTGCCATCAGTTCCCATTTGGTCTGGACAACGTTGCCAGGACAAACTCTGCTATGATGCACTCTAATGTGGGCACGCATGAGGACCGCCCGGAGGCTCTCTTGCGTGCTACCATGGACCTAGCAATTGTCCTGCCGGCCTCCGAGGACCTTGGTTTCTTGCGAGCACCTGACCCAAGGTGGTACACCCTCGGCGTGATGAGGCGTTAGCTGGAGGAGGAGCGGCGTGGGCAGTTACCCATCTTCTACTCCGGCAGCCCCGACTCTGATTTCGACCACTATGACCCCACCCGCGAGTGTTTTCTCATCGAGAGCGGAGTCGCGTTGAACAACGACACCATCGACCCGACGGCCATGCCAGCAGCTGCAACCATAGCAGGAGGGGCCCATGTAGTGGCAGACCTAGAGGAGTAGCCACTAGCTACGCCCTAGGACGAACGCCCACGTCTGGACGACCAAGACGCTCAGGTCGCGTAGGTCCTAGAGATGCAGACCAAACTCGATGAGGATCAGGAGCGCCTGTGATAGCTCGAGCGGACCCTCGAGCAGGAGCGCTGACCCCTGCCCGGTGGAAGGGCCCAAGCTAGAGCCTGAGAGGTCAACTGATAGATCATTGAAGACGGGGGACCCGAGCACCCTATCATCAACCGTTTCCCCTGAGCTAGTCAGAACATCATCACAGCTGCCATGCTTCTTGGAACATGCCTACGTCGTTGAACCCTCAAGCTCGGCGGATACAGGACGAGGTCGAGGGACTCCTCAAGGTCGCGGCTGCATAGCAGGCTGAGGGCTCGGCCTCGAGATGTTGAGGGGTGGCCTCAGAGCAACCTGTCAAACTCCCCCATGATGAGAGGGAGACCATGGTTCATCAAGAGGCCGCCCCCGAGCAAAGAAGGCGACCCCTGTTCGAGACCGCATCATCGACAACCGTGAACCCCAAGACGCACGCTATGACATCATCGAGAACCGATGGCGCAAGAGCGGGGACGCTGAAGATCAAGGCTACAACACCCATTGAGGGGGACGCTATGACAGCGACGAGGACCGTCGGGCCCCCGAGCCACAGGGACCTCGAGTCTTCAGGAGGGTGATCCATAACACGCCGCTACCGAATCCCTTTTGACCCCCCACGAGTGTTGTCAAGTACAACGGGGAGACCAACCCCGAGCTCTGGTTGGCCAATTTTTGGCTAGCCTGCCAGCTAGGTGGGGCACGCGATGACCATGCCATCATCCGCCAACTTCCCCTGTTCCTCTCTGACACCGCCCAAAGGTGGCTCGAGGAGCTCCCTCCCAATCAGATTCGTAATTGGGCCAACCTGGTGTGGGTCTTCGAGGGAAACTTCAAGGGGACCTACGTGCGCCCCGGCCATGATGTCATCCTAGTATTCATCTCAGGTACCACCTGCAAGGAGTTGGTACAGGAGCTAGGACGCAATCACCCCAAGACCATCGACGAGCTGATGGACGTAGTTGCCAACTACGCTGCCGGCGAGGAAGCGGTTGGAGCCTTCTTCGGCAATGAGAAGGACAAAGGGAAGATGCAGGCGACCTACACCGAGGGCACAAGCAAAGGCCCCAAGAAGGGCAATAAGAAGAAGAAGAACCAGTATGGCAAGCGTGAGGCTGCAGACAACGATCTCGTTGATGCGGTCGAGCACAAGAAGCCTCGTGGTCCCCCGAGGGGCCGTCTTTGACAAGATGCTAAAGGAGCCTTGCCCTTACCACAAGGGAGGGGCTAATCATAACCTCGAGGACTGCCGCATGCTCAGGAACTACTACAAGAGTCTGGGCATTGGGAAGGACAGCTAGAAGAAGGACAAGGGCGGCGACAAGGGTGGTGACAAGTTCCCTGAGGTCTATGACTACTACATGATCTACGGCGGCCCCTCGACCCAGCTTACACCTCGACAGCGCAAGAGAGAGTATCGAGAGGTCTTCTCCGTCTGGGTCACAACACCCCAGTACCTCGACTAGTCTGATGCTCCCATCATGTTCAACCGTGATGACCATCCGGATCGCGTCGTCAACCTAGGAGTCTACCCGCTCGTCGTCGACCCGATCATCATCAACACCCACCTCTCCAAGGTCCTCATGGATGGAGGTAGTAGCCTCAACATCATCTATCTTGAGACCCTCGACCTCCTAGGGGTCAAGCAATCACAGCTGCGGCCCAGTGCTAGAGGCTTCCATGGAGTTGTGCCAGGGAAGAAGGCCCTGCCCGTAGGTCGCATTGACCTCCCCGTCTACTTTGGCACCCCCACGAACTTCAGAAAGGAGATCCTCACCTTTGAGGTGGTTGGGTTTCATGGCATGTACAACGCCATCATCAGTCAACCCGGATACACGCAGTTCATGGCGATCCCCAACTACATGTATCTCAAGCTCAAGATGCCGGGACCCAAGGGCGTCATCACCATCGGCTCCTCCAACGAGCACGCATACGACTGCGACATTGAGTGCGTCGAGAACGGAAAGGCCATCGAGGAGACCACTAGGCTGGCCTTGACCCTCAAGGGCCTCGCCACTAAGGCCCCCGAACCCAAGTGCCACGTGGGTAGCTTCGAGCCCACAGAGGACACCAAGAAGATCCCGCTCAACCTGAGCGGTTCCGACGAGAAGGCGCTGATGATCAGTGCCACCCTCGACAGCAAATTAGAAGCAGTGCTCATCGACTTTCTCTGCATGAACACCAACATGTTTGAGTGGAGTCCCTCGGACATGCTGGGCATACCATGGGAAGTCGTCGAGCACGCCTTGGAGATCCGGGCCGGGTCCAAACCGGTGAAGCAATGCCTGTGATGCTTCAACGAAGAGAAGCGTAGGATCATCGGTGAGGAGGTGCACAAGCTTCTGATGGCCAGTTTCATCAAGGAGGTTCATCATCCCGAGTGGTTAGCCAATCCTGTACTAGTTAAGAAAAAGAATGGAAAAATGAGGATGTGTGTTGATTATACTAGTTTAAATAAAGCATGCCCCAAAGTTCCATTTCCTTTACCACACATTGATCAAATTGTTGACTCCACTGCGGGATGTGAAACTCTCTCTTTCCTTAATGCTTATTCCGGTTACCATCAAATCAAGATGAAGGAGTCCGATCAGCTCATGACCTCCTTTATCACCCCTTTAGCATGTACTGCTATGTTACCATGCCCTTCGGCCTTCGAAACACCGGGGTGACGTACCAGCGATGCATGCTTCATGTTTTCGGTGAGCACATAGGGAACACAATCGAGGCCTATGTCAACGACATTGTAGTCAAGTAAAAAAGGTCGACAACCTCATCAAGGACCTCAAGATCGTGTTCGAGTGCCTTCGAGCCAGAAACATCAAGCTCAATCCCAAGTAATGTGTCTTTGGCGTGCCTCGAGGCATGCTCTTAGGATACATTGTCTCTCAGCGAGGTATCAAGGCCAACCCCAAGAAGGTCACGGTGATCACCAAGATGGGGCCAATTCGAGACCTGAAGGGCATACAGAAAGTCATGGGCTGCCTCGCGGCCCTCAGTCGCTTCATCTCACACCTGAGAGAAAAGGCCCTGCCGTTGTACTGACTCCTAAAGAAATTTGAGCACTTTAAGTGGACCATCGAGGCCGAAAATATGTTGACCTCCCCCGATTCTCGTACCACCTCGACCCTCCACACCATCCGATCTAGCCGAGCCACTTCTCCTCTATGTTGCCGCAACCACTCAGGTGGTTAGCGTGGACATAGCGGTTGAAAGGCAGAAGGAAGGGCATGCACTACCCATCCAACGACCGGTCTACTTCATCAGTGAGGTGCTCTCAGAAACGAAGGTCCACTACCCGCAAATCCATAAGCTGCTCTACGCCATCGTGCTCACACACCGCAAGCTCCAACACTATTTCCTCAGCCACCCGGTCCTCGTGGTTTCATCCTTTCCCCTGGGGGAGATCATCCAAAACCAGGAGGCCATGGGAAGAGTTGCTAAGTGGTCAGTTGAGCTCATGGGTAAGGCTATCAAGTCTCAGATGCTGGCGGACTTCATCGCTGAGTGGACCGACACCCAGCTTCCATCGGTGTAGATTCAAGCCGAGCTGTGGATAATGTACTTTGATGGGTCACTCATGAAGACAGGAGCAGGCGCGAGCTTGCTCTTCATCTCACCCCTCAGAGTCCACATGCGCTACATCATTCGCATTCACTTTGTCACCTCCAACAATGTCACGGAGTATGAGGTCCTCGTTAATGGTCTATGAATCACCCTCGATCTTGGGATTCAACGCCTTGACATTCAGGGCGACTCACAACTCGTCATCAATCAAGTAATGAAGGCCTCGAGCTGCCATGACCCTAAGATGGAGGCCTACTACAATGAGGTACGCAGGCTAGAGGATAAGTTCCACAGACTCGAGCTCAACCACGGACTCGAGCTCAACCATGTCGCCAAAATGGCGTCTACTCGAGGCACCGTCCCGCCAGACGTATTCTCAAGGGACCTCCTCGAGCCCTCTGTCGACTTGGGCTTGGGGGCTGGCACTACACCGTCAACACTCGACCCTCTGGCCTCGACCAAGGCCTCCTCGACCGGGGCTGAGGTCATGGAGATCGAGGGGTCAGTCCCATCGTCAAGCCCACCACCAGACTGGCGCGTTCCCTTCCTCGACTTCCTTATTTGAGGAGAGCTCCCAGAAGACCGAACTGAGACTCAATGGATAGCTCGACGGGCCAAGACCTACGTCATCTATGGTGATGACAAGGAGCTCTACTGACAAAGCCCAACTGGGATCCTCCAGCGTTGTATCAGTGTCGATACCCTGGAAACAGGTATCCCAGACCCCTTGCTTAACAAACTAAAGCCCCGCAAAATCAGCATCGTGAACCCTCCGATAATCTCCCGCGCTAACGTACGAAGGCCCAAAGGCTGAGATATATCGGACCAGCCCGCGAACGAACAACGGCGGCCCGAAACCAACGCTCGCTCGAGAGGATACCGAACGGACAGGTACTGTATACGCGAGGGTACGATTCGACCTACCCCTCGAGGACGGAACTTCGTCCAGCGAACGAGCCGTCCCTCGAGGACGTAACTTCGCCCAGCGAACGAGCCCCCCCTCGAGGACGGAACTTCGCCTGGGCGAATGGGCGGCCCTCGAGGGCAGCGCACCCCTCGGCCACCAACTCCCCCGTACGAATCCGCGCGCATTTAATGCGATCTATCTACCCCCGCCTAACCGCATGGCCACAGTTACGGTAACAGTCACAGGCGTGGCGGTCAAATCTACTTTTACTGCCCATGCCCCGGAATCCCGCATGTCATATTGCGCTGTTGCGCCATACCGAGCGCTGTGCCACGACCCGTACCGTCTCGAGACATATAAACTAACCTGTTTACCGTGTTTTCCGGGATTCGATCTTATCCAGCGAAGCTCGACCACCTCGGCACGACCCCCTCGGCTCCGGCCAGGACCCTCGACCGTCACCCCTCAACTTCACCGAGCGTACCCTCGAGCTAAACTTCAACAACTCCCGATGCGACGGATGCAGGACCTCCCATACCGGCGTACATCGCTACAGCAGCATCGACATGATCGGCCTCAACGTCGTACGTCATCAGCGTCATGTAAACTCGAAATACATGTACACCTGCGCCCCTCCTTCGTCTATAAAAGGAGGCGCCAGGGCGTTAGAGAGAGAGGACTGAGACCGGGAGGATCTAGAGCATAGAAACGTTAAGTCTCCAGATCATTGAGTGACACCGTGAGCCTGTGCGAGGTCGAGAGCAAGGCGCCCGCACGCCCCAACTCCGCCTTTCACTCCGCACACCAGCTTGTATTTTCCCCTGTACTAGCACTTCGGTGCAGAATAACACGAATCATCCTCCCCCCGCTGGACGTAGGGCCTTCTTTGCCCGAACCAGGATAAATCATCGTGTCATTCCTGCATCACCCACCGGATTAGGGAGCACGCGGATACGATATTACTCGTTGGTGTTAACCCCTCGAGGGTCAGAACACCGACAATCAGCATCAAAGAAGGCAGGATGCTCCTCGAGGACATTCACTCGGGGGCTTGCGGCCATCATGCCGTGCCAAGGACCCTTGTCGGCAACGCCTTTCGGCAAGGTTTCTACTGGCTGACCGCCATCTCTGACACCATCAACCTTGTCTGCTCATGCGAGGGTTGCTAGTTCTATGCCAAGCAGACACACCTCCAGGCTCACGCCCTGCAGATGATCCCCATCACATGGCCCTTCACCGTTTGGGGGCTTGATCTCGTGGGACCTCTCAAGAAGACAACCGAGGGCTACACGCATTTGCTCATAGCCGTCAACAAATTCACCAAGTGGATCGAGGCCCGCCCCATCGGCAAAATCTACTCCTAGCAGGCGGTTGCATTCTTCACCGACTTCATCCACTGCTTTGGGGTCCCTAACATCATCATAACCGACAATGGCACACAGTTCACTAGCAAGAAGTTCTTGAATTTCTGTGATCATAATCATATTCGCATGAATTGGTCCACAATCGCTCATCCTCGAACCAACGGCCAGGTCAAATGCGCCAATGGCATGATCCTTTAGGGCCTCAAACCAAGAATCTACAACCGATTGAAGAAGTGTGGCACAAAGTGGGCTGTCGAGCTGCCTTTGGTCCTATGGAGCCTAAGAATGACACCCAGTCGAGCTACGGGATTCACTCCATTCTTCCTGGTCTACGGGTCTGTGGCCTTCCTCCCCATCGACCTCGAGTACGGGTCCCCTTGACTAAAGGCCTACAATGAGCAAACAAACGAGGAGGCCCTCGCAAATGCCATCGACCAGCTCAAAAAAGCTCAAGACATGACCCTCCTCCACTCCACGAGGTACCAGCAGAAGCTTCGACGCTACCACGACAAGCACGTGTGCAAGAGGGATTTCTAAGTTGGCGATCTTGTCCTCCATCGATGACAAAGAAACAAGGGGCACCACAAGTTGACTCCACCGTGGGAAGGCCCATATACCATAGCTGAGGTGCTGAAACCTGGGATATACAAGCTAGCGAACAACAAAGGCGAACCTTCACCAACGCTTGGAACATCAAAAAGCTACATCGCTTTTACCCCTAGGGCCTCGAGGCCTTGTACATTTCGCGTATTTTGTACATCTATTGCATCATGAATGAATAAAAAGACTCACGACTTCAGCACTTTTGTTCATTCAAAAAATAATAAAGGTAGCCTCCTTCGGGGGCTAACAAGGGGAGAACCCCCCTAAGCTCCTAAAAAACCCAAATGTTTTTTCAAAACTCGACATTGCTCTCTTCTTCTATGCCTCGAACATGCTTCACAACCAAGTAGAAAACACCTCAAACTCCCTAAGGGTCGAGGGCCGTCGAGCCAGGGGCTCTCCTACGCCTCGGTGCTAAGGTACCCCCACTCGCTTCCCCCTTGAGGGATACGAGCCCGTGTCAAAAACTTAGTCAAAAAGTAAAGTTTAGGCAAAAAAGAACATGAGAACTCGAGCCTAAAAACATACCAACGAGCATTTCAGACAGTGCATAATGTTTTAAGGCCACCAGGGCCACAATATCACAAAACTAACTTATTACATGGGCCTCTCTGCCTAGAATTGGCTCATAGGCCCTGCTCGTCATCGCCACCGTCGCCTTCTTCACTGGCGTCCCCCGCGTCCTCGGTAGGAAGAACTTGGGGCTTGAACAGCTTCGCTAGCTTCTCCCCCAGCTCCTCGACGTCTTCGATCAGGCCCTGGCACTGCTCCTCGTTCTCGGCATCTATCTTGCTGAGGTTAGAAATGAAGCCGTGTTTCACGATGTCCATGTCGTACGTGAAGCCGGAGTAGACAACCGCCATCGCCGCTTCATGCCGATGTAGAGTGCCTCATGGACGTGATCCCTTAAGGTGGCCCCAAGGTGATACAGCCGATCGATGAGCACGATCCCATGCACCTCCTCACTGGCCTCCTCAATGGGTTCGATCCCCCAAGAGTCACAGAGCCTATTGATCGCGACGCAGAGCCGATCGGTCAACGCTGTTTCAGTCAGAAGGCCATCCTGTAACGCTCTGGTGGCAGTCTGAGCAGAGAGCAGGTCTGTCTTGAGGCCTAAAGGATGAAACGAACATTAGTCATGGCGCACGAAGATAAGGAATTCGAAACTAAGCAAGAACACTCACTAGTGCAATGGGTGTTGAGGGCCTCGCGGGCGTCCGACGCTTCATCATGCTGCTTTCAAGCCTCGTCCCGCTCCTTCTGGGCCTCCTTGAAGGCACGGACCACCTCCGTCTTCTCAAACCACAGGTCTCCGAGGGCCTGGCCAGCTATAATGATGGATTGCTCCTTCTCTTGAAGGGTCTCCTTCATCATGTCAAGCTCAGTGGCAAGGGTTTTAGCGTGGCGTTTCTCCTCCGTAGCTGAGATGGTGAGGGCGTCGTGTGCCTCAGAGACTTGGGTGAAATCGGCCTCGAGCCTATGGATGCGTTCAATAGCATCTCGAGCCTCTCCCTTGAGTGACTTGACACGCTTGAGGGCCCACCATGCCTCCTCTAGGGCCTGGGCGCCATTTCTCTTGGCCTTCTCAGCCTCCTTCTTGGCCTCAGCAGCCTCTTCCTTGGCCCGAGTGGTTTCTCCTCGAGCCGCCTCGGCATCCTCCCTCATCTTGGTGGCCTCTTCCCTCGCTTGCCTCGCTTCCTCCTCAGCCTAAGCCACCCTGTCCCTGGCGGACTGGCTGGCCTCGAGCCGATGTAGCACCTCCTCCCGACCATTGTGGGTCACATGAAGTGGGATTTTGAGTGGGAGCGGTTCCTCAAGTCCTGGAAACAAGAAGCAGAAAATCTTGCGTGAACTGCCTCCACCGCCTCACGCTCTCCACCGCCTCGCGCGAACCGCCATAGCGCTCCACCCGGTCGGCCAGGGTGGGGAACCATGATTCGGCTTCGCCACTGCCTAGCTCGATGTCAGGGGTGAACCATCTCAATGGACCAAGGACCCCCCAGGTGGCGGATGCCCTGGCGAGCAGAAGGGCCTCATCCTCCTCCTCTTGCCGGCGTAGCGCTGAAGGACTTATGGCTGCCGTCTCCTACCGCTATTGTGGAGAACCCGAGGCTGTCGGCTCTTCCAATGGCATGCCCTACAGTTGTGGTGGCTGGCTCGAGGCAGCCATGGTCACCTCCTATGGTGGAGGAGGGCTCAAGACCACTGCCTCCCCCAGTGCCACGTCATGCCAAGGCAGCAGGTCCAACATCACCACGTCCTCTGGCCGACTCGATGCCGTATGCTCCCCCTCCCCCTGCGCCTGTGGCATGCACAGGACCAGTGACATATTTCGTGCCATATCTTGCTGCTGCAACAACTCATCCAAGGTAATCACGGCCTCCTCTTGCAAATGTGGGAGGCTTGAGACCACCAGCTCCTCTGACGGTTTGACCCACCACTGCGATGACAAGTCTAGAGGCGCCGTGTCCTCCGGCGGTGTTTGTTGTTGCTGCTGCTACTGTTGTTGCTGTTGCTGCTACTGCTGTTGTTGTTGCCATTGCTACTGCTACCGCTAGAATGTCGTCTTATATTCTAATTCGTTGATGGACTAGTTTCAACAAATAAATGTCTTAATAGAGGTATCCCAATTGGCATGTTTTTGTCATTATTTAGACTTGCTTTTGTCCGCAATATGACTATATGAGCGGTACAGGTGCATCTCATATATTTCATACATTTTTTTGACAGAGAAACAAATTATATTTAGCAGCATGGAGCTGCAAGGATCCTTATAGAGGTCAGGGATACAGAGGTCAGTGCATCCATCACAGGACATTGATGATCATGGCCATGGTAATGGAAAATTGTTTGCAGAGACTGACCAGAGGATATTACATCAGAGAGAGAGCATCCCTAGCTAATGCATCTACCATAATGTTGAGAGCCCTGTTGATCTTGTAAATCTTGGCCTGATGATGATTGGTGACATAATTGTCAAAGATTTCAGAGAAAGCTTTCATTCTCTAGTCTAGAGGATGGACATGATCCTCATTGTTAAGGAAGCATAACAGCTGACTATAATCTGACAGAAATGATATGTCATTGAATTGGAGTCGATCTACAACCATTACTGCAAGTGCAAGAGCAGCTGCTTCTGCCATAATGATTGAATGAGTTCGAGTAATTATCGCCTTGATACAAATTGTGTGCTCTGGTTGGACCTGTGAATTAACAAAGAGAATTCCAATGCCAGCTTTCCTGATGTCCTGAGAGGGGTGATCAGGTAGGGTTGAGGCGTCGCAGCGGATTCCTGGAAGGTGGTATGGTATTTGGATCGTAAACCTGTCCACCTGCTGGGAGTTGGTACCTGCATTAACAGAGTTCATACCTTGCAATGGCCGGCTGATCCCTAGGTCATGGTGGGTGTTGTTCGTCTGTTTGTTCAGCAAATGAGAATTGATATAGAAAGCCATATCCTGATGGTCACCTGCAGAAGAGGTAGTCTGATGTACAGTATCATCACTAGCACTTTGGTGGTCATGAAGGACATGATATTGCATGGTAAGAATCATTGTGTGGGTATGCATATGAGCATCAGTTGCATAGAGGACCTAGCTAGACTTCCAATGCTTACGATTGAAGTGGTAATCATTTCTAGCTTTCCAAAGGTACCCGAGAGTAAAGAGTATCTTAAGAAAATTTTGGTTAGTAGTAGTATTTTGAATAATAGCCAAAGTAGCTTGAATACCATCATCTTGAGGCACAAGGTTAATAGTATTTATAGGGGGTTGGAAAGTGGACCATACCTCAGTTGGAAGAGCACACTGAAAGAAAATGTGAAAGTCATTCTCTGCCTGTTAGTAGCATAATGTTTGTCTATGTGGGTGGCATACCTTGAGGCACGGTCAGCTGTAGCTAAAGCTCTTCTTATTAGTCACCAGATGAAGGTTTTATTCAATAGAGGGAGATGTTTACTTTTCTAGGCCCGAGTTTCCTTTTCTAGGCCGACATAGAATCTGATTAGCTTGAGGTTGAATGCTTCTGGATCCCTGTATTGGGAGGTGAGTTACATTAGATGCTGATAGGGTTTTGTAGATTTCCTTAGTGGAGCATTTGCCTTTGGTGCTAGTTTGCCACCTGAGGAGATCCTGACCATCTGAGGGTATAGGAATAGTAGAGGATATGACCTACACAGCTTCATGGTTAAAAACTTCATTAATAAGTTGAAGGTCCCAATTATGTGTATTTTTAATCCATAGATCAGACACTTTGGATGAGAGGGGATTCACTATGACTGGGCTCTTCATGTGGCTGTGGATGGAGTCCCAAATTGGGCACCATGGTGTAGTCCTTTTTGTTAGTAGTGATGTTGCAAGCTGCATAGAGGATTAGACTTTTGTTAACTATTTCTAAGTCTCTGACACCAAGGCCTCCATTTTCCTTGCTTTAACAAATGTCATCCCATGACCTGTATGCAATGGGAGAAGTGGAATTCTCCTCCAGAACACCTGTCCACTTGAATCTACTAATAATTGTGTTTATTTTGTGCATAAAAGCTTTAGAGAAAAGAACAATGGACATATATTAAATGGGAATAGAGGAAAGAACCGATTGAATGTAGGTGAGTCTGCCTGCATGATTAAGCTTGTTAGCTCTTATCGTTGTTAACTTAGATTGGAATTTGCCAAAGATAAAATTATAAGCCTTATTTCTGTCACCATGATTGAAGATGATAGGATGTCCTAAGTGCTTTGTATTAGGTTGCAAGTCAGATACTGGAAAAATGTTCCTTATCGAAGTAGCAGTTGTAGCACTGACATTTTTGCTGAAAAGGATAGAAGATTTTTGAAGGTTAGGGGTTTGACCTGAGGCCTCGCAGAATCTCTGAAGAATGGTTTTAATATTGATAGCTTCCTGAATCATTGCATGGCCACATAGAATGAGATCATCTGCAAACATAAGTGAATGAATTGACGGGCAGCCAGGTCCTAAACTGATACCTATGAGATTAGAACATTGCATTTCCTCTTGAAGAGCAATAGCTAGCTCATTGATAGCTACTACAAAAAGGTAAGGGGAAAAAGGACATCCTTGACGAATACCACGATTAGGCGTAATGTGATTAGATGGTTCACCATTCATCAAAATAGAAAAAGCTGGAGTAGAAATGCAAGCATATATGAGATTGATGAAATGGGTGGGAAGACCTATAGGGGTAAGAGCAGCAACAATGAAGTTCCACTCCAGCCTGTCAAAAGCTTTAGCAAGATCAATTTTAAGAAGGAAAGCCTGTTGTTTCCAAGACCTTAGCTGAAAGGAGTGAATAATTTCCTGAGTAATAATAATATTAGAAGAAATATGTCTATTTTGGATAAAAGCAGCTTGAGCATCATCAATGAAATCAGGTAAATAAGGTTTTAGTCTTTTAGCTAGAGATTTAGCAATAATCTTGTAAGCAACATTGCAAAGACTTATGGGTCTAAAATCTTGAGGAACAGTAAGCTTGAGTTTTTTTAGGAATTAGAACAATAAAAGTTTGATTAATTTCAGAGGACATAAAAACAGTGTGATAAAAATCAGTTACCAGTTTGTGAACATCATTGGAGACCCAAGACAGGCCGATTTGTCGAAGGCTACATTAAGTCCATCTGGTCCAGGCGATGCATTGCTCCTCATTTCCTTGACTATGCTGAATAGCTCCTGTAAGGTCGGTTTATAGGTAGTAGTTGCTGACCTGTGTGGCTGTTGTGATTGTTGTAAGTTCCTGTGCTGTTGTGCATCAATGTGCCACAATGATATTTGATTATGGGATCCTATGTTGTTAGTGTTACATGCATGCATCAAGGAATTAGAGAAATTATTTAGATTGTAAGTGCTTGGCCGATCAGAAGTAAAAATATCTTGAAAGTATGCAGTTAAAGTGTTAGAAAGTTGCTCCTGGGTTGTAGATTCTGATCCATCAAGATTGATTAAATAAGTAATTCTATTCTTTCTTGTTCTTTTGATGATAGCCTGATGGAAATAAGAAGTGTTTCTATCCCCAAGGTGAGCCTAGTTCTTTTTAGCACGCTAAATATGGATCTGCTCAGCTTTGATCAAAAGTTGCTGATGTTGTTGGCTCAGCTGATGTTGAATTGTGAGGTCTTGTTGATTAGGCGACTTGAGTTTCTCTTGAAGGATTTGATCTTCAATAACCTACAATTGATCAGATAATTTGGGCTTTCTCTTCCTCCATTTTTTTAGGTCACCTGCAAGATATTTAATTTTCTGGTGGAAAGATCTGTTAGCTGATCAAAGCCAACTTGTCTTAGCTATGTGCTCATAATCCTGCTCAAACAACCACCCGTTCTCAAAGTGAAAGGGTTTGTTAGTATGTTGTCTAGAGGAATTTGAAAGAGTAAGAAAAGGAGCATGGTCACCATGAAGCATTGGCAAATGATATATTGTTGTATTAGGATAAGTAGTGCACCATTCAGCATTAGCCAGAGATCGATCCAAACGCTCAAAAGTAGGCATAGTGTTTGGAAGACTCTCTGATATTTGCAATGAGCAAGGGAGTACTGTCCATGAAGTGCTGCACAATAATGAGATTAATCTCACATTTAGGAGATCTTTTGGTGCAATAGAAATAAATGAATGGCAAACTTTGTTAACACAAATCTAGGATATACAACTACAAGAAGAAGCATATATTGTCATATGGGGCTAGGGAAAAGGGTGTATTCACAACACATCATTCTATAGCGAACTCAAATTTCCAGGATGTATAATGGAGAGGTAATGGCCATATGGAAAGCAAAGGTGCCAATGAAAATCAAATTCTTCCTATGGTCAATATACTTTGGTTGCTTACCAACAAATGAACAACTTGTCACAAGAAACTGGCCAGGAGAGAAGTGTAAACTGTGTGGACACATAGAAACTGAGCAACATGTCTTTTTTGGATGTTCATTGGCCAACTATTGCTGGTGGACATTTAGAGATGCACTTCATTGGGAAGTGACTCCAACTAACCTTGATGACTTCCTTGTTTATAGCCGTGACAGAAACGCTGTGCAATGGCCTATGATGATGTTTACTTTAGCTTGCATCTATTGGAGTTTATGGCTGATCCGAAATGAATATGTCTTCCAAAACAGAGTGATTTCAGGTCCTAATGCTACTATGCATCGTGCTATGATTTTTTATGCAGAAATGGAGTGTCTTACTCAGGGAAAAGGAAAAGGCTGGGTGCTGAAGACGACGAAAAGACTCTCTCAACACTTGGAACCAAGCGTGCAAGGATAATGGCATAGATCAATAGCTAGAGCTTTTCGTTTTGTGGTGTTTCAACTATTGCATTTAGCACTTGTTCATGATGATGTTTGGAGATTTAAATTCATGTATGCAGTATCTTTCATATGAAAACTTTGTAAAGCTGGTAACCCCAGTGTACTCTCATGCTTTCTATATAAAGCAGGGTCAAATGGTCTTTGGTCTAAAAAAGAAAGGCTCGATGCCACGTCGCAGATGCAAAGGAAATCCTCCATGTCTTACATCAAGTAGTTCGGGGACTGTAGATCCACGAGGCTAGTTTCAAACCGGCCTCCTCTGCATTGCTCTCAAAGACGACATGGTAGACTTCCTCCGTCCCAATTTAATTGTCGTCGGGAGTAACGCACGAAGGCCAAGGTATCCCTATGTCTCTATCAAAAGTACACATGACAGCGATGACCACCTGACAACCATAACTCTCCTATGCTCTTCGCTCGAGGAAGAGACCAACTCCCAAAAAACTCTGGAGCTTCAACAAATAAAAAACTTAGATCAATGGAGCTTCAACAAATCAGATCAGATCGACAGAGCTTCAACAAATTGGATCAGATCGAAGGAGCTTCGAATCACAGACATGCAGTTCAGGGCGGAGGGAGACATGCACCCTAGCCAGGAGCTCCGTGATGGTGGTGGTGTTGGGGGAGGCAGTGGCGGAGGAGGCACGGGGGAAGCCACGGCCACCTCCACCGCGTGCCTGCCGCCGCCGTCGACACCTACCCGCCCTTCTCCCCCATGGGCGGCGCCGCGCACCACCACCAACACAGGGATTCATTTGTCGCATCTCGGGCACACACCGGTGCAGAAAGCAGTAGTACTAGTAGTCTGGTGGCATCGAATCCGCCGGCGCAGCGGTGTCGGTGTTCTGACCCTCGAGGGGTTAACACCAACGAGTAATATTTGTAATTGTGTGCTCCCTTAATCTGGTGGGTGATGCAAGAAGGACACGACGATTTATCCTGATTCGGGCAAAGAAGACCCTACGTCCAGCGGGGGAAGGATAGTTCATGTTATCTTGCACCGAAGTGCTAGTACATGGGAAAATACAAGCAGGTGTGAGGAGCGTGAGTTGGAGCTTGGGCGTTCGGACGCCTAGCTCTCAACCTTACACAAGCTCACGGTGTTGTTCTGTGATCTAGAGACTTAGCGTTTCTACGCTCTGGATCCCCCTTTCTAACGTCCTGGTGCCTCCTTTTATAGATGAAGGAGGGGCACAGGAGTACATATATTTCGAGTTCGCATGGCTGGTGATGTATGACGTTGAGGCCGATCACGTCGGTGCCGCTGTAGCAATGTACGTCGATATGGGAGGTCCTGCAGCCGTCACGTTGGGAGTTGTTGAGTCCCGCTCGAGGGTTCATTTGATGATGTCGAGGGGCAGCGGACGAGGGTCTTGGCTTGAGTCGAGGGGGTCGAGTTGAAGGGGTCGAGCCTCACCGGATAAGGTCGAATCCCGGGAAATGCGGGAAACGTACTGATTCATACGTCTTGAGGGGGTGCTGGATATTTCACAGTGGTCGGCATGGTGCAACAGCGAAGTACGATCCGCAGGATTCCAGGGCATGGGCGGTAAAAGCCAGATTTGACTGCCACACCTGCAACTGTTACCGTAACTGTGGCCATACGGTTAGGCGGGGGTAGGTAGATCGCATTGAATGCGCCCGGATCCGTACAAGAGAGTCGGTAAGCCGAGGGGTGCACTATCCTCGAGGACTGCCCATTCGCCTGAACAAAGTTCCGTCCTCGAGGGCAGGCTCGTTCGGTGGGCGAAGTTCCGTCCTCGAGGGGTCGCCCGAATTATACCCTCGAGTGTACAGTCCCGGTCCGTTCGGTAGCCCCTCGAGCAGGCTTTGGCTTTGGGCCGTCGTTGTCCGTTCGTGGGTCAGCCCAATATGTCTTAGCCTGCGGGCCTTCGTACGTTAGCGCGGGAGGTCACTAGAGGGTTCGTGTTGCTGATTTTGCGGGGTTTAGTTCGGTAAACTAGGGGTTTCGGGTACCCATTTCCTAGGTAACGACAGTAGCCCCCGAGCCCCTGCTCGAGTCATTACACTTGGGCAGGGGGTCAGGAATTGGAAACAGGACGTGATTTAGATTTTTTTGTGGGGGGCGCGTGAGCGCCCCCCGTGGGGGTAGCCCCCCAGGCCTCGTAGGAGTCGAAAGACTCTTGGGAGGGCTTTATTTGTCTTTGGTTGAAGGGTGCTTGTCCAGTCAGGTACAGGCCTAAACTGGAGTCGCAGCGCTTTACCGAGGGGAGCCCTCGGGGGATTTTTGACCCTCTTTCGTCTAGGGGTGCCGGGCACAGTCGAGCTCCTGAGCCTCATGCGGCTGGGGTGTTGCTGGCCTCGGCATTCATCTCACGAGTCCTTTCGATCGGACGTGAGGCGAGAAGCATCGGACTACCCTCGGTAGGGCGAGCCGCGAAGTTCTTAGTGAGCTGGTAACAGGAAAATCCAAGCGAGAGCCTATTCCTCATTCGATAGAGGTCAGCAGGAGGCCGGAGGCGGTCTCATTAAAGCAAAATGCAATGGACCTACGGATACCGATTCCATTCGATAGGTCTCGGCAACTCGATGCCTCCCTTCGGGGAGATTCCATAAAGTCTATAGCGTTTCGCCTTGGATGTGTCCAAAGGGGTCTTGAGAGTTCGTTCTCGAGCAGGGCCTCATGTTGGCTCCCCCTTGGTCACCCCTGACTCGGGTGCTCAAGGGCGACTGTCGAACCCTGATCGTGGGGCCAGCCTTCGCTCCCTCGAGGCTTAGGGCCGGAGCCCGATTTTTCTGGTGCTCAAAGGCGGTCGTTGAGCCCTCACTTGAGGACCGGCCTTCGCTCCTTTGAGACTTTGAGGTAGGGCCAGAGCCTGTATTTTTTTGTGCTTAAGGGCGACCGTCAAGCCCTCACTCGAGGACCGACCTTCGCTCCCTCGAGACTTCGAGGTAGGGCCAGAGCCCATATTTTTTTGGTGCTCAAGGGCGGCCATTGAGCCCTCACTCGAGGACCGGCCTTCGCTCCCTCGAGACTTCGAGGCGGGGCCAGAGCCCATTTACCTTCTCCTGGAAGAATCCGTCGGTAAGCGACGCTTATTTTTCTTACCGTTAGACGCGCCTTTTGAGGAGGAAGCTAAAACGATGCGGTAGTGGAGATCATGGTGGGCCTGAGCAATGGCTCTTTGCCAGAGGTGTGATGTGTGCATCCGGTCTAGGATCGAGGGGGGAACGGTCAGGTAAATGCATTAATTGCGGGAAGTTACATTTTCCCTGTCGTCGGACTCCGCCCGTTCTCTTCCTGGGTATAAAAACAGAGGGGGACAGGCGTTGTTCACCCCTACTTTTGCCATCCTGCCGAACTCCTGCTTTCCTGCGTGTGTGAGGGTAAAATCTTAGAGCGAGTAGTCACGATTGGGAACCTTCCTGGTCGTCCGTCCGCCGAGGGGATTCGTGCTGTTGTTGCCGCCGCCGCGCCCACCGAGCAGATCTGTGCTGCCGCTGCCACCATGGCCCCCATCCTCCAGCCCACCGAACCCTGGCGTCCGTTGACCGTCACGCGGCAAAGGTTGAACGAGCTGGTGGGGGAAGGACTTCTCCACCCTGTCACTGATCCGAATCGGCCGGAGTGGGTTGCGCCGCCGAGGAACCACCAAGAGCCAAACCCGTCAGAGGGCTACGTGGTGAGCTTCCTCAAGTATCATCGGCATGGGTTCGGTGTGCCCCCGAGCAAGTTCATGCGGGGATTGATGAACTTCTACGGTGTTGAGCTCCAGCACTTCTCCCCCAATGCCATCTCCAACGCCGCCATCTTCGTAGCCGTCTGCGAGGGCTACCTCGGGATGGCGCCACATTGGGAGCTATGGCTCCACCTTTACAAGGGGGAGTGGTTCGCCTCCCCGGTGGCGCCAGGAGTAAGGTGAATCATCAGAGCGGGGTGCCTCAACTTCACGTTGAAGACCAGGAGTCAGAGGAGCCACGCGAGTACATCCCCACCAGGTTGACGTCCAACCACTCCCGGTGGGACGAGCAGTGGTTCTACCTTTGCAACGACGGCGGCTACCTCTCGCCGTACACCGGGCGGCTTATCACCGAGCGTCCATACAACTGGCCGCACGGTGTCGCAGGAGATCTTCAGAGTCGACTTCATCCCCTTGTCGCTACGATGAAGACCCTTCGAGAGGCGGGCCTGACGGCGGGTGTGGTGGTCTCGGCCTTCCACAGTCGATGGGTGCTCCCTCTGATGGAGCGCCCGCTGCGGTTGGACGAGATGCTCCCCTCGGCGGCGCCCAAGGTTCCCGAGAGGTGCTGGATGTCTGGCAAGAAGCCATCCACCATGGAAGTTGTTGCACGGGTAAAGGGGATGGTCGTGGGCTCGTTCAGGGTGGAAGACGTCAACCGCCTCCCTATGCGGCCGGAGGAGGGTTGCCTCGACCTGGTGAGTGCCCAGACCTGCGCCTTTCGTGTTTTCATTCTGCCCCCTTCTCTCATCCCTGTGACTGAATGTTTTCTTGTAGGGGAGAATCGATTACCAGAGGTCGAGACCCTCGCTGAGGGAGGACACTCTCGATCGTCAGGTAAGACGCTTCATCGCCCGACAAGAAAATCGGTGTAAGGACGAAGAAGAGAAGAAGAAGGCCAAGAAGCTCCGGGTGCGCGAAAGGCTTGCGAAGCGCCGCGCTGAGCAGAGGCGTGACGGGCTCTCGGAGGAGGAGTCTCCCTCATCCGAGGGAGATGAAGATGATGCTGATGATGACAGCGATGACATCGAGGGGGTGGCGGGGTGTCTCGACCGCATCTTGTCGGGTTCCTCCCATGCTGATCACCTCTTCGTGCAGGAGGAGGCGGTGGAGGAGCGCGCCCCCCAGCCGGTGGCGTCAGCCTCGGAGTGCCGGTGTGGGAAAAGGGGGGCTGAGGCCTCGCCTCGAGGGGGTTCACCCCCCTCCCGTCGTACTCGAGGTGGGACCCTACCCACTTCGATCTAGGAAACCCGGTCCCGGTCGTCGGCGCGGGTGGAGCAGAGCCGTGCTCAGGAGGCCCCATTGGAGCGGGGAGGCGCGGCGACCCCACCGATGGCCTCGAGTAGCCTCAGCCCCGGGAAGAGCTCGGCCTCGGGAGGGGTCTCGAGATCCGCTGGCGGTTCGAGGGGGACCCGAAAGGCCTCTATCCCCTTCGGGTAAGTGTTGCTGATTCAATTATTTTTTGTTGAATCTTCCTTGCGTAGTTTAATAAACTTTTTACCGTCCTCTTCTCATCCAGGCCCAAGCGCCGAATCAAGGAGGCGTCTCTTACATCAGCTAAGCGGATCAAGGTGGACGCAGCTGCGAAGATGGAGGCCCCGGTCACAGGTACGACATCGAGGCCCTTGTTTCCGTGGGAAGCCAAGTGGTTGTCCTCAGCCCTCGGTGCTATGGCGCGCGGTAGGCTGACGGGTTCCGCTCTTGCTGTAGGGTTGAGCGTCTCGGGGGCTGCGATGGGCGGCGACTCTGAGCCAGGGAGGACGCAAGAGGGAGGAAGCCCTCCTTGACGTCATCGTCCGCGGCCCTCGAGCTCGGCCCGGCGCCAGGGGGCAGAGCCCCGACATCGGGAGCTTCTGCTCCTGGCCGACCAGAGGCCTCGATCCCCGCACCCCAGGTGGGAGCCCCCGAGGGCCACGAGCTGGGAGAGGAGGTAGTCGTCGTCGACCTCGAGGGTGAGGAGACCACACCTCTTCCCCCCTCGATGGGAGAGCGAAGACCTTGGCCGACGGGGCTACGCGAGCTCGAGGCACAGAGGAAGCAGGAGCAGGGGACCCTGCAAGAAGCGGAGCTACCGTGACCATAGCAAGAGGGGGAGAAGGAGCTGCTGGAGTGGCAAGAAGAGGTGGAGGAAACTGGGGACCGGCCCCAGCATCAGCAGGCGCAGCAGACGCCACCGGGGGCATGGCACCGCTGGACCCGCCGGCGCAGCAGCCGCCCAAGACGTCGGAGGCAGAGGGGACATCAGGACTGCCCAAGCAATGGGTGTCCGTGATCACCTTGGACGAGCTGCTGGCCAAAGAAGAAACAGTGTCGAAGGCGTCGATGGTCCCGCGGCTGCCGGGGGTGCAACTGGAGGAGGCCTCGGTACCGAACCCGGCGGAAGACACATCGATGGTGGTCCTACCGGCGCCACAAGTCATGGTGTTGGGGGAAGCGACGGCCTCGACACGTCCGCTACCTCCGAAGGCGCCAGAAGCAGCATCGAGCCAGCCCCCGCAACCGTCGACGGAGCAGCCGGAGAAGACGACGGCTTCTGGCATGCTGAGGAGGTCGACTTCTGACCCCGGGCTGAGGGATGCCAGCGCCGTGGCGGAGTTGGCCGTGGGCTACGACGTCCCACGCGATGTGGTGGACGAGATCGAGTCCTTGGTGCGAACCAAGGTCAAGATGGTCCTTCCACATTGGGGCAAGGAGTGCATTGTACTCCGGGAACTCGGCGACTCTAGCGCTCCGGGGATCGAGATGGATGACCCGGCGGAAGTCAAGTGCTGGGAGGACGCCGAGCGGTCCCGGGCGTGGCTGCAGCACTTGCTGAAGCGGGGCGTCGAGCTCGCCGAAGGCCTCGACCGGAACCTCACGGTGAGTCCCTGTGTAGACCATATGTGGTTTTTTGAGTTCTTTCGTATGAAATGCCTTAACCCTTGATTTCCTATCCCCAGGAGGTACGGAGGTGTTCCTACTCTAAGTCAGACTTCCTCCATGAAATGCACAACAGCCAGGAGGAAGTGCTTCACCAACTCGAAGCCGGTCGCTCTGCGCAGGGCAGGGTGGCCGGGATCGAGGAGGAGCTGAAGTGGAACAGGGAGGAGGCCGCCAAAGCCAAGGAGGAGGCCGCCCGAGCGAAGGAAGACGCCGAGGCCGCTCGAGGGGAAGCCGCCCACCTCAAGGAGGAGCTCAAGTGTGCCAGGGAGGAGGCTGACGTGGCCAAGGCCGAAGCGGGGAGGGCCAAGGGCGAGAGCATCCGAGCCCAGGAGCGCGTCGAGCTACTCGTAGGGGAGGCTCAAAGCTCCGTGGAGCGCATCCGCTCACTTGAGGCCAGTTTCGCTGAAGTCTCCACGGCCCGCAACACCCTCTCTGCCTTGGCCCAGGAGGAGAAGATCTGGGCCGCTAGCCTAGAAACCCAGCTCGGGGTGATGAAGGCTACCCTCCAAGAGAAGGAGCAAGCCATCATCTTGGCTGGCGGCGCCCTCGAGACCCTCTGCTGTGAGAAGACGGAGGTGACCCAGGCCTTCAAGGAGGCCCAGCGGGAGCGGGACGAGGCCTGGGGGAGCGTGATGCCGTGCTGGGGGATCACCACGCCCTCGAGACTCGCTGTGCCGGTGAGTTCCTTGAAGAGCCTTTGTTCTTTTTTCTTCCCGTATGGTTTTTCTAACTCTTGGTTTGTGTTTCAGGCCTCGAGTCTGAGCTACTCGCTACCCAAACTGCCACCAAGGCGCTGCAGGAGAGCCTCACGGCGGAGGGGGCGCTTCTCGGCCGGCTCCGGGTTGCCCTCGACAGGCTCTGCGCCTCCTGGGAGGTCGGGCCCGTCGAGGGTACTGAAGAAGACATCCCGGGTTCCGCGCTCGTCGACCGAACCTACTACCTCGATGCCACCCTTTGTGATCACGTGCGGGAGGTGCTTCACACTGGCGTGAAGTGGGCGCTAGCAGTGGTCTCCTCCGGCTTCGTCTTCGACATGAACGTGGTCACCCAAGGCTTCATTCCTAATATCTCGAAGACCGATGCCGAGAACGAGGAGCGATGCCGAGGGCTCATCAATGACGCCAAGAGGCCGAGGGGAGCGCTGGCGAAGTTATTCGAGGACAAAGTCCTCCCCCCGCGGATGAAGGGTACAGCGTCAAGGAGGGCGGCGACGGAGCGGGCCTGTAGGGCAAGGCTGGGCGAAGTTGCCCATGTAATAAGTTAGTTTTTTGTAACTTGTATTCAATGTGGCTTCGAAAGCCTTTTTGAACATAAATGAATCTATCGTAATGCAATTTGTTGTTTTATTTTTGAGCCTTCTCTGCTTTCTTTCACCTAGACTTTGCTTTTTTGACTAAGTTTTTGACGCATGCTCGTATCCTTCTAGGGGGAGCGAGTGGAGGTACCGTAGCTAGGAGGCATAGGAGAGCTCTCGGCTCAACAGCCCTCGACCCTCTAGGGAGTTCGAGGCATTTTCTACTTAATCATGAAGCGTATCGAGGCGTGAGAAAGAAGAGGCGCTCGAGTTTTGATCGCCTGACTTTTGCTTTTTGACTAAGTGCTCGACGCAGGCTCGTATCCCTCGAGGGGGGAGCGAGTGGAGGTACCGTAGCTCGGAGGCGTAGGAGAGTTCTGGCTCGATAGCCCTCGACCCCTAGGGAGTTTGAGGTGTTTTCCACTTAGTTGCGAAGCAAAAGGATGCTCGAATTTAAAAAAAATCATTCGTATTTTTAGGAACTTAGGGGGTTACCCCCCGTTAGCCCCCGAGGGAGGCTCGACTCTGGTGAGACAGGGTCGAGGCTACCTCTTGCATGTACAATATCAAGTTTGAACTTATAATCGAAAGTACTCCTTATATTTGTCATGCAAAAATGTACAAAATATGCGAGAATGTACGAGGGCATCGGTGCCCTAAGGGTAGAAACGACGTAGCTGCTCGATGTTCTATGCCTTTGTCGTTAGCGAGCTTGTATGTCCTGGGCTTTAGCACCTCAGCTACGGCGTATGGGCCTTCCCATGGTGGGGTTAGCTTGTGACGTCCCTTGTTGCTCTGTCGTCGACGTAGGACGAGGTCTCCAACTTGGAAGCCCCTCGAGCGCATGTGCTTGTCGTGGTAGCATCGAAGTTTTTGCTGATACCTCGCGGAGTGAATTAGTGCCATGTCTCGAGCCTCCTCAAGCTGGTCGACGGTGTTTGCGAGGGCTTCTTCGTTGCTTTGCTCGTTGTACGCCTTTAGTCGAGGGGAACCATACTCGAGGTTAGTGGGGAGGACGGCCTCGGACCCATAGACCAAGAAGAATGGGGTGAAGCCCATGGCTCGACTAGGTGTTGTCCTTAAGCTCCATAGGACCGAAGGCAGCTCCACGGCCCATTTTTTCCCGTGCTTGCTAAGGCAGTTGAGGATCCTTGGCTTGAGGCCCTGCAAAATCATGCCGTTGGCGCGCTCGACCTGGCCGTTAGTTCGAGGATGTGCAAGCGAGGACCAATTCACACGGATGTGATGGCGATCGCAGAAATCCAAGAACTTCTTGTCGGTGAACTGTGTGCTGTTGTCAGTGATGATGACGTTTGGGACCCTGAAGCGATGGATGATATCGGTGAAGAACTCGACCGCCCATTCGGAGCGGATGTTGCCGATAGGCCAGGCATCGATCCATTTGGTAAACTTGTCGATGGCAACGAGAAGGTGCATGTACCCTTTGGTCGTCCTCTTGAGAGGCCCCACAAGATCAAGCCCCCAGACCATGAACGGCCAGGTGATGGGGATCATTTGTAGGGCGTGAGCTAGGAGATGCGTCTGCTTGGCATAGAATTGACACCCTTTGCATGAGCGGACAATGCTCGTGGCGTCGGAGACGGTGGTCGGCCAGTAGAAACCCTGTCAGAAGGTATTGCCTACGAGGGTCCTTGGCACTGCGTGATGGCCGCAAGCCCCCGAGTGTATGTCCTCGAGGAGCCTCCTGCCTTCCTCGATGGTAATGCAGCGCTGGAGAACGCCTGACGGGCTTTTCCTGTAGAGTTCCTTGCCGTCACCGTAGATGACGTAGGACTTGGCCCGTCGCGCGATCCGGTGACCTTCGATCCGGTCCTCCGGAAGCTCTCCCCTAATGAGGCAGTTGAGTAAAGGGGCTCACCAATCCGGTGGCGGGCTCGATGGAGGAGGAGTCCCCTGGATCTCCATAACCTGGGCCCCGGTCGAGGGGGCCCCAGTCAAGGTCGTGGGGTGGAGCTTCGAGGGTGTAGTGCAAGCCCCCAAGCCCAAGTTGATGGAGGGCTCGAAGAGGTCCCTCGAGAATACGTCCGGAGGGACTGTACCTCGAGTCGATGCGATTTTTGCAAGCTCATCCACGGCTTCGTTGTATCGTCGAGCAACATGAATAAGCTCGAGGCCGTGGAACTTGTCTTCCAACTTGCGCACTTTGTTGTAGTAGGCTTCCATCTTGGCGTCGTGGCAGCTCGAGCCCTTCATCACTTGGTCGACAATCAGTTGCGAGTCGCCTCAAACGTCAAGGCGTCAGACCCCAAGTTCGAGGGCGATTCGTAATCCAATGACAAGTGCTTCGTACTCCATGATGTTATTAGAAGTGGCAAAGTGGATGCGAATGATGTAACGCATGTGGACTCCAAGGGGTGAGATGAAGAGCAAGCCCACGCCTGCTCCTGTCTTCATGAGCGACCCGTCGAAGTACATTGTCCACAGCTCGGCTTGGATTTGGACTGGCGGCAACTGCGTGTCGGTCCACTCAGCGATGAAATCCGCCAGCACTTGAGACTTGATTGCCTTCCGCGGTGCGTAGGTGATGGTCTCGCCCATGAGCTCGACCGACCACTTAGCAATCCTTCCAGCGGCCTCCCAGTTATGGATGATCTCCCCCAAGGGGAACAAAGATACCATGGTAACTGGGTGGCTGAGGAAGTAGTGTTGGAGCTTGCGACGCATAAGGACGATGGTGTAGAGCAGCTTCTGCACCTGTGGGTAGCGGATTTTTGTTTTTGAAAGCACTTCGCTGACGAAGTAAACCGGCCGCTGGATGGGCAAAGTGCGCCCTTCCTCCTGCCTCTCCACCACTATGGCCGCGCTGACCACCTGAGTGGTTGCGGTGACATAGAGGAGGAGGGGCTCGGGTGGTTCGGTCGACGTCGCTGGTCGAGGAGGGACGAGAATCGGAGTGGATGTCAGCATGCCTTTGAGTTCATCGAGGGCCTCCTCGGCCTCCGCGGTCCAATCGCTCGGATTTTTTCAAGAGGTGGTACAGAGGCATGGCCTTCTCCCCTAAACGTGAGATGAAGCGGCTGAGGGCCGCGAGGCAGCCCGTGACCCTCTGCACGCCCTTGAGATCCTGAATCGGCCCCATTCGCATGATGGCCGCCACCTTCTTGGGGTTGGCCTCGATCCCGCGCTGGGAGACAATGTATCCGAGGAGCATGCCCTGAGGCACTTCGAAGACACATTTCTCGGGGTTGAGTTTTATGTTTTTGGCTCGAAGGCACCCGAACGCGATTTTGAGGTCATGGATGAGGTTGCCCACTTTTTTGGACTTGACCACGATGTCATCGACATAGGCCTCGACCGTGTCGCCTATGTGTTCACCGAAGACATGGAGCATGCACTGCTGATACGTTGCCCCGGCGTTTCGAAGGCCGAAGGGCATGGTCACGTAGCAGTACATGCCAAAAGGTGTGATGAAGGAAGTCACGAGCTGGTCGGACTCCTTCATCTTGATTTGGTGGTAGCCGAAATAAGCATCGAGGAACAAAAGGGTTTCACATCCCGTGGTAGAGTCAACAATTTGATCAATGCGTGGTAAAGGAAACGAAACTTTGGGACATGCTTTGTTTAAACTAGTATAGTCAATACACATCCGCATTTTTCCATTCTTTTTCTTAACTAACACGGGATTAGCTAACCATTCAGGGTGATGGACCTCCTTGATGAATCCAGCCGCCAAAAGCTTGTGTACCTCCTCGCCGATGATCCTGCGCTTCTCCTCATCGAAGCGGCGCAGGCGTTGTTTCACCGGTCTGGACCTGGGCCGGATCTCCAAGGCGTGCTCGGTGACTTCCCTCGGTATGCCCGGCATATCCGAAGGACTCCACGCAAACATATCGGCGTTCACGCAGAGAAAGTCGACGAGCACAGCTTCCTATTTGCCCTCGAGGTCGGCGCTGATCGTTAGCACCTTCTCGTTGGGGCAGCTCGGGTCAAGGGAGACCTTCTTGGTGTCTTGTGCCGGCTCAAAGTTGCCGGCGTGTCGCTTAGGATCTAGCACCTCGTCGGCGAGGTGCTCGAGGGTCGCGACTATCATGGCATTTTTCTCGACGGCCTCCCCATACTCGATGCATTCGACATCACAGTCGTACGCGTGCTTGTAGGAGGAGGCGACAGTGATGATGCCCTTGGGTCCTGGCATCTTGAGCTTGAGGTAGGTGTAGTTCGGGATCGCCATGAACTGCGCGTAGCCCGGTCGGCCGATGATAGCATGATACGTTCTGTGAAACCCGACCACCTCGAAGGTGAGGGTCTCTTTCCTGAAGTTGGTGGGGGTGCCAAAGCAACAGGAAGGTCGATACGGCCGACGGGGAGGGCCTTCTTCCCTGGCACGATGCCATGGAATCCACTGACGCTGGGTTGGAGTTGGCACCTCTTGACTCCCAGGAGGTGGAGGGTCTTGAGGTAGATGACGTTCAGGCTGCTGCCGCCGTCCATGAGGACCTTCGAGAGGCGGGTGTTTATGACGATCGGGTCGACGACGAGCGGATAGGCCCCGGGGTTGGGGACTCGATCCGGATGGTCATCGCGGTCGAACGTGATGGGCACGTCAGACCAGTCGAGGTAGTGAGGCATTGTGACACGGATGGAGAAGACCTCTCGACGCTCCCGCTTGCGCTGTCGAGGCGTGAGCTGGGTCGAGGGGCCCCCGTAGATCATGTAGCAGTCATAGACTTCGGGGAATTTTCCGTCTTCCCTGTTGTCTCCCTCACCGCCGCCTTGGTCTTTCTTGTCATCACCTTTCTTCATGCCCACTTGCTCGAAGTTCTTTTGAAGCATGCGGTAGTCCTTGAGCTTGTGCTTCGCCCCGTCCTTGTGATAAGGGCAGGGCTCCTCGAGCATTTTGTCGAAGATGGCGCCCTTGGGGGGCCTTGAGGTCTTTTGTGTTCGGTTGCTGCGACGAGATCGTCTTCTGTAGCCTCACGCTTGCCTTGCTGATGTTTCTTCTTCTTGTTGTTTCTCTTCGGCCCTTTGCTCGAGCCTCCGGCGTCGTCTGCTACCGGTGCCTTTCCCTTGTCCTTCCCGTCGCTGAAGAAGGCGCCGACCGCCTCTTCGCCGACCGCGTAGTTGGCGACCACATCCATCAGCTCGTCGACGGTGTCGGGGCGGTTACGCCCCAACTCACAAACTAGGTCCTTGCAGGTTGTACCCGCAACAAACGCTAGAATGACATCGAGATCGGAGATGTGGGGTAGTTCGGTGCGGAGCTTGGAGAATCATCGAGCAAAGTCATGGAGAGACTCCCCTGGTTTCTGCTTGCAGTTGCGCAGCTCCCAGGAGTTCCCGGGACGCACGTAGGTACCTTTGAAGTTCCCCTCGAAGATCCGGACAAGGTCGATCCATCCGCGAATCTGGTCAGGGGGAAGCTCCTCGAGCCACCTACGCACGGTGTCGGACAGGAACAGGGGAAGGTGACGTATGATGGCGTGATCGTCACGCGCCCCACCCACCTGACAAGCCAGCCGAAAGTCGCTAGCCAGAGCTCGGGATTGGTTTCGCCGTTGTATTTGACGATGCTCGTGGGGGGTCGAAACTTGTCAGGCAGCTAGGCGCAGCGGATCGTCCTGCTGAAGACTCGGGGACCCGGTGGCTCCGGGGCCTGTCGATCTTCGTCGCTGTCGTAACGCCCTCCACGATGGGCGCTGTACCCTTGATCCTCGGCATCCCCGTGCTTGCATCTGCGGTTCTCGACAATGTCGAGGCGCGCGTCGTGGGGAGCGCGGTCGTCGTTAATACGTTCTCGGGCCAGCTTCTTCTGTCGGGGGCCGCCCCCTGATCGACCAAGACCTCCCTTTCGGGCCGGGAGGGCTCGACCTGAGGTTCGAAGGCTGCCCCTCGACACCTCGAGGCTGAGCTCTTGGCTTGCTGAACAGCAACAACTCAGAGGAGATCCTCGACTTCGCGTTGTATCCGCTGGGCTTGCGAGTTGGATGGCGCAGGCATATTGCGTAGGAGCATAGCCGCCGCGACAATGTTCTGGCTTGCTCGGGGATAACGGTTGGCGGGTTGCTCGGGTCCCCCTGCCTCGTTGATCTGTCGGTTGACCTCTCGGGCCCTGGCTCGGGCTCTACCGCCGGGCGGTCACCGCTCTTGCTCGAGGGTTAGCTCGAGCAGGCGCAATCGTTCCTGCTCGTCGGCGAGCTTCGCCTGCAACTCCTGAATTTGTGCCAACTGTGCGTCCTACTCGCCAGGACGGGGGCATGTCTCTTGGGGTGCGTCTGGTTGTTGGTCCTCTGCTCTGGGGGGAGCACCCCCCGCCGTAGCGGTAGCTGCCGCGGCCGCTGGATCGACGGTTTCCTGATCGAAGTCGACATCACCATCGATGTGGAGGCACTCGCGGGTAGGATCCCAATGATCAGAGTCAGAGTCAGGGTCACCACAGCAGAAGACGGGGAATTGCCCCCGCGCCTCCTCCTGCAGTTGCCATCGGAGTGTGCCGACGGTGTACCTCCGAGGGCCGGGCGCTCTTACGAAGGCCAAGCCCTCAGAGGCCCGTGTGACAGTCTCCACGTCCGTCATTGCACGGAGAAGGGCACCTGGGCGGTCCTCCAATGTGCTCATGTTGGAGTGGGTCGCTGTCGAGATCATCGTCGTGGGATTGTTGAAGTCGAACGAAGGCCGCCGATGACGCTCGAACAGCTCGTGCGGGAGCGGGCTCGATCGAGCGGGGACTTCGTCACGCTTCCTCGATGAGCGTACTGCGAAGGTGGAGTCGGGGTTGTGGTGGGGTCCTGCCGGTTCGCCCTCTACCCCTGAACTCGGGTCAGACAATCCCTCGACAAGAGGTTCCTCATCTCCGGTCAGGGGCGAGGAGAAAGCGACAGGAACCATCCTCGACCCAGGTTGATGGCGATGACGGTGTCGATCGTGCCTCCCTCTGGACGTGGAAGCATGGTGGTGAGACTGGTGAGCGGCCCCCCATGAGCGTGGGGGCGTACCGCGACCTCCGTTCGGGTCACTGATCGAGAGCAGGGTCATGTCATAACCCTGGCCGAGGGACATGAACTCCAAGCTCCCAAACCAGATCACCGTAGCGCGCGGAAGTGGTGAAACAAAATCGCCCATCCAGAAAAATGGCAGGAAATCATTAGTGACACGCGGCTCCCCTACCTGGCGCGCCAACTGTTGGTGTTCTGACCCTCGAGGGGTTAACACCAACGAGTAATATTTGTAATTGCGTACTCCCTTAATCCGGTGGGTGATGCAAGAAGGACACGGCGATTTATCCTGGTTCGGGCAAAGAAGACCCTACGTCCAGAGGGGGGAGGATAGTTTGTGTTATCTTGCACCGAAGTGCTAGTACAGGGGAAAATACAAGCAGGTGTGAGGAGCGTGAGTTGGAGCTTGGGCGTTCGGACGCCTAGCTCTTGACCTTACACAAGCTCACGGTGTTGTTCTGTGATCTAGAGACTTAGCGTTTCTACGCTCTGGATCCCACGTTCTAACGTCCTGGCACCTCCTTTTATAGATGAAGGAGGGGCACAGGAGTACATATATTTCGAGTTCGCATGGCTGGTGATGTATGACGTTGAGGCCGATCACGTTGGTGCCACTGTAGCGATGTACGTCGATATGGGAGGTCCTGCAGCCGTCGTGTCGGGAGTTGTTGAGTCCCGCTCGAGGGTTCGTTTGATGACGTCGAGGGGCGGCGGTCGAGGGTCTTGGCTTGAGTCGAGGGGGTCGAGTTGAAGGGGTCGAGCCTCACCAGATAAGGTCGAATCCCGGGAAATGCGGGAAACGTACTGATTCATACGTCTCGAGGAGGTGCTGGACACGGCACAGTGCTCGGCATGGTGCAACAGCGAAGTACGATCCGTAGGATTCCGGGGCATGGGCGGTAAAAGCCAGATTTGACCGCCACACCTGCAACTGTTACCGTAACTGTGGCCATACGGTTAGGCGGGGGTAGGTAGATCGCATTGAATGCGCCCGGATCCGTATGGGAGAGTCGGTAAGCCGAGGGGTGCAATGTCCTCGAGGACCGCCCATTCGCCCGAACGAAGTTCCGTCCTCGAGGGCAGGCTCGTTCGGCGGGCGAAGTTCCGTCCTCGAGGGGTCGCCCGAATTATACCCTCGAGTGTACAGTCCCGGTCCGTTCGGTAGCCCCTCGAGCAGGCTTTGGCTTTGGGCCGTCGTTGTCCGTTCGTGGGTCAGCCCGATATGTCTTAGCCTGCGGGCCTTCGTACGTTAGCGCGGGAGGTCACTAGAGGGTTCGTGTTGCTGATTTTGCGGGGTTTAGTTCGGTAAACCAGGGGTTTCGGGTACCCATTTCCTGGGTAACGACAAGCGGACGGGGTGGAACACCTGCGCGGCGCCGCTGGAAGTCATCGTGGTCGTGGCCGTGGCGAGCTTCTGCTTGATTAATGAGTCTCTGGCGGCCACCGCATGGCAGCATCGTGGCGCAGGGTGGTTCCCGCGCGTTGTCATCGAGGCAGAGGGTGGAGGGTGGTTTCTGCGTGGCCGCGGCACGCCGGAGGCGGAGGACGGAGGGCGGACACGACCACCGCACGCCACTGCCACCGTCGACACCTACTCTCCCTTCTCTCCCATGGGCGGCGCTGTGCACCACCACCACCACGGTAGATTCCTCAGCCGCATCGTCGCACCGTCCATCCTCGGCCCATCTGGGATGCACCATCGTCGAGGAGGATGGCGGAGGGCGGCTCTCGCACACCATAATCGTGGCGTAGGGCACGGCGGGCGGCGCGGCGGCGGGCGGAATGCAGCGCGGAGGAGGGAGACGGGCGGAGTGCAGCGCGGCGGTGGGCGTCGGCCGGAGTGCAGCTCGACGGCAGCGCGACGGAGGGTGGAGGGCGGCGCGGCAGAGGGGGCTCCCGCGCGGCGGCGGAGTCGAAGGGGATTGGCTCCCGCGGTGTTGAGGATAAGGTGGGATTTTTTTCTTTTTTTTAACGCTGGAATTTTGGGTGGGTGGGATTTCAGTGGAGGGGTCTGACTGCACTGTGCTGTACGGCACTGAGCTTTGCCTAGGCTGGTCGTAGCCGACGACGATTAAAAAGGGACACGACACTGTCTCTTGAACCACGAATAAAAAGGGATGGAGAGAGTAGCTCATATCATCTGTGGCAGGCAAATGTTTGATTTGCCTGCTCTAGGTTTTTGTTTGATTATATGCTGCTGTATTGTTTTTTCTTTTTTTTAAAGAATTTGCTGTATTGTTTTTTGCTGGCAAGTGGCAACGCAGCTTGCCGAACAGGCCCACGACTAGGGTGTCAGGATAGGGGTATCAGCTAGGATAGGCTTTAGAAGCATACCGCATGCCGGTGCTAGTAGAAAAAAAGAAAGAAAAAAACGGAAGTTGGTGCTCAGACACGCACGCATGACCATGGGTATGGGTGCATGCACAGGATTGTCTGGAAGTGCAGGCGAGTCAGATGGTGCATGCTGTTTTGCACAGGGATTTATCTCAATCACGTTACATTACACCACCTAGCCCCATCTTTTTAAGCAGATTGATTTTACCAGAAGCAGATCACACCATATTTTACTCTTTCGATTTAAGTGCAAGTTATGTGTTCAGCTCGTGTAAACTATTCGTTGATTTTTCACTTTTAGTACGAAATTTGTATATCTTAGTTGTTTTTTTTATAATTCTTCAAATTTCACCCGAGTACATATGCTAGATATAGAACCGAAAAGAAAGCCTAATATATATACCGCGCGCTGGATCATGAGTGAGAACATATGACCGAAAGAGCTCAATCGGCGGCGCATTCCGTCCTTCGAAAGAGTACTTCATCAGAAAAGCAATTGACATTATTAAGAAATAACAAAGCGATTGAATTGCGACCAAACCACGATCGTTTTAAGCACAAAACCGATAAACCACCATCGTACGTAGTGGATAAAAAGGTAGCATCACCATGGCGGCCACCACCGTCGTAAAAGTCCGATGCATGAAACCCACGTGAATCTAGGACGGAACGCGCCGCTTATTGAGCTCCATAATTTCTTGAATGACCCTGTCTAGGGCAAAATCATCCGTGACAATCGTGGAATGCTGGGCCTTACTGATCTTGACGGATTTGAACTGCTTCCTCTGTCCGGGCTGCCGACGCATCTCTTTCTCAAACGCCAAGACGCTGATCAAATTGATCTTGCCATCTCCATCCCCATACACTACTGCCTCCGGAGACGCATCGAAGTCGTCGTCCCAGAAGGCCAGCTGCAGCGGCGTCCTGTTGCCGACTCCATTGATGTACGTCATGGGCACCATCGGCGCCACGAAGTTGCTCATCTTCGGGA
>CM041630.1:27137711-27295979 GCA_023333625.1 Bothriochloa decipiens
AACAAAAACAAGTGTGGGGGAGACGTCAAGCGAAATGAGCAACCACGCATCAACGGTATATCATTTCGGTTGGCACATTTCTTCGGGAGTATCAAAGTTTGCTGTTTTAAATAAAAATGTTTACTAAAACTTTGATGCTCCACTTCTAATTCCACCAATTAAAAAAACGTGCATACTTTTTATTCCTTGCTAAAAATCCTAATATGCTGTGAACACTTTTAGTAGGGACCCCATTTCTATCTATGTTATTGACGGATGTGAGATGGTAGGATGATATGAAACTTGCTCTTTTCTTGCAATACGACTTGGGATTTATTTATAAAAAGTTTAAAATAAATAGCATGCTCCTCTATGATCAATAAATTCCTACCAGAGCCTCATTTATGTATTTACATTTCAACTTATAGCTGCTTACTTTTGTGTTGAGTTGTATCAGGCTCTGAGATCTATATGAGAAAAGTGTCATAGCTCCAAGATCGAATGCCACTCACACCCACCAAAAATATTGCTGACTCTCACCCTGAGACGTCGCGCACAACATGCATTTCCACCATCCACATAAGAAAATCACCAATTCTTACACTAAAAATTGCGCAATTTCCACCAAAATAAGAAGCTCCGCCAATCTTTAATCATGATCCCTTCTCTTCAAATTCGTAAATGAATCATGGGCACTGGAATAAAGAAGAATTCAGTTTCTTTCCATACCTTTTGGTATGAGACAAATAAAAAGAGAGAAGGAAGAAAACATACGAAGGTGGTATAAAAAAAGGGGATAAACATTTAGAGAGGCCCCTGATTTTCAAATAAAAAGAGAAGGGGCATGACTAGGAGTTCTACAAATATTCCACACACATGCACACGTTCGATCTTAGGCTATGACCTTCCCTCCAAGGATCCGAGGTTTGATGCAGCAATATATGCAAGGTAAGTATGCAACTCATCCATACCCACAAAACTCCAGATACAAGCCTGGTAGAGGTAGGATGAGCAATAAAGCTCACTAGTGAGGAAAGTTTTAAAAGAGCGTCCTGAGAGTATCATACGAGGAGCAATGCTATCTTTCGATGCGAAAACCCTAAAAACCCAAGTTCTGAGCAGGAGGAGGGTAGGATGACTTGAATCTCTGCTATTCCATCTTTCAATCACTCTATGATGACATGGTAGACACCTTGAATGTTCACAGATGCAGGTGAAGCTCGGAATAATCTGTATACAGGTTAACTTCTTGGAGGAATTTAACCAATTTAGTCCTTCAGCTTTACTCGAGGAAGAGTGAAGGGCTAAGTGTGGGGAGCTTGTTGGCGGTCCTTAACTTATTTCTAACCCCGCCAACATTAGTATAGGGAACACCCAAAACAATAGGAATAGGGTTTTTAAACTAATAAATTCCATAGTTTTGGTGTTTCTACTTGTTTTGCAGGTTGGTCATGAAATTAAATTGGGCCCAGAAATGAAGGAAAACAAATAAATATTCAACTTCATCAAATTGACCCACAAGCAAACCAACCAGGTCTAGTCCAACCGAGGCAAACCGACATGAGTGCACCACATGGGCCGAGCCCAGAACCCACCAGGAACCGACCTGCCAAGGTCGGTCATGGGGAGGCGCCAACCAGGGGCGCGCGCCCCTAGCCTGGTGCGCGCTCGTGCCAGGTCAGCAGCCGGGCCTAGCTTCGGTCACGCGGTACCATTAATGCTCCCTAAGGCGGTTCAGGGGTGCGTTGGTCATTTTTCACTCGGAAACCGACCTCTCACTGCCCTATTTAAACTTAGGCTCTCTCCTCTCACAAAGAAAACTAAGTACCTTTTAGATTTCCACAAGTTACATTATAGAGGAGGAGTAGAGCTATTGTATCTAGCCCTAGCTAGTCATAAGTAAGGAGTGAGAGAGGTGCAAGAGTAGAGAGTTCTGTGAAGTGCTCTCGGAAGCATCGTCTTCTTCGGGGTGGAGTGGCGGATTTGTTAGCTCCCTCCTCGCCTGTACCTCTGCGACATCTTGCTACTTGAAGTAAGACGTTTGTGTTTACCTTTTGCTACTTTACCTTTTAGTAAGTTATCCTTGCTTGTTACTATCTTGCGGGTTCGCGGCTCGTCCTTTGGGATGGGTGGTCTAGTCGAGGACTCCTGATAAAGATGGAAGTTCCTGGCCAATGTTAGAGCTGTGACGACTAGTGTAGACATGGTGTCTAGGCTGGGAGTTGCCTTCGTTTGCCTCGCATCCCACGATTGAGGGGTAGGCGACGGGGAGTGACCTAGTCCTGTCCGTCCTTCGTAATCCCCCACGTTCAGGTGCGGCGTAGAGCAACAGGCCGGTATCACCTGGAAGACCAGGTGCGCTCCGGTGCCCGAAGTAAGATCGTAACATCTCGGTTACCTTCCTTTTTGGTATCGACCATTAGAAAACCTCACTACCCTAGTTATCTACCTCCTACCTCTGGACGACTCTGCTAAGGATCTAGCCTGAACCTACCATTCCTCATGAAATTTACGATACCTTGTTAACCACCAGGTGAAGTGCTATAACGGTATTTCCGTGTGCTTGCGGACTTTTCTGCTTTCGCTAAGAAAAACCAACACTAACCTATCTTCATATTCTATCTTGATCTAAAAAAGACATCATAAACATCAGTAGACTAGATAGAACATAATTTGTCAAAACTAAACACCCCATCTGACAATAGTTTACACTTCCGCCTACTAAATTCTTTCTCAATTCTATCTTTTGTCACTTTTCTGTATTTATTTGGTGGTTTTCTAACATATATTGGGATGCCTAAGCACTACTAATTCACCTATCAGTGATGCCACTAACACTGCGATATAATGAAACCGTAAATGATAGCTATCACCATCGGTTCATAATAAAAAGCGTTGGTGATGAGAACTATCACTGCCACTTCATGTTTTCATCCGCTTTGAAGACTAGCACTATCACATCGTCTTACCAACTAGCGGTGATATTCCATCATCATAGCTAGTTTTGCACCCAACCAGTGATGATGATGCGCTCCTCCTCACTACCGCATCACCATATGAACCAGCGGTGAAGACTTATTTCACTGTTAGCTTGTTGTATGATACGAAGGTGATAACTATGCTGTAGTGAAGTATTTAAAGAGTGTTGTCCTAGTTTGCAACCAAAGAGTAGTGAGTACTGTTTCTCGTACTCTCCAGCCTACCAAAATCAGAAAATGTCATATTTGTGATAGTTAATTTTGAGGTCACACAATTGTTCAAATACATAAAGTAACAATTTCATATTTTTTGCTAAGTTGATGTGGTCTAAAAAAATTTGTATCATCAGCATACTACAAGTTAACAGTCCATCGATGTGGGATTATTCCCTAATACTCCTATTTGGGCCTATTTAAAATATTTGCCAACATGTCAGCCACTATGTTGAACAGAATTAGAGATAAAGAATCTCGTTGCTCGAGGCCTTTCTTGTCTGAAAGTAAGGTGCTAAATAATCATTTATTTTAATTTTTACATTGCCTTCTTGAACCACCATATTAATCTATTCATGCTAACTTGGATTAAATTTTTTAGTATTGGCTTTTTTGTAAAATGTTCCAATTTACTTTGTTAGAGGCCATCTCAGAATTGATCTTAAAAATCACTCCATCTTTTTTCCAAGTATGGAGTTCATGTACTAAATGTCTCATGGAGAATCACTATCCCCTCCATAATATTTCTACTACGAATGAAGGTTGTATGGCCTAATTATTTTATCTACATTTTTATGATTCTATTACTAAGAGGAGTGCCAATCTATGGAGTCAGTGATTTTTCCTTGCTTTCGGCCAGATAGAGTCTAGTTAGCGACAATATGTTGTTGTATTGAGTTGTTTTCTTTATTTTTTGAAATGAAAAAAAAAATTGAATGCGGTTCATACAAATATTAGGTTTTTGTTCATGTTTTGTTGGATGCTTGTTGCATTTATATGTTAATTTCAGCATATGTTTCCAACCAATTTCTTTTCTAACTATGATATTACAAACATGTAATTTCTAGTATATTATTGAGACATACTGATACATTGGCTCTTATGTTTTCTCACAAGGCATCCACATGTATGGTGACGGTGAGATCCCAAATATAGATATAAGAAATCATATTTACAAATAAGAAATCATATTGGGGTACAAGACAATGAGTAATATATGCTAGGTATAGATATAAGAAATCATATTTACAAATATATATATATTGTCATACAAGCAAATGATAAAATAATTGAGTTTTTGAGGTATGTTTTGTAGTGACAATATTGGGGTACAAGAACTACATCATATTGGAGGAAGTAGCTCAATAGAAACAGTTTCTTCTTACCAAGTCAAAAATAGAGTTGTAGTGACACTGCTTTAGATTCTTTTAGATTCCAATTAGCTTGTGGTCTCCAAAACTTTTAGAGAATTTTCTATTATCAAGTCATCTTATAGTAATTTATCATCACCTTCAATATATATATGCCTTAGAAATATGAATTAAAGCATGGTATGTTGTACAACCAGACATATACATGAACAAGTTGCTTTTGTAATAGATACAAGGAGATTCCCAGTCCAAAGGTAACTTACAATAATCTTTATTTCGGTTGCTTTGTACCTAAACTGAGAGAGCCAAAGGTAGAGAAAGGGAGTGAGCAATGCAAGCCAATAGCCAACTAAAACTGCCTCTCCATCTCCCCATCTCCCACTTTTAAGGGAGATGCGAGAAGAGGTTCTTGTTATGCCTCGTGGTAGGGTTTGTATTTGTAGAAATGCCATTAGGAGCTAATAATTCCAACCTTCAATTACTCCCAAAATAGGACAAAGGAGATCCCTAATATATTATACACCCCAACAGTAGCCCCTCAGCTATTCTATTTTGATCAAAAGTACACAAAACCCAATGGCTGTATAGAACATGGTGTGGCTCAACTACAACTTGGATTCAGTACCCAACTTTTGTTCTACATAGATAGTCTAGGGGCTGCTTGGCCTCTAGCTAGTCTTCGGCTTGTCTTCAGCTAGCTAGTCTTCGCTGTCGCCCTTTGGTCTTTCCTCGGTGACTCAGTGCTTGGTGGATTGCTCCTTGTCAGCCTTCACCGAACACATTAATGTAGTTGAAGCAGGTGACACAACTGATGCGAGTGAAGTGGTTGTAGATGATCATGACATGTCCTTAAGCCTTCACTCATGGGCACGAGATAAAGCTTTTGTGTTCGAGTAGTTTGCTTGTCCAATGTGCTTGGCATCAACCCCTCTTGGCTGGCATTTGTGAGAAATTGTTTTGAGGATAGCGGTGGCAATTGCTATGGCGAAGGCATTATTGATGACACCGAAGTCATTGGTGAAACCCCTTGTTTTGAGCGCAAGTGAAGGTTGAATCGATGATGCCAAAGTTGATGTTGAAGGTATAGTCGAGAAGTTGGCAGAAGGGTTGTCAACTAACACCCAAGTTGATGATGGAACCCCTGTTGAAGATCTTAGTGAAGGTGTTTCTATTAATGCCACAGTTTATGGCAAAGAAGTATGTCCATTGATGCTGAAGTAGATATCAAAGCCCCTTGTCAAAGAGTCGACAAAGGTGTAGTGGATGATGGAGATGATGTTGTGCCCTCTTTGCCCGCCCCCTTGGCTTCTAGCTCTTGTAAGAAATTCTTTCACGGGTTTGAGTTGAACGTTGCAAACATGCTGATGGATGTCAACCCATGTTGAAACTAACATTATAATTGTATAAATAACATCAGCCAGAAGCCATCAGCTAAAAAACTCTAAATTTTAGAACTGTCCTAACATGCTTTGATTGCATATCTAATTAGTCAACATATATAATTGATAAAGTGGACACTCAAGGAGAAACCTATGATTAAAATCACTAATTTACTTACACGGTATTTTGCTAGAATAAGTTGGATATTGAGTGTGCAAAGTTAACTTGGAATTGATGAAACAAGAATTGATCAACACAAACAATCTCAACAATTTGGTTCCGTCGTAATAGTATATGGCAAGAGAGAGGAATGCAAGATGTATCTATGTGAGCTGGTCACATTTTTTGTGGGTTCTGCTGGGCTGCAGGCATCCACTTTCACGAACTGGGCTTGGCATTTTGTGCTGTTAGCATGCAGTAGTTATCTGTGAATCCATTATTACATTTTTTACTAGATGGGCTTATTCTATGGGAGAATTAGGTGTTAGGCCTCCCAAAAAAGTTCGTGTCAGGACTCTTTTTTTTCGAATTTGGGTGTATGGCCTCTGGGAAAAATTTTGTTAGCTATTGAGCCTTCCGTTCATTCCGTGAGAGAAGTCTGTTAGTTTTGGCACTACAGCTCGATCAAAGAGACCATTTTGCCCCTTAGTTCATTCAAGGAAACCTGACATGTTCTTCTTCTTGACACGTGAAAGGAAGAAAAAAACTAACACGCCTTTCTTCTCCCATGGCCGACGGCGCCGCCGACGCCACCACTTGTGGATCCGGTCTCGTCAGCCTCGGAACCGCCGCGCCCCTTGCCGATTCGAGTTCTCGCGCTCATCCCATGCCTCTGTGCCGGTCCGGCACAGAGGCAGTGCAACTCGGCGCGCGCGGCCTAGGCGGGGCGGCCAAGGTGGCGCCCCCTCCCCTCGCTTCTCCCTCCCTCGACCCCCCTCTCTCTCTCTCGCTCTGCTGCTCACGCGCAGCCACACCATGACCACCATGGCCAAGCTCTGAGCTCGCCGGTGTCATGGCCGTTCCTGTTGCTCCTAGCCATCCTCGCGGCCTCCACCATACTCCCATGCAGCGCAGCCCCTCAGCGCCCCTTCCCCGGCCGTCCAGCATGCCATAGCACCGCCACCACGACGCCGACGCCGCCAATGCTGTGGGCGCACGAGGCCAGAACGCCACGGACCGCCTCTTGCCGAGTTGCGCCCACTCCCTTGTGCATGCGGGCCCAGGCCTGCTTCTCCAACTCCACTTGCTGTCGGAGACCTCTCCCCAGGCCGGAGACCCCTCCAGTACGTGCCTCCTGTTACGATAGGAAGAAGGAGGTCCTTGGGTAAGAATATAAAGAAATCCAGGGTTCTTGATGTAAATGTGCAAGAGACAAAGTTTTGGTGGATGGGTAAAATATATTGGAGAAAATCTAGGGTTCCCAATGCAAAGCATGTTTTCTGTTTTTTGCTATATGTTTTCCTTTATGTGTAAATAAGGCTCAAACTTCAATAATTCATAGTAAATAGAACATTCATAAATAAATAGGAAAAATGAAGATTTTTTGGAATCCCTTTGAGCAGATCTATGCAGTAGATATATAATATCATGTACTCAAAATTATATACATGTACTCAAAATATATGATAAACAAATAAAACTTTGTTTTTTATTTTTTTCACCACAAGGGCAAAATGGTTTTTACCCTCTACTTGACACCATTAAGTGCCAAAGCCTGACAGAAGGCCCAATAGCTAAGAAAATTTTATTCGGAGGCGATACAACCAAATTCGAGAAAAAAGAGGCTTGATACCTAAAGGAACTTTTTACTGAAGCCTAATACCTAATTCTCCCTTATTATATATAGCAGCCGGGCCGCGTCATGGTTCTCTTTTTTAAACATGCTACCTACCCATGATGAGGAAAAAAAGCCCGCTTCCTTTCACGGCTCTTTTTTTTGACAACACATGGCTCTTTAATATACCTAGGTCTGAAAACTAAATTCAGTCGTGTATGGTGTTTCTATTACTTTAATACTTAACGGTGATAAGTGAAGGGTAAAATGATCATTCTACTACTAGCAAACAGAATGGTTAAAGTTGCAGATCGTGAATGCCGTTTCCCTCCTTAGCTTAGAGACATGATTATTGAGAACACAAACCTCCCCCGAGCTCTTCGCTTGCTTTGTACGGTATATTTGGTAGTGTCTGTCTAGTGTCTACCGTTGTTTTTGTGGTGAAGTAGGCTATGTTTGCTGTGGTGGGTGTCATGCACCACTTCTACTGTAAGTGTTTCTGTCATGTTTGGTTTTTGTTGTTGTATGGTTCTTCTTCTCTATTAACATATGCCTCATATTTTCATGCCTAGTCTAACTTATTTTGTGGAAATATAAGATACATATGACATAAAATTGGAGCTTGGGATCATATAAGGTTGGAGCTTGAGATTAGTATACGTAGCCAAGTGTCACGCACAACATATAATTTAGTGGGTATACTGGCCTAGCCAAAGTGTCACACACGATATATGACTAAGTTTTTATACGTAACCAAGTCTCACGCACAACATATGATTGAGTGGTACATGCGCTGGCTGGATGCGGAGGTAACTGCCGGCTTTCTAATAATAAATAAATAAATTGTAGTGTAGTTTTTTTGCCATGAAAAAGTAGGTTATTAGGATTAAAAAGTTTTACTTCGAGCCTTTGTTTATATCATATAATAGATCAGGAATTGTAAGAAAATAGGTGTTCTATTATTATTGATGCATGCAACTTTTGTACAATAGATTAAACATGACCTACTGAAATGATCATACAGGAAGAAACAAAGGAGAGTGTACTGCACACTGCATAGAAATTGGATATAGAAAAGGGAAGTAGTACTATCTTTATTTCATTAAATCAATAATAACAACAAAATGAAACTTAAAATAGTACACAAAGAAAATTAAAATGGTACAACTCTAGACAGAATAGTCAAGTCTGCAGATATTAGTCGGATTCATATAAGAAATCAGACGATAATCAATATTTTGATAATGACCGGCTCAGGGATTGGTATATGGTGGATAGGATAGAATTAGAATCACTCTAATTACGACCACTCAGCAAGACCAACTCACACTGGTGATCAATCTACGGATCTTTCAAACAAGAGCTATGTTACATCATATCAATATCATTTCCTTATAAGTATAGTAAAAGTAAGCAAAAAATTGTTTGCACTTGGAATATTCCTCGTAGCTGCGTGTGAACAAAGGTACAGTAAAAGTAAGCCGTAGATTGGTACGTCATCCACATGGAGAAATCGGAAGAGTTCTTGGTCTTTGGCACGGCCACAAAACAGTATGTGTAGTTTACAGTAAATGTTATGACATATAAGAGGTCCGGCACACCGTGACACGTGGAGGGCGATCCAAGAGCGGAGGAGGCTTGGTGGCGGTGCACAGTTGGGCGGCGGTGGCTCAGGTGCAGCGTGCGAGGTGGAGGCGACGGCTAGGGTAGAGAGGGAGCCAACAGCCAGAGAGCTAGGATAAGGGTTTTTCCCTATTCCTTTCTTAATTGCAATGAGTACATGAGGGTCTTTATTTATAGTCGTGACAAACTAAGCAATCGGCGATCGTGCGGATCCGCTACTTCAAATTTTATTTATCTCTATTTTTCTAATTTATCTAGGCGGCGTGGCATCCTACGTAGATGGCAGCGGCGGCGGCGGGCTGCGCGCCCGATCCTCCTTCTGGGCGTGCGTGCCCGGCCCTCGGCCCGCGAGGCACAATGGTTGCGGCGCTCCTCCTCTTCTGGGCCTGAGTTGGCTCAATTTCTTCCCAATTCAGCTGGGTCGTCGTTAGACTTGTTATAGTACACCCCCTTCTCCGATCGGCACGTCCTCGGGATGAAATTGTAGGCAGTCGATGATGCTGAGAGGTGCGAGAGCTTCTGATGAGATGGCCTCTAGGTGGTAAGTCGTGTGACTGCCATTGTAGTTGTTGGGTCGATGTGGACGTGCATGAAGCTGGAGGTGTTGTTGATGCAGCCGAGCATGGAGTACAGTTAGTTGTCGCTGCCTGGGTAGTTCTTGCAACCGTCGATTGAGTCGTCGAGGATGTTCCGCCTTGTACAAGGTGGTATGAACTAGGAGTAGTAACAGTGGTTGCTAATGCTGCCAAAGGCGAAGTAGAGGTTCTTGCACGGTGCTAGGCGGCTTTCACCTTGTTGAGGATGGCGTTCGATGATGGCGGTGCTGGTGTGGTGGTGTGGTGGTTGCCATAGTTGATGTCGATGTAGCCGATCATGTAGTAGATGTTGTCGTTCGAGGCTACGTCGTCATTGCGAGCGTTGTTTGGTGGTCTGTCTTCGACCGCCGGCATGAAGCTAACGTCGGGAGCATGGTCGTTGTAGTAGATCAGCATTGTCTTAGCAGGATCGTCTGTGACAATGGTGGCACCATGAAAGTTGTGGTAGATGTGCTCGCAGCTTGCGGAGGTGGTGACGATGCATGGTAGCATGATGTTGTCACTGTTTTTGGGGCCCCGTTTGATGAAGATGTCATTGATGGTGCGTCGTGGCTCCGAGTCGATGTCTTGATTGCTGAGGGCGATGGCGCCAAGCAACCCGGCATGGTCGCTGTTGTTGATGATATTTGAGAGTAGTAATAGGAAGAATAGGACCAACCATGGTGTTGCTACGATTTTGGTAGCTGGTTTGGTGATGACGGCTGGTGGGTAGTTGGTGTCGTCTTTCAGCCGTTCCTCTAGAACCGCGTCATCTGTGGCGTCGACGTTGGTGCATGTCGCTGAGTTGATGTCGGAGGCGTCGGTGGCGAGGGCAAGGCTCCCTGGTAGCGTGGTCACATGCTGCGGCGCTGTTGCTAGCATGGTCTCGATCGCTGGGCGAAGCTCTGCTTGGTTGGGTGCGTCATCGAGCACCTGATGGGTGTCGATGCTAACGTCCTCCTTGTCGGTGATGATCCCGACCAGTTGCATCTCCCCCATATGGTTGTTGATGGTGTCATCCAGATTGACGTCGTTGGCCGTGCTGATGCTGAGGAAGTGGACGTCGTGCGATGTGACATCGTACAACAACATGGTGTTGACATTGTCATCGGGGGCATTGATGAAGAAGGCGATGGCACTCGGTAGTGTGGCTGCATTTTGCAGCGCCGTTGTTGCGGTAGTTGTGGTGTCGAGGCGATGGATGGGCGTTTCATTGGGTAGCTGGTGGGCATCGCTGGTGACGTCCTCCATGTCGATGACAACGGTCAGATCCAAACCGGGTTGGATCATGACGACGGCGACATCAAGGGGACAAGTCTCCTCATTGCTAAAGACATTGAGGAAGGCATTGCCGGTAATGCGTGCTGGTTCATCCTACTCGGTGTTGAGGCCACAATCTATATCGGCGATTGCATCGTCGATGTTGATGGTGATCTCGTTGGTGGCGTCGATCTAAGTGTCGTCCCATTGCTGCAGCATAGATCGGAATCGGAGCTTGTAACTTACAGAGCAGCTTGGAAGTCATTGCAGATTGCGTCGATGTTGTCGTTCATAGTGGTGGTGGCGGCCATGGATTGATGTGGTCGTCCGATACTAGTTATAAGAGGTCCAGCACACCGGTGACACGTGGAGGGCGATCGGGGAGCGGAGGAGGTGTGGTGGCGGCGGCGCACGGGAGCACGCCCTAGGGGCGGCGGCGGGATAGGTGCGGCGTGCGAGGTGGGGGCGGCGGCTAGGGTAGAGAGGGAGCAAGAGGTAGAAAGCTAGGATAAGGGTTTTTCCTATTGCTTTCTTAATTCCAATAAGTACATGGTATCTTTATTTATAGTTCTGATAAGACTTAACCCCTAAGCAACCGGTGATCCTGCGGATCAGCTGCTTCCTATTTTATTTATCTTTATTTTTTTAATTTATCTAGGTGATGTGGCATTCTTCGCAGATGGTGGCAGCGGCGCTAGGCTGTGCGCCTGGCCCTCGGCCCACGAGGCGCGGTGGTTGGTGTGCTCTCCTCTTTTGGGCCTGAGTTGGCCCAATTTCTTCCCAAGTCTGTTGGGCTGTCGTTAGACTTGTTATATAACAACTGTTAGCAAAGAAAATTCTTAAAAAAAACTGTTAGCTAAGAAGTCTAAAATAAACACTGCTTGTTATGCTAGAAACTAGACCCATATCTTTCTAATAATATGGAATATGAATGGTAACATCTTCAATGTTGATGCCGACAAACCACAAAATATAACACAAATTGGCCAAGAAGATACCAAATATAACACTAATTTTGTATGCTTCTCATGGCTTATCATATTCGTACAATATTCTCTCATATCACCTTTAATTTTATTGGAAGTATTAGGATTTAAAAATATTACTTTGAGCATCAGATTATCTTATATATATACATCATCAATTGTAACAAACTAGATATTGCATCATTGATGCATGCAACGATTGTGCACTAGACCTTGTTGACATCATATTATATGGTTTATTTAAAACAGAAATAGCGGTAGTATACTAGAAGTTGGATCTAAAGGAAGGCATCACTACTTTGGAAAATCAATCAAATTGGGCTCGAGTAGAGAGAATATATGATCATGTCTGCATATATTGTATCCAAGTATGGATAGAGCAAATGATACATGACACTCAAATTCAGACATATGGGATCCTTACCAAGACGGTGAAACTAACTTTTTTTTAAAAAAAAATACACAGTACAACGCAAATACTCACAACATACGCACACTTAACAATATACAGTGGTGTTGACTATGACGCCATCACACGTAGTCCGCAGCTTTGACTTATTGTTTCTGTTGACGAAATAATCAAGGTTGACCATTTGCTACTACTTATGAATCATGATCTGCCAGAAAATCCAAAAAATGATGTTATTATATGACACCAATTCGCTTGCTGCTAGACTAGTAATTGAAAAAAATATGAAAGGAAAAAAGGCAATACCCTAAGCCATGTTACCTAGCGCCGGTGGTGGAGGTTCAGGAAGGTCCATCGGTGGCATTTGGTCCTCTGTTCAAAAGTTGAATTTGCATATTAATCAGTTGTATTATTACAAGCACTACGCTATGTAGCATACATACAAGGATTCTTAGTTTCTGGGAAATGAACTGAATGACTTACTTATTGTTTGGTCGTTGTTGCAGATGTCGGAAAATGGCTTTGGGTTTAATCCGTGTAAACACACTTGCACGAGGGCGGGCGCACGCGTGTGGTTCACCGGCGCCGGCAGAAGCTGGCTGACATCACCGTTCATGACGTAGCAGAGGCAAAGAGGATCATAAACGCTTTTGTCGCCGCCAAAGAATCCGTGGACGCCGTCACAGCACTCGCTGCTCGGAGCCTCCGAGGATTCACATGCACTGCCATTGTTCGTGAGGAAACCGGAGCATGGAGGCACCAGCGACCTCACCAGCGCTGTCCGGCGCTCCTTTGGTGGCGGCGCAGGTGGCGTCACTTTGTAGCAGGGGATGAACGGAATCTTTGGAAACAGGTTAGGGCACGGTAGAATTCGCGGCAGTGGCAGGTCAGGGATCTCGTACGAGGCTGTCGGTTGCAAGACGACTTCACCGTTGGCCGATGGCGCAGGAGCTGCCGCGGCCTTGGCTGCTCCTCCTCCGTCTCTGGCGGCTACACATTGGTGTAGCAGGCTGGGCGTGACCACGGCGAAGGCGAGGAGCAACACGATCAGCGTGTAGTTGCTGGACCTGGACGGCGCCATCGATTTCATTGGTCTGCTTTGGAGCAGAGGCTTTAGTTAGCTTCTGTGGTGTGTCCTGGTGTCTTGAGATGGGATGCCGTTCTTCTCTTCTTGAGCATTCTACGGAGGGGGAAGAGGATCCCCACCTGATGCACTTCATCTAGAGGCCGCAAAATTGGTTCAAAGTGCATAGGTGGTTTGAAGGATAAACATAGCCACCAACGTATTCCTCCGTTAAAATATGTTAACGCCGATTCGTGATTGTGCCCACACACTAGCGGACTTTGGACATCCAAGGAGGTTGTCTCTACAACATGCAATGCAGCAAACATGCACCGTAGCCGGCCAAACCAATTTAGAGATCGAAAAGGCCGATGTGGAGCTCGTGATGGTTGAATAAGCTTCAGAACCACCTCCGGAAGGATCCATCAGGAGGAAGCACGTGAAGGATCTTCTAGGACCAGCAAGGCAACTAAGATGCCAACAAATCTTATGGAGAGAGGTGCTAGACAGCAAGTAGTAGGGTTGAGAGGAAGAAGGGGTAAAAGGGGTAGATACATTGGTTTTTGATTCGATTGATTGGATGGGATCAATCGGCCATGATTTTCTCATATATATAGAGGGGGGTGGTCTTATCCCAGTAGAAAAAAACTCCAACATGTGATCTCCAAGTTTTCTACGCTTAAAACTTGCCAAAACATGATTTCGGGACAAATCGGTTCGGAGTCAGCACTAAGCCGACCTAGCTGACCAGGCAACCCGGCTAAACCGGTTTTCACGGGCACAGGCTGGCCTCCCGGGCAGCCCAGCCAGGACTCGGCTAAGCCGGCCTGGCCACCCGGCTTAGCCAGCCATCACTTACCATGCCAGCACCGGGCCGGCTAAGCCGGCCTGGTGTTGGCCATTCTTATTGCATACTTTTTACCACCAACTTGTTATAAAAACAATCACTAAAACTTGGTTATAGGGTTTTCACTAATTATTTTTATGAGTTTTGGTGTTTTACTTGTTTTACAGGGCATTATATTAAAATACATATAAAATGGGCCAAAAGAAAAGAAAAGAATAAAGAAATAATTTTGGGCCCATGATAAAACAAAGAAGGAAATAGAAGAAGCCCACCTACCTTGCAACTTGGGCCAACCACCAATATGTATCCATGGCCTAGGCCCACGCATGAACTCAAGAAGTGGAAGCCCAAAACCCAGTCCAACTCCAACTCAGGCTGCAGGAGTAGGCCCGTGTAATTTGGCCATAACTCACTCATCCGAACTCTGTTTTGGGCCATCCACCAGGCGTTGGAAAGCTAATGACGAGGCCCAAGCACCTGCAAAAGATGAGGCCCTGCAGAGCCAAAAGTCGGGCGCGCGCCAGGGGAGGTGCGCACACCCCAATCCTGCAGAATCCCAGGCTTAGCTTTGTTTGGAAGATGCATTGGCGGTTCCCAAAGGCGGTTTTGTGGTGTATCTAGGGTCATTGCATCTAAAACCGACGTGGGGAGGTCGGTTTGCTACCTTCCAAGTGGGGATGAGCATTTTCCAAAGAGCCTCCTCCACTCCATCTATAAAAGTAGGCTCTCTCCCCTCATTTGACATACCACCAAGGAGTTCTCTCATTCCACTTTCAAGATGTAGTAGTAGTACTAGTTATAGTTGAGCGTTAGGGAGAGAGTGCAAGTTCCGAAAGAGCCCTTGGAGTTCCGGCAATCCTTGCCTCAGTCCTCTAAAAGGCTTGAGTACTTTTAATATATTTATCTTCTCTACTTTACCGAATTGTCTACATGGTTATCTATTCATGCCTTAGTTCTTTAGCTGAGCTTAGTTGATGTTTAGGTTTTATACCTTGGCATGGGTTCTCTGATCAACCGATTGCTCTAGTTAGAAATTGTGGCTAGAGTACTAACCGCTAGCGCTTACATGGTGTTTGGGCTAGCGAGTTACCTGAGAATGCGTCCAGCCCCACATATAGTTGTGGTAGCCCCGGGGGTGACAGACCCGACAAGGCCTTTGTATTCCACCATGTTTGGGCTGGTGTTTTTGTAGGGCTTTTGGCTTCCTTCTCCCAGTTACCCCTTCCCAGTCTTTTTGAGAACCGAAAAGGAACATCTGTCCCGAAGTGCCTTGGTGTAACCTTTATGTCTGTTCTTTGCTTAGTAATTCCTTTGGTGTGAGCTAGAATAGAACCATAGTAAGGGAGGAGAAAAATAGGAACCTTGACCTCTCCCGATGACCTCCTAGCTTAACTAGCCTGCTCCGCTATCTTCTTTAGAGTCCTCCTGTGTGTGTCGTCTATCAATACTCCAATCAAATCTTTTACCCCAGCATCAGTCTAGCCGGCATACTAGCTAGCAGATGCATGACAGATACATATCAACTTCTTTACTCATTGCTTCCCTGTGGATAAATACAATACCTGGAATACTCCTGGGTGAAAGCTACTACAGTATCCGTTCACTTGTGGATATCTCTGTGTGCGTTAACCTATACCAATTACCTTTCTGGTGTAGACGCTAGGGATGGACTTAAAACCTCCTTACTTAGCGATTGCGCTAAGAAATGCCAACAAGCTTTCTGGCGCCATTGCCGGAGAAGCAATGAGCATTAATGTTTTGATAGTTATCTTTGATATCTGCTAACCTAGTTGCCACTAGCTTTTGTGGGTATTTTTGTAATATATATATAAGCCCAGGGTGCATTTCTTTCATGAACAATCAACTCTTTCACCCTGCCATTGCATAGATAGGCATATACATGTGTACACACTAACTCTATGCAGATGGAGAAAAGTCATTGTCAAGTGTAAATAATTCGATCAAATGTGGTGAAATGACTACACATGGCATTATTCACAATTCAATCATAAATTGTGAGTGATGAATTGATCAAGGTATGCGAGAACCAACCCAAAAACATTTTATGCATTCCAAATTTATTTTTCACCACTGCATGTTTCTTATTCATCATACATCTAGTGCTTTCTATGGGTGGCTCTTAGTCTTTGAGCTGTATTCGGGCGCCATGCCTAGTCTAGGTAGATGGCAATTTTATTGTTGTCTATCTATTCAATGCTCTTAGTCTAGCCTCATAGTAGACGGATGTTAAACGGGACCATCTCGGCATCATATTTTGGCCCTACCAAGGTATGATGATACCGTTAGATGGTCTGCGCTACGGGAAACAACTAAAGTCTAGATTTTCATGCATATCTCTCATCCAATTTCCTTATTCAAAACTATGCCATGTTTGTTTAAATCACATTCATTCACCCCGCTTGCATTGCTTTGCATGTAAAGATAAAATGGTTCTCTGATTCATCATTCAATGTTCGTACATTTGTTTGAATCAAATCTCATGTTTATCATTTTCATGCTACCTTTTTCTATTCTAGCATGCTTTGGTTTGGGAGTATTGATCGATCATGCTTCCATAGGCTGTTTAAATTAAGCGTGGTGCTTAGGTTAAACTTCCTACCTTAATCAAATGAGGCATGGAGTCAAGTTTGATTAATTGAACCAAAAATTTCTAGTATAGACATTGATTGTATGTCTAGATAACCCCTGCAGGAAATTCCTAAATCCACAAGGGTAAGTCTTGGAGATGAATTCATAATGGAGAAAATCAAAGTTCATTTGGTGAACATTGAATGAAACCTTGATCAAAAGAAAAGAAGAAAAATAATCATAAAGCCGCCAAAACCAAACGAGGATCCCAATGGCGCGGCGACAACAAGAAGTGCAATCATCCTCGTCCATCTCTAGGATGAGGTGATGTAAATCCAAACTCAAATGTCAATGGAGAAGTCCTTGCTCAACGGACTTAAAAGGGTGAGTCCTTGCCGAAGGTAAATCGATATTTATCTCATATTTGATTTCCAACTTTTGATTTGAATTCTACATGTTTAACCTTCCACTGAAATACTCTTTGCATAAAAAATAACCTTACTTTCAGAAAGAAAAAAGTTTTGCATAATAAAATTTGCTTTAACTTTATTTTCAATAATTGGAAATGCATCGAAAAAAAGAGTTTTGCTTTCAAGATTTAAAATAAAAATAATTTCGATAATAAGTAAACAATAATTTTGAAAATAAAATAAACAATAATAATAAAATAATATTTTCTTTTCATAATAAACATGTTTATCTTAGATTTACTTTTTTCGAATAATGTAATAACCTCTCCCTATCTCCGACAACAATAAATATATATATAATCTTGGTGCTAGACAAAGTTCCCTTCAGGTATTCTTTGCCACTAACAATCACAGAAACGAAGAATGAACGATGTCTAGAAACATGGGTGCTGCAATACATACCGAGACGAGATGCATCAGCATTCACACTTGGTGTTTGTTGTAAAATGACAAAAACCCAAGTGTGTGGGACCTGACCCAACCACGCTACCGGTGCAGCATCTTCAAAGAAATCCACATATGCTGCCGGTAAAAATACTTAGGTATGAAAAAAAACAGGTGTGGGGGAGATCTCTTAAGGACAACTAAATCAAATTTGAGATCTCCCCAACACATTGCACAAACATCGAGCAACTCATCGTACAGAAGGACAAAACCAATGACTTTCATAAGCTCCTTCATCTTCAACAATGGTTTGTGCAACTCTACCCTCTTTCCTCTTAAAGTTTTAAATTTTAACATTGAATGAATTTAAAAAGGCAAAACTTTTGATGTTTCATCTCCATGCCATCATCTGGTTAAAGTTTGCATACTCTTTATTCCTTGCCAATATTCCTACAACTTGTGAACACTTATATAGGGACCCCATCTTGTCTAAGTAATTAACAGATAAGATATAGTAGGATGACTTGACGTTGCTCATTTCTTGCAAAGAACTTGGGATTTATTTTTATAAAACAAAAATTAAAATAGCATGTTCCTTGAATGATATGTAAATACCTACCAAGGCCATATATGATCTATCATGACAAAACCTTCCACATATGCCGCTTACTTTGTGTTGAGTTTGGTCAAGTTTTGTGACCCCTGTTGAGAGAAGTTTCATACTCTCAAGATCAGAATTCACACATGCACAAATAAAGTTGCCAACTCTTACACTGAGAGTTGCGCACAACATTCATTTATCAATCCACCAAATAATTTCACTACTCCTATCCTGGAAATAGGCGCAAAATACGCCTTCCATTTAGATCCACCCAAAAATATTCTACTCTCACACTGGGAGTGAACAAAAATATGCTTGTTAGGTTCTATCTAAATAAATGCTCTAATTCCTTGTTTACATCTTCCTTAAAGTTTTTGTTGCAATTAGAGGCTTGAGGCTATCATTCGAAAAAAAGAGAGTGAAAAAAAGAAGAAAAAAAGAAAGAAAAAAAGGTGATGAAGAAAAAAAATGGATACATAAAAAAATAAGAAGAAGAAAAAAAGGGTGGAAGAAAAGAAAAGAAAAAAACGGGTGGAAGAGAATAAAGATAGCTCATGCCCTCATAGAAATTTTTCTAAATCCTAATAAAGAGGGAGATGTGTTTTAAAGAGCATAGTAGTATTCGATTAGACACTATATAAAACCATCATAGTTTTTTCACACACATGCACATTCTGATCTAAGAGTATGATGCTTCCCTCCGCTGAGGTCTGGGATTTGACTTGATAACACATGCAAGGTAAGTGTGCCTTAGAATTTTTCATTCCTACCTAAAGCTACAGATAAACATTTTTAGAGGTAGGATGGTCAAGTGAAGGCAATCCCTTTATATGCCTTGGTGAGGAACCACGTACAAATATGAGTGACTTAAGAGAATCATTCAAGTAACAAAAGATATCTTTATGTTCTCAAAAACTTCACAAAAACCCATATTTCTGAGTAGAGATAGAGTGAGAAGATTTGAATCTAGGCTATTTTATTTTTCAATTACCCAAGGTAACTTGGTAGACACTCAGAAGTTCATAGGTTCAGGTGAAGCTTAGAATAACTTATATGTAGAATTTTCAAATCAAGGAGATAAACCCGCTTAGTCCTTTAAACCTTTACTCGAGGACGAGCAAAGGACTAAGTGTAGGGGAACTTATTGGCGGTCCTTATTGCATACTTTTTACTACCAACTTGTTATGAAAACAATCACTAAAACTTAGTTATAGGGTTTTTCACTAATCATTTCCACGAGTTTTGGTGTTTTACTTGTTTTGCAGGGCATTACATTAAAATACATATAAACACAAGTACAGAAAGTTACTATAGAGGTGGCTAAATCTCGTTTCCAGGGGCAGGTAAACAAACTGGCTCTAGCACAGCGACTGTAAAGATTGCAGATGCCAAGAGTCAGCTTTCTAACCGCCTCTGAAAAGGAGATATTCAGGGGTGGTTAAATAAAGAAAACCGTCTCTGTTAAGCCTGCACTTCAGGGATGGTGCGTTACGAGAGCTGCCCCTAATAAGGATTTTAGAGACGCTATCATTTGGAGAATGGCTCCTTGTAGGCCTTTTTAGAGATGCTGTATTTAGGGCTACCGCCACTGATAAGGTTTGCAGACACGCTTTCATTAGGAGAACCGCCTCTGATGAAAGGTTGCCGGAGGCGCTTTATTAGGTAAACGGTTCCTAATCTTTAGCGGTTTGAAAGGGGTCTGCCTCCAAAAAGAGGTATTGTTAACTACATTTAATTATCCTGTTTTCTATTTTTTCTAAAAATTGCAGCCATATTTTAAATTTTTAGCCCAAAAGCAAATGATTAAAGTTAACTCTATAAATACACACCGATAACCTTGTGGAATATTCATATATATATTAATATATACAAAGGTACATGAGTATTAATTTGTACAACAATGAACATTACAAGATACTAATTATCTATGCTTGCACATAAAAATTTTGGGAAATGATCCATGCTTGGATTGCGAAGCCATACTGTGCACCTTCATTCTGATCTAATATTCTGATCGATCTGCACATGGTGTTCAAAGGAAATAACAACCATGATGATGAGTACCCAACTCTTTGTGGTACAATGACATTTCTACACATGCACAGTCCATACAATCAGATGCATGTACATGAAGGAGAAGGTACCAAGTATTTGTAAGAATAGTACATGCAGGAATTAAATGTAAGAGTATATGATGAGAAGAGATCAATCATACCCAAACCCAAGCAGCATACACTTAGAGCATTTCGGTGAATGAAGATGATGTCCCTGGACATCTCCTTGTCATTAAAGTCAATACCAGAAAAAATTAAACTGTGTAAGAATGAGTGGCATGGCATGACGGCCCAGCGATTGCATGGTGGCATATTTCTTTAGGAAAACAATATATTGCATGCCTCAGCTCATTTTCATATCTGAAACAGTGTGCCAAAGTAGAATTAAAGATCTTCGCTTGACATATATAATTAAAATCAACAATCAGGGATCCCATATCCCGCTCCAGAGAATTGATTCATTCATAGTCAATAGATGACATCATTGGCATTAAAGAATTGGCCTCAACTTTAAATTGTTTTAACTTGCAAGGTATGACATCATTGGCTATTTTTTAATTTGCAAGAATAGTATACAGGAATTATAGGAATGTAAGAGTGTGTCAATTGAGAACAGATCAATACATAGTTATGACATCATCGGCAGCATGCATAGCTTCAGCCAAAGGAAGACATCATCGCATCTCTGATGTCAATACATCAAAAATTAGTTTTATTCAAAATCACAAAACTAGCTAGCATGCATAGTTAGCTAATGGAAGTGTGAGCCCAAAATGAGTCAAACACAAGAATGAATGGACCAATTAAGGTGAGATAAGCCCAACATATATGAATTTACATATTCATTTGATAACAAGAAAAAATAGAACATACGTTAGTTTCAGGTACACACAAATTTGTCGGTGTGTTACCTTGTCTTGATCAGCGTGGCATGATTAGAAATGGAACACATTATCCAGCTAGATATATTGTTTGCAGATCGAGTAGTGTCGGATCAGCGGTATGTAAGCACACATACAAAATATGTATTAGAGAAACATATACAACAAAAATCAAGGTATATCACAACACACTAAACCTCAACAACAACACAACGCCATGACTATGTGTGGGGCCAGCATGGAAAGGCTATAGGCTGGGCACGGCCCGGCAAACGTGTGTGTGAGAACACACGGCTGTGCGAAGGCCGAGTAGCAATCATGAAAGGGACAGCTCAATCAAAGACAAACAAATTGCATCTTTGGTGCTCACCGAGGGCTTAGAACGACGCAAGGTGGTTGACGAGAAACGGCGTAAGTCGCGGCACCACCGGCGGTGGAGGGGCGAGAGATCGAAGATGACATGTCCCCGAAAGTCCGACCGCACACAGCTGCTTCTTGCTTGTTGTTGCGCTCCGTGTGCACCTGCTTCCCAAAAGTCCGATGGCGACGAGCTCGAGGCTCTCCTGGCTGGCTGCCAGATGCGGGCCACCGGTGAGAACGCGGACGGATATGAGCTCCGCATGCAGCTGCTTCTTGCTGTGCACGCGGCGTGGCACTCGCACGCCATGGCAAGCTCAGCGCCAAGCCAGGGCAAGCTGGATGAAGACTGGCAGATCCATGGGGAGCCGCCGGGCGGAGAGAGGTGGAAGACGGGCACAGGCGGCAAATGAAAATTTTGGCTGCCAATTTGAACAAACACACCACTCAAAGGAAATTTTTAGTTGAAGCCTGCTTATATAAGAGAAAACCATTCTTAGGGATGGTTTTCTTACATCAACAACAACTAAAGATCATCTTCAAAGGCGTCTGTCATAAGTATCCATGCAGTAAAACCAAAAAAAAGAAGAAGACTTTGCTTGGGCTCGAACAAAAATCGATGGCTTCAAACAGATGTGCTCTAACCGCTATACCAAGATGCTAATATTGTTGGATTTCCATTCCCAACTTTGTTTAGCATAATTTCCTCACTAATTGACTCTATTCCTTTTGACAGTCCAGCTATTAATACATTGTGCAGATAGGACACATATTGGATATGGGCCTTACTTGGGCCGTATTAGTAAACATGAATGATGGACCATCCTATGTTTATGTTTTGTTCACTTCCCGATAGTCCAGCAAAAATGGGCCCAGTGTTAATTGGGCCTTACACGAGCGGACACCGTTCGACAACCGCCGTCATGGAAATAGCAAGTTAGGACACCGGCACACCGCCGCTCGCAACCCTACCGCGCCGCACACCGATCCACATCGGCGGTTCCACGCGGACACGAGAGGACCAAGGTTGGTGGCAAACAAAGCTGCCATTGAAGCTTCGCCATGCTGGAAGAAGGTAATAAAAATCACATCGATCCCTGCATTCATTTCCTTTGTCTCTTTGGAGTAGACAGTATGGATTGAGATTTAGATCTGTACAATGCAGAGTAGAGTTTATCGCCAATGGTTTGGGGAGGGTGTTGTCCTGGGTTAGTGGCCAACCTTAGCCCCCCTAACATTGCCGCGTGCACCCATTATTATTCTTCATTGCTCTGTATACTTTTTATACCATATACATATATAATTTCTTTATCATGCTTAACATACTATTAGTAGGATTTGCATCAATAATTTCTTTAGGATAGATATGAATGATTGTTTTGTTGGATATAATTCGTTAAGAATGGAGTCGAAGTGTTGTAGTTTTTTAACTAGTTCTTTATTTCTTTTTTGAAGTGATGACACTTATGATATTAAGAACTATCCTATGTACTCTTGGGTTGTAGATGAAGGGGATGATTTTGAGTGGGATCAAAAGGCTTGTGATGAGAGGCAGTACAACAAGCCAAGGGATTCTCCATCAGAATACTTTCACACTGAAGCACAGTTTAGGCTGTTTCGAGGAGGTCTGGATAAGAGACCTATGTACAAAAAGCATAGGTGCATAAATTGGACGTACATGGAGAACTTTAAGCATTTGGAAAGTGTTGTGCTTCCCATTGAGGCCATGGGCTTGAAGCATATGATTCAGCTTTACCAAAACTGGAATGAGAGTGTAATCCGATAGTTCTATGCCACACTTGAAGTTAGGCACAAAAAGGAGAAGCTTATCTGGATGACCGGCACCGGGAGATTGGAGGCATCTTTCTCTGATCTTGTAGAAGCTTGCAGATTGGATTACTAGGCAATGAAGAAAGGGAAGATAGTAGATGACCTCGATGAATTGGAGGATGAGGAGGAACAGAGCCTTCACTATCCGGCATGTGAGAATGGTGCTTGTAGAGGTTTAAAGAGGATACCCAGGGTTATTTGGAAGATTCTGAGGCAAACAATCATGCCTAATGATGACAACAATGAAAAAAATCTAGATCCTATGACAAGCTTATTGATAAATGCTGTGATGCAAAAGTATAGAGTAAACATTATAGAATGGATGGTTACTCAGATAGAGGTCCATAGGCGGGACCCAGACTACCCTTTGATCTTTTAGCCTTACATAATGGCTTTGGTGCTGCGCATGCTACCAACTTACAAAGGTCGCACGGACAAAGAGCATCGGCCATACAAGGTCAACTACCTTGACATGGATGTATTGCGAAGAGAGCCATCACCTTTGTCCTATGCGCCACCAAGCCCAGAAGGTCAGAGCTTATTGTATTGTCCTTTATTTTATTGGTATACATATGTTGATTTTTGTTTTGAGTTAATTGTTGTATGCTAACTTGTCTTGAGTCTTGTCCTCAGTGCCAGAAAACCAGGAGCCCATACCGGAGTCCTCTTCCCAAGGTCAGAGCTTATTATGGTGTTTCTTTTCTTTTTAGAGTTGTTTGTATACTAGCTAACTTGTCTTGTATCTTCACAGGCCATGCTCCAATGGAAGTGGAAGTGCATCCTCCATTCATTTAGATTTCTTCTGGCTCGGCACAAAGCAGTGTTGCCTCCTACTCTATAGGTTAGAGTTTTGCATTCTTAATTTTCTTTCCCATCTAACTCACTCCTACCATCCCTTTGTATTACAAAATTGTCCAACTCATGTGAACTTTCCTTTTTCAGGCCGCACTGTTGGTACACATGTCACAGGCCCCTGGTCCTAGGTGGTCGGCATCCAAAGAATTGTAGTTGCTTGTAGAGGTCTTAGTGGTGAGAGTCAAAGAGTGGGTTAGATACTTTGGTTAAGTTGTGTATACATGTTGTTGCACTGTGGGCCATCCATGAGATGGTGTGTCATCCTTGCACTTCTGTTAACCTTGCATGTTAGTAGTTAATTCATTGTTGCTTTTGTCGAGATAGTTATAGTTGTTTTGTTATTTTTGTTGTTTTGCAGGTGTGGGCCATCCGTCGAGATGATGCTGGATTTCTTTACCGAAGGCTTTATTTACACGGCCGGACAAAGCTATTTTGTCCTTTCATCTTATCATTCCCATGGTAGGATTGTCGCTTGATTCGACAAATGGTTAACCTTCAATTTCTTGATCGTTATTCATTGTTTAAACTACTTACTATGTGTTACTATGTATTAGTGGTAGAAAATTGTGTACCCACGGAGGGAATAAAAAGTTGAAATGCAACTCTTCCTATGTTGAAATGTCTAACGCTCTCACGTCGGACTTTACCATAGAGTCCAAACTTGTAGACTTGGATTATAAGTAACAAGGCAAGTCTTGGTAGTTCCACATGAAAGATTACTGACAATTATGATACAAAAGTTAATAACTCAATACATGTACATATTTAGGTTGATATAATTATAAACGTGTAAAGTCAAATTATGCCATATATCAACTAATTTTGCTTGGACAGGCAAAATAAACAAAAGGGACACATGTGTGGATTATTGTTTAGCCTAGCCAAACAGTTACTCTTATTGGGCCTTGGATGGGTCATAGATAGTCCTTCAGTTCACCTTTTTCATGGTGCATGATAGTTCGACGTAAATGGGCCATGTGATATTTGGTCCGCAATGGGGCGACCACTGACTTACTCTACAACAATGGTAACTATTGCTGTCGCCCGCCATTGAAGCCGTCATTGCAGCTGCCATTGAATCCACCATTGAAGCAGTCACCTCGGGGACCAAGGCCAAAAACCGTGGATGAAGAAGTCGTCAATCCTTGATTTCAGATTTGGATCTGGGGAAACATAGTGTTGAGTTTGCCAATGTGCTTCGGGGTTGGGGTTGGGGTGGGGGAGGGGCGGGTTCTTGATTTAGGGCTGCAGACCTGGACTCGCCTACCATGCATGGCCGCACACCACCTAATCTGGCCATTCTAACACACACATGAATAGTGAACATGAAAATGTGTAGCTTGAAAACATACACACACATAAAAAATTCTAGCTTGAAACTTTTGGGGGCTTGACCATGAATGGTTGTGTATTGGTTAGCTTGAAACAATATTATTCTAATGTCTTATTTATATTTTTTTCTATAAGTGATGACAGTTTGATGAGACAAAGCATCCCATGGACTTGGGTCTTGTCCCTAAAGGGAATTTTAAATGGAATGTATGGGCTTGTGATGAGAGGCACTACAACAAACCAAGGAATTTTGCATTAGAATATTTTCACACAAACAAATAGTTTATGATGTTTCGAGGAGGCTTAGATATGAGACCTATGTACGAAAGACATAGGTCGGTGAGTTGGGACTACTTGGAGAAATTTCCCCAAATGAAAAGTATCATGACTACTTTTGAGGCTTTGGGTTTGGGGATATGATGGACATGAAGGAAAACTGGAATGAGATGGTAATCAGACAGTTCTATGCCACACTTGAAGTTAGGGAAAAGAAGGAGAAACTCATCTGGATGACCAGCACCGGGAGATTAGAGGCATCTTTCTCTGATCTTGCACAAGCTTGCAAATTGGACTACAAGGCAATGAAGCAAGGGATGATAGTAGAGAAACTTGAGTTACTGGAGGATGAGGAGGAAGAGAGCCTTCACTATCAGGCTACTGAGAATGGTTCTTATCGAGGTTTGAAGATGATACCCAAGGTTATTTGGAATCTTTTGAGGCGAACAATCATACCTGACGACAACGACAATGATACTGAGCAAACTTCTCTGGTCCCCGAGATGATAATGGCCGTGAAGACAAAGGAAAAACTAAATATTGTAGAATGGATGGTTTCTTAGATAGAGGACCATAGGCGAGACCTAGACTGCCCTTTGATCTTCCAGCCTTACATAATGGCTTTGGTGAAACTCAAGCTTCCCGATTTAAAAGGTCACATGGAAACAGCTCACCATAGCGAACATGCCGACATCCTATTCTGATGTTCAGAGCTTATTTTTTTGTCCCTTACATTGTGGAACATGATCCATATTGTTGGAGGTAATTGTACACTAACTTGTCTTGCCTTCAGGTACTACTCCAATGGAAGTGGAAGTGAATCAAGTCAATGAGAGATCTTCTAACACGGAGTCTTGCTCTACAGGTTATAGTTTTGCACTCTTAATTTTCTTTCCCACTTTGGTGGACTAACTCTTACCATTACAAAATTATCCAACTCATGTGTTCTTCCTTTTCAGCCCACAATCATGATTCTCGCATCTCAGGCCCTCGTCATCAATGAATGAAAGTAGCTTATGTCAATGAATGGAAGAATCTCGTCATCAATGAATGGAAGTAGCTTGTGTGAATCAAAGTAGCTTGTGTTAATGGGATTCATGGTTGTTGGTGTCAGAGAGTGGTTAAAATCATTTGGTTAAATTGCACTAGATACTAATGTGTTGTTACACTATGGGCCATCCATCTAGATGGTGCCAATTTGGTTTACAGAAGTTCCTTTTGAATTTCCACCCATCCATCCATGCAACTGCTTTCTGTACCTTATATAGGTACAGTCGGACAAACTTGTTCAGTCCTTTCATGTCAAATTATCTATGGACCGACTATCCGTTCGTTGGAAAAATGGTTATCCTTCAATTCGTTGATCGTGATTGGTTGGTCTATGGTTAAACTTATTATTATTTTCTTCTTGGACTAAATCCTATACCAAAAATGTGGGAAAATGTTCAAATGCAGTCCCTGGCATATAAAAACCTCTAATGCTCTTAGGGCACTCACAATACAAACTCTACCATAGAGTGCAAGACTATTTATGAAGCTCCAAGGTATCATAGACTTGGAATGTAAATAATCGACGAAGTCTTGGTTTTTCTCCCTATCTCTTCAATTAATATACTGCAACATTAGCAAAATACTATAACTAGGAGCCAAATATTTAGGCTTAGACTATATGGTATAGTATCTATTGTCAGTGCATACTCAACGATGAGGTAGTGCCTAGTAGTTACACAATCCTTATAAACGTATGAACAATCCTGAAATTGTACTCGTTCCAAGTACATACATTAAAAGTGATCTATGTTTTGTTTGATACTATAACAAATGGGCAAGGTCAAATTATGCCAAATATCATCTAATTTTTCTTTGACAAGGTAGGACAGTCCGGCGATGGTTTACCGAAGCAATCCAGACAGTCCTTCCACTGATATGATCTACAGATAGGATAGTCCTTCTTAAATGAGCCAAGTGACAATTGTGTCATACCTCTCTACAGCCGTCAATTACAACTGTCACTATGGACAAATTTACAGTCATCACTCTCTTCTGCAGCTCCTATGTTGAAGCTACCATTGAAGCCGTCATCTTAGGAACCATGCCTATGACGCGGAAACGAAGGAGCCATCATCAAATCTGCCATGGATGGAAGGCAAGCATCTCACATCTTTGCCTTCATTAATTTTCTTTGTTTCTTAGGAGTTTGCAGTAGGGTTTCTGATTCAGATTTGGGGGAAATGCATTGGCAGATTTTTCAATTGGTTGGGGAGGAGGAGGCGGTGGGGGGGTGGCAGAGCCGGTGACAAGTTCGTTTGGTAAGCGAGGCAAAAACCTTGACCCCCAATGGTTGCTAATTAGCACTAAATTTACTGTAGTAAGTACCTAAAATCAACATTAAATCTTTATGCAAATCAGCCTCTCCATTGTACTAGCCCCCTTGTAGTGATGATGTCTTCATAATGAATTTGATGTTTGTTGTGAATGTGTTGAGTACCAAAGTTGTAGATAATATTAATAATACATTCATGCATTTATTAGGATGTGTTCTATGAGTTAAGCATTGAATCAAGTGTTGTAGCTTGCTTTCTAATTTTTTATTTATTTCTATCAATGATGACAGTTCTGATGCGATGTTGTATCCCATGGACGTGTCTAAGGTGCCCTGAACGATATTTCCTTAGGATTCATATGTTGCTAGAACATATAATAACATAGGGCACTATGATGACCCCTGTGATTCTCCATCAGAGTACTTTCACAAAGCAAGTCAGTTTAGGATGTTTTGAGTAGGCTTAGATAGGAGACCTATGTACCATAAGCATAGGTGGGTGAGTTGGAACCACTTGAAGAAGTTTCCTGAAATGGATTGTGTTGTGAAGGCATTTGAGGCCATGGGTTTAAAGAATATGATGGAGATGAGGCAAAACTGGAATGAGATGGTAATCAGACAGTTCTATGCCACACTAGAAGTTAGGGAACAGGAGAAGAAGGTCATTTGGATGACCGACACCGGGAGATTGGAAGCATCTTTCTCTAATCTTGCAGAAGCTTGCAGATTGGATTACCAGACAATGATGCAAGGTCCCATACCAGTTGATCTGCCTTTAATGACAAATGAGGAGGCCAATATCCTTTACTATCCAATGATTAGTGGTGAATATAAATATTTGAGGAGGATACTCAAGGTTATTTGGAAGCTTCTAAAGCGGACAGTCATGCCTGGCTATGAGAATTTGGTTGAGACTAAGCTAAACTGTACTTTCGATGAGATGATGCTAGCCATGAAGAATCATATCCTAGTAAATTTCTTAGAAAATATGGTTGATGAGATGGGATATAAAAGGCAGGACCCGTATAACCCACTGATCTTCCAGCCTTACATAATGGCTTTGGTGTTGCACAAGCAGCCCAATTTGAAGGGTGACATGGATACAATGCACAAGTGCTATGAGGTCTGCAAGCATGATGTGTGAAACATACTCAATTTTCTACGAAGGGAAAATACACAGAATAAATGATATAATGATAGCCCAGGAGATCAAATCATCAATTATCCGATAACAGTTGATTACAAAAGCCATACATCGAATAAAAAATACAATAGAGGGGGTTACATAATTTATTACATCACCGCATGGCGGAACCATCAGAGTATCTAGCACCCAGAATAGCTATGGAAGTAGAGGGATATCACGAAAGCAACGTATTGCACCATCTTGAGTGTAGGCATGAGACCACCTAATCCTTGAGCCCTTCATCGCCGTAGACGCAGTCGGGCTCACCTCCCAAATAAGTTTCAGTACAATTTGTATTGGCCACCGATTCCCAACCTATGCTTTGCTTATACTTTGTGGAAAGTGGATGCATAGGGGTATATCAAGAGGGCCTATATATGGCTATAGTTTTCCTATGCAAGTATCATCAATATAGTATAGTAATTATTCATCAAGTTTTAATCCATTCCCATCCCACAACACCATACCACCAACCATCAACCTCTCAGCTCACTCAACAAACCACGCTCACACGTGACGGCAATGGATAACACCCTCTCATCCATGCCTAATCGGCCATCATGCTATAGGGCAACAACAACAACAACCACCACTCAGAGGGAGGTAGAAAGGACTCATGTCACTACTCGAGAGAAGTGTCGATCATGGAATAGCCATACCAAGGCTATGGACTATATAGATTCGAATCAACTCTGTAGAGTGTGTACACCTGTAACTAGCTAATGCCGTCCATCCACAAGATAACCATCATATGCGCTCATGATCTCCTAGGCTAATGCCGAACAACCTTGTAAATATGATGATGCCACCCTACCTTTCAGCCCTGGAACACCCCAAGTTGAGTCTGGAGTGGCTGAAACTGTGAAGTCATGTACCCAAGCTCGGAGGGGCTGATGTTCGGAGGGGGCAACATGATCGTCTCGGAAGGGTGTGAACTCTACCCGTACCTTCCTACACTACTATGCCGAGTAGTAGTGACACTGCCATAGATAGTCGAAATCGCTCATCCTCGGTTCATCTGAGGCGAGTGGTGTGCATGAAGGGGTCCTTGGTTCTGGTTCTCAAGAGACAACAGGTCCTAGGGGGGACTAGACAGAATATCTCCTCAAATGGGGCCTCAACACCCCCTTCCTTCCTAGGGCCTCATTCCACAAAGGCTCTCGTCCTCGGGATCTCCTCAAGTCATAATGTACCCACCACAAGTACTCAAAACACAGGGGTGCCCAGGTTGCACCCCCTCAGCAAGACTCACTCCAAAAGCTCATCATAGATCCTTTTCAGTCGACTCAACCCTCACCAGACAACCCGCCCACGTTATATTACCTAGAGACACCCATATGATCACCAAATCTGGCATCCCAAGCCGAATCCACCCAAGGTCCACCATCAGCATCATATCACCAATGTAATGCAAGTGGAGTATAAGTAGCAAGTAACAAATATTGCAAAGCATGTCTATCCTATAAGCGGGAAAGCAGGGTGAAGGTTACGACAAGGAATAGGTATACAAGTAATCTACCATGCAATCCTAACATGGCATATCATAGCATTATTGCATAAAGTTGAGCACTAGCATTCTATTATGTTGCATGTGTAATAGGATCTATGATGTTGGGTGGGACTTGGCACCTGAACAGTTGTCACTCGAGTCCTTAGCACGCTCCTTAGTCCTCCTATAGATCAATCATAAAGAACCAAATGAAATCCAATAACTCCAAATGCAATCATACATAAGCCTATGATGTAGAACTCATTTTTATGAAAATTTGGACACTTGGTTCATAATTTTTGGAGTTCGTATCAAGAAGTTATGAATTTTACAAGATTTAAATCTATTTATGAAAAAGAAAAAGGGGCAGATATTCACAGCATGACACGTGGCGGCTTTCTATTCGTCCAGGGCGATACAGCGGCTTACAGGTGGGTCTGGCTGGCTTCAGTCACTAACAGGTGGGACCGGGTCAATGGTCAACCATTGACCAGTCAAAGGTCAACGTCAACCAGGCCCGGACTAGGCTCTGGTGGGCTAGGTCATGGCCAGATTAGGCCAGCCTGGCCCGGACACATGTCGGCACCTGGTCTATCCATGCGGCGGGTCAGGATCCAGTGGGCCGTGGTCCACGGCCTTTGGCTCCATGAGCTAGGTCCGTGGTGAACTATAGACAGCGGGGCTAGGTGGCTCACTACCATTGGTCCAGTGTGGCCATGTGGGCTTGGTGGACTCGGTCCACACAGGCAGGGGATTTCCCCATCTCCTTCATCGTGCGTGTGGCCGGGCGCAGTGCTTCACCGGCGGTGAGCAGTGGCACGGCGGCTGCGGCAGCGCGGGCTAGGCCGAGCAGCAGCTATGGCTACACGGAGGAGATGCAAAGGCGGCTGTGTGGCGAGCTCGTCGGCACACATGACGCGGCGGTGAGGGACGGCGGTGCCGCGGCCACGGGGCACCATGGTGCTTCGAAGTAGGCTTGGGCAGCTGCTTTGGCATCGCGGGAGAGAGACAGAGGTGGCTATAAGGTCACAGTGCGCTCATGGCACTCTAGCTAGCCGGCGTGCTGTATGCCGTGGCGGCGGGCGGTGAAGCGGTGATGGCGAATGGGAAGGGGCTTTGGTGTGCGTGAGTGTGTTGCGTGGTCTAGGCGAGTGAACTAGGCGGCTCATGAGTTTCCTAGTTAAGTCGAAGCGGCAGTGGCGAGCTCGGCTGCACGGATGGCTAGGGCAGCGCGGTTACAGCTGCAAGGTGCCACAACACGCGGACGACAGCATTGACCTATGCATCAGACTCAAGAGGCCAACGCGAACTCGGCACAATGCTTTAATTGAACTAGGGCTCCTTAATTGACCGACAGTGGTGGCGGCGACGACGGTCGACGGCGGTGGCCTTTCTCTGGCAAGGTGCCAAATTAGCCTCCATCTCTTCCCTCCTCCTACCGTTCGGAGCAGCTGGGAGCTCCAGGGACTAAGAGTGCGACTACCGGGGCTCTGCGAGGGCGCGCGCGGCCAGTTGGCCACAGCGGCGCTCTGGCAGCTGGAGTCTGGGGAGACCGAGGGCGGCAAAGTAGTGCACCCTCACTGTGGTCTATGCCAGCTCCAAAGAAGTTTCTAAAATGGTGTTCTAGATGATGGGGAACACGGCTATTGGGTTAATGAGTTGAACAGTATGGCGAGCGTCGGGAACATGGGAAAAGAGCTAGCCGGCAGCCATGGCAAGAACGGGGTGTGCTCTCCTTTGCATGGCAGTGCTGCAGGCTCATGGTGTAGCTATAGGGCTCGGTTGAGGTATGCACGATGAATGGGAAGCAGGACGGTAGGCTCCACTCGGCGTAGACGAACAAGGGCCGTTGGGTCCTTCTCCGGCGTGCACGGGGAACAGCGACGTGGTGCTCTACTTCGGCTCCTCTGCTCCAGCGGCGTTCGTGGGGTCACGGTTAGTGAGGCTTGGTGTGGCGCGTGGGGATGAGGCTGAGGTTGTGGCAGCGGTGCGCCAGTGCGCAAGAGGGTGGTGCTTCTGGCAGTGCGTGGCGCCAGTGGAGCTCCAGCTTGCTCCTCTGCTCTCTCTCCCTTCCTTCTTTCAGCTTGGGCAAGTGGTGGAGAGCTCTGAGGCTTACCTGAGTGGCGGCGAAGGCACTGGGAAACCCTAAGGCGCCAAGGTGGCTCCTATTTATAGAGCGATGTGGCCATGGCGGGACGGTGAGGATGTGAGATGCTCATCATGCGGTCCTGCGTGGCTCCTGGTTAGGGTTAGGGTTGTCCGGGCACGGCGTAAGCTGGCGGCGAGATGGACGGCGGAGAATGATGCCGTACACGGGCGAATGGCAGAGGCGCGGCATGAGCTTTTCTGGAAATTGGACGGGATGGGGTGAGGCACAGAAATGGAAATGGGAACTATGACAGGTGGTGCCACCGGTCATTGGGCGCGAGGCGACAGGCACGGGCGCGCGCAGTGCAGCGGCGCTACGGCCTGCTGGGCCGCGGGGCTTGCTGGGCCGCAAGGCCACACAGGCAGGCGGGCGGTCTAGCTGTGCCATCTTGGCCGGTTAGGCCGCGGTGCTGGGGAAGGGAGCAGCAGGCCGGTGCGGGGGCAGCACAGGCCTAGGCTAGGCCAGCCGTGGCCGTTTGGGCCGCGAGGCACGGGGCAGGCCGAGCCTGTTGGCTTGGCCGGGCTGCGACTGCTGCTGGGTTGCTTGGCCTCTTTCCTCTTTTCTCCTTTTCCACTTTCCCTTTTCTATTTCTTCCTCTTTCTCCTAAACTAACTATGGCATGATCTAAATGTTAGAGGTTAGTGACCATGGTGTGTACACCATGGTGGGTCCGCTAGGGTCTCATGGTGATGTTGGAAGCCATGTCCATGGTTAGTGTTACTTATTTACACACATATATACACATGTGATAAAAATCTTATTTGATTTTATTATACATCACATAAAATCAAATAAGAAGCAAATCAAACTCTTGTTGTTAAGATGCAAATGTTCCAACTAACATTAGGTGCTACTTGTGCAACTATTGGATGTTTTCTTACATGACACTCACCAACCAGTGGTTATTTTTAGAAAAAAATTTGTTGGTTGTGATTTTTAGTGTTTGGATTTTTAGGGTTGTTACAATCCTACCCCCTTATGAGAATCTCGTCCTTGATATTTAAAAGATGCAACCTCCTTTCCAATAGGTGGGGGTAGAGCTTCCTTTAGTTCTGACTTCTCCAACGCTGCTTCTCTTTTGGAGTGACTGCATGCTGAACTTTGAAAATTGGTATGACGGTGCTTCTAGTTTTCTTTAGGTCCCTTTTCAGAAGGAGGATGGGGTGTTCTTGGTATTCCATTGTGTTCTAAATGTCAAGTGCCTCTAGTGGATATTGCTTTTCTGTGAGTTGTCTAGGCAACTCTATCCTACAGGCATGCTTTCTAATTTGAAACTGATCTTGTATGGTCCCTCATTTCCTGGAGTTAGCCTTCTCATTTCTTGGAAATTGGGGTCCCATGATGCGGGGAGACCTTGAGGTAGACGAGGTCCCTGACTTCAAACTCAAGTCTCTAAGTCCCCTATGTATAGTCCATCTGATGGCTTGGGCAAACCTCAGGTTCTCTCACACTTGAGCGGTTCATTCTTCGTCCTCTTGATGGTAGCAGGTCCAAGGAATTATCTTTGTCATCCCTTTGCCCACACGAGGGGTGGATCCTCCATGGTTCTTCTTTCAAGGCATTGAGTGGTGAAATCTTGGAGATTAGTTATTGCTCATATAGCAGGTCTCATGGGGTTTTAGGATAACCCACGATGAAATCCATAGTCATGCCTTCATGACTCCATTCGAACACCTCAAGTGGCTAGGAGCTCTTGTGCTCTGCTTTGATGTGTCTGCATGTGCTACTCCTTGCAGCATGTAATGCATCATTTGTTTTCATATTCTTCCACCAGGATTTCCTTTTCAAGTCTGCATACTTCCTGGTGCTTCTAGTGTGTGCGCGATACTTGAGGTCATGCCCTTCTAACGGGGTCTCATTGTGCATGAAAGGGTTGGATAGCACATAGTTTCCATCCTTGAGTCAAAAGGTGTTTTGTATATCCTATCTTAATCCTAGGCACTTGCTGTGTCTCTTGAGCTCATATGTCCTCTTCAGGGTCGGGAAAAACTTGTTTGCTCCTGGTGCATCCATTCAAACTCTTTGGCCTTCTTTGGAAGGTTAATCCTGGGGCAAGCTGTCTTGAGGAAGTTTTTGATGAATCAGTGGTAATGATCGACCAATTACACAAAACCCTTCACAGCGGTCACATTTTGTGGTTGCTCCCTCTTCTTCATTGTCTTCATGTTGGGCGGATCAACAACTTATTCTGATAGCGTTGAGTACATGGCCTAGGAGAATTGACCTATTCAAGTCGGACTCATACTTGCTGAACTTGGCATAGAGCTGATGCTTCTGTAACTTCTCCATCATTATCCTTAGATGCTGCTCATATAGTAGTCAGATCTAAGGGCAATCTTAGCGAAGTACTTAGCATTGTAGTCGAACTAGCAGGTCTCTATCCTTGGTAGGGGTACTTGTTCCTGATGGCATGGCATCTTATATCCTTGTTTCCTCTTTGGTGTAGAGGGTTGCATTCACCTATTTGGGCTTGCATTAATCCATGTGTTTGCTTCAAAGATCTTTTCCAACAATAACGTATTGCTCATGCACTCTAGGGTAGCAAGATGAGCTCAGCTACTAGGCTATCCTAGAGTAGTGATCCTTATAATCTACTTCTCCAGGGGAGGAGGCATTGAAAGGGACTTGAACTAAGGGCATCCTCATATGGTAGTGTGTAGGTTAAAATCTTGTGTAGACTTGGTAGTAAGTGCATAAAAAGATGCTGTCGGTGTTCTGACCCTCGAGGGGTTAACACCAACGAGTAATATTTGTAATTGCGTGCTCCCTTAATCCGGTGGGTGATGCAAGAAGGACACGACGATTTATCCTAGTTCGGGCAAAGAAGGCCCTACGTCCAGCGGGGGGAGGATAGTTCGTGTTATCTTGCACCGAAGTGCTAGTACAGGGAAAAATACAAGTGGGTGTGAGGAGCGTGAGGTGGGGCTTTGGCGGTCGGCCGCCTAGCTCTCGACCTTACACAAGCTCACGGTGCAGTTCTTAGGTCTAAAGCCTTAGCATTTCTATGCTCTAGATCCTCTCGTTTTTCAGTCCGGTCCCTTTTCCTAACGCCCTGGCGTCTCCTTTTATAGATGAAGGAGGGGCACAGGGGTACATGTATTTTGAGTTCGCATGACGTTGATGACGTATGACGTTGAGGCCGATTACATCAGTGCCGCTGTAGCGATGTACGTCGGTATGGGAGGTCCTGCTCCCGTCGCGTCGGGAGTTGTTGAGTCCCGCTCGAGGGTTCATTTGTTGACGTCGAGGGGCGGCAGTTGAGGTGGTCGAGTTGAAGGCGTCGAGCCTCACTGGATAAGGCCAAATCCCGGGAAATGAGGGAAACGTAGTGACTCATGCTTCTCAAGGGGGTGCTGGACATGGCACAGTGCTTGGCATGGTGCAATAGCGAAGCACGATCTGCAGGATTCCGGGGCATGGGCGGTAAAAGCAAGATTTGACCGCCACTCCCGCGACTGTTACCATAACTGTGGCCATACGGTTAGGCAGGGGTACGTAGATTGCATTAAATGCGCCCAGATCCGTACGGGAGAGTCGGTAGCCGAGGGGTGCACTGTCCTCGAGGACCGCCCATTTGCCCGAATGAAGTTCCGTCTTCGAGGGCAGGCTTGTTTGGTGGGTGAAGTTACGTCCTCGAGGGTGGGCTCGTTCGCCGGGCGAAGTTCCGTCCTCGAGGGGTCGCCCGAATTTCTGGTCCGTTCGGTAGCCCCTCGAGCAGGCTTTGGCTTTGGGCCGTTGTCGTCCGTTCATGGGTCAGCCCGATATGTCTTTACATGCGGGCCTTCGTACGTTAGCGCGGGAGGTCACTGGAGGGTTTGGTTTGCTAATTTTGCGGGGTTTAGTTCAGTAAACCTGGGGTTTGGGGTACCCATTTCCTCGGTAACGACAGTAGCCCCCGAGCCCCTGCTCGAGTGATGACACTCGGGTAGGGGGTTAGGAATTTGGAAACGGGACGTGATTCAGATTTTTTCATGGGGGACGCGTGAGCGACCCCCGCGGGGGTAGCCCCTGAGGCCTCGTAGGAGTCGAAAGACTCCTGTGAGAGCTTTATTTGTTTTTGGTTGAAGGGTGCTTGTCCAGTCGGGTACAGGCCTGAACTGGAGTCGCAGCGCTTTACCGAGGGGAGCCCCCGGGGTATTTTTGACCCTCTTTCGTCGAGGGGTGCCGGGCACAGCCGAGCTCCCGAGCCTCATGCGGCTGGGGCGTTGCTGGCCTCGGCATTCATCTCACGAGTCCTTTTGATCGAACGTGAGGCGAGAAGCGTCGGACTACCCTCAATAGGGCGAGCCGCGAAGTTCTCAGTGAGCTGGTAACGGGAAAATCCAAGCGAGAGCCCGTTCCTCGTTCGATAGAGGTCGGCAGAAGGCCCGAAGGCGGTCTCATTAAAGCGAAACGCAATAGACCTACGGATACCAATCCCATTCGATAGGTCTCGGTGGCTCGATGCCTCCCTTCGGAGGGATTCCATAAAGTCCATAGCGTTTTGCCTTGGATGCATCCAAAGGGGTCTCGAGGGTTCATTCTCGAGCGAGGCCTCGTGTTGGCTCCCCCTTGGTCACCCTGACTCGGGTGCTCGAGGGCAACTGTCGAACCCTGATCGTGGGGCCAGCCTTCGCTCCCTCGAGGCTTAGGGCCGGAGCCCAATTTTTTTGGTGCTCAAGGGCGGTCGTTGAGCCCTCACTCGAGGGCCGGCCTTCGCTCCCTCGAGACTTTGAGGTGGGGTCAGAGCCCGTTCTTTTTTGGTGCTCAAGGGCGGCCGTTGAGCCCTCACTCGAGGACCAGCCTTTGCTCCCTCGAGACTTCGAGGTAGGGCCAGAGCCCGTTTACCTCCTCCTGGAAGAATTCGCCGGTAGGCGACGCTTGTTTTTCTTACCGTTGGACGCGCCTTTTGAGGAGGAAGCTAAAATGATGCGGTAGTGGAGATTGTGGTGGGCCTGAGCAACGGCTCTTTGCCAGAGGTGTGACGTGTGTGTCCGGTCGAGGGTCGAGGGGGGAACGGTCAGGTAAACGCATTAATTGCGGGAAGTTACCTTTTCCCTGCCGCCGGACTCCGCCCGTTGCTCTTCCTGGGTATAAAAACGGAGGGGGCAGGCGCTGTTCGCCCCTACTTTTTCCATCCTGCCGAACTCCTACTTTCCTGCGCGTGTGAGGGTAAAAACTTAGAGCGAGAAGTCACGATTGGGAACCTTCCTGGTCGTTCGTCCACCGAGGAGATTCGTGCTGTTGTTGCCGCCACCGCGCCCACCGAGCAGATCTGTGCTGTCATTGCCGCCATGGCCCCCGTCCTCCAGCCCGCCGAGCCCTGGCGCCCGTCGACCGTGATGCGGCAAAGGCTGATCGAGCTGGTGAGGGAAGGACTTCTCTGCCCCGTCACCAATTCGAATCAGCCGGAGTGGATTGCGCCGTCGAGGGACCACCAAGAGCCAAACCCGCCAGAGGGCTACGTGGTGAGCTTCCTCAAGTATCATCGGCATGGGGTTCGGTGTGCCCCCGAGCGAGTTCATGCGGGGGTTGACGAATTTCTACGGCATCGAGCTCTAGCATTTCTCTCCCAACGCCATCTCCAACGCCTCCATCTTCACAGCCGTCTACGAGGGCTACCTCGGGATGGCGCCACATTGGGAGCTATGGCTCCACCTTTACAAGGGGGAGTGGTTCGCCTCCCCGGTGGCACAAGGAGTAAGGCGAATCGTCAGAGCGGGGTGCCTCAACTTCGCGTTGAAGACCGGGAGGTCAGAGGAGCCACACGAGTACATCCCCACCGGGTTGACGTCCAACCACTCCCGATGGGACGAACAGTGGTTCTACCTTCGCAACGACGGAGGCTACCTCCCGCCGTACACCGGGTGGCTTATCACCGAGCGTCCATACAACTGGCCACACGGTATCACGGGAGATCTTCAGCGTTGACTTCATCCCCTCGTCGTCGTGATGAGGACCCTTTGAGAGGCGGGCCTTACGGCGGGTGTGGTGGTCTCAGCCTTCCACAGCCGATGGGTGCTCCCTCTGATGGAGCGCTCGTTGCGGTTGGACGAGATGCTCCCCTCAGCGGCGCCTGAGGTTCTCAAGAGGTGCTGGATGTCCGACGAGAGGCCATCCGCCGCAAAAGTTGTCACGTGGGTAAAGGGGATGGTGGTGGGCTTGTTCAAGGCGAAAGACGTCAACCACCTCCCCATGCAGCCGGAGGAGGGTTGCCTCGACCTGGTGAGTGCCCCGACCCATGCCTTTCGCGTTTTTGTCCCCCCTCCCCCCTTTTCCTTGTCCCTGTGACTAAACGTCTTTGTGTAGGGGAGAATTGACTGCCGGAGATCGAGGCCCCCGCTAAGGGAGGACGCTCCCGATCGTCAGGTAAGACGCTTCACCACCCAGCAAGAGAAGCGGAGTAAGGACGAGGAGGAGAAGAAGAAAGCCAAGAAGCTTCGGGAGCGTGAAAGGCTTGCGAAGCGCCGCACTGAGCAGAGGCACGACGGGCTCCCGGAGGAGGAGTCTCCCTCGTCCGAGGGAGATGAAGATGATGATGATGACAGCGATGACGTCGAGGGGGTGGAGGGGCACCTCGACCGCATCTTGTTGGGTTCCTCCCATGCTGACCGCTCTTTCGTGCAGGAGGAGGTGGTGGAGCAGCGCGCCCCCCAGCCGGTGGCGTCGGCCTCAGAGCGTCGGCGTGAAAAAAGGGGGCCGAGGCTTCACCTCGAGGGGGATCACCCCCCTCCCGTCATACTCGAGGCGGGACCCCACGCACTTCAATCCAGGAGACTCGGTCCCGATCGTCGACGCGGGCGGAGCAGAGCCGTGCCCAGGGGGCCCCGTCAAAGCAGGGAGGGGCGGCGACCCCACCGACGGCCCCGAGCAGCCTCAGCCCCGGGAAGAGCTCAGCTTCGGGAGGGGTCTCGAAATCTGTTGGTGGTTCGAGGGGGACCCGAAAGGCCTCCATCCCCTTCGGGTAAGCGTCGCTGACTCAATTTCTTTTCGTTGCGTCTTTCTTGCGCAGTTTAATAAACTTTTTGCCGTCCTGCTTCCCATCCAGGCCCAAGCGCCAAATCGAGGAGGCGTCTCTTGCGCCGGCTAAGCGGCTCAAGATGGATGCAGCTGTGAGGATGGAGGCCCTGGTCATAGGTGCGACGTCGAGGCCCTTGGCTCCGTGGGAAGCCAAGTGGTTGTCTTCGGCCCTCGGTGCTATGGCGCGCGGTAGGCTGACGGGTTCCACTCTTGCTGCAATGTCGAGCGTCTCGAGGGCCGTGACGGGTGGTGACTCTGAGCCAGGGGGACGCATGAAGGAGGGAGCACTTCCTTGTCGTCATCACCTATGGCCCTCGAGCTTGGCCCGGCTCCAGGGGGCAGTGCCCCGACGTCGGGAGCTTCCGCTCCTGGCGGGCCGGAGGCCTCGATCCCCGCACCAAAGGCGGGAGCCCCCGAGGGCCATGAGCCAGGAGAGGAGGTAGTCATCATGGACCTCGAGGGTGAGGAGACCATGGCCCTTCCCCCCTCGTCGAGAGAGCGGAGGCCCTGGCCGGCGGGGCTACGCGAGCTCGAGGCCCGGTGGGAGCAGGAGCAGGGGGCCCTACAAGAAGCGGAGCTGCCACGGCCGCAGCAGGAGGGGAAGAAGGAGCCGCTGGAGCGGCGGGAAGAGGAGGAGGAAACTAGGGGCCAGCCCCAGCACCAACAGGCGCAGCAGACGCCGACGGGGGACATGGCGCCGCTGGACCTGCCGGCGCAGCAGCCGCCCGAAGCGCCGGAGACAGAGGCGACTTCTGGACTGCCCAAGCAATGGGTGTCCGTGATTACCCTGGATGAGCTGCTGGCTGAAGAAGAAACGACATCGAAGGCGTCGATGGTCCCGCGGCTGCCGGGGGCGCAATTGGAGGAGGCCTCGGTACCGAACCCTGCGGAAGACGCGTCGACGGTGGTCCTGCTGGCGCCACAAGCCGTGGTGTTGGGGGAAGCGACAGCCTTGACACCTCCGCTGCCTCCGAAGGTGCTAGAAGCAGCGTCAGGTCAGCCGCCGCAACCATTGACGGAGCAGCCGGAGGAGACGGCGGCTTCTGGCGTGCTTAGGAGGTCGAATTCTGACCCCGTGCAGAGGGATGCGTGCACCGTGTTGGAGTTCTGCACCCCGACGGAGTTGGCCGTGAGTTACGGCGTCCCGCGCGATGTGGTGGACGAGATCGAGTCCTTAGCGCGAACCAAGGTCAAGACGGTCCTTCCACATTGGGGCAAGGAGCGCATCGTACTCCGGGAACTCGGCGACTCCAGTGCTCCGGGGATCGCGATGGATGACCCGGCGGAAGTCAAGTGCTGGGAGGACGCCGAGTGGTCCCGGGCGTGGCTGCAGCACTTGCTGAAGCTAGGCATCGAGCTCACCGAAGGCCTCGACCGGAACCTTGCGGTGAGTCATTGTGTAGGCCATATGCAGTTTTTTTAAGTTCTTTCGTATGAAATGCCTCAACCCTCGACTTCTTGTCCCCAGGAGGCACGGAGGCATTCCTACTCCAAGTCGTACTTCCTCCACAAAACGCACAACAGCCAGGAGGAAGTGCTTCGCCAACTCAAAGCCGGCTGCTCTGCGCAGGGCAGGGTGGCCGAGATCAAGGAGGAGCTGAAGTGGACCAGGGAGGAGGCCGCAAAGCCAAGGAGAAGGCCGCCCAGGTGAAGGAGGAGTCCGAGGCCGCTCGAGGGGAAGCCGCCCACCTCAAGGAGGAGCTCAAGCATGCCAGGGAGGAGGCTGACGCGGCCAAGGCCGAAGTGGAGAGGGCTAGGGGCGAGAGCATCCGAGCCTAGGAGCGCATCGAGCTACTCGTGGGGGAGGCTCAAAGCTCTGTGGAGCGCATCCGCTTGCTCGAGGCCAATTTTGCTGAAGTCTCCGTGGTGCGCAATGCCCTCTCCGCCTTTGTCCAGGAGGAGAAGAACCGAGCCGCTAGCCTAGAAACCTAGCTCGGGGCAATGAAGGCTACCCTCCAGGAGAAGGAGCAGGCCATCATCCTGGCTGGTGGTGCCCTCGAGACCCTCCGCTGTGAGAAGACGGAGGTGACCCGGGCCTTCAAGGAGGCCTAGCGGGAGCCGAACGAGGCTCGGGGGGAGCGTGACGCCGTGCTGGGGGATCGCAACGCCCTCGAGACTCGCTGTGCTGGTGAGTTCCTTAAAGGGCTTTTGATCTTTGTTCTTCCCGTATGGTTCGTCTAATTCTTGCTTTGTGTTTCAGGCCTCGAGTCTGAGCTGCTCTCTACCCAGACCGCTGCCAAGGCACTGCAGGAGAGCCTCGCGGTGGAAGGGGCGCTTCTCGGCCAGCTCTGGGTTGCCCTCGATGGCCTCTGCGCCTCCTAGGAGGTCGGGCCCATCGAGGGTGCCGAAGAAGACATCCCGGGTGCCGCGCTCGTCGACCGGATCTACTACCTCGACGCCACCCTTCGCGATCACGTGCGGGAGGCGCTTCATACCGGCGTGAAGCGCGCGCTAGCAGTGGTCTCCTCCGGCTTCGTCTTTGACATGAACGTGGTCGCCCAAGGCTTCATTCCTGATATCTCGAAGACCGATGCCGAGAATGAGGAGCGCTGCCGAGGGCTCATCAATGACGCCGAGAGGCCGGGGGGAGAGCTGGCGAAGTTATTCGAGGACGAAGTCCTCCCCCCATGGATGAAGGGTATAGCATCGAGGATGGCGGCGACGGAGCGGGCCTGTAGGGCAAGGCTGGGCGAAGTTGCCCATGTAATAAGTTAGTTTTTTGTAACTTGTATTCAACGTGGGTTTGAAAGCCTTTTTGAACATAAGTGCATCTATCGTAATGCAATTTGTTGTTTTACTTTCGAGCCTTCTCTGCTTTCTTTCACCTAGACTTTGCTTTTTGACTAAGTGTTCGACGCAAGCTCGTATCCTTCGAGGTGGGGAGCGAGTGGAGGTACCTAGCCCGGAGGCATAGGAGAGCTCTCGGCTCGATAGCCCTCGACCCTCTAGGGAGTTCAAGGCGTTTTCTACTTAACCGCGAAGCGTATCGAGGCGTGAGAAAGAAGAGGCGCTCGAGTTCTGATCGTCTGACTTTTGCTTTCTGACTAAGTGTTGGACGCAAGCTCGTATCCCTCGAGGGGGGAGCGAGTGGAGGTACCATAGCCCAGAGGCGTAGGAGAGCTCTAGCTCGATAGCCCTCGACCCCTAGGGAGTTCGAGGCATTTTCAACTTAGTTGCGAAGCGAAAGGGAGGCGCGCGAAAAAAAAGTCATTTGTATTTTTAGGAACTTAGGGGGTTCCCCCCCGTTAGCCCCGAGGGAGGCTCGACTCTGGCGAGACTGGGTTGAGGCTACCTCTTGCATGTACAATAACAAGTTTGAACTTATAATCGAAAGTACTCCTTATATTTGTCATGCAGAAATGTACAAAATATACGAGAATGTGCGAGGGCATCGGTGCCCTAAGGGTAGAAACGACGTAGCTGCTCGATGTTCCATGCGTTGGTGAGGATTTTGCCTTTGTCGTTAGCGAGCTTGTATGTCCCGGGCTTTAGCACCTCAGCTACGGCGTATGGGCCTTCCCATGGTGGGGTTAGCTTGTGACGTCCTTTGTTGTTCTGTCGTCGACGTAGGACGAGGTCTCCAACTTGGAAGTCCCTCGGGCGCACGTGCTTGTCGTGGTAGCGTCGAAGTTTTTGCTGATATCTCGCGGAATGAATTAGCGCCATGTCTCGAGCCTCCTCGAGCTGGTCGATGGCGTTTGCGAGGGCTTCTTCGTTGCTTTGCTCATTGTACGCCTTTAGTCGAGGGGAACCATACTCGAGGTCAGTGGGGAGGATGGCCTCGGACCCATAGACCAAGAAGAATGGGGTGAAGCCCGTGGCTCGACTAGGCGTTGTCCTTAAGCTCCATAGGACCGAAGGCAGCTCCGTGGCCCATTTTTTTCCGTGCATGCTGAGGCGGTTGAGGATCCTTGGCTTGAGGCCCTGCAAAATCATGCCGTTGGCGCGCTCGACCTGGCCGTTAGTTCGAGGATGTGCAACCGTAGAACAATTCACAAGGATGTGATGGCGATCACAGAAATCCAAGAACTTCTTGCCAGTGAACTGTGTGCCGTTGTTAGTGATGATGACGTTTGGGACCCCGAAGCGATGGATGATATCGGTGAAGAACTCGATCGCCCGTTCGGAGCGGATGTTGCCGATAGGCCAGGCCTCGATCCATTTGGTAAACTTGTCGATGGCAACGAGCAGGTGCGTGTACCCTTTGGTTGTCCTCTTGAGAGGCCCTACAAGATCGAGCCCCCAGACCGCGAACGGCTAGGTGATGGGGATCATTTGTAGGGCGTGAGCTGGGAGATGCGTTTGCTTGGCGTAGAATTGACACCCTTTGCACGAGCGAACAATGCTCATGGCATCAGAGACGGCGGTCAGCCAGTAGAAACCCTGTCGGAAGGCATTGCCTACGAGGGTCCTTGGCGCTGCGTGATGGCCGCAAGCCCCCGAGTGTATGTCCTCGAGGAGCCTCCTGCCTTCCTCGATGGTAATGCAGCGCTAAAGAACGCATGAGGGGCTTCGCCTGTAGAGTTCCTTGCCATCACCGTAGATGACGTAGGACTTGGCCCGTCGCGCGATCCGTCGAGCTTCGGTCCGGTCCTCCAAAAGCTCTCCTCGAATGAGGCAGTCGAGGAAAGGGACTCGCCAATCCATCGGCGGGCTCGACAGAGAAGGGGTCTCCTGGATCTCCATAACCTGGGCCCCGGTCGAGGGGGCCCTAGTCGAGGTCGTGGGGTGGAGCTTCGAGGGCGTAGTGCAAGCCCCTGAGCCCAAATCGATGGAGGGCTCGAAGAGGTCCCTCGAGAATACGTCCGGAGGGACTGTACCTCGAGTTGATGTGATTTTTGCGAGCTCATCCGCGGCTTCGTTGTATCGTCGAGCGATATGACTAAGCTCGAGGACATGGAACTTGCCTTCCAACTTGCGCACTTCGTTGCAGTATGCTTCCATCTTGGCGTCGTGGTAGCTCAAGGCCTTCATCACTTGGTCGATAATTAGTTGCGAGTCGCCTCGAACGTCAAGGCGTCGGACCCCGAGTTCAAGGGCGATTCGTAATCCAGCGACAAGTGCTTCGTACTCCGCGACGTTATTAGAAGCGGCAAAGTGGATGCGAATGACGTAGCGCATGTGGACTCCGAGGGGTGAGATGAAGAGCAAGCCCGTGCCTGCTCCTGTCTTCATGAGCGACCCGTCGAAGTACATTGTCCACAGCTCGGCTTGGATTTGAACAGGCGGCAACTGAGTGTCAGTCCACTCGGTGATGAAATCCGCCAGCACTTGAGACTTAATGGCCTTTCGCGGTGCGTAGGTGATGATCTCACCCATGAGCTCGACCGACCACTTAGCGATCCTTCCAGCGGCCTCCCGGTTATGGATGATCTCCCCCAAGGGGAACGAAGATACCACAGTAACCGGGTGGCTAAGGAAGTAGTGCTGGAGCTTGCGACGCGTAAGGACGATGGCATAGAGCAGCTTCTGCACCTGTGGGTAGCGGATTTTTGTTTCCGAAAGCACTTCACTGACGAAGTAAACCGGCCGCTGGACGGGCAAAGCGCGCCCTTCCTCTTGCCTCTCCACAACTATGGCCGCGCTGACCACCTGAGTGGTTGCGGCGACATAGAGGAGGAGGGGCTCGGGCGGTTCAGTCGACGTCGCCGGTCGAGGAGGGATGAGAATCAGAGTGGATGTCAGCTTGGCTTTGAGTTCGTCGAGGGCCTCCTCGGCCTCCGCGGTCCATGTGAATCGCTCGGATTTTTTCAAGAGGCGGTACAGAGGCATGGCCTTTTCCCCTAAACATGAGATGAAGCGGCTGAGGGCCACGAGGCAGCCCGTGACCCTCTGCATGCCCTTGAGATCTTGAATTGGCCCTATTCGCGTGATAGCCGCCACCTTCTTGGGGTTGGCCTCGATCCCGCGCTGGGAGACGATGTATCCGAGGAGCATGCCCCGAGGCACTCCGAAGACACATTTTTCGGGGTTGAGTTTTATGTTTTTGGCTCGAAGGCACCCGAACGCGATTTTGAGGTCATGGATGAGGTTGTCCGCTCTTCTGGACTTGACCACAATGTCATCGATGTAGGCCTCGACCGTGTTGCCTATGTGTTCATTGAAGACGTGGAGCATGCACCGCTGATACGTTGCCCTGGCGTTTCGAAGGCCGAAGGGCATGGTGACATAGCAGTGCATGCCAAAAGGTGTGATGAAAGAAGTCACGAGCTGGTCGGACTCTTTCATCTTGATTTGGTGGTAGCCGAAATAAGCATCAAGGAACGAGAGGGTTTCACATCCCGTGGTAGAGTCAACAATTTGATCAATGCGTGGTAAAGGAAACGGAACTTTGGGACATGCTTTGTTTAAACTAGTATAGTCAATACACATCTGCATCTTTCCATTCTTTTTCTTAACTAACACAGGATTAGCTAACCATTCGGGGTGATGGACCTACTTGATGAATCCAGCTGCCAAAAGCTTGTGTACCTCCTCGCCGATGATCCTGCGCTTCTCCTTGTCGAAGCGGCGCAGGCGTTGTTTCACCGGTCTGGACCCGGCCCGGATTTCCAAGGTGTGCTCGGCGACTTCCCTCGGTATGCCTGGCATATCCGAAGGACTCCACGCAAACATATCGGCGTTCGCACGGAGAAAGTCGACGAGCACAGCTTCCTATTTGTCCTCGAGGTCGGCGCTGATCGTTAGCACCTTCTCGCAGGGGCAGCTCGGGTCGAGGGGGACCTTCTTGGTATCTTGTGCTGGCTCAAAGTTGCCGGCGTGTCGCTTGGGATCTGGCACCTCATCGGCGAGGTGCTCAAGGGTCGCGGCTATCATGGCATTTTGCTCGACGGCCTCCCCATACTCGACGCATTCGACGTCACAGTCGTAAGCATGCTCGTAGGAGGAGGTGACAGTGATGACGCCCTTGGGTCCTGGCATCTTGAGCTTGAGGTAGGTGTAGTTCGGGATCGCCATGAACTGCGCGTAGCCCGGTCGGCCGATGATAGCGTGATACGTTCCATGAAACCCGACCACCTCGAAGGTGAGGGTCTCTTTCCTGAAGTTGGCGGGGGTGCCAAAGCAGACAGGAAGGTCGATACGGCCGATGGGGAGAGCCTTCATCCCTGGCACGACGCCATGGAACCCCCCGGCGCTGGGTCGGAGTTGGCACCTCTTGACTCCCACGAGGTCGAGGGTCTCGAAGTAGATGACGTTCAGGCTGGTGCCACCGTCGATGAGGACCTTCGAGAGGCGGGTGTTTATGATGATTGGGTCGACGATGAGCGGATAGGCCCCGGGGTTGGGGACTCGATCCAGATGGTTATCGCGGTCGAACGTGATGGGCGCATCAGACCAGTCGAGGTAGTGAGGTGCCATGACACGGATGGAGGAGACCTCTCGACGCTCCCACTTGCGCTATCGAGGCGTGAGCTGGGTCGAGGGCCCCCCGTAAATCATGTAGCAGTCATAGACTTCGGGGAATTTTCCGTCTTCCCCGTTGTCTCCCTCACCGCCGCCTTGGTCTTTCTTGTCGTCACCTTTCTTCAAGCCCACTTGCTCGAAGTGCTTTCGAAGCATGCGGCAGTCCTTAAGCTTGTGCCTTGCCCTATCCTTGTGGTAAGGGCAGGGCTCCTCGAGCATTTTGTCAAAGATGGCGCCCTCGGGGGGACCTCGAGGTCTTTTGCGTTCGGTTGCTGCGACGAGATCGTCTTCTACAGCCTCACGCTTGCCTTGCTGATGTTTCTTCTTGTTGTTGTTTCTCTTCGGCCCTTTGCTCGAGCCTCCAGCATTGTCGGCTACCGGCGTTTTTCCCTTGTCCTTCCCGTCGCTGAAGAAGGCGCCGACGGCCTCTTCGCCAGTCGCGTAGTTGGCGACCACATCCATGAGCTCGTCGACGGTGTCGGAGCGGTTATGCCCTAACTCGTGAACTAGGTCCTTGCAGGTTGTACCAGCAACAAACATTAGAACGACGTCGAGATCGGAGATGTGGGGTAGTTTGGTGCGGAGCTTGGAGAATCATCGAGCAAAGTCACGGAGAGACTCCCCTGGTTTTTGCTTGCAGTTGCGCAGTTCCCAGGAGTTCCCGGGACGCACGTAGGTGCCTTTGAAGTTCCCCTCGAAGATCCGAACAAGGTCGGTCCAGCCGCGAATCTGGTCAGGGGGAAGCTCCTCGAGCCACCTACGCGTGGTGTCGGACAGGAACAGGGGAAGGTGACGTATGATGGCGTGATCGTCACGTGCCCCGCCCGCCTGACAAGCCAGCCGAAAGTCAGCTAGCCAGAGCTCGGGATTGGTTTCGCCGTTGTATTTGACGATGCTCATGGGGGGTCGAAACTTGTCGGGCAGCTGGGCGCAGCGGATCTTCCTGCTGAAGACTCGGGGACCCGGTGGCTCCGGGGCCTGTCGATCTTCGTCGCTGTCGTAACGCCCTCCACGATGGGCGCTGTACCCTTGATCCTCGGCATCCTCGTGCTTGCGTCTATGGTTCTCAACAATGTCGAGGCGCGCGTCGCGGGGAGCACGGTCGTCGTTGATACGTTCTTGGACTGGCTTCTTCTTCTGTCGGGGGGTCGCCCCCTGATCGACCGAGCCCTCCATTTCGGGCCGGGAGGGCTTGACCTGAGGTTCGGAGGCTGCCCCTCGACGCCTCGAGGTTGAGCTCTCGGCCTGCTGAACAGCAGCAACTTGGAGGAGATCCTCGACCTCGTGTTGTATCCGTCGAGCTAGCGAGTTGGATGGCGCGGGCATATTGTGAAGGAGCATAGCTGCCGCGATAATGTTCTGGCTTGCCCGGGGATAACGGTTAGTGGGGTGCTCGGGTGCCCCTGCCTCGTTGATCTGCCGGTTGACTTCTCGGGCCCTGGCTCGGGCTCTACCGCCGGGCGGTCACCGCTCTTGCTCAAGGGTCAGCTCGAGTAGGCGCAATCGTTCCTGCTCGTCGGCGAGCTTCGCCTGCAACTCCCGAATCTGTGCCAGCTATGCGTCCTGCTCGCCAGGACAGGGGCACGCTTCTCAGGGTGCGTCTGGTTGTTGGTCCTCTGCTCTGGGGGAGCGTCTCCCGCCACAGCGGTAGCTGTCGCGGCCGCTGGATCGACGGTGTCCTGATCGTAATCGACATCACCATCGATGTGGAGGCACTCGAGGGTAGGATCCCAATGATCAGAGTCAGAGTCGGGGTCGCCGCAGCAGAAGATGGGGAATTGCCCCCGCGCCTCCTCCTGCAGCTGCCGTCGGAGTGTGCCGATGGTGTACCTCCGGGGGCCGGGCGCTCTTACGAAGGCCAAGCCCTCGGAGGCCGGCGTGACAGTCTCCACATCCGTCATTGCACGGAGAAGGGTGCTTGGGCGGTCCTCCAATGTGCTCCTGTTGGAGTGGGTCGTTGTTGAGATCGTCATCGTGGGAATGTTGAAGTCGAACAAAGGCCGCTGACGACGCTCGAACAGCTCGTGCGGGAGCGGGCTCGATCGAGCGGGGGCTTCGTCGCTCTTCCTCGACATGCGTACTGCGAAGGTGGAGTCAGGGTTGTGGTGGCGATGACGGTGTCGACCGTGCCTCCTTCTGGACGTGGAAGCATGGTCGTGAGACTAGCGAGCGGCCCCCATGAGCGTGGGGGCGTACCGTGGCCTCCGTTCAGGTCACTGATTAAGAGCAGGGTCATGTCGTAGCCTTGGTCGAGGGTCATGAACTCTAGGCTCCCAAACCAGATCACCGTAGTGTGCGGAAGTGGTGAAACGAAGTCGCCCATCCAAAAAAATGGCGGGAAATCGTTAGTGACACGCGGCTCCCCTACCTGGCGTGCCAACTGTCGGTGTTCTGACCCTCGAGGGGTTAACACCAATGAGTAATATTTGTAATTGCGTGCTCCCTTAATCCGGTGGGTGATGCAAGAAGGACACGGCGATTTATCCTGGTTCGGGCAAAGAAGGCCCTACGTCCAGCGGGGGGAGGATAGTTCGTGTTATCTTGCACCGAAGTGCTAGTACAGGGGAAAATACAAGCGGGTGTGAGGAGCGTGAGGTGGGGCTTTGGCGGTCGGCCGCCTAGCTCTCGACCTTACACAAGCTCACGGTGCAGTTCTGAGGTCTAAAGCCTTAGCATTTCTATGCTCTAGATCCTCTCGTTTTTTAGTCCAGTCCCTTTTTCTAATGCCCTGGCGCCTCCTTTTATAGGTGAAGGAGGGGCACAGGGGTACATGTATTTCGAGTTCGCATGACGTTGATGACGTATGACGTTGAGGCCGATTACATCGGTGCCGTTGTAGCGATGTACGTCGGTATGGGAGGTCCTGCTCCCGTCGCGTCGGGAGTTGTTGAGTCCCGCTCGAGGGTTCATTTGTTGATGTCGAGGGGCGGCGGTCGAGGTGGTCGAGTTGAAGGCGTCGAGCCTCACCAGATAAGGCCGAATCCTGGGAAATGCGGGAAACGTAGTGACTCATGCTTCTTGAGGGGGTGCTGGACATGGCACAGTGCTCGGCATGGTGCAACAGCGAAGCACGATCCGCAGGATTCCGGGGCATGGGCGGTAAAAGCAAGATTTGATCGCCACTCCCGTGACTATTATCGTAACTATGGCCATACGGTTAGGCGGGGGTAGGTAGATTGCATTAAATGCACCCAGATCCGTACGGGAGAGTCGGTAGCCGAGGGGTGCACTGTCCTCGAGGACCGCCGATTCGCCCGAATGAAGTTCCGTCTTTGAGGGCAGGCTCGTTCGGCGGGTGAAGTTACGTCCTCGAAGGTGGGCTCGTTCATCGGGCAAAGTTTCATCCTCGAGGGGTCGCCTGAATTTCTGGTCCGTTCGGTAGCCCCTCGAGCAGGCTTTGGCTTTGGGCCGTCGTCGTCCATTCGTGGGTCAGCCCGATATGTCTTTGCCTATGGGCCTTCGTACATTAGCACGGGAGGTCACTGGAGGGTTTGGTTTGCTGATTTTGCGGGGTTTAGTTCGGTAAACCTGGGGTTTGGGGTACCCATTTCCTCGGTAACGACTGATGCAATACCAAATTTGAAACAAAAAATGGAAGCGCTAGCTCCAATTATAACCACATACCTTATTCTAGGTCAGGGGTGTCCTTGGCAGCTTGCTTGACGAGGCGCCAGCGGGCGGCTCTTCGAGCACTATGATTCATAATACCCGGGGTAGCATTCTTCTGAGTGCAAAATGCAGCTTATAACCCTTTTAGCAGCATCTGTGACAGGTTACTCCGTCGAGGGTTGTCGTGACTCTTGCACCTTGATCTTCGTTGTTGGGGACGTCTTTAGCAGAACTGTGTGTAAGTTGCCAGCGGGCAGCTCGTGCATCATTGCGAACATTCTTTGCTGAACCCTGAACCCTCATGAAAGGAATCATGGCTGGTGATGCAATGTCAACCCTTGTACAGTTGATAACTCTATGACCTTGTTGTCCACATCCAAAGCAAATGAGAGGAATGCCACTTGTAGGTGTGGGTGTGGAAGCCTTCTCTCTTGGACAGACATAGATCTTGTGACCAGGATGGACACATCCATAGTAGAAGAAGGGCACCTCTATTGTAGGAGTGGTTGTAGTAACCTCCCATGTGTTGGAATGTTGAAGAGGGTGGCTCTAGAAGGAGCTGCTCGTAGGATACGCGGTCATTGCAGGACCGGGTTGTAATATGATTCCTCAAGGTGATGCTTCCTACGGACGAGCGTGCCTATCTCAAGATGGATCCTTTCTGACTTTAGTGCCTTGTTGATGGCCACTTCAAGGGTGTGGCAAGCCCTTCTTGTGACAGCAAGGCTGTGGGGAACTTCAAGTCCCTGAGTGAAGTAATACACTTTGTCCTTCTTGGTGGCCACACTTACGGGGTGCGCATACCGCATCAGGTGAACAAAGTGAGTACTATACTCGTGGACTATACCTGCTCCCTGCTTGATGTTATGGAGTTTTTTTGTGATGGACTCTACCTCTTGTGCTGGCATATGGCGCTCATAAAAAGCCTTACTGAACTCTTCCATGAGATGTTGGCAGGGTCTTGGTGAGCTGTGCTGAATCCATGCCACCATGCTTGAGTGTTAACCTTGAAGTGGTTGGCTATGATCCTGACCTGATCCTCCTTGGTGCAGATGGTTGATTTCAGGCACTCAGTCATGTCATGCAGCCAATCTATGGTGATAATAGGGTTATCGTCGGAGCCATCAACGGTAGGAAGGTCCAACTTGAGTGCACTAGCCAACTTTTGTTGGAATTCTTCAGTCAAGGTTCCCAGTAGGTGAGTCTGCTTAGTCATCGCCCTAGCCAAAAGTGGTGGGGTTGGTGGAGAATGCTCCTCAACATGGGTCCTGACAGTTGGTGAAGTGATGATATGAAGTTCTTCCTTCATTGGGTTGAATCCAATGGGGGTCCTGTGTCCCATGTAGCTATGACTACCACCGTATCCATGGCCCATGGCAGACCCTGGGAGTGGTGCATGGTGGCTCAGATGAGCTGAACGATGGGCAGACATCCTGCTTCAAGATTACCAGACTTAGGGAACATATGTGAGTGATTTGTGTTATTATCAACTTAGCTAAGTAATTAAACTAATTTAATTAATTTAAAACATTTTTATCTATCCAACACTCATTCAAAGAAGCAATGAAAATCCATAAGATGCGATTAAAATTCGAGCATCATTACATCAAGTTGGTTACATGGCGATGTCTCTAGTAGCTACACTAAGAGACTCGCGAGAATTTCTGCACTACACATAGGTAGGCTATAAAAGGGAACAATCTACTCTACTTTGGAAGTGAGTCATGTCTTCTAACCATTGTGGTGCTACATTCAGCTGGGTTACTCTGCATCAGCTGAGGATCACTACTCGGGAGTCGAACCTGGTGGCACGAGGGGAAGGAACTAGCAGCCATCTCTTAGAGCTGTGCCTTGGTCCTGAACATCCTCCGCACATGCTTCCGGGCTTCCTCCCACTCTGGAGTAGGTTCTGACTCGAACACGGGGCAGGCATCCATATTGTGGCTGGGGACCCTACCTTGAACTCCTCAGCGAGAAGTATCTTGTGGTGGTGGTCAGGCAGCTGCATCTGCATTCGCTCATACTGCTAGATACGACGAGCATCAGGCTGCTTCCACTTCTCCATCGCTGCCTGCATGACATCACGTAGATACACACAACCTTTCATGTACCTAGCAAGGTGTGCCATGCTGGACCAGCTCCACTTCTTTAGCTTGGCCAATTCTTGCTCTTGGGCCTTCACCTTTGCTTCTAGCTCAGTGACCCAATGCTTGTAGTAGCGCTTGTCACCTTCTAGCACTAGGATGAGCTTGTCTTGGGTAACCATGTGTTCCCCAACAATCCTGAGCGTGCAGTCATGCTCTCTGCCCCAAATGCTCTCAGTCTCAGCCCAATGATCTATGTCACCCCTGGAGAGATCAAGGGCTTGGGGCAGCAGATGGAATGGTCCTGTCTTGAGGACCTCGTAGGTGTCTCTCATCATGATTAGGTGGGCAGCGCATGCAGCAAGCTATGTGGCATTGGTGATAGTCTTGTCCATCTCACGGACGACGAAGGGCTTCAGTGTGGGTACCTCATTGCACTCAATGATCTGGATATTGACCACAAAGAAATCCTCTGGTCCATTGGGTCCAATCTTGCAGTGCCAAATCCAGCAGCAGTTCGACTTGGGGACACCAAGGTGCTGAAGTGTCTCACGCATGACCTTGGCATAGTCTTACTGGTAGTTCTTGTAGAATCGGATCTCCACAATGCTCTCCATCTGCATTCAGAACCAAGAAAGAAAATTAGAAGGTAAGTGAGAGAGGAGGTGAGCCAAGCATAAAAGTGCTATGCAAGGTTGGTATATAACTGAAAGTAGTTCAAGATCTCCCTATTCTATCGTCCAATCCTATGGGTCTCGTCCTAGGGTAAACTTGGCTCTGATACCAACTGGAATATCCTTAATTTTTCATGAAGGAAAAATACACAGAATGAAGGATATAATAATAGCCCAAGAGGTCAAATCATCAACTATCCGATAACAGTTGATTACAAAAGCCATACATCGAATAAAAGAATACAATAGAGGGGGTTACATAATTTATTACATCGCTGCATGGTAGGATCATCAAAGTATCTAGCACCCAAAACAACTATGGAAGTAGAGGGATGTCACAGAAGCAACGTCTTGCACCATCTTGAGCATAGGCACGAGACCATCTAATCCTTGAGCCCTTCATCGCCGCACATGTAGTCGGGCTCCCCTGCCAAATAAGTTTCAGTACGATTAGTACTGTCCACCACCTCCCACTCTATGTTTTTCTTATGCTTTGTGAAAAGTGGATGCATAGGGGTATATCAAGAGGGCCTATATATGGCTGTAGTTTTCCTATGAAAGTATCATCAATATAGTATAGTAATTGTTCATCAAGTTTTAATGAATTCCCATCCCACAACACCATACCACCAACCATCAACCTCTCAACTCACTCAACAAACCACGCTCACACGTGGCGGCAATGGACAACTTCCTCTCATCCATGCCTAATCGGCCATCATGTTGTAGGGTAACAACAACAACAACAACCACTCAAAGGGAGGTAACTACTCGAGAGAAGCGTAGGTCACAGAATAGCCACACCGAGGCTATGAACTATATATAGATTCAAATCAACTCTACAGAGTGTGTACACCTGTAACCGGCTAATGCCGACCATCCGTAAGATAACCATCATAGGCGCTCATGATCACCTAGGCTGATGCCGAATGACCTTCTAAATATGACAATGCCACCCTACCTTTCAGCCCTGGAACACCTCAAGTCGAGTCTGGAGTGGCTGAAACTGTGAAGTCATGTGCCCGAGCTCAGAGGGGCCGATGTTTAGAGGGGGCAACATGATCACTTCAGAAGGGTATGAGCTCTACCCATACCTTCCTACACTACTACACTGAGTAGTAGTGATACCGCCATAGATAGTCGAAATCGCTCGTCCTCGATTTATCTGAGGCGAGTGGTGTGCACGAAGGGGTCCGTGGTTTCGGTTTTCAAGAGATAATAGGTCCTAGGGGAGACGAGATAAAATATCTCCTCAAATGGGCCTCAATACCCCTTCCTTCCTAGGGCTTCGTTCCACAAAGGCTCTCGACCCTGGGATCTCCTCAAGTCACAATGTACCTGCCACAAGTACTCAGAACACAGGGGTACCCAGGTTGCACCCCCTCGGCAAGACTTTCTTCAAAATCTCATTGTAGATCCTATCTAGTTGAATCAACCCTCACCAGACAACCCGCCCATGTTATATTACCCAAAGACACCCATACGATCACCAAATCCGACATCCCAAGCCGAATCCACCCAAGGTCCACCATCAGCATCATATCACCAATATAAGGCAAGTGGAGTATAAGTAGCAAGTAACAAGTATTGCAAAGCGTGTCTATCCTATAAGCGGGTAAGCAAGGGGAAGGTTACGACAAGGAATAGGTATACAAGTAATCTACCATGCAATCATAACATAGAATATCATAGCATTATTGCATAAAGTAGAGCACTAGCATTCTATTATGTTGCATGCATAATAGGATCTACGAGGTTGGGTGGTGGCACCTGAACAACTATCACTTGAGTCCTTAGCACACTCCTTAGTCCTCCTCCTTAGACAACTCCTTCACAGGATCTGAAATTGAGACATAATGGTCACTGGAGCGACCCCTATAGATCAATCACAAAGAACCAAATGAAATCCAATAACTCCAAATGCAATCATACATAAGCCTATAACGTAGAGCTCATTTTATGAAAATTTGGACACTTGGTTCATAATTTTCGGAGTTCGTATGAAGAAGTTATGAATTTAACAAGATTTAAATCTATTTCTAAAAAAGAAAAAGGGGTAGATATTCAAGCGTGACATGTGGCGGCTTTCTATTGATCCAGGTTGATACAGCGGCTTACAGGTGGGTTCAGTTGGCTTCAGTCACTGACAGGTAGGACCGGTCAATGGTCAACCATTGACCAATCAAAGGTCAACATTGACCAGGCCCAGACTGGGCTCTGGTGGGCTCGGGCAGGGCCGAATTGGGCCAGCCCGGCCTGGACACGTGTTGGCACCTGGTCTATCCACGCGGCGAGTCAGGATCCAGTGGGCCGTGGTCCATGGCCTTTGGCTCCATGAGCCAGGTCCATGGTGAACTATAGACAGTGGGGCTAGGTGGCTCACTACCATTGGTCCAGCATGGCCATGTGGGCTTGGTGGACTCGGTCAACACAGGTAGGGGATTTTCGCCATCTCCTTCATCGCGCGCGCGGCCGGGCGTAGCGCTTCGTCGGTGGTGAGCAGCAGTGCGGTAGCTGCAGCAGCGTGGGCTAGGCCGAGCAGCAGCTATGGCTACGTGGAGGAGATGCGAAGGTGGCTATGCGGCGAGCTCCTGGCATCTAGCTTGCCGGCGTACATGACGCAGCGGAGTAGGACGGCGGTGCCGTGGCCACGGGGCACCATGGTGCTTCGGAGTAGGCTTGGGCAATAGCTTTGGCATTATGAGACAGAGACAGAGGCGGTTGTAAGGTCACGGTGTGCTCATGGCACTCCGACTAGCCGGCATGATGTCTGCTGCAGTGGCAGGCAGTGAAGCGGTGATGGCGAGCGGTTGCAGCGCTTGGGAAGGGGCTTTGGCGCGCATGAACGTATTACGCGGTCTAGGCGACTGAACTAGGCAGCCAGTGAGTTTCCTAGTTAAGTCAGAGCGGCAGTGGCAAGCTCAGTGGCACGAATGGCTAGGGTGGCGCGGCTACAGCTGCAAGGCGCCACAACACGTGGAAGGCAGCATTGACCTACGCATCAGACTCATGAGACCAACGCAAACTTGGCATGGTGCTTTAATTGAACCGAGGCTCCTTCGTTGACCAACGGTGATGGCGGTGATGACGGCCGATGGCGGTGGCGTTTCTCCGGCAAGGTGCCAAATTAGCCTCCATCTCTTTCCTTCTCCTACCGTTCGAAGCAACTGGGAGCTCCAGGGACTAAGAGCACGACTACCGAGGCTCTGTGGGGGCGCGTGCGGCTAGTTGGCCACAGCGGCGCTCCGACGGGCGGAGTCCTAGGAGACCAAGGGCAGCAAAGCGATGCGCCCCTCACTGTGGTCTATGCCGGCTCCAAAGGAGTTGCCAAAATGGTGTTCTAGACGATGGCGAACATGGCTATGGGGTTAATGAGTCAAATGTTATGGCGAGCAACGGGAACTTGAGGAAAGAGCTGGCCGGCGGCCATGGCAAGAATGGGGTGTGCTCACCATCGTGTGGCGGTGCTGGAGGCAAGCGGTGCAGCTGTGGGGCTTGGTAGATGTGCGCACGATGAAGGGGAAGCTGGACAACAGGCTCCACTCGGCGTAGACAAACAGGGGCCATTGGGTCCTTCTCCAGCGTGCACGGGGAACGGCGGTGCGTTGCTCTGCTCTAGCTCATCTACTTCAGCGATGTTCATGGGGTCATGGTCGGGGAGGCTTGGCATGGTGCGTGGGGACGAGGCTGAGGTCATGGCAGTGGTACGCCAGCGCGCGAGAGGGTGGCGCTTCTGGTGGGGCATGGCGCTGGTGGAGCTCTGGCTTGCTCCTCTGCTCTCTCTCCCTTCCTTCTCTCAGCTTGGGCGAGTGGTGGATAGCTGTGAGGTACTAGGAAAACCTAAGGCGCCGAGGCGGCTCCCATATAGAGTGGCGCGGCCATGGCGGGACAGTGAGGATGTGAGATGCTCATCGTGTGGTCCTACGTGACTCTCGGTTAGGGTTGTCCGGGGCACGGCGCAAGCTGGCAGCGAGATGGACGGCGGAGAAAGGTGCCATTCACGGGCGAACTGTGGAGGCGCGGTGTTAGCTTTTCTAGAAATCGGACGAGACGGGGCGAGGCACATAAATGGAAATAGGAACTATGACAGGTGGTGGCCATCGGTCATTGGGCGCGAGGCGACAGGCGTGGGCGCGCATGGTGCAGCGGCGCTGTGGCCTGCTGGTCCACGGGCTTGCTGGGCCGCGAGGCCACGCGGGCAGGCGAGCAGTCGGGCTAGGCCATATTGGCCGGTTGGGCCGCGGCGCGGGGGAAGGGAGAAGCAGGCCAGTGCCGGGGCAGCACAGGCCCAGGCTGGGCCAGTAGTGGCCGGTTGGGCCACGGGGCACGAGGCAGGCCGAGCCTGTTGGTGTGGCCGGGCTGCCACTGCTGCTGGGCTGCTTGGCCTCTTTTCTCCTTTTCCACTTTCCCTTTTCTATTTCTTCCTCTTTCTCCTAAACTAACTATGGCATGATCTAAATGTTAGAGGTTAGTGACCATGGTGTGTACACCATGGTGGGTCTGCTAGGGTCTCATGGTGATGTTGGAAGCCATGTCCATGGTTAGTGTTACATATTTACACATATACATACACATGTGATAAAAACCTTATTTGATTTTATTATACATCACATAAAATCAAATAAGAAGTAAATCAAACTCTTGTAGTTAAGATGCAAATGTTCCAACTAACATTAGGTGCTACTTGTGCAACTACCGGATGTTTTCCTATATGACACTCACCAACTAGTGGTCATTTTTAGAAAAAAATTTATTGGTTGTGATTTTTGGTGTTTGGATTTTTAGGGTTGTTACAATGTGGAGTTCTTGGAGAGCCCTCCATCGCCTTTATCCTTTGTGACATTAGACCCATCATCTTCTGAAGGTCAGTGTTTATTCTGTTGTCCTTACTTTATGACAGATGATGCATTTTTTGGAGTAATTTGTATACTAACTTGTCTTCAGACCCATCGAGCATGGAGGAGGAGGACATGGATGATTAAAGCTAGCAAATTACACATTCTCAAGTTTATCTTTAATTTTATCATGCAAGCCATTAAAACATATGTCAACAAATCTCTTTTAGAAATATTTAAATAAAAGCATCTATTCTTAATTTCTCTAGCTTTCTTAAAGAAATCTTGTATAGATTCATTATGCATTGTTTAATGGCAATGAGATGTGACAATCTAGTTTCTTGAGCTCCAATATAAAAATGACGATGAAACTTTTTTTCTAAATCAGCCCAAGTACTAATAGTCAAAGCAGTAAACCAAGCAAAAGCAGTACCAGTAAGAGACAAAGGGAAATTACGAATCCTCGTATAATCATAATTAGCAGCTTCACCTAATCGTGTAAGATATATGCTTACATGCTCCATGGTTGATATACTATCATTACCGTTAAACTTTTAAAAATCGGGTACCTTCCAGTCATTAGAGCTTTAATGCGATCATAAGCTGAAGGATACGGTTTTGAGTAAATATACTTGGAAGATTTTAGATTTACGCCTAAAAGATTTAGAAAATTCTTCCTTGAACCGATTCAAAATATCATCGATATCGGTAGAAAAAGAAACATCATGTGCATATCCAAGCATTAGATTAATACTAGGAGACTTCGGTGGGTTAGGTAAAATGTTGTTACCACCCCCCCCCCCCGAAACTCCTGATGCCCTGTAATCAGTTCATAATACTTGAGCCGATTTTTGAGCACCACTTGTATTACTAGTTCCAACATGACCGGACTTATCGATTGGAAGAACCGAAGAGTCCGATATTAAGTTCTTAGCTTGATCATAAGGAGTTTGTTTATCAAAAGAACCTTGAGGCATACCAAATTCAGGTTGTGTTGAAACACCCAATTGTTCTAAATCGGTTGTCTTGCCTTCTAAAGCGTCTAACCATTTGGAAATATTATGATATGTATGTCGTATAGTGTTATTTATTGAATCAGTAATTGTAGTATTGTTCTAACAATTAATTTGCATACATAATCTTGCGAAATCAGACCATCATCATATTTAGGAGGTTTATCTTGAGGGTTTACCTACTCAGATGATGAAGCTCCCAAGATTTCAGCAACACTTGGCTCCTTGAATTGCACAACCTTGTTATGATGACCCTTGGAGAAACCTTGAAGGGAAGCCTTCTGAAGCTCCTCTAGTTTGGCTTGAAGTTGTGCCTGCAATTCAGGAGATAGCTCCTCCATAGACATGGGGTTGATGATGTTGCCGCTATGAACTTCGCTCAAGTTCTTCGTTGCATCATCATCTAAACCCATGTCGCTGGTTCGTTGATATATCAATCTACGCCTTTATGTCCCCAGCAGAATCGTTAAAAAGTATGTTGACGCCGATTCATGATCGTGCCCACACACCAGTGGGCTTTGGACGTCCAAGGAGGTTGTCTCTACAACCTGCAACGTAGAAAACACGCAGCGTAACTGGCCGAACCGATCTAGAGATCGAAAAGGCCGATGTGGAGCTCGTGTATGGCTGAATAAGCTTCAGAACCACCTTCGGAAGGATCCGTCATGAGGAAGCACATGAAGGATCTCTTAGGAGCAGCAAGGCCGTCTAAGATGCCAACAAATCTCGTGGAGAGAGGTACGGGACAGCAAGTTGAGGGGTTGAGAGGAAGAAGAAGGGGTAAAAGGGTTGATAGATTGGTTTTTGATTCGATTGATTGGATGCGATCAATCAGCCATGATTCTCTCGTATATATAGATGGGGGTGGTCTTATCCCAGTAGAAAACAACTCCAACACGTGATCTCCAAGTTTTCCACGCTTAAAACTTACCAAAACACGATTTAGGAACAAATCGGTTTAGAATTAGCACTAAGCCATCCTAGCCGGCCAGGCAACCCGGCTAAGCCAGTTTTCACGGGCACAAGCCGGCCTCCCGAGCAGCCCAGCTAGGACTCGGCTAAGCCGGCCTGGGTACCCGGCTTAGCCGGCCATCACTTGCCATGAGCACCGGGCCGGCTTAGCCGGCCTCAGGAACCGGCTTAGCTGGCCTGGCTAGCCCATGTGGCCAGCAAGCAGCAGAGCCGGCTTAGCTAGTCTATTGACCTGGCTAAGCCGACTGGAGGGAGGGGTTGGCCTAGACGGCTTGGCCAATCGGCCTAGCCGACTGGGTGGCTCGTCATGCGGCCCGTCATCTTCTTCGCGTGTTTGCTCGCTCCATTGACGATGCCACTTGATCTGAATCATGTGCAGGGCCTCCATAACTTGTTTATATCACTAAATATGCCATTGGACATGTTTGATTGTCAACAAAATGGTTGGTAGATTGCGTTTGCAATCAAGGTGTACCAAGCCTCCGCGTAATCATTTCTGAAGACAACGTATTCCTTCGTTTCCAGATGTGCCAGCAGCCTAGAAGCAAAGGAGAAATGTGCTGAAATGCTTTGACGGTATTTGATTGGGTCGCTATGTGCATCAGAGCATTCACCTGCTAGTCTCCTGAAGTAGCAATTCCCACAAATGTTTGGCTGGCAAAGATGACGTCTGTCAGAGATACTTCCCTAGCATTGCAGACCTCACAAATGGCACTCTCAACTATGTGTTTCTTGAGCAAATTGGATTTGCACTGAATTTGGCCTTGCGATAGAAGCCAGGCGAAAAACTCGACGCGTGGGGCTATGGAAAAGAAGAAGAGGATGGTTAATGGATCACAAGTAATATGGCCACTTTATTTTCGTCTTTTCAACCAACTATGGAGCAGGAACGTGTCTTCCATCTCTTCAACCTAGTACCAAACACAGAGATAAGACGGGAGGATGGGGATTTGTTAGGAATGATGAAGCCAAGCGGTGAAGGCTGGTGCGGTGAAGGCTGGTGCTGGCCGTGAAGATTTCCTACAGGATGCCTTTCACGCTAAACTTTTAGGTGTGCTTTTAGGCGTTAGAGAAGTGGCCACTATGGTCATATCGCGTCTGATAACTGAAACTGATGCTACAGTGGTCCGGGATATGCTGGAAGGAGAAGACTACAGGTTGTCTGCAATGGGAGGAATCATCACGGAAGTGAAGCATCTGGTGTGTAACCGTTTTCATTGTGCCCTATCAACCAACCGTGTGTTCAGAATTTTATTTAGTTTCGTTTTCATGGTGCCCTAGTATTTGTAATAGAGTAGCACATACTTGGGCAGCGATTGGGTGTAAATCTCCTAGTGAGCATGTAATCACTTGGGACATTGGGAAGGCGTCCTAGAAGATGTTGAGGTTGGTGTCTAGCGATTTAGCTGGTTTTTTCGAAAGGACGGCAAAAGTTTTGCCGTGATTTCTATTAGACGAATAAAGGAAAAGACAAGTGTCAGCCTAGTTTTTTAACTAAAAACTGGACCAGAAAAACCATACAAATGTGGAGAGTATCCTACTCCATCTGCACACCTAGGTACCAAAACAACTCAACTCGCGCCACAACAAGCGCCCACTCAACTCCTTACTTGGTCGGATTGGGACATCGACACAAGCCTCAAAAACTCGGTCGGATTGGGTCGTCGACATGAGCATCCACTTTAAACCACTACGAGCTCCACTACTGAGGCAGTAAGCAAATAAAGACTAGCGAAAGCAACTAAAACACAAAGCAACTAAAAACAAGCTAAACTTATACCACCACTACGGCAGAAACGACGAACTAGCACTGTCCAAGACATCGCGACCGAGTCGAGTTCCACAACGACGCCTTCAAGAAGGTTACGACGCCCAAGCGCCGCCGCCGTCCGTCCATAGCAGGACAAGGTTCTCACCCATGGAGTGTGCTGGGGACACGACGCCTTTAATACGGGAACGACACCCGCAAGTGTGGCCGTCGCCAGGCTTTTGCCCAAAGAAACCCCAGCATGGATATCGGTTAAGATATAGGGTCCCCGCCAGCCACCAAGACGTCGTTGCCGACCATCCAGAAGAAGTCTCACCGGGGACGGCACGCCGGCCACACGAGCAGCCACAAAGCTGCGCTAGCACCCCGTCAGACCACCTGTCGAACACCAGCCTCTGGCCACCATGCACGTCCACCATCTACCCGTCGAAGCCGTAGCCGCCGTCGACCACTGCTGTGGCCGAGCTCCCATCGCTGGTATCACCATTACCCTGAAAGTATCGGAACCGGGGCGGAGCCCTGGACCAATACTTCCAAGCGTGCCATGGCCTCCGTCCTCATAACGGCCGCCCCACGACGGCAATCGGGGACATGGGGGGAGACGGCATAGTCAAAGGCCGCCCCCAAACGCCAGCACAACTCCACCCACCACCACAAGATGGCCGCCACGAAGAAGAAAAGGAGGGGGCAAGAGGAGAGGGAGGGAACCCCGCCGCTACCCCCTGCGCCCGATAGGCAACAGCCCTATCGGCCCGTAGACAAGACCCCACGGAGAAGAGCGGCCTCCATCGGGATCGGCACCGCAGTAGCACCAGCATGGCACCACCGGCGTGCTGATGCCACGACCCGCCATGCCACCATGACATCGCCGAAGAAACCGCACGGCCCCCGGAGAGCAGCTCACCACCCGAACCGAGTCCAACATGGGTCCACCAACCACACCAGCCCCACCAACCACCGCACCCGCCATCGAGCAGCCGCTGCCGGTGGCCGACCCTCAGCACCACCCCCTTGCCCCTGTTGGAGAGCGGCCATAGCCACCAGCATAGCACCACCACCTAGCTGCACCAAACGGGGACGTCCAGGAGCCTGGCACCCCACACGGGAGCACCAGGAGCACAACAGGCCGGCCTTCCCGCAACCACCGCGTCGACTGTCATGAGCTGCCAACCGCCGCCACCAACCCCTCCCCCACCGACCTACTAGGGACCGGATTCGGCCACCTGGGCACCGGATCCGGTCCCATATCGCCCACATCGCCGGCTGCCGCAGTCCGCCTGGCCGCGGGCGCCGCCCGACACGCCGCCGGAGGCCCGCCAAGCCGCTGCTGCCACAAGCTCCGAGTGGCCGGATCCACCTCCCCCTCACCGGATCTAGCTAAGGGGGCCCTGGATCCGCGCCACAGCGGCCGGGGAACGCCGCCGCCGGCGTCCGCCGCCAGGCGGTGGGCCGAGCGCCCTTCCCCGCACAAAGGGCGTCACAGGCCGAACCGGAGTAGCCCCGCCGCTGCCCTCCCGAGGAGCCACATGGGCTTCCCGAGGGCGCCCTCCGGCGGCGCGAGGGAAGAGGAGGAGGGAGGGGGGCGGCTCCGGGCGGCTGCTATGGTGCCGCCCGAGTCGCCCGTGCAGGAGGCGACGCGGTGGCCTGCCTTGTCTCCCTAGCGATTTAGCTAATACTGATCAGTAATGAAAGTTCTACATTCAAAAAAAAAGAGTGTAATGGAACATGTGCAAAGGTTCATTGTGATTATTATGATCCAAGACAACAGCTAGCTTAGATTGAAAATAATCGTTGCATGCATCGTGTTCTGCTCCGGATATATTAGCAGCTCTACGTTGTGATGTTGATTCTGTTTCCTTGTTTCTTTCTGTGGTCATGATCATGCATAATAACCCTGATATATAGCAACAACAGAATTAAAGGTCGCTGCGCTCTGTGAGTTACAACTGCTGATATCTACAAGATCGCAGTCCCACTACTTGTTACAGTTGCATCTGTAGATATACTCTAGTCTAGCTAATAACAAATACCATAGAACAGACAATCTAGTACCAGAATCAGAGAGATATCTGTTGCTCACAAGACTCCTAACGAGTGGAGCCAATTTATATGGAAGAATGAAGTCACCCATCTGTGGAAATAAATTAGTCCCGCTGGCTGTGTTTAGCTAGTCCATAAGCAGACTTATTTTAGCCGATTCAGTAGTATTTTGTGAGAGAGAATATGCTAAAACAAGCTGAGACTAGAATAAGTCAACAAATTAGTCACATGTCTAGTAGCGAACAGGGCCATATGTCCAGTCTCATAGAGCAAACAACACCCATCAGTCCATCTTTCATGGGCCAATATGGGCAGTCAATCATAGATCAGTTAGACTTGACATGTGGTAGCAAATAAGGGAGGTTATGCACCCGAGCACTTATATTGAATATTTGGTCTCATAAATCATCTCAAATTAAAAAGTTGTCGACTATTAGATTTTTTAATTCAATAACTCTGACATAAAGTTTATCTTAATCAACACTAGTAAAAAAGTGATATTAGAGGCAATTAAACCGTATTTTTAGGAGCGGTTTGCCTGACCACTACTAACCCACCAACTATAAAGATGGGACCTAGCCGGGCTTTTAACTACCCCTGAAGATCGATCTTCAGAGGTGGTTCCGTTAAGACAACCACCTCTGAAGTTCATTTTCAGAAGTGCTTTATTAAGATAGCCGCCTCTAAAGATTTATCTTCAGAGACCTAGCCAGGCTTTTAACTATCCCTGAAGATCGATCTTCAGAGGTGGTTCCGTTAAGACAACCTCCTCCTTCGATTTTTAGAAATACTTTGTTAAGATAGCCGCCTCTAAAGATTTATCTTCGGAGGCGGTTGCAGTAATAAAACCGACTCGGGATATAATTTTTGACAACAAAAAAGCTCGCCACGGCCCAGCCCAGCTCGCCACACACGGACAAGCCTGCGCTGTCGTTCTAGCTCATGTTGTCATGCCGCCATGCCGTGCATGGACAAGCGCCTGCCACCGCTGCAGCCCGCATCGCTGCTCAATCCCGCTTCGTTGTGTAGCCACACGTGCTCGCCCCTCTAGCCCACGCTGGCGTCATAGCTCCATCCCGCGTCGTCGCACAGCCACATGTGCCACTGCTTCAGCCTGCGTCATTGCACAACCATGTGTGCTACCGCTCTAGCCCGCGAAGTCATTGTGCCTTGGCTAAGAGTTGGAGGCACGCCGTTGGCGCCATCCCCACCGTGCTCGTCGCTCTCTTTGTGTTGCTACTCCCTTCGTGTGCAACAAGAGTGGAACGAGAGAAGAATGAGAGTCAAAGACAAGAGAAATAAAGAGTGGTGAGACAGAGAGATAAGCACATGCAGAGTTGAGAAAGATAAGGCCAAGGCCATGCACATGCCCCAACGCAAGGAGAATGAGTGAGAATACTATAGGCAATCAGGAATCCAAAGCAAAAATTTTAAACTACACGCGCACATAGTTGTTTTTAGGAGCAGTTAGGATTTAGGCGCGCGGAAGATATCTTCAGAGGCAGTTCTCTTAACCCAACCATCTCTAAAAACATAGCTATCTTCATAGATCTTCAAAGGAGGTTCTCTTAACTCAACTACCTCTAAAAATTAGCTATAGTTAGAGGCGGTTTAATTAAGTGAACGACTTTCAAGATAGATCTCAGAGGTGGTCATGAAGCTACAGTGTTCCCAGCGCAATTAGAGATGGCCTACTATAAGAACCACCTCTAATGGAAAATTGGGCCATTGCTGAAATGATTTTGCTACTAGTGCTGATTGTTGGGTTATTAATCCACATGGAGGAAGACTTTGGAGGCTATCAAAACAGCCCAATTCTGCCATATGCCCAATACTTGTGCACCATCGATCTCAGTTGATCAGCGGTTGAGAATACATCTTGGGAAACATAAAAGGGAGGAAACCCTAGCCTCCAATCAGCTGAAGCACATCAGATTCCTGAGTTGCTGCTGCTGAGAGAGGGAGAGAGAGCAGAACACACACCACAAGAGAGAAGAGAGAAATTTGTCCAGATTTTGCAACTCTGAACTAGTCATCGTCAAGCCAATAACTAGAGGCTCAAACATGGTTTATTTGGGACTAAACTTGGTGAGCTCGTTCCTCACTTAGAGAAGTTTGATATGGTTAGTTGGTTTGAGGATTGGTTGAGCAGAGGTTTAGATTTGAGAGGGGTTTTGTCAGTTCGGGTCTGTGCAGTTTCAGGATAGAACAATTTTGGTAGATGTTCTTTTTGAGTAGACAAATGGTGTCTAATTAAGTTGATTTTTGTCAGTGGTTAGGGAACTAGTGGATCTACTATCCTACCAAATTTCATGCATATTGAAGCTATGGTTTGGGAGATATGAACTGATTACCAAGGAGGATAGATTTTGTGATTTTTCTATGAAGGTTGTGGTTGTTAAAATCAGTTGTCCAGGCTTGTTGTGAAAGGATTTGGCTAGAGGAAAGTTATTTATTATGATGAAATCTTTTCTCCGATGGTGAAAATGACATCAATTGGAGTGATCCTTGGCTTGGCAGCTAGTCTCAATTCAGTGGTTGTTGGTATTTCTTAACGTATGCAGAGAATCCGTAAGCGTACGGAAGTACCATTGTAGCCTTCACCCGGAAGTATTCAGGCTATCGTATTTTCCACAGGGAACGGAGCGGTTTCTCCTAGCTAGTTCGCCCAAGGAACAACACAAGGGTAGAGATAGAAAGGGTTAGAGATGGATTCCCGTAGCTTTAGGGTCCTTGGGATAGCATCGCAATACTCCAACCTGCTTACTTCGGGCACCGAAGCACGCCTGGTCTGCCAAGCGATACCGGCCTATTGCTTTATGCCGCACCCGAACGTGGGAGATTACAAAGGATGGATGGGATTAGGTCACTCCCTGTCACCTACCCCTCAACCGTGGGATGCGAGGCAAATGAAGGTAGCCTCCAGCCTAGACACCATGTCTATGCTAGCGACTACTACTCTAGCGTTGTACAGGGTGATCCGTCTTTATCAAGGACCCTCTACTAGAGCATCCTTGCAGACATTTGAACCTACAAACAGGAGATGATCAAGCTAAGCTAAACAAAAGACCTTTATGAGCATGTAGGAAACATCGAATACTTACTTAGCCAAGATCTCGTGAAGAAGCCAAGTAGAGTACCCGTAGAGGTACAAGATTGGGGAGGTGCCGACAAGCCCGGTGACTCCTCGCTTACCCTCAAATCTCACTCTCTAGCTCTAGATAGCTACTAGGGCATAGCCCTATGGAGTGGTGGCTCTAGCTCTAAGCTTGTGGTGGCTCTTCTTCCTTGAGTGTTGATTAAATGAGAGGGGGAATGGCCCTCCTTTTATAGGTAGAGAGAAGGAGGGTCCTTGGAAATGTGCCATCCCCACATGGAAAGGAGAAAACCGACCTTCATAGGGTGGTTTCGCACCTTCCATGTACAAGTGCACACCAGAATCGCCCTTGGCACGTCGGTTTGGACCGACCGACCGAGGCTGGGTCGGTTTGGACGCCGAGTTAGGGCGCGGGCCCCTCCCCTGGTGCGCACCAGCATCCTTGGTCCAAATGGACTGAAATTTGGTGACATCGTGGGCCTCGTCGTTAGCTTTCCAACGCTGCTCCTATAGCCGGATGAGAGAGTTATGCCCAATTTATTGAACCCTGCTCCTATAGCCCGTGATGGAGTTGGGCTGGGTTTTGGGCTCCACTTCTTGGGTTAATGTTTGGCATTTTGTCATGTGTTTGAGGCTCAGATTATCTGGTATTGGGTCACCTTCTCATTTCATGGTTTTCTTATGTTTCATGGCCCATTTGTATGTATCTCCAGAGTTGCCTTCCTGTAAGAGACAATCACCGAAACTCATGGAATATGTTAGTGTAAAGCCCTATGTACTAAGTTTGGTGTGCCTTTTGTATTCTTAATGGTAGTATAAAATATGAGTTAAGGACCGCCAACAACTCCCCCACACTTAGCCCTTTGCTCGTCCTCGAGTAAAGTTTTGGGACTAAGATGGGTCATCTCTTTGATATATAACCTGCATACAAGATATTCCGAGCTTCACCTGCACTTGTGAACTTCAAATTGTCTACCACATTGTCTTGGGTAATTAAATAATGGAACAACTCAGTCAGCTCAGAAACTTGGGGTTTTATAAGATTTTTGAAAAATAAAAGATAGCCTTGCTCCTCAAATGATACTCTCAAATCACTCATATGTGTCTGGTTCCTTACCAAGGCATTTGGAAGGTGCCTTCTTTTCATAACCTATCTCTAAAGCTTTTGAGTGGAGTTTTAGGTAGGTACAAAAGTGGGCATACTTGCATCACATATATTATCAAGTCAGAAATCAAACCACATAGAGATACAAGTCATACACTAGATTGAGATGTGCAAGTGTGTGGAATGGAAGATGGTTCCTAACTCTAAATATTTTTGGTACTCCATGCATCATGACTCTCTTTATTGGATGGATGATATTTTCGAAGAGTATGGGCTATAAAAGGAAATATTCATATATATATATATATTTTGAACAGGGCTTTGGACTTTTCCGTTGTTTATAGCTTGATTTTTTTTCTCATGCCCCTTGGCATGTATATTTTTTTATCTTTTTTCATGCCCCTTGGCATAATAATTTTTTTTACATAGCCCATATCTCTTCTTATGGCAATCAAAACTTTGAACGGGGAGATGTCATGATGGAATGCGAGGAGTAATTATATGGTGGATATCGAATGCACGACTCTCAGGGTAAGAGTCGGCATTTTTATTTGGTGGATGAAAAATGCGCAGCTCTTAGGGTAAGAGTAGGCATTTTTATTTGATGGAGGAGTGCTCAACTCTCAGGGTGAGTTGGCATTTTTGGTGGCCGAATGGGTGCATGCTGTGTACGACTCTTAGTGTAAGAGTCAGCATTTTTTTATTGGTGGGTGCGTGTGAATCTCAATCATGGGTGCATAACCATAATCTCACATAGGTCACAACAATTTGAATTAACTCAATGATCTGACAAGAAGCATATGACTAAAGGTTTGCATAAATAAATCATGTCATATGGCCTTGGTAGGAAATTCATTATCATTGAGGAGCATGCTATTGTATTTTGATTTTATAAAATAAAACCTAGGTCCATCATAAAAGAGCAAGGTTCAAATCATCCAGCTATATCACATATTCCAATTACTTGGATAACATGGGGTCCCTATGATAGTTGTTCACAAGTTATAGGAATATTGGCGAGGAATAAGGAGTATGTAAATTTTATCAAAGGACAGCATGGAGACGTTGTGCCACAAAGTTTTGTCTTTTTAATTTAATAATTTTTAAACCTCAAAACTTTGGGAGATATGAGGGTAGAGTTTACACAAACCATCATTGAAGATGAAGGAGTTATGTGTCAAGGATCGGGTTGGTTAAACCAAAATTCAACCGATCCTCTCTTCAACCTATTTGTTCAGTCCTTCTGGATGTTGTGCATTGTGTTGAGGAGATCTCGAGTGTGTGTATTAGTTACGCTTGTGAGATCTCCCTCACACTTATCCTTATACCTGCTTTATTTTGGTAAAAAGAAAAACAAAACAAGAGAAACAAAAACAAACAAGGGCTCTACTGGCTACAAAACCTGGGAGCAAGAAATTTATTGTGATAACATTTATTATTTATAGATATATATAAATTTATTTATTAAGTTTTTATTTTACCATTATTAATTTATTTTATTCTGATAAAAACTTGTTCACCAACTTTTTATTAAAACCCAAGCAAGGCCAATATAAAGTTGGAATGTAAAACATGCCTTGATTTACCTCCATCATAAATTACTTCTTTTGTTTATGGAAGCATAACCCCAGGTTCATTAATCAAAGTTAAACACCATGTCTAAAATTGATTAAAGAAGGTCATTTTAACCTAAGCACCACGCTTAATTTAAAAGACCTATGGATGCACCACATTGGCGCCAATGCAAATGCACCCAAACCTTGAACAAAGTCACAAAAAAAATGAAGCATGTAGAGTCAGGTTATGGAGACAAAAAATGAGCAACTGAAGTGGTGAACATTACCTTTGCATACCTGAGTCTCTGTAGCGGCAGCATGTATGTACGAGGCATTGATGAAGTTGTTGCTGTTGCTAGCTGTTGATGGTCATTAAACTCTTTTTATTACCATCAACTATTGCATAAATTGACATGAAATGAATCTAAAACCATAGTTATAGGGTTTATTTCTAACCATTTCCACAAATTGTGATGACTATGTGAGTGCAGGTACAAGACAACAAAATTCATGATAAAATGACTTGATCAAATGGTCATTTTTACTACACCATGTCAAAGAGCTCGTCAAGATACACGAATAGAGTTTTGGTTCACCCAATTTGGAATCTGGATGAAGAAGTTATGGCCTCCGAAAGATTGCAAGCCGCGCCATCCTCAACATGAGGGCGGGCGCCCCGACACAGAGTGGGCGCCCCCAACATGAGGACGGGCGCCCCCAAGCTGTGGCAAATGGCACCTACACTCATGGACAATCCCTGGAAAGGCCCTATTCTTGCCATCGGACCATGGGAAGGCTCGGTAGCCCCCAACCTCACGGCTACCGACGGGCTTCAAAGCAGTCTGGAGTAAATTGGTCATAACGGGCTCATCTGAACTCCCTGGATGACCGCCCCCAGGCCTAGGGCGCCCGCCCCCGTTCCCGGGGCTCCCAAACCAAAGTCTGTCCAAACTGACTCAAACCGACTTACCTGCCATGCTACCGATGTGGGAGAGCAATTCCGCACCGCTGGATGAAAGGTTGGTGGAAACGGACGGCATCACGAGGGCACCCACCGTCACTCCTGGGCGCCCACCCCCACTCCCAGAGCTATCGACCTCCCTAGCACTATAAATAGACCCCCTCTATCTCATTTGTAACACACACTCTACAACCAAGACAATATGTTCAAGAGATTCATTTCTCTTCATATTTATTAGTAGTGTCCCTCTAGGTGGCTCTCACCTAGTTGTAGTAGAGAGAAGAGGGAGAAAGAAGGCGAGAGAAGAGGAGGAGCTGGGCCTGTCGGATCCTCCTCGACTTGCAATCTTCAGCTGCCCTTGAAATATTACTCTGGTATCTCTGGCTTATTTATTTAATTAATTGTATTTATTTTAAGTTTATTTACTTAGTTTCCCACTTTGCATTGAGTGATCTAGTCGTAATTACACTAGCGTAGTAATTAATAGAGTAGGCGTGGTGCCTAGTCTTGCAATTACCTGGAATTGCACCCAGCCCCACGGATAGTTGTGGTAGCCCTAGGTGGTGAAAGCCCTGACGGCCGACGTAGTCCACCACGTGCGAGTCGGTGTTTGTAGGACCATAGTCGGAGCTTCCTAGTACCCCTTCTCATTTGAGTCTATGGCTAGTGTTCTGATGTCCCAAAGTAGATAACCTTAAAATAGTCTGATATTCAATTATATAGATTGGCCAGGAAACTTTAGTGATTTCTCTCTACCCGTGGAACTATTTAATATTCCCTATCCTTGGTCAAACTTGATCCCTATTAGTACACTTGGTGTTCCCCATGGAAATCTATACCTTGGAATACTCCTTGATGAAATCTACAACGGTATCCGTGCGCTTGCGGATTTCTCTGTTTGTGTTAAATATACCAACAAGTTTTGTGGCGCCGTTGTGGGGGAACAGTAGCTGTGCTAGTTTCAAACCAAGTTCGTCCTAGTATCCTTGTTTTCCTTTTATTCACCACCATCATATCCACCTTACCAATCTTTCCACATGGATTCCACTCCTATTTATAAACTTTTTGCTCCAAAGGGTGAATTGTTGGAGCCTCCACAATCATCATATCCTATCCTTTCATCTAGCTATCAGCTTCACCCTGCTCTCATAACCATGGTTCGGGAGCACCCATTCTCTGAAAAAGAAGGCGAGAATCCGTATTTCCACCTTCAAGAATTTGAGCAAGTGTGTTCGTGCTTCAATATTCCTGGCATGACACATGATACCTTGAAATGGAAATTGTTTCCGTTCTCCCTTTTGAAGAGAGCGAAACATTGGCATGCTCATACTGTTAGAAGTGTAAATGGAAATTAGGTTGAACTTTGAGACAATTTTTGTCTTGTTTTCTTCTCTATTTCTTGGATTATCACCCTTCATTTAGAAATTCTTTCCTTTAAACAAAAAGAGAAGGAAAGCTTAGGAGCAGCCTGGGCTAGATTTTCAAATTTAATCACATCTAGCCCAGATTTGTCTATGCCTGACCACGTCCTTCTACAACATTTTCATCATGGTTTTAGCAAGGATGCTGCCCTTTTCCTTGACATCTCTTCCGGAGGGTCATTTTCACATAAATCTGTTAGTGAAGGGAAAGACATTCTTAATAAAATCCTTGAAAACACCCCTTACACTGGCATTTTTGATGAATTTTCTGAAGAAGAAAGAGAAGGAGATCCTAGCCCCGAACCAAAAGAGGAGGAACTCACAACCGAACTCCAATTGACTCTTCTAAAAATTTGATTGTTGAAAAACCTCCCATTGAGGGAATGCAAACACAACTAGAGGATGATGAATCATCTCCTTTAGAGTTTCCCTTTGAATTCGAGGAAGATCTCTTTGAAGATTATGGAAATACCTCAAATTTCCCTATTCAAGCGAGACCTCTAGCACACACTACATCTTCTAATCCCCACAAAGAACCCATCCTCAAGGAACAAATCAAAAGACTCTCGTCAGTGATGAGTGATGAATGGCTGACAGAAGCAGAGATATCTCTCGATGTAGCTCGAATCACCTACCCATCAACCATTCTTTTGTGCCAAGTTAGGGGGTCCATCTTGAAAACCCATTACAACCCTTCTGTCGGAATAAACTTCATTCCAATGGCATTAGCCAATGCCCTTTATTCTGACACATCCTTAACTCCATCCTAAAAACTTCTACAAAGCCCATTAGGATCTATTCTTGCAAGCCATGGAGTTCTAAGGACTATTCCTGTCACAATCACTAACTTTGAGATTTGTCTAGATTTTCATATCTATGACATCTTAGAGATTCCTCTTTAAATTGGTTGTCCAATCATTAGACTTTTAGAGGAACAACCACTGCAAAGTCATTTGGACTTTAAGGTTGGGAACTCCACTATCTCCATTCCTCTTACCCGTTCTATTAACACGATAGTAGAACCTAAACCTAAACAAGAATCTATTGAGGAGGTCTTAATGGCGTCACTTGATGACATGGCCCAACCAGTCCTCGATGATGAATACTTTGTTCAAGAAGAGGAAGAGCTGGCCAAGCCCATTGAGCTAGACAAAAATGAACAACCTTCACCCCCGTCTTGGCCTAAAGTATGTCTTTCTCCACAATAATTAGGAAACCCCCATGATCATTAGTGACAAGCATTTAGAGGATGAGACCCAAAAGCTGGTCACGGTTCTCAAAAGACATAGATCCATTATTGGCTACTCACTCCAAGACCTCAAGGGGATTAGCCCCGCTCTCTGTACCCATCGCATTCCTACCGAGCCCGATTGCGCACCATCTAGGGAACCACAATAGAGACTTAACCATGCGATGAGAGAGGTTGTTAAGAAAGAGGTCCTCAAACTCCTACACACTGGGATTATTTATCCCATGCCTAATAGCAAGTGGGTTAGCCTAGTTCAAGTCGTGCCAAAGAAAGGAGGCATAACGGTCAAGACTGAGAAGAATGAACTCATTCCTCAATGAACCATCACTGGTGGTGGATGTGCAATGACTATAGGAAGCTTAACAAAGCTACTAAGAAGGACCACTTCCCATTACCATTCATTGGCGAGATGTTAGAATGGCTTGCGAACCATTCCTTCTTTTGTTTCCTTGACGGGTACTCTAGGTATCATCAAATCCTGATCCATCCCAATGACTAAAGTAAGACAACATTCACATGCCCATATGGAACTTACGCATATTGACGAATGTCGTTCGAGTTATGCAATGCTCTAGCATCCTTCCAATGGTGCATGATGTCTATTTTCTCTGATATGATTGAAACAATCATGGAGGTGTTCATGGATGACTTTACTGTCTATGGCAAAACCTTCATCGATTGCTTAGAGAAATTAGATAAAGTCTTACAACGGTGTGAAGAAAAGTATTTAGTCCTAAACTGGGAGAAATGCCATTTTATGTTCTGGGATGGAATAGTACTAGGACACAAGGTGTCTGAACATGGAATAGAGGTGGATAGAGAAAAGATTGAAGTTATTGAACAACTTCCACCACTTGTCTAGGCTTCAGTACAAGGAAACAAATGAGCTACCCATCAATGACTACCTAAGGGATGACACTCTGCTCAAGATAACTCACTCCGATCCATGGCATGCAAACATCATGAATTTTATAGTAAAGGGTTATATCCCACCTGGTGAGGACAAAAGAAAGTTGATTGTTGAGAAAATGTGCCCCTATGGTTGAGGCTACCAAAATTATGGAGAGATGTCATGGCGCACCATGTGGAGGACATTATGGAGCATTTAGGACACCTGCCAAGATCTAGCAAAGTGGCTTTTTTTGGCCAACAATGTATCAAGATACAATGGAGTTTGTTAAAAGATGCCACCAGTGTCAAAAACACGGGAACATCAATGCAAGAGATGTGATGCCACTCATGAACAATCTCCAAGTAGAACTCTTTGATGTTTGGGGAACTGATTTCATGGGGCCGTTCCCTAAGTCCAAAAATTATGAGTACATCTTGGTAGCCATAGATTATGTGTCTAAATGGGTAGAAGCAATACCATGTTGAGCTGCTAATTCTAAGCATGCCAAACGAATGTTCCATGAAGTCATATTTCCTCGCTTTGGTACACCATGAATTGTCATAAGCGATGGAGGATCCCACTTCATAGATAGAGCCTTTGGGAAGTACCTAGCAGAACATAGAGTTTGTCATAATATTGCAACACCATACCATCCCCAAACTAGTGGTCAAGTAGAAACATCTAACAAACAAATCAAGAATATTCTGCAAAAGACCGTTAATGAAATGGGTAAGTGTTGGAAGGACAAACTCCCTGATGCACTTTGGGCATACAGAACTGCATATAAGACACCCATTGGCATGTCACCTTATCAGCTTGTATATGGAAAAACATGCCATTTTCCTGTCGAGTTGGAATTTAGGGCCCATTGGGCAATTAAGAAATGGAACATGAATCTCCACCTAGATGGTAAAAATCATCAAATGCAACTAGCTGAGCTTAAAGAGTGGAGAGAAAGAGCTTATCATAATGCTAAAATCTATAAAGAAAGAACAAAAAATGGCATGATAAGAGGATTAAGCACAAAGAATTCAAACCTGGAGACAAAGTTCTCCTGTATAATTCAAGAGTAAAGCTCTTTGGGCATGGTAAACTACGAAGCAAGTGGGATGGACCTTTTGAGGTCATTGACACTTCAACTCATGGAGCCATCACCATCCAAGATGATACAGGTAATACATTTAAGGTAAATGGCCAATGTTTGAATTTTGAGCCACAAAGCAACATGGTTGAAGATCTTGATGTAATTGAATTCATAGATATCTTACACTAGGGATCATTTAATCTTCATATAAAAGGTAAAATGTTGAAAAAAATAATCTTTTGTCTGTATGTCTTTTTAATTTGGTAGTTGAATAAATTTGTGACTCTCTGGTGTTTCCCACCAGAAGAGTCCCTGTTATTTTCACCACTTTTTGTCTATGAATAAAAGCCAGGTATAATCTCGAAGAAGTGTGGGGGTGTGCCACACCCCCATTGTGTACAAATGCGCTGAGGCACATCATGAGCACTGGTGAAGAAGCCTGCATGCAACTGCTATAACTCGGTTTGATCTTTCCCACTCGTAAATATGCTTACTCCCTATTATGCACTTGCTTAAACCTGCAATAAAAAAAACAAGTTGTGCACTCAGAACTAAAATTTGCATGTGAATATGAATATAGCATTTTGAGATTGAGCTACACAGTCTTTATTGCTTACATATCCTTGATGCTTGTGGGAAAAATATTATATAGAAAATCATATTGACTAAGTTGTTGTGAAGTGAGATATGGCATTGACATGGAAATCCAACCTTTTCTATTCAAAGTACTTGGAGAATTTTATTTAATAAAAATATAAAAATCCATAGCTTCACATACTCCTCAATGGTGATAAATTCCTACCAGAGCCAAATACATGTTCTCTAGAAATGATATGATAACCACACAAATAGCTGCTTGAGTGTTTTGAGCTTTGTCAAGCCTTCTTGGTCTAGGTAGAGAAACTTGTCATCCTTTTTGATCAAGACTCATGCACCCATTTGCTACTTCTACACTAGAAGTATGCAACCTACTCCAGTTGTGATACATGTCTATACCCCCTCTAGCTATCTTCATCATCAAGAGAGAGGCATGGGCTGTCAAAAAAAATTGAGAAAAAAAGCTCCATAGAGAAAATTGAAGGAGCAAAAGATCCATAGTTAAAAAAAAGAATGAGAGAAAAGAGGGATGCCATCCCTAAATGATAAATGATACAGCGAAAGCATCAATACCTGCTATGCAAAAAAACAGCCATGCTCTCCAAGAAGCTAGATGGAAGGTTAAGGAGTTCCACAAATACCACATATTTTGATCATTTTGTATGACATGTTTCTCCCCGTGATCCGGGTGTTTGAATTAGCAATATATGCACTTTAAGTATGCTATGCTTGTATCTCTCTTACCTACAAACTCCACATAAGCCTATTAGAAGTAGGAAGGAAGGCAACACATAAATACCTTGGTGATGACATATATACACCAATGAGAGATTGAGAGTGCCATTTGAGGAGTACTTGTGAGCTATGCTTTTATTTCTAAAAACTCTCCAAAACTCCAAGTTACCAAGATATGAAAATGGTATGAGATGACTTTATTCAGAGCTGTTCCATTTTTCAACCACTCAAGGAGATATGTTAGCCAATCCACATATCCTGCAGGTGTGAGGTATGTTTTGGAATAGATTTTATGCTAGTTTCGTATCTCGATTGTTATGTTTATGTTTACTTTATCTTAACCTTTACTCGAGATGAGCAAAGAGCAAGTGTGGGGGAACTTGTTGATGGTCATTAAAAAAAATTTATAACCATCAACTATTGCATAAATTGACATGAAATGAATCTCAAACCAAAGTTATAGGGTTTATTTCTAACCATTTCCACAAGTTGTGATGACTATGTGAGTGCAAGTACAAGACGACAAAATTCATGACAAAATGACTTGATCAAATGGTCATTTTGGCTGCACCATATCGAAGAGCTCATCAAGATACATGAAATAGAGTTTTGGTTCACCCAATTTGGAGTCCGGATGAAGAAGTTATGGCCTCCGAAAGATCGTAAGTCGCGCTGTCCTCGACATGAGGGCGGGTGCCCCAACACGAGAGCAGGCGCCCCCAACATGAGGGCGGGCGCCCCCAACCTGTGGCCAATGGTGCCTACACTCATGGACAATCCCTGGAAAGGCCCTATTCTGTCACACCCTAAAATTTTCTATTTTGGGTTGTGCTTAGAAAACTCTAATTAAAATAAATATTTTAATGTTTGGATAAAATTTACTAAATTTAGTTTGAGCTTGTGCACATTTGTTATAGGAAAAATATGAGTTTTAAACTTTTCTAAATTAATTTGATGGGATATTGCTTGATGTGATGTCTGTTTGTTGTTTAAGTTTATGCTTTGGTGTTTGCTAAGTTTTCAAAACATGTTTAGACGTCATTCTATCCTTCTAGGGAATTTTCTGGACTTTTCTAGAATCTTTTTCCTTTATCCTAGAGCTTTATCCAATTTTTGGATACTCTAAAATACCTTTTTTATGAGCCTTAAATACTTTATTTGGGTTCATAAGTTCCAAAGTGTCTCTGAGAATTTTCCCTAAATTTTTGGAGCCTTCAGAGTATTTTTCGTGAAATTCTAGACTTTTATAAAATTATTTTATCCATGAAATTAATCAATTCAGAAAATAATAAAGTCTTCCAATTTTCTCGACACCTAAAGGCCCATGTCTTTATTTACTGTGGGCTTTAATAATTAATTAGGCCTATTAGTAAAGGTGGAGGGTGCAATATCAATTAGTACCACATTGCTAGTTGACGTTGACGTGGGGAGTTTTTCACCCTATATATTTGTACCAACCCCTTGACCAAAGCACATCATAATTACCATGAGGAGAGTCCCTAGTTGGAAATTCCTACTGTAGCAAATTCTATTTTTCCTCCTTTCTCTATATCATGGTCTCCAACTTCTTACCAGCGTCGCCGTGCTGTGCATGCGCGTGCAGGCAGGCTGCTCGGTGCCGGTCTGGCCAGCCGTCGACGACCAAACACATCTCGGCCGAGCCCCCCTTCCCTCCTTCATGAGCAACGCAGCAGCCATGGCTGCCAGACTCACGTTCGTGAGGTTGAAGATGACTTTAATTATGAAACTACCACTGATCGTATAATCTCTGCCGTTTCACCGTTTTAATTCTGAATCAAGTCGTTCAAGTTGCGTTGGTTTCATATCATCGTGATCTACGTAGTAGTGCTAGTGGTTTTTATGTCATTTAGTTATGAATTTACTTATTGATTTCAATGTTAATTGGATTAATAACTATTTAATAGTTTCAAAAATAAAAGTAAACTAGGGTTTCTGTTTTTGATCTCATTATGCTACGAACATGTCAACCTTAAGCTTTTTATGAAATATGATCTTCTCTATGTCACATGTTTGTGCATTTAATATTATTAATTTGATTAGGTTTATTATACTTTAATAATGCTTTATTTAAATAAAAGTGACTTTGATGTATATAAATAAATGCTGATATGCTTAATATCATTTTACCTTTAAAATTTGACTTGTTTAGGTCTACCTTAAGAATGTATCATATTTCTTTAGTTGTTCTCATATGTTCTAAGCTTTATAATTTATAAATATTAAAGTAGTTTGGATAATAAAATTGCTAACTTAAATATGCTTTTATTTATGCATAGTATGGATGCATGTTGCACATCATTAGATGCTTCCATATATGTATTTTCTTTTAGAAGATAATGTTAACTTGCTTAATAAATAAGGTGATGATATTTATAAACTAAAATATGATTAGTTGCAATTTGATGTTTATGTCTTTTGCAAAGCAAAGTTTAAATGTCTTAATAATGCGAGATATGTTTATAAATAAAACATAGTTAGCCTAAACCTTGTAGTTGTTTCTTTTTACAATGTAAAGCCTTTTGGTAGTCGTTTCCTACGATCATAGTTGTAGCTCCTTTTTAGTACACTATTGTACTTTGGGTGGTGTATTGTTCTTAGATGCTTTTCTTTGTTGCTTGTATGTTCCCCTGCGTATGGTGCTTGTTACGAGTAGAAGAATAACCGTTGTGAGCATTGGAGAGCAGAAGCTACAGAATGGAAGATAAAGATGATGTTTCTCAAGCACATTGCTTTCGGTGTAAAGCAAGTCTTAAGGCAAGTATAGCTTGGGTTTTATTTATATGGCTATGATTTTGTGACTTAATTAATGTTTAAGCAATAACGATAAAAATGGCAATTTAGCAACTTGATGAATTATCTGTAATAGAACCTCCGGGATTACAGTACAGCTGTGAGGGCTATATGGCTCTAGTTTTAGCTCAGTATGAGGACCTTTTCTAGTTAGTTAGGGGTGCCAAGTTGGGTATAGGACAGCCTCTGTCCTTATGAGTATAGCCGGGAAGGATTGTGCCATATTGGAAGGGGGTTCCTACACCTGATCATCTGGCAGTCCTAATTAGTTAGACAAACCTTTGAAAGGCTTCATAGTGAATCCTGCCGGCTTTCCTTGGTAGTGAGCTAAGAGGTTGACGGGCCTCGGGCGAAAGGATAAATCACGGCTCACAGTGAAAGTGTACACCTCTGTGCAGAGTTTATTAAACTGGTATACTAGCCTTGCTCAAGGACACGAGCGGCCTTGGAATCTTTAAATCAAGATGATGACTTTTGTTTGCTAACATCTTCATGGTTTACCATTTTATGCTTTATATTATTTATGTTACATTGATCATGAGTTGATGGGTACTGCCTTATTGCTATACTTGTTGAGTTTGACATGGACTCACTCTTGCTATTCCCCCACACCTCAGGATAAGTTTTAGGCTTGTGATCAACCAGTCAGTTGGATCCAGTGGAGTGAAGTCTACACCCGAAGTTTGAAGTCGTCTTTTCGCAGATTGTTCATTCGGTGATTTTTTATATATTGTGTACGTTATATTTATAGCATTGTAATTTGATACTATTTGTAGCTATATGTGAGATTTTCCCTTTAAGACTCACATATAGTGTATATCTGGTTTTGTCCTTAGAACCGGGTGTGACAAGTTGGTATCAGCTCAATGCTAGCTGTAGGACGCAAGCACTGGTCGATTTGCAAAACATATTTTGCTATGAAACTATTTTTGCCACCTCCTTGGCTCATTGAATTGACTATTTCTTATCCTTGTCATGTTGTCACCTCCTTGAATAGCTTCCTTTGAGCTATTAATTTCTTATCCCCTTGAACTTTTAATTTTGTTGGTTTACTAAAAGCTTTCTAACCTTATCTTATTCAAAATTTTTGATGGCCGTTTATCATCTTGAATCTACCCTTTAGGATGACCACCATTGTTGAAGAAGCACGTGTAGCATCGGTGCTATGATGTGCTGCTTGTTGTCTTGTTTGTAGTGATGCATGGTGTAACATTTTGTTTCTTCTGTGTTCTCTTGTCTTGAAGGAAGGTATGGAGGGTGTAGTTCAATCTTTGTTAAGTGGGGTAGTGTCTTCTATCCTACCTATCATTCCGATCAATTCTGATTCTTATAGCCCTACCCCATAGATTCTTGTCATGGGTTTTCATGCTTCCTTCTTTAATACAACTCAATGGATGATCAACACTAGGAGGACGTACCATCAACAACCCACAAGTAACAGTTGCCTTGGATGTCATCATCAGAGTGGCATAGCGAGAGCGTGATGAGCCCATAACCCACAGGTCCTAGGATTGTTGTTACTTGGGCTAGTGATCTTTTACATCATGGATGGAAGGATGTTTGAAGATTGAAAACTATCCTTTTCTCTAAACCCCATGATCCATTATATAAGCAACTCCCATGTGTTATCTCATCATGGACCTTATCTTTGGTCATCTTACTATATCAGTTTGAAGAACTAGACCTTGTCTTCTAGAACACTCTGGTGTTACTCCATAGACCTACATCTCTTAACTCTCAAAAAGTAAGCATGCGAAGATCAACTTTGGTCTTTCATGTGACCAATCCTTTCTCCCTTGTGATTGATCTTTATCAATCTAGAATTCCTTCATGATATGTCACCATAGGTCCCAAAGATCTTAATCTTTCGGTCGACGCATGCTGACTTTCCAAACTTTTCATTGCACTCCTCAAACCTTATTTCAAGGACGTGCAAATCCTTAAAGGGTCGCTGTTTATTCCCTCTTTGCTCCCTTAAGAGCGTTAAAGAGAGAAATCATGCATTATGCTACTGGAGGATGATGTTATTTTGTCCCCTTATCCTAATATCTTAATGTATGAACGTCCATGATTGTTTTGTCAGGTCTTGTTATGGATCTCAAAGCAATCTAGAGGATAAATCTTGAACTTCAACATCGACCTTTGAGAAAATCCATCTCTATAACATGTCCCTCCAAAGCTTTTCTAAAGTAGTTGAGTCAGTCCCTGAACAACAAGACGAGGCGCTAGCAACCGTATCTGAAATTCCCTTAAACCCCTCTCCTGATTCAGTTGCCATAGAGCCCCCTGTTAAGGGATGCACCGAACTTCAGAGGATGATGAACCTCATCTCTTTTCATTTATCTTTGAATTCGAGGAAGATATATTTTGAAGATTTTGAAATGCCTCGAATTTGCTAGTTCAAGTGAGTCCTCTATCTACACCATTTAGGGATGACGATGGTTCGCACAATGAGTCATTCCTTATGGAACACATCAAAGGATTATCAGCCATCATGAGTCGTGAGTGGTTAGTAGAAACCAAGCTATCCACTGAGGTAGCCTGTTGCCCCTTAGATATTCTGCTTTGCACCACTATAGAAGATCTTCTAAAAAAAGCTCTAGCTGATAAAACTTCACCCCAACGAGTCTAGTATCTCGTCACATAAGCTTCTAGGAATCCCCATGGGAGTTACTCTTGAAAGCTATGCGATCATAAGGACTAATTCCTTTGTGCATAAATGGTCTCGAGTATCATCTAGATTTTTATATCTATGACATCTGAGACACATTCCTCTTGGTTCGTTTAACTTTGCGGGCACTCTTTTAGGAAAGATCAAAACATGGTCTCTTGATTTTGAGATCGAGAAGTTCTCCTATCGCCATTCCACCTTCTGGTTCAAATAATGTGATTGTAGAACCCAAACCCGAATCAACCTGGACCATCTGTTTTGTCTCTATCCCAAGTCTCCTCGAATCTCGAGACAAGATTCATGTTAAGTGGGGTAGCATTCGCTACCAACTTCAATCAATCTTAAGCGTCTCTGGTCATGGGACATAAACATCTAAACATCCGTATTGGCCTTTCTTTTCATCATTACACTATACTCGATTATGTTCTACATCTCATCAACTCTTATGTCCTGAGTCAGATGACTACAAGATCTAAGGATCAAAGCGTATCTTGTAATCACCTTTTGCTAACCCTTACTCCTTATCATCTCATAGGACTAGAAGTAAGAAAAACATGAAGGCCTAAAGGGATCAATCGTCATACTCTTCGTTGATCTTTGCTAATTCATAATTCGTTCACCGTATGTCTCATACATCGTGAATCAAAGAGTTGTGAACACCATAGCATCAATCTCCACCTTCATGTCATTTTTCTGCCAATAATGGCATTGGACCATACATCTCATAAAGATCTAGAAATCTATCTATAAGAGTTATGTCAATCGCTCTCATCGTCAACCTTTACCTTTCTTGTAGATCATTCCTTATATCTAATTCTTGATCTTTCAACGAGCCTCGATTGCTACTCATATTTGGAAGTCCTCAAGTTATTTTGAGAGACAATCTACGACTCCCTTGTTAGCCCTTTTGGTGCTCCTTAAATCTTTATCTCACAAGTGTCAAAGCAACTTTATAACTTGCTTTATCTTTCTCATAGTCTCTTCGAATCTTGGGACGAGATTCATGTTAAGTGGGGTAGAATTATCACACTCCAAAATTTTCTATTTTGGGCTGTGCTTAGAAAACTCTAATTAAAATAAATGTTTTAATATTTGGATAAAATTTACTAAATTTAGTTTGAGCTCGTTCACATTTAGTTATAGAAAAATGTGAGTTTTAAACTTTTCTAAATTAATTTGATGGGATATTACTTGATGTGATGTTTATTTGTTGTTTAAGTTTGTGCTTTTGTATTTGCTAAGTTTTTAAAACACGTTTAGACGTCTTCCAATCCTTCTAGAAAATTTTTTGGACTTTTCTGAAATCTTTTCCCTTTATCCTAGAGCTTTGTCTAATTTTTGGATGCTCTACAATATCTTTTTATGAGCCTTAAATACTTTATTTGGATTCATAAGTTCCAAAGTGTCTCTGAGAATTTTTTCCAAATTTTTGGAGCCTTCGGAGTATTTTTCGTCGCTTAAAAGTCAATTCTAGACTTTTCTAGAATTATTTTATCCATGAAATTAATTAATTCTGAAAATAATAAAGTCTCTCAATTTTCTCGACACCTAAAGGCCCATGTCTTTATTTACTAATAGGCTTTAAGAATTAATTAGGCCTATTAGTAAAGGTGGAGGCTGCAATATCAATTAGTACCATATTGCTAGTTGACGTTGACGTGGAAAGTTTTCCATCCTATATATTTGTACTAACCTCTTGGCCAAAATACATCATAATTACCATGAGAGGAGTTCCTAGTTGGAAATCCCTATGGTAGAAAATTCTATTTTTCCTCCTTTCTCTACGTCATGGTCTCCAACTTGTAGCCAGCATCGCCGTGCTGTGCATGCACGTGCAGGCACGCTGCTCGATGCCGGTCTGGCCAGCCGCCGATGGCCGGACACGTCTCGGCCGAGCACCCTCTCCCTTTGTCACGAGCAGCGCAGCAGCCATGGCTGCCAGACTCACGTTCGTGAGGTTGAAGATGACTCAAGGTACGAGTTACAGTAATTATGAAACTGCCACTGATCATATAATCTCTGTCATTTCACCGTTTTAATTTCGAATCGAGTCGTTCAAGTTGTGTTGGTTTCATATCGTTGCGATCTACGCAGTAGTGCTAGTGGTTTTCATATCATTTAGTTGTGAATTTACTTATTGATTTAAAAATTAATTAGATTAATAACTATTTAATAGTTTTAAAAATAAAAGTAAACTAGGGTTTCTATTTTCGATCTCATTGTGCTACGAACATGTCAACCTTAAGCTTTTTGTGAAATATGATCTTCTCTATGTCACATGTTTGTGCATTTAATTTTGTTAATTTGATTAGGTTTATTAATACTTTAATAATGCTTTATTTAAATAAAAGCAACTTTGATGTATATAAATAAATGCTTATATGGTTAATATCATTTTACCTTTCAAATTTGACTTGTTTAGGTCTACCTTGAGAATGTATCATATTTCTTTAGTTGTTCTCATATGTTCTAAGCTTTATAATTTATGAATGTTTAAGTAGTTTGGATAATATAATTGCTAACTTAAATATGCTTTTATTTATGCTTAGTATAGATGCATGTTGCACATCATTAGATGCTTTCATATATGTGTTTTCTTTTAGAAGGTAATGTTAACTTGCTTAATAAATAAGGTGATGATATTTATGAACTAAAATATGATTAGGTATAATTTGATGTTTATGTCTTTTGCAAAGCAAAGTTTAAATGTCTTAATAATGTGAGATATGTTTATAAATATAACATAGTTAGTTTAACTTGGTTTTTAAAATAAATTATGGTTTTATGTTCTATGAGTTAATAACTTGTTCATGATTTTTTTAACTAAAGTAAATAAACCTTGTAGTTGTTTCTTTTTACAATGTCAAGCCTTTCGGTAGTCATTTCCTACGATCATAGCTGTAGCTCTCTTTTAGTACGCTGTTGTACTTTGGGTGGTGTATTGTTCTTAGATGCTTTTCCTTGTTGCTTGTATGTTCCCCTGCGTATGGTGCTTGTTACGAGTAGAAGAATAACCGTTGTGAGCATTGGAGAGCAGAAGCTACAGAATGGAAGATAAAGACGTTGTTTCTCAAGCACATTGCTTTGGGTGTAAAGCAAGTCTTAAGGCAAGTATAGCTTGGGTTTTATTTATGTGGCTATGATTTTGTGACTTAATTAATGTTTAAGCAATAAACGATAAAAATGGCAATTTAGCAACTTGATGATTTATCCGTAACAGATCCTCCGAGATTTACAGTACAGCTGTGAGGGCTATATGGCTCTGGTTTTAGCTCAGTATGAGGACCTTTTCTAGTTAGTTAGGGGTGCCAAGTTGGGTATAGGAGAACCTCTGTCCTTATGAGTATAGCCGGGAAGGATTGTGCCATATTGGAAGGGGGTTCCTACACCTGATGATCTGGTAGTCCTAATTAGTTAGACAAACCTTTGAAAGGCTTCATAGTGAACCCTGCCGGCTTTCCTTGATTGTGAGCTAAGAGGTCGACGGGCCTCGGGCGAAAGGGTAAATCATGGCTCACAGTGAAAGTGTATACCTCAATGTAGAGTTTATTAAACTGGTATACTAGCCCTGCTCAAGGACACGAGCGGCCTTGGAATCTTTATATCAAGATGATGACTTTTGTTTGCTAACATGTTCATGGTTTACCGTTTTGTGCTTTATATTATTTATGTTACATTGATCATGAGTTGATGGGTACTGCCTTATTGCTATACTTATTGAGTTCAACATGGACTCACTCTTGCTATTCCCCCACACCTCAGGAAAAGTTTTAGGCTTGTGATCAACCAGTAAGTTGGATCCAGTGGAGTGAAGTCTACACCTGGAGTTTGAAGTCGTCTTTCCACTGATTGTTCATTAGGTGATCTTTTATATATTTTGTACGTTATATTTAAAGCATTGTAATTTGATACTATTTGTAGCTATATGTGAGATTTTCCCTTTAAGACTCACATATAGTGTATATCTGGTTTTGTCCTTAGAACCTGGTGTGACATATTCAAGCCATCGGACCATGGGAAGGCCTAGTAACCTCATGGCTACCGACGGGCTTCATAGCAGTTTGGAGTAAATAGGTCATAACGAGCTCATCCGAACTTTGTTTTCAGTCATCCACCCAGCTTTACAAAGCTAACGAGAAGCTCTATGCATTGGGCCCAAGTATTGGGGCGACTGCCCCTAGGCCCAGGGTGCCCACCCCTGTTCCCGAGGCTCCCAAACCAAAGTCGGTCCAAACTGACTCAAACCGACTTACCTGCCATGCAGCCGACGTGGGAGAGCAATTCCGCAACACTGGATGAAAGGTTGGTGGAAATAGACGGCATCTCGGGGGCACCCATCGTCACTCCAGGGCACCCACCATCACCAGGGCACCCACCCCCACTTCCAGAGCTACCAACCTCCCTAGCACTATAAATAGACCTTCTCTATCTCATTTGTAACACACTCTACAATCAAGACAATATATTCAAGTGATTCATTTCTCTTCATATTTTTTAGTAGTGTCCCTCTAGGTGGCCTCACCTAGTTGTAGTAGAGAGAAGAGGGAGAAAGAAGCTGAGAGCAGAGGAGGAGCCGGGCCTGTCGGATCCTCCTCAACTTGTAATCTTCAGCTACCCTCGAAATATTACTCTGGTATCTCTGGCTTATTTATTTAATTAATTCCAGTATTTATTTTATGTTTATTTACTTAGTTTCCTGCTTTGCATTGAGTGCTCCAGTTGTAATTACACTAGAGTAGTAATTAATAGAGTAGGTGTGGTGCCTAGTCTTGTAATTACCTGGAATTACACCCAGCCCCACGGATAGTTGTGGTAGCCCCAGGTGGTGATAGCCTTGACGGGTGACGTAGTCCACCACGCGCGAGTTGGTGTTTGTAAGACCATAGTTGGAGCTTCCTAGTCCCCCTTCTCATTCGAGTCTCTGGCTTGTGTTCTGATGTACCAAAGTAGATAACCTTAAAATAGTCTGATATTCAATTATATAGATTGGCTATGAAACTTTAGTGATTTCTCTCTACCTGTGGAACTATTTAATATTCCCTATCCTTGGTCGAACTTAATCCCTATTATTACACTTCGCATTCCCCGTGGAAATCGATACCTTGGAATACCCCTTGGTGAAAGCTACAACGATATCCGTGCGCTTGCGGATTTCCCGTTAAATATACTAACACTAGCATAATGGCTGTGCCCAGGTGAACCGCAAGGTCAGGCCATGCAAATGGATGTGCATGGACCATGGTTTTTGATGGTACTGGCAAAGGTTTGGAGGCGAGTCCTTCTTGCTTGGAAGCAATGTTGGTAGAGCTAGGGAAACTGTATGTGATTATCTTTAGATACGCGGGGCCAACCTGCTCCTCCTCTCTCCTCCATTTTTTATATATATTTCTCTCTTTTTTCTTCCTTCTCCCACTTCTTTTCTCTTCTCCTTTTTTTCTTTTTTTATATATCATTTTTCTTTCTTTCTTTTCTTGGCAAGGCCACTGACATCAACTTTTATTATTTTTTTGGGACAACCACTTGGGTGTGTGAAACTTGGGCTTCTTGCCATCCTCCCTCACACTTAGACTTTTGCATAAAAGTCAAGTGTAGAGTCAGGGTCTCCTTTGTTTTCGAGTGTGTTCCAACACCCAAGAGCATTGAGGTTGATGTCGTTTCAATCGTCGTATGATCCATGCTCTTCTTCACCTGAAATAGTTAGTAGCAGGAATACCTGAGGGTGCATACTAACCTAGAAACATGTCCTTGCCTTTATTTGGGAGAAAGATTTTTTTCAAAATAATCCAGGGTATCTCCCGGTACTGCTTAAGTTATGGTCCTAAGCTTGACCGTGGGAACTTCTTCTTGTAGCCATCAATGGTGGTGTAGTTCCCAACTTCACCACCAAACATGGGCATGAACGTTCAAGCTGCAAGGTAGTCACCATTGTACTACTACAGGATTTGCAATGTTTATGAAAAACATAAGCATTCACAACCATTCTCTCAGAAAGTTTTGACAACTAGAATCAAGAGATGATTGTGATCCTCATAGAAGTACGTGGTCTGAAGTGAAACAAACTCTGGAGACCCAAAGTGAGCATGAAATGTGAGTGTTGGTATAAATTAAGTGCAACTAAAATATGAAGGATTCCACAAGCGCACAGAAAATACCATTGTAGCATTTTACCGGGAGTATCCAGGTATCGTTATTTATATTTTACCATAGGGAAGCATGGGTTAAAGATTCTGATAAATCACCATCATGTATCTACTAACTTAGTAAGCCAACTAGACTAGAGTAGGGGTAAATGGTAATTGAAAGGATATATGAATGTAAGCACACATAGGAGAATTCTAAGATAAATGAATAGCTAGCTAAAGTGAGAGGACAACGGGAGAGATCAAGGTTCCTATATTATTCTCTAGTACTTCGGTTCTAAACTAACAGGGGATGGATAGATATAGTGATCACACAAAAGCACTTCAGGACATCGGAACACTAACCATAGAAAGGGATGAGAAGGGGGCTAGGAAGTTCCAACTACGGTCCTACAGACACCAACCCGAACGAGGTGGAATACGTCGGCCATCAGGACTATCATGATCCTGGGGCTACCACAACAATCCGCAGGATTGGGTGCAATCTCAGGTAACCTGTAGTCTAGACACCATGTCTACACTATCAATTACTACTCTAATCACTTAAGATAACTAGAGCACTCGATGCGAGCGGAGATCCCATGCTAAGGTATATTAACTATACAAACCAATCGAATGAAAGGCCACGTCACATCTATTAATCACCGTTGGATCAAACTGACCTAAATAGATGGCTAGGATTGCTCCTCAAGGTCGGTGGAGGCATGATCCGCGTGCCTGCACCTCATTGGTGGAGAGGCTTGGGCGGCCGCCCCTGCCCTTGGGCGGGTGCCCACCTGCTGCTGCCATGTAGGCCCTGCTTCGTAGGGTCGCCTCCTCGAGTCTTCTAGAATATTCTTGAGTTACTGGACGTGGTATTCTCTCTATGTAAATCCGACATGTGGACCTCTTTTGGCTCTTTTCTCATAACCCCGTGCAGAAATAGACAATCACCAAAACTCATGGAATTCTGTCAGTGTAACCCCTATATCTAGATGGTAATTATATTTTAAGTCTTTTTTCATGTTTAGTTGACTGTTAAAACTTGACATTAACTACCATCAACAAGCTCTCCCAAGCTTAACCTTTGCTCGTCCCTGAGCAAAGCTAAACTCAGTAAAGAATCAGGAGTTGCTATAATACTTTCACACCTCAAAACTACACAAGCCTTCAAACAAGAACTCTCCTCCAGATTAGAGTCAACCATCCTGACTTTCAAACTTACCCATATTACCTTCAACCATGGGGCTTATAGCCTTCACTTGGGTCTTGAGCAATTGAAAGACAGAACGATCAAGTCAAGCACTATGTCTTGAGCTCTTCAATCAACATTCATTCTAGAGTTCTTGTAAGTTTTCAAAATAAAACTCAGAGATTTCTTTGTATGACTCTCTTAGGTCTCTCATATGTGGTATTTGTGGATCCTCACCAAGGCAACAATGGTGGTTTGCCTTCTTCTCTCAGAATATGTGGTATTTTTGGAATAAGGTAGAGTGACATTATGCCTCATCTCTCTCACCCTATAACTAATAAAATTATATGGAGTTCATAGGTGGAAAAGAAACAGCTTAAACATACTTGCAATACATATGTTGCCTAATCCAACCATGGATCCAGAGGAACTCGTCATACAATCAAATCAAGATGTGCATGTGTGGTTTCAAATGAATAAATGGTAGAGAATATTGGTGGAAGGTAGAAACTGGGGCTTTGCTAGATATATATTTTTTTCCACATCACACTTTTTTTCACTTTTTTCCTTTATTTTTCTTTTTTTTGAAAAGCCCACTCTATGATACAATTAGAACTTTTGAGAGGATGAAGAAAATGATAAAAACTTGGAGTATTTATTCTAGAACAAGGGTTAGCAGACAAGGAAAACCTATGGGGAATATTTTTGGTGTTCACTCCTAGTGTAGAGTAGAACATTTTTGGAATGAGTCTAAATGGGTGATATGGTGGTGCGTACTTCTCCGGTAGAAGTAGCAGGGGTGCAAAATGTGTGTGAAATCTTGATTTTAACCACATGAAAGATCCCAAGGGTCAACACAGCTGGACCAAACTCAATGCACACAAGCAGTAGATAAATGTGAAAGTTTTCCTATTCTAGCAAGCATGCATATATGGCTGTGGTAGGAATTTAAGCTCTCGTCATACAGGAACTCATTATGTAGCATTTTTATATTTTTCAAAAGATAAATCTCCAGAACTCTAGTGTCACTAGGAACAAGATAAACAGCAGCTCAGACCTTCTCATCTCATATCCGTCAATTACCTAGACTTAGATCAAGCATGTGCTACCCACAAATTTTAAGTTCAGAGAAAAACTTAGGTCAAAACAATTTTATCCAAAACTTGGGAGAGTTCAAGAATGAAAAGTAGGTACTTGAAAGGAATTACGGCAGAGCAACTATTCATCATTTCCATGCAAAGGGATTATTTTTAAAATTCATTTTATTAACAGGCAGCACTTTGCACATTATAATTTTTTATTTCAAAATTAAGATCACAAGACATATAGCTATAAAAAGAAATCTTTATTTAGTTTTATGGTTATGCATCTTTTTATTGTTTTTAAATACTTAGCTAGAGGGAAAGAAATACTTAGCTAGACACACGGGCGATGCCCTCCCCAAGCTGGTTGTTGACGTAGTCGTTCACTCTTGTGGAGTGTCTATGTTGGAGACTGTTGGGACAACACTCCGATAGTGGACAGAACATCCACTTGCTTGTCAGCTCTTCTTGGTATCCTTGAAATCCTGTGGAGCTCTATTACAACAAAACTTGTAGAACTGATTAAGTGTTAGTGGTCAACCACATAAGTCTTAGTTGCCTAGAGCTTCATGTATGATTATTCTTGAAAGTAGATTTTCAACAGGATCTCTTTCTCAATATTTTTTAAGATTTTTTATATGATGCAAGAGAAAATGCAATAAGATGAATGCATATTTATTTTTATGCCACCACGATGAATACTCTGCGGATTGTTACACACCACAAAATTATTCACATGGGGCTTAGCATTTGTAGGATGCAATTTGATAACATTTTTATTTTCTTTTTGAATGCAGGTGTAATAAAGTAAATATGCTAAAAAACTTATGCAATGCTGAAAAGGGAAATATGGATAACTATCAAGTTTACCTCCCTGGTGAGGGTTTGATGATTCAAGCCCTTCGAACAAGACTTCTATCTTTCATTATCTCCTGACCTTTTGCTCCTCTCTTTGTTTCTTCTCTGCAGAGGGTTAGTGGACAACATATACCTGAAGGAATGTACAAACAATAACAAGGGTAGAATTGTCACACAGATAAAGGTCACTTCCTATGCTATAGAAAAGTTGGTTTGAATATTTTAATTAGAAAAGAACATTTACTTAACTTTACTTCTTCTCTCAAGGATTGATTTTATTTTGTATTAGATTTGTATTTGTGTAGTACGAATCATTCAACTTGTAGAGAAAAAGTAAAAGTGAGTAGAGGGATTGTAAACTAGCGTGCTGGAGTGACGAGGGCATCAGAGGAGGAAGGGCATTGTTGGATTATCTTTAGAGATATCATATGTAGGGTTATGAGGTTTCTACGCTTGCCAAAAAACAAAAAAAATTTGACCTCATAAACCAGGATCTAATGCTAGTTACAAGTTACGGGATTACCACTAGACGTGTAGATGCAGCGGAAGATGACTTGATGTAGTCGTACACGTCACAGCAGGCAGTGCAGTTGCATGGTCGTCCGTCACCTCAGTCTCCTTGCGCGGTTCGTCCCAGTGCTCCAGATGCAGCACCTCTGAGGAATCCCACACGTGCAGGGAAGAAGCGATGCGCCTCCTAACTGCTAGGTCCACAAGGAGTAGAAGGCACGAGCGTGGGGAGGGCGACGGTGGCTGCCAAAGGCGTGTGTGTGTAACCCTGACCGCGCCCCTACCCCTTGCTTATATAGGCGTCCCCAATGAGCTCACGAGTTGGAGGCCCATTAGTAACCCTAAGCCTTGTCTAATTCGGGTCCAACCCGAATTAGGATTCCAGCCCCTTAAGCGTGCGACCCTATGGGTTCACGCACACATTGACATGGGTCGAGTACTCCTACTCGCCCAATAGTTGACAGCGGCCTCTAGCAAGGCGTGACAACTCCTATGTGCACGCGAAGATCATATCAGACGAACCACTATGACCACATACAAGTTATTCCCTTTGCCACTCGATATATGGTTCAACTCGTGGGTTAACACTTAACCCAAGCATAGCCATGCATTTGTTGATCTAATCATTTGAGTGATCCAGTGATATCTCTCTCGCGTAGAGAGGGGCAAATTTCATCTTGATTGTCTATGTCTCATAGCATGCTTCCCGACCACCCGAAGACCACCTTTATAACTACCCAGTTACGGAGCAGCGTTTGATACTCCCTAAGTAGGCCGTTTCACATCTTGAGTACATACCACAATCTTAGGTCTAAGTATATAATGTACATGACATGAATATGGACTTTCTCATGTCGGGTCAGTCCAGCCTACATGTCTCACATGTGCCCACATTATTAGTTTGACATCTCCATCTCCATAACTTGTGAAACATAGCCATCAACTAATACATGTGCTGGTCTAATATTCAAGTGTGTTCTCACAAGAACGCTGACCAAGGACAACTTTAGAATAACCATTCAAGTAATTGAGTTCCACAAACAATTCACATAATCGTCAATCAATACAAGTTGTCTATAATGGACATTCAATGAACACTTTATTAGTCATGGATACAATCAGAATATCATCATCTACATGATTAGCTCTAGGGCATATTCCCAACATCATCAACCTTTCTCCCCTAAGCTTGAACTTTTCTGCCACTAGATGCTGTTGGAGAGGGCTTTTGATTTTAGGTCCATTGAGCAAAGACCTCTCCATTGCATTCTGCTTTCTTTGAACCATCTGATCCAGGAGGTGAGCATGCGGAGAGTTGCACACTCTTCTTTCATCTACCTTTCTTGATTTTCATTGGATCATCGTTGATGAATTGATGTCCATTGGAAATGTGGACTTGAGTGCATCCTTGATTGTCTTTGTCATCAAGTGGCATGGCGATGAGTTGTTCTATTAAGTGATATGCTAGCCATCTTGAAGGTCAAGGGAGGAACTTCCTCGAGAATTGCATAAAAGCTTCATATCCAAAGACACAAGAACATCATCTTACAATCGTTGTTGTTCAAGGTCCTTTAGATCTGAGTCGACAATCCACCATTGATCGATGTATGTTGACACAAGGATGCATGACATATTGGAATGCCATCCTTGTCTTTGTTGTAGATGTGCAAGATGGTGTCTTCAAGGACAATGAGAGCATGTCTCTAATTGGCTAATATGAGGTGAGTTGCACCTTGCTTCTCATTGGCATCCCAGCTTCAGTTTGGGGAAGACTCAATGCTCTGATGTCTTCACTTTCCTCATGGCTAGTCACATTGTTCATCCACCTTAGTTGGGTGAGTGCTCTTGATGTAGATCTTCTGTAGGGCACTTGGCTCCTTTTTATTCCATTACTAAAGTGGTGTCTTAGTAGGTTCATGCCAAGCCATGAACAGGCATAGCTTATATTTATTTTTCCTGCAAAATGTTAGTGGACACATACCCGAAGGATTGCAACGAATTTGACAGACGATGGTTGTCCACAATTTATATGAATTTTATCTATGCTAAGGAAGGGATATTTTTTAGGAAAATGTTAGCATAGATTTTATTTATCATGTTTTGCAACATATATATCCTTTTTGTGGCACTCTAACATGGTTCAAGGCAAAGGTAACTTGTAGCAAAAGATAAAGTGAGTGATCTTTGATACTTACAGTTCTTCCACTGATGATGGATGAGAGTTGTGTCTTTTGCGCAAAGTTGTTGAAGTTCATCATATTCCTTGCTTCATCTCTGAAGTGAGTTCATCTCTTGACTTACTTGAGTTGGATTTGAGACTTTTCTGCATGGTTTAGTCCAACAAAATAACCATTGTCTACACTAGAAATGTTTAGTTCAATAACTAAACTAGACTCCATGTCTTAATTGGGTCAAGGAAGGCTATTTAACCTAAGCACCGTGCTTAATTTAAACTTAGAGTACTCTATTGAGATGTTTATCATTATTTTAAACTAAACTAGCCTAGCTTGGATTCTAAAACTGTCATCATTCTTGGTAATATCTTATTCTTCATCATAATATTCATCATTGTTCTTGCTATAATGAATAGTACTTTATTCTATTCTAATATATCAGATATGACTTTACTCTATTTGCTTATGTTCTCAATTATATTGTTCTTAGTTTACTTTGATTATATGATTAGCATAGTTGGATTAGAATTATATTTATGCATAGGATCGTATAGCGCTTGCTCATTAGATCGATGGGTGAGTGATAAATATTGTGTAGGCATGGTGCCTAGGCTGTATTTATCTACGATTGCACCCTATATTCCGGATCGTGAGGTAGATTGCGGGAGTGACAGTCCTGTTGAGTCCTCTGTAGTCCTCCTCCCGAGTATAGGACTAGTAGAATACCACTATTATATGGAAGTGATTGCTCTGTTCCTGATCTTTCATGGTAATATCACTATGCATAGATGTAACCTTTTTCCGCCATGATTGTTAGGTGTACTTACACTAATCATTGTATGCTTTGACTTTATAGTTAGAATAACTTAGGATTTATTCTTGTAGATCGTCCTAGTCCATGCTAGTGTTATAAACTTAGAGTACTCTATTGAGATGTTTATCACTATTTTATGTGGCCATGTGCTCTCATTTATCTTTATCATTTATCATTCATTCATATCTATATTATTATTTTATGTGACACTTACCCTGTATGAGAAGATAGATAAAGACATGATTAAGCTCTCCATTATCACATGCAGTGCTCATTGCTCATATCCATAAGCATCCCTTCCCAGTGGTAAAAATATAAATAACGATACCTGGATTACTCCCGGTTAAAATGCTACATCGGTATTATCTGTGCTCTTACGGAACCCTTCTTCATTTTCTAGAAAAGCTTATGCATTTAATACCAGCACCTCTGGTGCCATGCTGGGGATGACAACCTAGCATAAGTGGTGTTAGAGGTGTCAACAGTGCCTAGTTGAATTCATGTTGTCATTACAACTGTTCACCTTTGAGAAACATCATTTCATTGTCCAAGTTCATTGATCAAATCCTTAAGGACTTTGATTATGTTGATGGTCACCAAGTCATAATATCTGAGAATGAAACATCTTGGGAATAAACCTGAGGTTAGTTCCTTTACTCTAGAGGAGGATATGATTTTTGATATTCCTCAGGTCACATAGACCGAGAATGATGTTCTGACTTCACCCTTTACCGAGCAAGAAGTGCAAAGGGAAATTTTTGACATGGAACATAATAAAGCACCTGGTTCAGATGGTTTTCCATACCATAAAAGGGGATCTAATGCAAATGTTCCATGACTTATATGCAGGGGATTTACTGCTTTTTAGTTTGAACTTTGGGGTAAATACCCTTATCCCAAAGGTCTAAGAAGCAAATTTGATTCAACAATATCGTTGATCTGTCTACTTAACACGAACTTCAAAATTTTTACAGAAGTTGCAACCAATAGGCTAAATTCAGTGGTAGACCATGTTTTTAGTCCAACTCAAACAACGTTTATGCAAGGTCAAAACATTCTAATGGGTGTTGTCATCTTGCATGAGACTGTTCATAAGTTGTGTCAGAAGAAATGGAGTGGGGTAATCCTCAAGATAGATTTTGAAAAGGCATAGGATAAAGTTAAATGGCCCTTTCTCTTTCAAGCACTACGAATGATAGCTATTAATGTTAATGATGATGTCAGGCATTTCTTTCAAATGAAAAAGGCCTTCGATAAGGCGATCCTTTATCCCCATTGCTTTTTAACATTGTAGCAGATATGCTAGCTATTCTTATAAATAGGGCCAAGACGGATGGGCAAATTAGTGGAGTAGCACCTCATCTCATCGATGGTGGTCTATCTATTCTACAATATGTTGACGATACAATTCTTTTTATGTATCATGACCTTGAGAAAGCCCAAAATGTGAAGCTACTGCTTTGTCCTTTTGAGCAAGTATCGGGTTTAAAAATTAATTTTCATAAGAGTGAATTGTTTATTTTGGAAAAGCCCAAGACCATCTTGATCAATACGTTGAATTATTTGGCTGTAAGTCTGGTGATTTTCCAATAAGGTATTTGGGAATTCTATACATTTTTGGAAGCTTAGGGATACTGAGTGGAGGAAGGTCAAGGAACATTTTGAGAAGCGGCTCGGTATTTGGAAAGGGATACATCTTTCCACTAGGGATGCTTAGCATTGATAAATTCAGTGCTTAGTAGCCTACCAATGTATATGATATCCTTCTTTGCCTTGCCAAAAGGAAAGAAATTGGATTATTTCTGATCTAGATTTTACTAGCAAGGTGATGAGCAAAAAAAAGGAAATATCGTTTAGCTAAGTGGAGCAAATTATGTCAGTCCAAAGACCAAGGAGGTCTTGGAATTCATGACTTGTATATTAAAAATATTGCTCTACTTAGTAAATGGTTGTTCAAGTTACTTACCACAGAGGGGACTTGGCAGCAGTTACTCCGCAATAAATATTTAGGACTGAAACCATTAATACAACTGGAATGGAAAAAAGGAGATTCACACTTTTGGTCTAGTTTTATGAAGGTGAAGCGAGACTTTTTCCGCCTTTGATCCTTCATTGTAAAGGATGGAACACAAGTACATTTTTAGAAAGACAAATGGCTTGGGAATTCGTCTTTATAGGAACAGTACCCATGTCTTTATAACATTGCTAGACCTAAATATATTGCCATTGCGGAGGTTCTTTCTGGTCCATCACCAAACCTATCTTGGCGAAGAGACATCATTGTTGGTCCCAAATAAGTAGCGTGGAACAATTTATTGCGACATATTACTAATATTGAGTTGATCCATGAACAAGATGAGTTTCGCTGGAATTTACATCCAAATGGAAATTCTCAGTGAAGTCACATCAGGCGCCATTACAAACTGATATCCCGAATATTAACAAACTCATTTGGAAAGTGAAAGCCCCATGAAAATAAAAACTTTTCTGTGGTACCTACGACGTGGAGTTATATTAGCGAAGGATAACCTAGCAAAGCGTAGTTGGCAAGGTACTAAAACTTGCTGTTTTTGCCACAAAGAAGAGAAAATTAAGCACTTGTTCTTTGACTGCTGGTTTGCTTGTTTAATATGGTCTGTTATATTTATTGCAACAAGTCTTTTAAAACCCCATAATATAGGTTATATGTTCAATGGCTGGCTTAGAGGTGTCAATAAACACTACAAGAAACTTGTTAATCCGTGACGGATTCTCAGTGACGGATTCATAGATCGTCACCAACAGACATAATCCGTGATGATAATCCTATTTTCGTCACGGATGTACCGAATGGATATTTCTAGTCCGCTAACTCGTGCGGTTTTATCGAGACCGTCGCAGTATATGATTTAATTCATCATACTAGTTAGGCCTAAACAATAGGCCCTATATTAATGCAAAAAAATTAAGATTGCAAAAAATAAAACCTAAAATACAATTTGTTAACCTATTTGAAGTAGATAATTTTGTTAAAATGTTGCATATATATGGTGCATATGCGGTAAAACTAAAAATTATTAAATTATTTGAACTAAGTTTGTTACTTTGTTACATGTATATGGTGTGTATATATGGTAAAACCAAAATTATTCTGCACATTTATATTTTATAAGAAGTTATATTATATATATTTTTTAGATTAATTAATCGGCATATATAGGATGGGAACAAAAATTTCTGCAACAAGTGGACGGCGTGGCCCAGCATTGTTTTAGCAGAGCGTGGCGTAAGATAAAAAGCAAAGCAAATGTGCACAGAATAGAAATGGAACGTACAACGGTCTAGTTGAAAAAAGCCCAATTTACCACTACGCTAGTTGTTCAAATGTGCTGTGTAGCCACGGCGTGGCCCAGCTTCATATGCACCGGCCAGCAGTCCAGCACCATATGCACCGCAATGGCAAAGTCCATTCAGTCCACGGTTTTTCGTTGATCCGTGACAAAAAAATTTCATCATGGATTAACAGGATTCTTGTAGTGAAAGATGTCAAGCTTCTACTCCTATTACGAGGAGCTGCGACTTGTTGGTCTATTTGGCTCAGCTGAAATGATGTTATTTTTTAAAAGAAAGAGTTTGCTTGGGCTATTCCGTAGAAGCCGGATTTGCAACATACAATTGTAGCGGTATTACAACAATTGACACAGGTGGTCAGAATTTTTTCTCCTAGGCACATGGGTCACGATCTAGTTTATGAATTGATAGTCACTAGATTGTGTTAGTTTTCTTCTCTTTCTTTGGCTGTGTGCTTCATGTTAGGCAGAGGCCAGGAGTTGTCTTCGGTGGCTTTGTATCAACTCAAGTATTGCTTTTAAGGTTTTAATAAAAGCTTCCTTTATAAAAAAAAAAGAACTAGCACATTTCCCATTCTCACCCGTGAAACAATTTACCGTCCATCTCACCCATTTATTTATGTTGCTATATATATATATCTAGGTCTGCCCCTATATACAATGGCGGTCCATTCTATTGTTTTTAGATTACATTCTACTTGTTGTTACAGTTGCATCTGCAGATATAGTCTAGCTAACTAACAAATATACAATAACAAGTCTAGTACGCGTACGAGAAGAATCAGAGAGATATCTCAACGGCAATGCAAACCCTAAACACCACCGACCATACCATGACACTACGTATAAATTGATCCTTTCCTTTTGTTCAAGGCTCATAAACCACCGGTAAAGCCTCCTTAGCTTACGCGCCCACCCATTGACCCACCCATCCTTCCATCCAGGGAGCAAAAAGATCCATGGCGCCGTCCAGCAACTACACGCTGATCCCGTTGCTTGTCGCCTTCGCTGGCGTTATCCTGCAACCATCTGCGGCGAGCAGAACCGGAGGAGGTCTTGCCATGGCCCTCGCGGGAAACGCAGATCGAGCATCGGCGCCTTCCCAAGACAACGGTGACGTCTTGCCGCCGCAGCCTCGGGAGTGCCGGCCATTGTTGGAGCGGATGATGCCGTGCGTGGGCTTCCTCACCAACGCCACCGTGTACGTGCCCGAGCCCACCTGCTGCGACGGCTTCAACACTTTGTTCACAATGGATACGGTCACCTGCCTGTGCCACGTCGTGAACGGCGACATCGACCAGCTTCTGCCGGCGCCGATGCGTCATATGCGCATGGTGGAGCTCTTCTCGGTGTGTGGCCACGACATAGACATGCTTGCCGAGGCCTGCAAACTAAGTCAGTCAGATAGTTTTTTCTATACAAGTAATAGTTTTTTGCAGCCTCATGATTAGCCATATAGATATTTAGTGCAGATGTTTTGTATGTAAACAAAAAACTTAACCGATGATAAATGAATAATATGGATTGAACTGAACAGTGGATGGAGTGCCGCCGATAGACCTTCCGAATCCCTTTCCCTCACCATTGATGCCTTCATCACCGTCGCCATCCCCGTCTCCATCTCCATCTCCCCGTCGGTGTATGCATTTTTATTTTCATTAGTTTTCATCTTCCTGCTAGCAAATTGGTGTCGTATAATCTATACTTAGTCCTAATCTGATCAACTATGCACATCTGGTTTTGATTTTTGCAGCAGGATGGCCATGATTCTGAACAATAAAGATCTCTGCCAGTTGTTGATTGGCATGTGCGTCATTAGCTGATCAGAGCGTGTTTGCTCCGGCTGGTTTCTTTTCGCTGTCTTCTACGTAGTTTCTGTTTGTGAGGATACATTACAATCATTTTCATGGAATTAAATAATTTTAGGATATATAATTGAATACGTTATTTGTAGGGCAGTCCGCAGTGTTCTCTCTTAAACCAACAATTTATTATACAGTTACCTAGATGATCCATATAAAAATTATAGATCTTGTTGAGTTCTAACATTTTTGTATTCAATAGTTTTTGAGCTGAGGTCATTTGGTGTTTCAAACTATTGGTCCAAGTTGTAGTTTGCTTAAATTCAAAATTTGAATTAGCCAAACAAAGTTGTACGCAAATATGAATAAATAAACTAATAGCAAACTAATAGTTAGAACTCAACAAAATGATAGAGCTTGAGTTTTGAAAAAATTAGAAAAAAAACAATCACATTTGGAGTTAGTATAAGGAAAAAAAATTAGTTACACGTTTCAGCTACGGATTAAAAGAAGAATTAAAAAATCATTCATACCTGTTCACTCCCATCATTTGTAGGGACGGCTGGTGATTGAGCCATCCCTACAAATGCCTCAATAAGGACGGCTGGTGATTCAATCACGCCTATAAATAAGCTGATTTGTAGGGGGTAACACCAGCCAACCTTATTGAGGCATTTATAGGGGTGACTGCTGTGCTAGGCTCCGGGATGCCCACTGCAGGGGGCGGCTTAATCACCAGCCACCCCTACAGTAAATTAGGACTGACACTGACAAATTATTTTTAAGGTAGTATGATATCTTGAATCAATGTTTTCCCTCATAATGGTACGTGCTAGAAATTCCTATTGGTATTTCTTATGGTCATGTAGTTAGTTATGTGAGCTCACGTAATTAAGTATGTTGTAGCATTTTACCAAAGAGTAGTATAAGGTATCGTATTTGTTTTATCAACAGGGAAAGCAATGCTAAGAGTATTAATAACTGTGTAACTTGGCTATATTCCAAGTAATATACTAGAGTCTAGTAAGGGTAAACAATTTATATGGTAAATAGAATAGATTGCTTGAGGACAATGAATGATTTATGACTCCTATATCCTTCTCTACACTACTACATATAAGCTAGTTATGTAACTAAGCGTGGCTAAATATTAGTGATCAGACATAAGAACACTATATATATATATATATATCAGCATAGTTGTAATCCCAAGGCCCGCAGCTAGCGCTTTCGTTCTGTTGTTGCTTGCTAGATATCAGCGGTTGGAATCAAGGAATCAGAAAACAAGATCGTGTGCTAATATATACCGAGCAGGAGACCTGAAAGCTGTAGGATCATAATAATCATAAATGAACCTTGCACTACATATTTCACTCTTCAACATCTCTGCAGAGGTGCTGGACATGAATTAAGAGTTCACCTCGAGTTTAGTGTACATATTTAGATATACGTTCGGGTATATTTGAACATAGAAAGATCGAGAAGAGTTTAAAGTACTACACGTTGAGGCAGGACCAGTGCCAAAGACACCGTCAGACGAACCGCACTGGTGTCCGGTATATGCTCCTGCAGGAGCATATACCGGATGCAGGAGCTGCACCGGGGACTCTAAATGTTATGGTAGAAGTAGCGGGATTGCTGCGGTCGCCATTGGGAGAAAGCTGGAGTAGCCATCGGGATGGGGAACAGATCCGCTATCGTTGCGACCCCGCACGGTTGCAGAGCTGCCAAGGGCAGCCATGTTCGCGCCTCCCTTCACCACCGGGCAGTGGAGAGGGAGTCTTGGGGCTACTGTCGCGCCCCCACGGCACGCCGGGGCCGACAAAGATGGGGCGTGTAGGGAGGGTGTGCACGCCGTGGAGGAGGATCGAGGCGGCGACCGGGGAAGCCGCCGCGAGGACGTGCGCCACGGAGGAGTGCAGGCGCGCGCTGCCCGTCGCCGTGACAGCCGATGCCGGGTGTTGGTGGTGGTAGTGGTGCGCCTGCAAGGACCTCGCACCCTGGAGCGTCGACGCGCCAGGCGAGCTCGAAGCAGGCGGCAGGCCGTGCCCGCCATGCATGGCAGCGCCGCCGCTACCGAGCTCTCCCGCACCGTCGGGGCTGTTCTCGCCCGCTCGGACCCCGCCGAGGAGGTCCGCCGCTGCGCCGCTTGCCGCCCGCGAGGAGGCCGCGCAGCTGGTTTTTCCTCCCGCGGGGATTTCCTTCTTGTCGGCTGGAGATTGGTGAGGGACCACCGGTGAGGCTGTCGCGCGCCGCCTGCCAGCTACTCGCGAGCCCGCCGGCCGGGGAGGCAGATGCCCGCCGTGCGCTTCCTCACCGAGCTCGCCTCTTGCCATGGCCGTTCACCGACCTCCGCGCCTAGAGCGCAGTGGAGGCGTGGTTCCACCTGAGCCGCACCCTGGCCTACCCCGCACGGCCGCATGAGGAGGCTGCCCACCCGCTTCGCGAAGACGAAGTGGCGGAGATGATGAGGATGACGCCGGGGTGTGGATGGGAGAGAGAAAGTAGGGGAGAGAGAAAACATTAAAATAATTGTGACATGCGGGCCCCATAGTAGATAAAGGGTGGTATAGAGTATGAATGGATGCGAAAGAAATTGGTATAGAGGAAAGAATCTTATTATCCATGATAGAATATTCCTTTTAGAGGATGAAAATAGGGATTTTTGTATTGAAGCCACTGTAATTTTTCGATGTTAGAGATATGCCATTACAATTTGTGTATTCTGAAATCTACCACTACAATTCTTGGACTTTTTGATACTTTCCATTTTCTCCAACATCGAAAAATTGCAGTGACTTCAATCCAAAAAACCCATGAAAATGGAGAACAATGAGTGCGGATAGTCTTAGAGCACCACGATGAGGAGACTCGGGGCATGCCTAATATGGGCTCCACAAATGGAATGACTTGTCCTGGCATTTAGCTCAAAGTGTATCAAACCCGACCTGAATTCATAGCTGGATCCACCCACAATACTATGCCAAAATGCTCATTAGTGACGCGTCTTGAGGGTCATCAATGACGTGGAAAAAACGCATCACTGTTCTTGCATCAGTGATAAGGGCACATCAGTGACGCGTCAATACGCGTCACTAATAACTGTTATCAGCGACATGCCTAGCCAAACGTAAGAGTTATCAGCGCTCTTATCAGGAACACGTCTAAAACGCGTCACTGATAAGAGTTACCAGGGACACGTCTACTCAAACACGTGTCACTGATGAAGGTTAACAGCGAGCGTCAATCCAAAACGCGTCACTAATATAAATCTATTGAAAGAAAAAACAAAAAAAACCCTTCTAAGGTCGTATACACATCAGCCTTGTTTCATCCATTTCAGCAAACAAGCTATTTATTACACACTTTAGATACAATACAGAACTGTTACCTAGGAGACTCCTAACAGTACAAAGCATATATTATACATAGTATAAGGATTGTTCTTGAGATTAAATACATTGACTACATTGAGTGCAACAGTACATACGAAATGACCCAACTAATTCCATGAGGCAACCTGCTTTAGCCAAACAAAACAGAAGACATGCAAGTCTTCAAAGGCACCTATATTAAACTTACCCCTATAGTAATCGATGACAGCCTGTATTAGGAAATAAATGACACATTAAGTTAAAATGATCACAAACGCATAGGCATCCTAAAATAAAGTTTCTTGTTACTTGTTTTTTATGGTAAAACTGGATTAAGCTACCTGTTACTTGTTCTTTATGGCCTATAGCAGTATAGAATTTCTTTCTAGCAACATAAGTTCCCTAACAGTAAATATTTTAAACATTAACTAGCGCTGGGTAAATAATAATTAGATTACGATACGGAATCTTGATATGCACTGAGTTTTTGTATTATTCTAACAAGGTCTGCATAGACCCCCACAATTTCACCATCCAGCATCCAAATAGGTGATGAGAAATACAGGAAAAACATGTTCAGAAGAAATGAGATAGTACCTTGATCGAGTGCTTTGTGTAGTGCTTGCAACTCTGGCACTGCAGCTTCAGCACAATCTTGGTGGTTGGACTGTTGGCCTGAAAATCACAACATTTTGTCACATCCTAAACTGTGCACTCAACAGACATTGTATTTATAAAAATAGGTGTTACGTGGCTGTTGAGGATCGAGGGAGATCGATTGGGATCTAAGGAACGGCGGTTGAAGGCATGAACAGTACCCACGCTATAATACCCGTGGGTACTGTTCATAGGGAGGCGGCTGCACGAGAGAGCGGAGGCTAGGGTTTTCGGCGCTGGGAACGCCAGCCGCGGGGCTCTGCCCACGGCCGGCAAAAGAGAAGGGATTTTCTTATAATCTCTTGCTTTATTAAATTGATATATCTCCTCTCTTTATATAGAGAGGTCTTACTTGGCTCCTAAGCAAGCGACTAATTAACCCTAACGGGCTAAGGCCCAATAAGCCCTTAACTCTCCTAACAATAAGTTCGTATTACGTTGGAAATAAATGAAGCAGTTTTTACAATGTAGCTATGTTTAGTGAAAATAGGAGCAAGCAGTGTTTACAATGCTAGCAGCCGTGTTTAGTGAAAATAGGACCACTATTTTGGGCTTTTGGCAATCTGTGAAAGTAAGGTGACCATTAAATTGCAGAAAACCTGTATGGTATATCCCAAATAGATTTTTGACGTACAATAATAGGTATTTGATCCAAACAAATAATAATAGGTACTTCACCCAAACAAATAAACAGTTTTATGGAAGGGACATTTCTCTGAAAAGTGAACTGATGCTTACCTACTGCCGCTGGGAATTGATAAAGAAAGAACCTCACATGCTGCTCCTCTGAAGTGCTAAAACCTGAAAGCAAAGAAAAGGTAGGACACATAAATCAAACTATGTGTGTAGTTTTATTTCTTTCTTGAGCAATAGTGCTCACCCAACCTAACTTATGCCTAAAAAATGTAGGAGCTGCAATTATCACTAATGCCTAAAAGGCATGACTACGTGAGTAAAGTGAAGAGTAGAGCTGTAGAAGTGGAAACAAGAACATTAGTAAATAATAACTAAATAAGTAGGATCACCTTGCAGCCCTGTACACGCAATATTCATTTGCTTTAACTATTCTGATCACTGTACAAGCAATATTCATTTTCTTCAAAAGAACGGTGTGTTTGGGTTGCAAACATAAATAAGAATGAGCTGGAGAGGCACTTACTACTAATGTTGTTGTGCTGGACCTGCAAAACCAATTGTATATTGGAGCCCTGCAATAACACCGTATCAATAATAGTTCAGGAGTATCTGCATGACTCAGTGCAATACGGTAGTTCAGGAGTTCGGGAGAAGATGCTGCCTAACTAGCATGATCAGCAAAAAGAAGCTAGAAGCTCCTCTCATGAAGTCATTAGTAATCAAACATTACATGTATCCAAAACTGTACTCTACGCAGTGTGATTATCCAAGAAAAAATGTTACTTATATTAAACAAGAACGCCAAAAAAAAGCACAAGGAAAAGGATCTGCAGAATCTGAATGGGCACACCAAAGAGCAGCCACCATGCTGAACCATGTGAAGGGCCCTAATCAATCAAGTTGCACACAAAAAACTTCAAAAAACTGATCAGCACCTGCGGTTGGGTATGACATAAAAGGTTGAATAACAACATTTTTTTTTTCCAAATAGGAGGGCAGTGCAGGAAACAAGATTGGACAGAGAGAACTCTAGTGGAACTTACCAGATCCTTGATAGATGTGTGCACTTCATTTTCCCAAATAATTAGGAGCAGCAACTACCACAGTCATGTCTGCATTCTGCAATGCAACTGAAAAACACCAAATCAATCTATTTTAACTTGACATCAGACTAGAATATTCTACCATCTACTTCATGGAAAAGGCATGCAATCCATAAATAAGTATTATAATTAGCCATGCTTTTAATTAGTTTTAGATTCAGATGAATATACAAATGGGCAAAGCACATGAAGAATACCATTTTCAAACTCTATAGAAAAGGCAAGGTTGCAATATAAGGAGTAACATATCCCATGTACAGGATTGCAGCCACTTTAATCTTAATGAGTTGAATTTTCTAGGAAATTATCAGAAGAACAAATAAGTTACAAATTAACAGATCGTGTGCACAGAAATTATGAGACGGAGGTTTCTTCCCACAATCTCTTCTTCCTGGGTCTTCTTTCCCCACCGATCACCACCGAATCTGCTACGACTCCACCAAATCTATGGTTCTGCTCGTGCGGCACCCCCTGCCCCATTGGCTGGCGCGTAGTATCGATGGTGCGGTACCCCTGCCTCATATGCCGCCGCCTCGTCTCCGTCGTGCGGCGCCCACCTTCCGCTCGTTGTGCCGCCTGATCTGCTTGGATTCACGCATCGCGAGATTCCCTCACCGTCCTTGCAACGTTTCCATGCAACAAGAGGTTGAGGAAGCGCGTTAAAGAGGATGTAGCAGCATGATAAGGAGGATGTGACCTTTTTCTTGCACCTTCAACTAGACCCAAAATTGAACATTTCTGATATCTTCTTCTAGTATGCCTTTCCATGAATTGGATCTCCTGAATGCTTAATGTTATGAATCTTAGTTCATGAGAGGGATAGAGAGGATAACCATTGCCAAGAAGAAGGCCGGGCAAAGTCTGCGTGGAGGGAGACTAGAATATTTAGGGATTGAATTGTTTCTTCTTCATCATTGCTTGCTACCCATCTCAACTGGTTACAAGGTATATAGAGGAGCTCAGCTCCTAGCCGCACAGCCCCTGGCTCCTTGTTTCTCTACCCCATAATTAACTCTCATTAACTCTATTCTCTTCCCCAGAACACTAATTGCTATTGACCACAGCTGTATGCACCTCTCTATTGCCGCAGCCATGACTACAGTTCCCAACCATCTATTAACTGCAATTGACCACAGCTGCTTGTCCTTCCCTCTGGTGACCATGCTGCCACCGACTGCCCTTCATGACATTTAATCCAAAGACTTGCAAGGCGTAGGTCCTGATCCTCATTGTAATTAGTTCTCACAGCCCTCCTTCCTTCATTCAGGTTGTTGCCGCTTGAATCTTCCTTTCGTTCATCTTGCTTCAGCTCTCTTATTTATAATGCGGGGTTGTTGAATCTGAGCTATATGAAGATGCACTACCAACAACACCTACAAACATTCTAGAGTAAAATACACCCTAGATACTTAAAATATTAGGGCATTACTATATGGGTACTCGAACTAAAAAAGCTACCACCTAGGTACTTAAACTGTTAGGGCATTACCATCTGGGTACTCGAACTAAAAAAAGTACCACCTAAGTACTTAAACTATTGGGGCAGTAGCATCTGGGTATGTGAGTGGGCTGTGGTAGCTTTTCCATTAACACATGCTTCTTGGGCAATTAATTTTATGGGTAAAGTCTATTTTCAAACCTCAAATTTGCATGGTATTATGATGCTCAACCCTAAACTATGAAATCAAGCACCAGACATCTCTCAATTGTTGAATGTAGAAAATTTTATTTCTCTACTTGTTGGCCTCGAAGATACTTCTATTTTATAAAAATATTTAAAAAGAGTAAATTGCACTCGCCATACATGAACTATCCTGTTTTCATCTCCAAATTTCATAACTAATATACGAATAAAAATAAAAATATAGAGCTAGCACTATTTTTTGACAATGTTATTTATCTAGTACTTTACGTTGTTATAGGTTTCAGACAAGGCATGCCTCAATTCATATATTAGTTTAAATTCATATATTACAACCATACTGCCATGTAAATCTAGAACCTAGATCATACAGCCGAATCCTTCTATTGCTACTGCTGGTGACTCTGAATTATTATCGAAGGGATTCTTTAGCCTGCGTTGTTGCGCAGGCCTGAGATTATGTATTCTTGAATATTTAATATTATTCTGGTGGATCCTCGTGTTAGTCAGTTAATGACGTGCTGCACCGTACTATTTTTGGCTAGTGGCTTATCATTGTTTATTGGCAGCTATTCTCGCTGCTAGTTTACTGTCTGAGTTCCAGCCATTATACACACTGAATCGTTCACTTGGGCTGCCGAAATTTCTTTTGGACATATAGATAGGTCGATTGCAAGCTAGTGTTATTGTTAAATTCAGCTCCGTATTGGTGTCACTTAGTTGAAGAACATTGAAAATTCAGAAGAGAATTATTTATATTTGTCTGTATTGTGAAAGATCAGGCAACTTTATTTGAGCAGCGTAGGCATGTCCTCGTCATTGCCCAATAGTCTAAGTACTCAGGTGGTAGCTTTTTTAGTTCGAGTACCCAGATAGTAATGTCCTAACAGTTCAAATACCTATGTGGTAACTTGTTTAAATATCTAGGGTGTATTTTACTCAACATTCTACTTGGGAAGCCAAAGTTGAGAAGTGGCAGAAAACCTTGATAAGTTTGCGAAAATTGGGCATACTTTTGGAGGTTGCCTACTCCAACAAAGGGATTTAAGTAGTTGAACTATGTTGGGGATAATAGTAATGGTTTGAATGGTGCTGGTGGGCTGGGAACTGAGTCTGGTTGAAAGTGTTGGATGCGAAATTTGGGATGTGCTGGAAGCTCGTGTTAATTGCTCTTGGATTTTTGGGATAATTGACGCGCGGCCTACTAAAACTTCCCTCTGAGGTCTCCATATGAACTAAGAAATAAGAAATATTAGTATTGAGTTGTTTTTAATTTGCTTCTCTATTTTTGTGTAGGTTGTTAGGAACAAGCAGACCGGAGCAAAGGAGGAGGCCATTGGGAATAAGAAGGCAAGGGAGGTTTGTTGGAAGGAAGGAAGCGGACTGTTGGGACTCCTTTCGAAGAAGAAGCACGGTGCTGTAGCAAGCAACAACGAACATTGCAATTTTTTTTTGGAAGGCAACGGTCAGTGATGCTGCATTTACTTGACCGTTGAAACCTGGATGCGCAGCCCATGGCCATTGGAGCTATGTCATGTGTTAGAGTGATAATTTTTTTCTTGCAAAGGGGACGAGATGTATATCTTGCACCTAGTTCTCCATCAAAACCGCCCCACAGTATAACGTACCGGGTCCTTTACATGCATTCATTAAATGCATAGAACAAGCTTCAGCACACACTGCTGATGCTCTTACCGGGATGCTAGGCACGCCCACAACCATACCTCGCCATGCAACACGGCATGGCTTTCATTGTGCGTGTGTGCCTTGCCTTTACCTCTCTCAACATAACAACACACACAAACCACCTATTTAATTTGACCACCTATTTGGACCTTAGGATTTATTTTATTTTAATTAAATAAGATTGGCTAGCTAAAACCCAACAGTCCCTACGAAATTCTAAGTCATATAAGAAATGCTCTCAATTCTACTGTTACCATTGTGGCGGGCCGTTATGAAGGAGAGACATAAATTCACGTTAGAATGTTAACTAATAAGAATTAGGTGATGTATATGTATGGTACGGTGTTGGTAATGTAGGAACATAATATAATATATGTATAGATTTATTAACACAATCATGGATAGTGTATCTGTAGTGGGTGATGTGTCGCACTGATGTGGATATCATAATTCTTGTGCTAGTGAGCTTTAACAAATGATAATGGACTGCTGAGAGGTGGACACCTTTCATGTCTAGAGAAGTTGCTAGTAGAGTGCTGAGGTGGGCACCTTGCATGTCAAGAAAAATTGCTAGTGACAAAATAGTGAATTAATGAGGTAGACGTCTTGCATGTTAAGAGAAATGGTTAGTGAGATTTTACTTTATAGGGGTTATAGATTTGATATAGTCTTCATAGAGACTGATATGTTGATTATCCATCAAAAACATATGTTACACTTCTTTGTAACTCAAGGAAAGATTATGTCTTGAATTGATAGTTTTATAACAAATAAGTTTCACCAAAACCCTTTACTGATACAAATTGTGTAAGGTTGCCAAAAAGCATCCCCTCTTGGAGCATATAAGTCAATATTTAGGGTCTTTGAACAGTACCTATATATTAATAAATATCTAGGGTCTTTCATTAGTGCCTACAGGTAAACCAAATCTTATAAACCGTGATTAGTAGTCAAATTTATGTAAGTGTGTGGTCGTCACTATATGTCGGTGTCACGACCCCCGGGGGCCTAACACCAACTAGTAAATTTGTGCTGCGTGCTTCCTAATCCGGATGGTGATGCAAGAAGAACACATGATTTTTATCCTGGTTCGGGCAAGAGAAGGCCCTACATCCAGCGGGGGGATGCTTTGTATTATCTTGCACCGAAATGCTCGTACAAGGGTGAATACAAGCGGGCGAGTGAGTGAGATAAGACTTAGTATTTGGGCTTTGGTAGCTCTCTCCCTCTACCCCTTCTACACTAGCTCGGCGCCTCCTTTTATAGGCCAAGGAGGGGCACGGGTGTACATAGTAACCCTAGAAATGGTGCTTGTAGGGCTGGTGTAGGTGGTGACGTCGAGGGTTGATGTCGATCATGTCCGGGAGACTGTAGCGACGTGCGTCGAAGCGAGGTTGAGCTCTTTAGCAACACGTCTTACCATCCCGCGGTGTCTCAGCGGAGTCAATGGCTGACCGGTCTTGATGATGACGCTGTCGTGCCTCAGCGACGTGGCGAAAGTCGTGTTCTCTATTGAGAGGTACAGCTTGCCATAGATGATGTGGTGGAGTCATCGTAGCCCTGACCAAAACTGGTTAGGGGCTCAGTCGAGGGGTGCCCGTGGGGGTCGAGACCGAAACGGATAGGAACGGCCCCGGGAAATGCGGGATTTTTGTTGACAAAATGCGTCTCGAGGGGATGCCGAACGGGGCACAGTGCGCGGTATGGTGTCATAGTGCAGTACGATTCATTGGTTTTCTGGATATGGGCGGTAAAAGGTGGATTTGACCGGTGTAATATCCATTGTTACCATGGCTGTAGCCATGAGGTTAGGCGGGGGCAGGTGAAACACATTAAATGCTATGAGCGTCGTACAGAAAGTAGGCGGGTCGAGGAGGCGTGCGGTACTCGGCGGGCGATCGTTCGCCCATGCAAACTTCCATCACTCGAGGGGTCGGTCGTTCCCTCGAGTAGACTACCTCGAGTCAAGGGGGTCCCGTCGAGTAGATAATAGCCTGGGCCTTCGAGACCTGTTCGTGGGCCAGCCTAGTCGTAGTTTGATACTTGGACCTAACATCTTATGTACTTTGGGCTGGGGAGTAATAATGGTGGTTTTGATGTGCTGACACCGGGGTTGATCCTTTTAGTCGATGGATAAGGGTACCCCTTATTCTGGTACCCGACAGTAGCCCCCGAGCCCCTCATGAGTGCTGGTAGTCATGCGGGGGGTCTTGAATCGAGACCGAGATGTCGACCGTAATTTTTCGCTAGTTACAGGTGTAAGGTCCTAGATGGCTAGAGGGGGGTGAATAGCCTATTAAAATTCTACAAACCACTAGACAAAACTTGATTAGTATAACAAATGAAGTAACCACGGTTTTGCCTAGCCTACAAGGTGAGCAAGCCTCCTATTGACAAATCTAGTATAAGTATGATCTCTATGTCACTCAAGGGCTATGTCACTACTTTCTAATCTATAGAGCTAGCAAGAACAACTATTCTAAAACAAGCTACACAAGGTAAGTGCTAGAAAGTAATGCAAGGTAGAGAGGTGATTCTTATACCGATGGTGGAGAGAAGATGTTGCCAATCACCAATATGATATGTAATCAATACAATATGACAACAATCACAATATGAAGACCAATCACCGGGAACAAGAAGATGACACAATTGTTTTTGTTCACCCGGTGTTCACTTGTGCACCGACAAGCTACGTCACCGGTTGTGTCGACCAACACCTAGATGGATCCTCGGTGTGACCCTCAAGTCACTTGCCCCGCAAGGCACTCCCCCGCAAGGGAACCGCAAGACACCACTCTCAAGCGTGGTAACTCAATGACACGCGCATTCCACTAGAGTTGCTTTTGGCACTTCACCGAGGACAAGCACAAGAACCTCTTACAAATCAATCACCGGAGGTGGGCAAGAACAATCACCAACTCTTCCCAATGCCTCCAAACAACCTCCAAGCCGGCTAGGAGCGGTACTCTCCAAGAGTAACAAGAAATTACCGGCCAAACGACTCGCAAGTGCCACCAGATGAATCAACTCATGCAATGCACTTCGAATCACTCAATCTCACTCTAGATTAGCAATCAAGCAAGAGAGATGAGTAGGAGGGAGAAGCTTTAGCTCAAAGGATGCACAAGAGTATTAGAAAAGCCAAGAGACCTCCACAAGGGCCAGCCACCTTCTATTTATAACCCCATCCTTTGAAACTAGCCGTTGCCCCTTGGGCGGCTCAATTACACACGCCGGACGCGTCTGCCGCTAGCGCCGGACGCGTCCGGCGCCTCTGCCGCTCAGCCTCCAATGGTCGACTCCCACGACACGTCAGCGTCCGGTGGTACCCCTTGGCATCCGGCGACCAGTGTCCGGCGACACCAACTGCTCTGCGACCCTCTCTGAGTAGCGTCCGGACGCACACCCTGGCGTCCGGCGCTTCACACGCGCTGAAACATCAGCCTACATTTCTCACGAGCGTCGGACGCTGAACAATGCCGAGCCGGCGTTCGGCGCAAGCGTCCGGTGCAGCGTCCGGCGCTCTGTCTCTCAACCGGTACTCTGGTGTAGCGTCCGGACACTGGGCCAGCATCCGGCGCTTAGCGTCCGACGCTTAGAATATGAGCATTCTCAATCCCGCGACGACGTCCTCTTTTCTCCAACGAATTTGTATCTGGCATAATAGAAAATATCTCTCTCATTTTCCCGAAGGCGCCGAATCCCCCCTCGCAAGCTCGGGGGGAGGATGAGTGGTTACCAAACCCAACTCAACCTTACAATCATACCACCGCCTTTGCAAATGTGCTAACACCACCAAGTGACATCTCCATGTGCATGTGTGTTAGCATTTTTCCAAAGCATTTTCAAAGGACTTTCATCGCGCACTAGATCCTAAATGCAATCACATGAAATGATGGACCTAGTGGCACTCATGAACCGAATTACCGAATATCTCCCCTCTTCATAGTTCGGCTATCGATCCTAAACCACTCACACCCTCTATGGTGTCTTGAGTGCAAAAAAAAATGGCCCTATAGGTTATACCTTTGCCTTGAGCCCATTTTGTTGATCCTTCAATCGCCAAGCCTTTACATGATACGTGACACTGCATGTCATCATGCAACGGTCTTGGTCCATCGATCTTGATATTACTTGCTCTTCACCGTTGGTCGGTCCATCGGCGCCAAGTCATGCCCAAGCTTCACCGTCGCACGGTCCTTCGCTTCGGAGCCTCAACTTGCCCTTCACACTTCCAACCGATCCATCGAGCCAAGCCCATCTTGATCTTCACCATGCTTAGGTTGCATAACTTCATGTCATGCCTCAACATTGAGCTCCACTTGGCATGGACTACCTTTCTCTAAATCATCCACTTAGAAACAAGGTTAGTCCTTAGGTTTCATCAATTACCCAAAACCAAACTAGGGACTTTCAACAGGTTACGGGATTACCACTAGACGCGCAGGTGCCGCGAAAGACGACTCAATGTAGTCGTACGTGTCACAACAGGCAGTGCATTTGCGTGGTCGTCCGTCACCTCAATTCCCTCATGCGATTCATCCTAGTGCTCCAGATGCAGCACCTCCAAGGAATCCCACACGTGCAGGGAAGAAGCGATGCGCCTCTGGACTGCTAGGTCTGTGAGGAGCAGAAGGCGCGAGCGTGAGGAGGGTGACAGTGGCTGCCAAAGGCGTGTGTGTAACCCTAATCGCACCCCTACCCCTTGCTTATATAGGCATCCCCAATGAGCTCACGAGTTGGAGGCCCATTAGTAACCCTAAGCCTTATCTAATTCGGGTCTAACCCGAATTAGGCTTTCAGCCCCTTAAGCGTGCGACCCTATGGGTTCACGCACACATTGACATGGGCCGAGTACTCCTACTCGCCCAATAGTTGACAGTGGCCTCTAGGAAGGCGTGACAACTCCTATGTGCACGCAAAGATCATATCAGACGAACCACTATGACCACATATAAGTTATTCCCTTTGCCACTCAATATATGGTTCAACTCGTGGGTTAACACTTAACCCAAGCACGACCATGCATTTGTTGATCCAATCACTTGAGTGATCCAGTGATATCTCTCTCACGTAAAGAGGGGCAAATTCCATCTTGATTGTCTATGTCTCAAAGCATGCTTCCCGACCATCCGAAGACCACCTTTATAACTACCCAGTTATGAAGCAGCGTTTGATAGTCCCTAAGTAGGCCGTTTCACATCTTAAGTACATACCACAATCTTAGGTCTAAGGACATAATGTACATGACGTGAATAGAGACTTTCTCATGTTGGGTCAGTCCAGCCTACATGTCTCACATGTGCCCATATTATTAGTTTGACATCTCTATGTCCATGACTTGTGAAACATAGCCATCAACTAATACATGTGCTGGTCTAATATTTAAGTGTATTCTCACAAGAATGCCGACCAGGGACAACTTTAGAATAACCATTCAAGTAATTGAGTTCCACAAACGATTCACATAATCACCAATCAATACAAGTTGTCTATAATGGATATTCAATGAACACTTTATTAGTCATGGATACAATTGGAATATCATCATCTATATGATTATCTCTAGGGCATATTCCCAACAGTCTCCCACTTGCACTAGAGTTAATCTCTTAGATGTCTAATCCCCATAGACCTCATGTGCGCCTCATGCTTAGGCTATGGAAGAGCCTTTGTCAAAAGATCTGTTACATTTAAATCCGTATGTATTTTGCACAATTTGATCTCTTTTCGTTTCACAAACTCTCGAATGAGATGAAACTTCTGGAGTACATGTTTGTTCTTCTGGTGATCCCTAGGTTGCTTAGCCTGTGCAATCGCCCCATTGTTATCACAGTGTAAATTCAATGGGTCCGACGCATTCGGAAACACACCAAGCTCAATGAGGAACCTCCTCAACCAAACACCTTCCTTTGCAGTGCCAGAAGCTGCAATGTACTCGGCTTCTACTGTAGAATCGGACACGATCTCCTGCTTGGAACTTTTCCAGCTAACTGCACCACCATTTATTGTGAACACAAAACCTGATTGAGATAGTGAGTCATCCCCGTCGGTTTGAAATCTAGCATTGGTGTAACCGTTTACAATGAGCTCCTCCTCACCTCCATAGATTAGGAACACATCCTTAGTCCTTCATAAGTACTTTAGGATGTTCTTAACAAGCGTCCAGTGAGGTTCACCCAGATTAGCTTGGTACTTGCTCGCAACACTTAGAGCATATGAGACATCTGGGCGAGTACATATCATGGCATACATGATGGAACCAATGGCCAAAGCATATGGAACCTTACTCATGCGGTTGCACTCTTCATCTGATGAAGGACACTGCTTGTCACTAAAGCACATACCATGTGACATAGGCAAGAACCCTTTCTTGGACTGTTCCATGTTAAACCGTTTCAACACCTTGTCAATGTACGTGTCTTGGCTTAATCCTATTAGCCTTCTCGACCTATCTCTATAGATCTTAATTCCCAAGATGTATGTTGCTTCTCCTAAATCCTTCATAGAAAACTATTATTCAGTGAAGTCTTTACAGATTGCAACATAGGAATATCATTCCCAATCAATAGTATGTCATCCACATATAAGATCAGAAACACAATAGCGCTCCCACTTACCTTCTGGTAAACACAAGGTTCTTCTTCATTCTGATGGAAGCCAAACCCTTTGACTACCTCATCAAAATAAATATTCCAACTCTGAGATGCTTTCTTTAACCCATAAATAGATTTCTTAAGCTTGCATATCTTTCTAGCATTATTAGGATCAACAAAACCTTTGGGCTATATCATATACACGTCCTCTTCTAAATACCCATTTAGAAAGACTGTTTTAACATCCATCTACCATATCTCATAATCAAAATATGCAGCAATTGCTAGAATGATCTGAATAGATTTAAGCATCGCTACCGGCGAGAACGTCTCATCGTAGTCAATTCCTTGAACTTGCCAAAAACCTTTTGCAACAAGTCAAGCTTTATAGACGTGAACATTTCTGTCCATATCCTTCTTCTTCTTAAAGATCCATTTGCTCTCTATGGGTCTAACCCCATCAGGTGGGTCAACCAAGTTCCAAACTTGATTGTCTCCCATGGAATCTATCTCGGATCTCATGGCACTTTGCCATTTCTCAGAATCTGGATCCATCATAGCTTCTGCATAATCCGTAGGTTTGTCATCGTCTAACAATAACAAATCCCCACGCAATGCGTGAAGTCTTGCTAATCTTCGTGGTTGCGGTGGTGTCTCTACTGCCACGGGTGTATCAACTTGCTCTGCTACATTAGCATCACTCATAGAGTCAGTCCCTACTGGCTCATCTTGAACTTCTTCAAGATACACCTTTTGTTTATTTTTTCTCTTTTGAGAAACTCTTTCTCTAAGAAAACACCATTTCGAGTAACAAACACTTTGCCCTCTGACCGGTTATAGACATAATACCCTAAAGTTTCCTTCGGATATCCCACGAAAAAGCACTTGTCCGATTTGGGTGTTAGTTTATCTGATATAAGTCGTTTAACATTTAACATAAACTTCACAACCCCAAATTTTCAGAAAAGACAAACTGGGACTCTTACCAGTCCACATCTCATATGGTGTCTTAACTACGGACTTAGATGGTACCCTATTCAATGTGAAAGCGGTTGTCTCTAGAGCGTATCCCCAAAACGATAAAGGTAGGTCCGACTGGCTCATCATAGACTGAACCATGTCTAACAAGGTCCGATTACGTCACTCAGACACGCCGTTTCTCTGAGGCGTTCCAGGTGGCGTAAACTGTGGAATAATTCCACAACTCTTAAGATGATTGCTAAACTTGTGACTTAGATATTCACCACCATGATCAGATCGTAAGGCCTTGATCTTCTTGCCACGTTGATTCTCTACTTCATTCAAAAATTCTTTAAACTTTTCAAATATTTCAGACTTATGCTTCATTAGGTAGACATATCCATATCTACTAAAGTCATTAGTAAAAGTTATGAAGTATTGAAATCTGCCTCTAGCTGTCATGCTCACTGGTTCACATACATTAGTATGTACAAGTTCCAATAAGTCAGATACCCTCTCAGGAAATCCATTGAATGGTGCCTTGGTCATCTTGCCTAGCAAACAAGCCTCACATGTCTCGTATGATTCAAAATCAAACAAAGTTAGAAGACCATCATCATGGAGCCTCTTCATGCGATTCTCACTTATATGACCCAAATGACAATGCCACATATAGGTAGGACTTAACTCATTAAGCCGAGGCCGTTTAGCACTAACATTACAGACAGTTGCATCATCAAGATTTAAAATAAATAACCCATTCACAATGGATGCAAAAGCCACAAACACATCATTCTTTGAGATCACACAACCATTGTCTTTACTCGCAAATGAATAACCATCCTTCATCAAGCATGAAGGTGACACAATGTTTTGACTTAAACTAGGAACAAAATAACAATTAGTCAATTCCAAAATAAATCCTAACGGCAAGGGAAGTTGCATCATCCTGACATTCAATGCAGCAACTCTTGCATTATTGCCCACATAGAAATCAACTTCTCCTTTCTCCACGCTTCTACTTCTTATCATTCCCTACATCATATTGCAAATATGAGCAACCGATCCGGTATCAAATACCCAAGAATTGATATAAGAATTAGCGAGGAAAATGTCTGTAACATGAACAACAAGAATACAAGCAGTAGCAGTACCTTTACCGCCGCCATCCTTCTCTAAGGATGCCTAGTACTCCTTGCAGTTTCTTTTCGAGTGACCTTTTCCCTTACAATAAAAGCAATCTGAATTTGTAGATGGTCCAGCCTTGGCAGCAGATGGGTTTGGCTTAGAGATCTCATCTTTAGCCTTGCCCTTCTTCTTTCTCTAAGAATTGCCCTTCCTCTTAAAACGAGGTCGGTTCTGGATCACCAACACTTGGCTACTGCCGTCACTTTTCTTGATGTCGGCCTCTGCTATTTTCAGCATGCCACACAGTTCATTCAAGCCCCTCTCCGCTCCATGCATATGGTAGTTTGAGATGAAGTTTCCATAGCTGGCCGAAAGTGATGCAAGATGAAATCAGTAGCCAACTCTTGGCCAATTGGGAAGCCTAGCTTCTCCAACCTCTGAGTGTAACCAACCATCTTGATTACATGTGGACCAATAACTGCGCCCTCTGCTAGCTTGGTTTCTGCAAGCGCCTTAGAGACATTGAACCTTTCAGTCCGCGCTTGAGTTTGGAACATATCTTCAAGTGCCACAATCATATTGTTCGCTGAATGATGTCGAACTGCATCTGTAGATCAGGTTCCATACAAGCAAGCATGAGGCAACTCACTTCAAGATCCGCATCACATGCTTTCTTGTAAGCGTTTTTCTCAGCAGTAGTTGCATTTTCATCAGGCTCATCTGGTAATGGGGTGTCTAGAATTTCTTCCTTTTTCTCAGCCATGAGAACAATTCTCAGGTTGCGGATCCAATCCACATAATTTGTTCCATTCAACTTATCTTTCTCAAGAATTGTACGCAAAGAAAATGGTTGATTGCGAGTAGCCATCTACAACAAAAGTAACGCAAATACTAAGACCATGTATCCATGAAAGAGTAAATTATATCAAAATAAAATCTACTCCCACTAAAATCAATATCCCTCAATTGATACTTAGTGATTCAAGACCCACAACTAACAAGTCAACTAGTGAGCTTTAGTATCACCGCTAGAAGACATGGTAGATCGGTAAGCAACACTTTGCTAATCATATCACATATGACTCTTGTTGTTGGGCAGCATCTCTATGCCATGCTCAACCTACCCATGCTTCAAGGTCCCTAACTGTTAGGATGACCTTGTTTAAGTAACCAAACCTTCTTGCAGTAAGTATCCGATACGAACTTGCCTAGTCAAGAAAAACTAGTGGCACCCTAATTTTATAGACCCACCACCGATTGTACAAGACTTATGATAGTGCAAGGTTTAGGGAAGCATTTAACTTAAACATTGCTGAGGGATTGTTCTACTTCACTACAGCATGCAATTAGACAAAACATAATAGCATGTGAAAGTAGAACATAGTAAGAACGACATAACACAAACATGACTTGGTATAGCCCATTATTCCTTTGGGGATCTCCATCTCCTTCAATCTATGCATCATGGCGATCTCAATCTCCATGATTTGAGTATGCCATCCTTTAGTGATGATTCCACCAAGACTAGCTACTACTAGCGCAAGTAAAATGAAATTACATAGTCACGGATAGATCATCATAGATTGGCACACAGGCCATTACATTAATTTTGACAATATGTATGTGGCTCCTGCCCATATTGTCCTCATGACATGCAAGCCATGAATTAAATACATACATGCATCACATACAAATAAGGGCTATACTAGTCATCAATACCTGCAAAACAGAGTTATCCGAATCCGACACCTAATCTTGCAACGTAGAAAACTCTATTTTCCAATCCTTATTTCGCAATTCTAATTTCATCGAATGTGGTGAAGCGGCAGAGAACCAGATATTAAATTTCATTCTCTATGATTTTTGTTTAGAGTTTGTCTCAATCCGAGTTAAGGTTCAAAAGTTACGGCTGTTTTATCGAACAACACTTTTCTCGGCAAACAGGCGCCCGGCAGTAAATTCCTTCTACCCCCGCCGCGCATCATATGTGCTTGGCACTTGACCTAGGGTTCAATTCGATCAATCTAATTGATCTCTAACTTGCCATGACTAGATTTACATGAATCACTTAACTCGGATGGTGGAATTCTGACTGGTACGAGTAGATCGTTTCAAGACCAACACCGCAAGATGACGAACCAAGGTTAGATACTCATCTACAACCACACATATAACTATATGCACAAAACTGAACCTATAACGAGGCAGTAATGGCTCTGATACCACTAAAGGGTTATAAGGTTGCTACGCTAGCCAGAAAACAAAATTTTTGACCTCATAAACCAGGATCTACTGCTAGTTACAGGTTACGGGATTACCACTAGACATGTAGTTGCAGCGAAAGATGACTCAATATAATCATACGCGTCGTAGCAGGCAGTGCAGTTGTGTGGTCGTCTATCACCTCAATCCCCTTGCGCAGTTCATCCCAGTGCTCCAGATGCAGCACCTCTAAGGAATCCCACACGTGCAGGGAAGAAGCGATGCGCCTCCGGACTACTAGGTCCACGAGGAGCAGAAGGCGCAAGCGTGGGGAGGGCGACGGCGGCTGCCAAAGGCCTGTGTGTAACCCTAACCGTGCCCGTATCCCTTGCTTATATAGGCGTCCCCAATGAGCTCACGAGTTGGAGGCCCATTAGTAACCCTAAGCCTTATCTAATTCGGGTCCAACCCAAATTAGGCTTCTATCCCCTTAAGCGTGTGACCCTATGGGTTCACGCACACATTGACATGGGCTAAGTACTCCTACTCGCCCAATAGTTGACAGCGGCCTCTAGCAAGGCGTGACAACTCCTATGTGCACGCAAAGATCATATCAGACGAACCACTACGACCACATACAAGTTATTCCCTTTGCCACTCGATATATGGTTCAACTCGTGGGTTAACACTTAACCCAAGCACAGCCGTGCATTTGCTGATCCAATCAATTGAGTGATCCAGTGATATCTCTCTCACGTAGAGAGGGGAAAATTCCATCTTGATTGTCTATGTCTCAAAGCATGCTTCCCGACCACCCGAAGACCACCTTTATAACTACCCAGTTATGGAGCAGCATTTGATAGTCCCTAAGTAGGCCGTTTCACACCTTGAGTACATACCACAATCTTAGGTCTAAGGACATAACGTACATGACATGAATAGAGACTTTCTCATGTCGGGTCAGTCCAGCCTACATGTCTCACATGTGCCCACATTATTAGTTTGACATCTCCATGTCCATGACTTGTGAAACATAGCCATCAACTAATACAACTTTAGAATAACCATTCAAGTAATTGAGTTCCACAAATGATTCACATAATCACCAATCAATACAAGTTGTCTATAATGGATATTCAATGAACACTTTATTAATCATGGATATAATCGGAATATCATCATCTACATGATTAGCTCTAGGGCATATTCCCAACACCTGAGGCCTTGGAGGAGTGGGGAGACTCCTCTAAGGGCTTTATTTGTCTTTTGTCAAAAGGTGTCCATCCAGTTGGGTGTAGCAGGCATTCCTAAAAGGTTAGGATAACATGAACTAGGGTCGTAGTGCCTAGTCGAGGGGTGTTTCGAGTCGTCGAGCCCCTGGGTGCATTCGACTCTCTTTCGTCGAGGGGTGCCTTTCATAGTTGAGCCCCCGAGCCTCATGCGGCTTAGGGCATTGCTAGCCTTGGGTGTCCATCTCACGAGTCCTTTTGATCGGATGTGAGGTCAGAAGCACTGCACTACCCTCGATGGGCGAGTCTCGGCGTTCTCTGTGAGCTGCTAATGGGGGATCCAAGTGAGAGCTCATGCCCCGTTCGATGGGAGTCAACTGATGGCCCTGAGGCATTCTCATTGATGCAAACGTGGGGATACATGGATACCAGTTCGATTTGGTAGGACTCTGCGGCTTGATGCCTTCCTCCATGGGGATTCCATGGTAATCCTTCTGTTTTGCCTTGGGCACACCCAAGGGGGTCTTGAGGGTTCGTCCTCGAGCTCAGCTTTGTGTTGGCTCCCTTGGGCGTCCCTAACTCAGGTACTCGAGGGCGGCTATTGAACCCTAATCGAGGGTCAGCCTTCGCTCCCTTGAGAATTTGATGTGGGACCGAAGTCTATTTTGTTTCTCGTAGAAGGAACCATCGCGGATAACTCCTCCCGTCCATTGGGCGCATCTTTTTAGGCTAGAGTCAAAGCGGCACGGTCGTGGTGGACCCGGGCAATGGCTAGAAGTCCGAGGAGGGACGTGTGTCCTTGTTACAAGAATCGAGGGAGCGGTTAGGTGTGCATAGTTAATGCGGGGATTTACCTTTCCCCATCGTCAGATCCATCTGTTGCTCTTCGCCCTAAATATAAATTCGGGGGAGGTGGGGTGCCGTCCGTTCCTTATCTTGCCATCTTGCTTCTGCCGCCACCGCCGCTGCCAGAGTGTCCGCATCCTCGCCTGTTAGTGCTAGAGAAGAAGAGTTGGTGAGAGAGAAATCGGGATTAGGAATCTTCCTGGTCGCCCGTCCACCGAGCAAATTTGTGCTGCATCTATGGTGCCAATGTTTCTCCTGCCAGAGGCCTGGCCCTATTCTGATGTGTTGCAGTGTGAGCTGGAGAAGCTAGTGGACGAGGGACTCCTCCACCCCCTCCCTTCGGCCGAGCGATCGGAGTGGCAGGTGTCGCCGAGGGAGCATCGGGAGCCGCAGCTGCCGGAAGGCTACGTGGTGAGCTTCGTCAAGTTTCACCAGCTGGGACTTGGCTCTCCCCCAAGCTACTTCATGAGTGCGCTGCTCCACTTCTACGAGGTTGAGCTCCAACACCTCACCCCCAACGCCATCTCCAATGCAGCGATATTCACGGTGGTCTGTAAGGGGTACTTGGGTATGGAGCCGCATTGGGAACTATGGCTCCACCTCTTCAAGGGCGAGCACTACACCAAGTGGATCTCAGATGGGAAGAGGAGGATCGTTCATATGGGCAGCTATAGCCTAGCACAGAAGAGGTCCAAGCTCTACATAGGGACGGGCTTGTCCACCAACCATGGCCATTGGCAGTCCGGGTGGTTCTACATCCACAACGATGATGGCCTGCTGCCCGCCTACACCGGGCGTGTAATTGGGGTGCGCCCAGAGCACTAGCTTCGGGGCATGACCCAGCCCTTCCAGCGGAGGCTAAATCGCCTCCTCAATGCGCTGCACACTTGTCCGAGCAGGGTGTGCACGCCGCGTACGTTGTCACGGGCTTCCACAGCCGGAGGGTCCTCGCTCTGATGACACACCCATTGCGCTTAGATCAGATGGGGCCCGAGGCGCTCCCCGAGCAGCTTGAGGAGTGCTGGATGTTGCCCGCGGACCTACCTCCTAAGGACGTCACAAAACAGGTTAGGAGCTCGGTCGCCGGCGACATCGGGCCAGGGGACGTGGATCATGTCCCGATGCTACGGATCCCCGTAGCATCATCTTGGTAATTCCCTCAATCTTACATTCTTGAGTTGCTCTCCTGTTTTTAGCTTGTCTTGACATTTTGGCCATGGCTTCGAGCGTAGGGTAACATCGACTATAGGGTCTCGGTGCCTCCAGTTCGAGAAGACGACCCAATTGCCAGGTGAGGCGCTTCGATGCTCAATAGTAAAAGAAGAGGAAGGACCCAGAGAAGAAGAAGAGGAAGAGGAGGAACCTCATGTGCCAGGCACTCGAAATGTGCTAGGCTAAGTAAAAGCGAGATGACCTTCCTATCGAGGAGTCCCCCCTGAGGAGACGGACGTGGAGGATGATGACGATGACGATGTCAATGGAGTGATGGGGCATCTCGAGCCCCATCTTTCTAGCCTTCCTCGAGCTAATGCACCTCCTACGTAGGAGGATGTCTTGGAGCATCTGCAGGAAAGGAGGCAAGGAGTCTCCTTGGCCCATGCGGGGTCTTCGTCTCACCGCCCGCATGGGGGCACTTCGCCGGCCTCGTCCTAGGGTCCGTCCAATGTCTCACCACGTCAAACCAGGTCCTCGATGGAGGATAGGACCTGGGGTCGGATGGGCTCAGAGGAGCGGGTGACACCACCCTCGACGCATGACTCGCCGGAGGCAGCCCCAGTGGAGCTCAAGGTGCCGAGGTCCGAGTCAGTCGCTCCGCGTGGTTCTAGCTCCGGACAAGATCTGGTTCGGAGGGGGCCTTCGAGGCGCCCAGGCAACTTGAGGGGGCTCGAATTGGCCGTCAACCCTCTAGGGTGAACTTTGCCATCTGAAATTTTCTTCCCTTTTCCCGTGATTCGTAGAATTTACTTGATGTTCTTGCCTTTCCCTATGTTGCCCAGGCTCAAGCACCGAGTGGAGGAGGCAAAGCCTTTGTCGGCCAAGTGGCTCAAGGTGGACGTGGCCACGAGGATGGCGGTAGGAGGGGCAGGTGTGATCCCGAGGCCCCTGTTGACGTCGGAGACGGCCTAGCTATCACAAGCCCAGGCGGTAATTATTCGGGGCAGACTGATGGGCTCTGCTCTCGTTGCAGGCTCGAGCAGTGCGGGGGCTGTGGCGGGTGGCGGTTTCGACTAGGGCAGATGCCAAAGAGTGGGGTTGGTGCCCTGGTCTCAACGTCCACGGCCCCTACACCTGGCCAGGTCAAGGCCCCCTACAGCCGCGAGCCTGGGTCAGAAGATGCCCCGATCGTCCTTGAGGATGAAGAGGCCGTGGTTCCTTCTTCCTCCATCGAGGAGATGGTGGAGCGCTCCCAGGAAGCAGGAGCGCCACCTCCTCAGCAAGAGGGGCAGGAGCCGTGGCCAATGGGCCCGCCCGAAGTGGAGGTGCAGTGAAAGCAGGAGCAGGAGAGCCCGCAGAAGAAGGAGGAGGATGACCGGCTGTAGAAGCAGCAGGAGGAAAAGGAGCTGTGGGAGTGGCTGGAGGAAGAGGGGCTAGCCGAGAACCAGCCCGAATAGTAGCGAGAGGTGGAGAGGCTGGCGTCGAGCCAGTCGAAGCAGCAACGACTACAGCAGCAGTAGTAGTACTAGCAGTAGCAACAGCAACAGCAGTAGCAATAGGAACAGCAGCAATAGCAGCAGTAGCAGCAAGAACAGCAGCAGTAGTAGCAGATGCCACCGGAGGACGCAACGCCTTTGGACCTGCCGCCTTAGTGGCAGGATGATTCGTTGGAGGAACTGGCGATCTCAAGCCTCCGTCGGCAGCAGGGGGACACCGTGACAGCCTCGAACCAACAGCTATTGTAGCAGAGCATGGCGTAGGAGGTGTCGGTGGTCCTGTGCATGCCGTAGGAGTGGCTCGGGGAGATGGCCGCCGCGAGCCCGTCGTTGTCGCATCGGCGTGAAGAGGAGGGGACGCCCTTCTACATGCCGGAGCGGCTGCTGCCCGGGGGGCCCCTCGTAGCCCCAGCTGTTCTGACCCCGGCTCCTTTGCCATGGCGGGAGAAGCGGGCGGCGAGGCTGAGTCATCAGGGACTGGAGCAGAGGTCGAGCCGCCGTTCCCCACCTTGGCTGACCAAGTGGCTCGTTATGGTGGTTCTCCTGATGCGGTGGAGCGCATCATGTCATCGGTGTGCGTGAGGGTCGAGGTAGCCCTCCCTTCTTGGGGCAGGGAACACCTCCTGCTCCGAGACCCACTGGACCCTAGCATCCCTGGGATCTTGATGGACGATGCGGCGGAGGTAAACCGCTAGGAGGATGCAGAAGAGTTTGGGCGTGGATGGCATATGCTCTGAAGTTGGCCGTTGATGTTGCCACCGAGGACCTGGGCTGGGTCTTCTCAGTAAGCATTTCTCCGAGTGCGTTAGGCTCGACCTAATGTCTGATTTCTTGTTTTTGTTCTTAGGACTTGAGGAGGCACTCCCACATGAAGTCCCACTTCCTCCACACGACGCATGATGGTTGGGAGGAGGTGCGACATCAGTTCGAGACCGGCCGGTCTGCCTAGGATAGGGTGGCCCAGGCTGAAGAGGAGGCAAACAAGGTGAAGGAGGAGACTTCCAAGTCCAAGGAGGACGCTGACGTAGCTCGAGGGGAGGTAGCTCGAGCCAAGGAGGACAGCGCCATGGCGAGGGAGGAGGCTCAGAAGGCTAAAGAGGAGGCCACTTTGGCCAAGGAAGAGGCCGAGAAGGCTAACAGCGACGCTAGCCGGGCCCTCGAGGAGGCACGGAAGGTCCTCGAGCGTGTAAAGTCGCTCGAGGGGGAAGCCCAAGATGCTGTAGAGCACATCAGGGGGCTCGAGACCAACGTTGCTCAAGTCTCTAAGGCACGCGATGCCCTCAGCGTCTCAGCCGGGGAGGAGAAGCGTCGCGCTGACGCCCTTGCTGCTGAGGTTGCCACGCTGAAGGAGACCCTTCAGGAGAAGGAGGGGTCCATCACTCTGGCTAGCAGGACAATCAAGGACCTATGACTCGAGAAGACAGAGGCGGTCTGCGCTTTCAAGGAGGCCTAGAAGGAGCGCGACAACGCAGTGGACGCACGCGTGGCCCTCGACACCCACTGCACCAGTGAGTTCTCTTTTCTAGCTCTAAGATTCTTGTCTTCACCTACCGCTATTGACTCCCATTCTTCCTGCCAGGTCTCAAGGCTGAACTACTCTCTGTCCGTACGGCTTTGAAGGTGCTTCAGGAGGGCCTTTTGGCCGAGGCGGCATTGACCGATAGGCTCCGCACCATGATCAATAGATTTTGCGACTCCTGGGGGTCGAGCCCATGAAGGATGCCGGGGAAGAGGTGAGCGGGGCTGCTCTCATCGACCAGCTGTACTACCTTAGGGCCGCCATGAGGGATCGCGTCTGAGACGCACTCCACATTGGCGTGAAGTGGGCGATGGCGGTTGTCTATTTTGGCTTCATGTACGTTATGGATGTTGTCTCCCACGGCTTCGTCTTTGACCTTACCAAGATGGACATCGAGAATGAGGAGAGGTGCCGGGGCTTAATCGATGCTGCTAAGGAGCCGGGTGAGAAGCTGGCAAAGCTGTTCGAGGCCGAATTCCTTCCTTTCGAAGGTGAAGAAGGCGCCGGCGATGAGGGTGGTGGCAATGATGGGGACCAAGGCCTGTGAGCCATATCTGGGCAAGGAGGCCCATGTAATAGATTAGTTTTTGTGAATTGTGATAGTGTGGCCCTGGTGACCTTAAAACATCATGCATATATATATTTCGCATATTTTAAGTCCTTTTCTTTCTTGCATGCCCTGATTGCATTTTTACTTAGTAAACTCGATGCACAGTCATGCCCCTCGAAGGACGGAGTGAGTGGAGGTACCATAGCGCAGAGGCGTAGGTGAGCTCCCGGCTCCACAGCCCTCAACCCTCGGGACACTCGTGGTGTTTTTGGCTAAGTGACGACACATATCGAGGTGCGTAAGAAAGAATAGACATTGAGTTTTGAAAAAAAACATGCGTGTTTTTTGAGGACTTCAGGGGTTTCCCCTTGTAGCCCTCGAGGGAGTAGAGTCGAGGCTACCTTACATGAACAAATAAGAAAGTATGCTGAATCGAAGCCGTTTTTCATTTATTCATTCATGATGCCATAGTTGTACAAAATACGAGAAATGTACAAGGCCTCGAGACCTTTAGGGATAAAAGCAACGTAGATATTTGATGTTCCAAGCGTTGGTGAAGGCTTCACCTTTGCCGTTCAATAGCTTGTATGTTCCAGGTTTCAGCACCTCAGCCACGGTGTATGGGCCTTCCCACGGTGGAGTCAGCTTGTGGCGCCCCTTGTTGCTCTGTTGTCGACGGAGGATGAGATCGCCAACTTGGATATCCCTCTTGTGCACATGTTTGTTGTGGTAGCGTTGAAGCTTCTGCTGGTACCTTGTAGAGTGGAGGAGGGCCATATCTCGAGCCTCCTCGAGCTGGTCGACGGTGTTCGCGAGGGCCTCCTCGTTCGTCTGTTCATTGTAGGCCTTAAGTCAAGGGGACACGTACTCGAGGTCGGTGGGGAGGATGGCCTCGGACCCGTAGACCATGAAGAATGGAGTAAACCCCGTGGCTCGACTAGGCGTTATCATTAAGCTCCATAGGACCAAGGGTAGCTTGGGAGCCCATTTCTTGCCATACTTCTTCAACCGGTTGTAGATTCTTGGCTTGAGGCCTTGAAGGATCATGCCGTTGGCGCGCTTGACCTGGCTGTTGGTTCAAGGATGAGCGACTGCAAACCAATTCACATGAATGTGATTGTGGTTGTAGAAGTCCAAGAACTTATTGCTGGTGAATTATGTGCCATTATCGGTGATGATGATATTGGGGACCCCAAAACAATGGATGATGTTGGTGAAGAACAAGACTGCTTGCTCGGAGTGGATGTTGGTGATGGGCCGAGCCTCGATCCACTTGGTGAACTTGTCAACCGCTACCAGCAAGTGCGTGAAGCCCTCGGTTGTCTTCTTCAGAGGGCCAATGAGGTCGAGCCCCCAAAAGGCGAAAGGCCACTGATGGGGATCATCTGCAGAGCATGGGCGGGAAGGTGCGTTTGCTTGGCGTAGAATTGGCACCCTTCGCATGAGCGGACAAGGTTGATGGCGTCGGAGATGGAGGTCGGCCAGTAGAAACCTTGTCGGAAGGCATTGCCGACGAGGGTCCTCGGGGCGGCATGATTGCCGCAAGCCCCCGAGTGTATGTCCTCGAGGAGCTTCCTGCCTTCCTCGATGGTGATGCAGTGCTGGAGGATCACTGATGGGCTTCGTTGGTAAAGTTCTTGTTGTAGCCGTAGAAGAAATAGGACTTGGCCCATCGAGCTATCCGTCGAGCCTCAGTTCGTTCTTCTGGGAGCTCCCCTCGAATAAGGCAGTTGAGGAAGGGAACGCTCTAGTCTAGTGGTGGGCTTGATGGTGGAGGTGACCCCTTGATCTCCATGACCTCGGCCCCAGTCGAGGTGGCCTCATTCAAGGGTGGGGGGTCGAGTGTTGATGACGTGGTGTCAGTCCCAAGCCTAAGTTGACAGAGGGCTCAAAGAGGTCCCTCAAAAACAAGTCGGGTGGGATGGTGCTCATCTGCAGCTTTGTTGTACCGTCGAGCGATGTGGTTGAGCTCATGGCCGTGGAACTTATCCTCCAACTCACATACCTTATTGCAATAGGCTTCCATCTTTGGGTCGTGGTAGCTCGAGGCCTTCATTACTTGGTCGATGACGAGGGGAAAAGATGAAACAACGGTTACCGGGTGACTGAGGAAGTAATGCTGGAGCTTGCGGCGCGTGAGCATGATGGCGTAGAGTAGCTTCTGGATCTATGGGTAGCGAACCTTTGTTTCTGAGAGTACCTCGCTGATGAAGTAAACCAGCCGTTGGACGGGCAGGGAGTGCCCTTCCTCTTGCCTCTCGACCACTATGGCCGCGCTGACCACCTGGGTGGTTGCGGCGATATAGAGGAGAAGAGGCTCAGCTGGATTGGGTGGCACAGCAGGTTTAGAAGATACAAGAATTGGAGGGGAGGTCAGCATACCTTTAAGTTTAGCGAGGACCTCCTCGGCCTCGACGGTTCATGCGAAGTGCTCGGATTTCTTCAGGAGACGATACAGCGGCAGGGCCTTTTCTCCCAGGTGCAAGATGAAGCGACTGAGGGCCGTGAGGCAGCCCATGACCTTCTGTATGCCCTTCAGGTCTTAAATTGGCCCCATCTTGGTGATCACCATGACTTTCTCAGGGTTGGCCTCAATACCACACTGAGAGATGATGTATCCTAAGAGCATGCCTCGAGGCATGCCAAAGACACACTTCTCGGGGTTGAGCTTGATATTCTTGGCTTGAAGGCACCCGAACATGATCTTGAGGTCATCGATGAGGTTGTTGACCTTCTTGGATTTGACTATGATGTTGTCAATGTAGGCCTCGATCGTCGTCCCTATATATTCGCCAAAGACATGGAGCATGCATCGCTGGTACGTTGCCCCGGCGTTTCAAAGGCCGAAGGGCATGGTGACGTAACAATACATGCCAAAAGGGGTGATAAAGGAGGTCACAAGCTGGTAGGACTCCTTAATCTTGATTTGATGGTAACCAGAATAAGCATCAAGGAATGAGAGGGTCTCACATCCCGTAGTTGAATCAACAATTTGATCAATACATGGTAAAGGAAATGGAACTTTAGGACATGCTTTATTCAAACTAGTATAATCAACACACATCCTCATTTTTCCATTCTTTTTCTTAACTAATACAGGGTTAGCTAACCACTTAGGATGATGAACCTCCTTGATGAACCCGGCCACCAAAAGCTTGTCAACTTCTTCGCTGATGATCCTACGCTACTCCTCGTCGAAGCGGTGCAAATGTTGCTTCACCGGTCTGGACCGGCCTGGATCTCCAAGGTGTGCTCAGCGACTTCCCTCGCTATGCCTGGCATGTCCGAGGGACTCCATGCAAACATGTCGGCATTCACATAGAGAAAGTCGACGAGCACTGCTTCCTATTTGTTGTTGAGGGTGGCACTAATCGTCAGCGCCTTCCCCTCAGAGCTGCTTGGGTCGAGAAGGATCTTCTTGGTATCTTCTGCGGGCTTGAAGCTACCTGCATGATGCTTGGAGTCAGGGGCCTTAGCGACGAGGCCCTCGAGGGTCAAGGCAAGCCTGGTGGACTCCTCGATGACCTCTCCATTCTTGACGCACTCGACATCATAGTCATATGCTTGCTCGTAGGAGGAGCCGATGGTGATGACGCCCTTGGGTCCCGGCATCTTGAGCTTGAGGTACGTGTAATTGGGGATCACCATGAACTGCGCATAGCCGTGTCGACCAATGATGGCATGGTACGTGTAGTGGAACCCAACTACCTCGAAGGTGAGGATCTCCTTCCTGAAGTTTGAAGGGGTGCCGAAGCAGACAGGGAGGTCGACGCGACCGACGGGCAGGGCCTTCTTCCCTGGCACAACTCCATGGAGGCCCCTGATGCTAGGCTAAACCTGCGACCTCTTGACCCCCATGAGGTCGAGGGTCTCAGTGTAGATGATGTTGAGGCTGCTACCCCTATCCATGAGCACCATGGGGCTCACGGTTGTCGACGATACGGTCTCGAACGGGGATCACCTTCTTTTCTTGGGGGGCCCTTTTGGACTCTCGGGCTCTAGCTCAGGCCCTTTCGCCGGGCGGGGGTCGGCGCTCCTGCTCGAGGGTCCGCTCAAGTTGGCGTAGGCGCTCCTGATCCTCGTCGAGCTTGGCTCGCATCTCCCGGACTTGTGTGAGCTGAGCGTCTAGGTCATCCTGATGCAGGCGTATGTCTTGGGGCACAGTCGGTGGCTGCTCCTCCAGGTCCGCCACGACAAGGGCCCCTCCTACTGTGACCGTGGCTGCTGCCGTGGCCGTTGGGTCGACGGTGTCGTCGCTCAACGTGACTTCACCCTTGACATGGAAACACTCGTGGGTGGGGTCGTAGTGGTCGGTGTCAGAGTCGGGGCTGCTGGAGTAGAAGATGGGGAATTGCCCGCGCTGCTCCTCCTCTAGCTGATGTCGCATCGTGCCGAGGGTGTACTACCTTGGGCCAGGTGCTCGCGAGAAGCCAAAGTCCTCGGAGGCCGGCAAGACCATTCCTAGGTCCATGGTAGCGCGCAAGTGAACCACTGGGCAGTCCTCATGCGTGCTCATACTGGAGTGCATCGCGGTGGAGTACATCTCGGTGGCGTTGTCCAGACTGAATGGGAACTGGCGGCGAGCCCCAAACAGTCCATGTGGCAGCAGATTGGGTGGTGACGAAGCTACGCCCGTCGGGGGAACTTCATCGAGCTCTCCTGACAAATGCATCATGAAGGTGAAGTTGGAGTCTCTGTAGAGCCTTGCCAGCTCATTTTCTGTTCCCAGGCGTGGGTCAGACAGGTCCCCAACCAGGGGCCCTGCGCTACCCACCAGGGATGGAGGAAACGCGGAAGACGTCGACCCAGACACGGGCTGATGATGACGGTGGCGCTGGTTGCGCCTCCTCTTGGGCGTAGAGGCGTGGTGGCAAGACTGGCATGCGTCCCCTCCTGAGCATGGGGGCTCCTTGCGGCCTCTATTCGGATCTTTGACCTAGAGTAGGACCAAGTCGTAGCCATGGCCGAGTGACATGAACTCCAAGCTCCCAAACCAGATCACCGTGGCTCATGGAAGTGGCAAAGATAAGTCTGCCATCTGAAAGAATGGCAGCAGTGACACACAGAGCCCCTACCTGGTGCGCCAACTGTCATTGTCATGACCCCTAGGGGCCTAACACCAACTAGTAAATTTGTGCCATGTTCTTCCTAATTTGGATGGTGATGCATGAAGAACACATGATTTTTATCCTGGTTTGGGCAAGAGAAGGCCCTACGTCCAGGGAGGGGATGCTTTGTATTATCTTACACTGAAGTGCTCGTACAGGGGTGAATACAAGTGGGTGAGTGAGTAAGCTAAGACTTAGTGTTTGGGTTCTGGTAGCTCTCTCCCTCTACCCCTTCTACACTAGCCCGACGCCTCCTTTTATAGGCCAAGGAGGAGCACGGATGTACATAGTAACCCTAGAAATGGTGCTTGTAGGGCTAGTGTAGGAGGTGACATCAAGGGTTGATGCCGATCATGTATGGGAGACTATAGCGATGTCCGTCGAAGTGAGGTTGAGCTCTGTAGCAACACATCTTGCCATCCCACGGTGTCTTGTTGGAGTCGATGGCTGACCGGTCTTGATGATGATGCTGTCGTGCCTCAGCGGCATGGTGAAAGTCGTGTTCTCCTATTGAGAGGTACGGCTTGCCGTAGATGACGTGGTGGAGTCATCGAAGCCCTAACTGAAACCAGCTAGGGACTCAGTCAAGGGGTGCCCGTGGGGGGTCAAGACCGGAACGAATAGGAATGGCCCCGGGAAATGCGAGATTTATGTTGACAAATGTGTCTCGAGGGGGTGCCGAACGGGGCACAATGCGCGGTATGGTGTCACAGTGCAGTATGATTCACCGGTTTTCTAGATATAGGCAGTAAAAGGTGGATTTGACTGGTGTACTCCACAGTTACCACGATTGTAGCGATGAGGTTAGGTGGGGGTAGGTGAAATGCATTAAATGCTCTAAGCGTCATACAGAAAGTAGGCGGGTCGAGGGGGCACGCGGTACTCAGCGAACGATCGTTCACCAGTGCAAACTTCCATCACTCGAGGGGGTCGGTCATCCCCTCAAGTAGACTGCCTCAAGTCGAGGGGGTCTCATTGAGTAGATACCAGCCTGGGCCATCGAGATTCGTTCGTGGGCCGGCCCAGTCGTAGTTTGATACATGGACCTGACATCTTATGTACTTTGGGCTGGGGAGTAATAATGGTGGTTTTGATTTGCTGACGCCAGGGTTGATCCTTTTTAGTCAATGGATAAGGGCACACCTTATTCTGGTACTTGACACTATATAACAATTCTGCTTCAACAAGCCACTCAAATCACAATAAAATATATACAGATTCTTCCATTCAACCCTAGGAGAGAAGTGCATCTCAGATGATAGATGGTCATTATTTTGCTCCTCATAGTTAACCAATAGTTTGTTTTACTATACTATTTCATAACTTTACGATCATACAGGACATGTTTCCATTATGGAATGACTTCATGTGGGTACAAAACAAATCTTACTCAATGCACCTATCTATTGTATTATGTGATATAGAGTGGATTTGTGAATTGATGAAGGACCGGATAGGCGACCAGAGGGGGTGAATGGGAGCCTCAAAAATTCTTTCAAATCTTTTAGGTCCTCGACTCCACAAACACACCAAGAAGCAAACACACAAACTGGTAGCAAACACGACCCTATTGTGAGGGTGGATGTTTCCTAGGAACACAGCGAGTCACTATAAGAGCCAAGGAACAACTCCAAGAACAATCCAAGATCAAACGGTCAAGAACCAAGAAGAATCAGCCACTCTGTGTAAGGACGGACTGTCCATGGAGCCAAGCTCGGACTGTCCGCATGTACAGACAGGATATGGATCAGTCAACGGTGGACAGTCAGTAGTTCCAAGCTTGGACTGTCCGATGACCAAAATCCAAAAACAACACTGCTCGGAAACAATTTTGGACAGACTGAACAAAAGATTGGTGGACTGTCCGCGGTTAGTACGCCGGACTGTCCGCGATTCAAAACTTCAAAACCGAACTTCTGGAACAAATTCTGGATAGCAGCTGCTGTTCACCGTCGGACTGTCCAGATTATTACTCGGACTATCCACGGGTCAATAATCCCAGAAGAAACAGGAAGTCGAGAGCTCAGTTCCAGCCTAGAGGAGTCCCGGACTGCCTGCGGTATGACCGGTGGACTGTCCGTGCTCACTTGACAGACTGGCCTCGAAAGCCCTAGGATGAACAACTGGAATAGAGAGGTGAGACTGAGTGGAGGCAGTCCCCTCTTATTTATAAGCGTATTATACAATTCCACTTCTGCCCCTAGATAGTATTTGAACGAACCACCTAGCCACGGGCACTATGGTCTAACTCGAGATTTCCTGATCCGATGGCCACCGTGCCTCCTCACCAGTAGCCTTCTTCGAAGCAACATCACCGATGTCACCACGTGCCGTCCGTTCGCATCGGGACCTCCGCCTGGGTTTCGAGGCCCAAACCCGTGAAACCCGCCGCCGATGGTTTTGAGGGCAAACCACCAAACCGTCGCGATGGTTTGGAGGCCAAACCACCAAACCGCCCGCGAATAGCATAGCCCGTACGCATCCCCCACCGTGTACACTTGCACTTGTCGATGTCCCAAGTGTCAGCCACCGTGGCTAGCCACCCGGCCGTATGGTCTGTCAGTCCAAGCCTAGCGTCCGCCCTTCACCGCACCCGGTCCGTCAGCATGGCACGCCCTACTTGACCTTCTCCCGACCGCTGCCACCGCATCCAGACTCCACACCTGCACATCACGAGCCTAGAGACACTGTTTCAACACATAACCCTATTCTTGGGAATCAGTATAACCACCGAACCAAGCACACACCAAAGTGTTGGCATGTTGACAATTTCTCATTACACAACAAGGGCGCTCCACAATGGTTATGTAAAAACCATATGTTTGCAATATCCCCCTTGTTGAGTGCATTGTCAACACCAACACAAAGCCAGAGAAAACCCACTCAAGTGTCCAAAAGCCATAGAAAAGCTCAAAACAGTCACTTGCAATTAGCAAAGCAAAAACAAGAACTTAGTCCCCAAAGACATGGGTAACGGCTTGATGCAACAAGCTCAAAGCACCTAAAAGCGGTTAGACCCTCAAGACAGAGGCAAATGGCTCGACACATCTAGCAAAGCAAATATGCAACTCCCCCTTAACAAGTGCATCAACCTCACAAATGCATATGAATGCACACTCTGGATTTGTGGAATCATTCTCCCCCTTGTTGACAAAGGACTTATCAAGTGTACAAGATAGAAAACTCCCCCTTAAATCATGCTATGAAATGTACAAGATGCACAATGCAAATATGCAAAGCTTCAGGAGTATAGCAAGTGGATTAAAACTATGCTCAAGTTGGTACAGCATATGTATTATAACAGGCGCAAGACAAGGCCAATGCTCAAACTGATCAAATGAAATGAAATATGAATCATAAGCATTTTGCCCAATTTTAAGCATATCTCATAAAAGGTGTTCACCAAAGAGGACAGCACATAGCTCATATAAGCAGGAGATTAAACTAGTGCTAGCACATGTATACAAAAAGTGAACTACCCCATATAATGATCATACATCATGTCTCAAGGAAGCATTTAACACTTGTAGCTTCAACAGTGACCAGAGTTTATAGCGGTTTTACAAGGTTATTTTTAGACATGTGTATGTGAGAGGATCAACACATGACAACTCTTGTAAAAATGACATGTCACAGAAGAGTGGCACTCTGGAGAACTCTAGGCTAAAGTCTCTCAAAGTAGTAACTATCCAAAGCAGTTGTGAATAGCAAGCAGTAGCAGCAACATACTCAGCCTCACATGTGGACTGGGCTATGGAAGACTGCTTACGAGAGGACTAAGAGACAAGAGAAGACCCCAAAAACTGACAAGTACCCAAAGTTGATTTTCTCTCAAGACGGCAGCCAGCATAATCAGCATCAGAATATCCAGAGAGCGAGAGGGTGGATGCGGTCGAGTACCAAAGACCGAACTCAGGAGTAAAACGAAGGTACCTCATGATCCGCTTGATGGCTTGACGATGAGAGGTGCGCGGCAAAGACTAAAATCATGCACAAAGATAGACCACGAACTGAATGTCTGGTCTCGTTGCCGTCAGGTACAGCAGCGACCCAATCATGTTGCGGTACTCCTTTTGGTCCATGGCTTCTCTCTCAACATCTTTAACCAAGGTAATGGTAGTTGCCATGGGCATCAAAAGAGGCTTGGCCTTGCCCATGTTGAACTTCTTCAGGAGGTCCTTGGTGTACTTGCCTTGGTGCACAAACGTCCCTTCTCGAGTTTGCTTGATTTACAACCCAAGAAAGAATGTCAACTCACCCATCATGCTCATCTCGAACTCCCTGCTCATTAAATTAGAAAACCTTACCACAAGGGCATGTGAAGAGTCACAAAGATTATATCATCCACGTATATCTACACGATGAGAATGTCTTTTCCTTGCTTGAGGAGAAACAAAGTTTTATCAACAGAGCCCATGGTAAAACCCTTCATAAGCAAAAAGGACTTCAACCTCACGTACCATGCTTTCGGGGCTTGTTTGAGACCATACAAGGCTTTGTGGAGTTTGAAAACATAGTTTGGGTGCTTAGAATTTTCAAAACCAGGGGGTTGCCTCACATACACTTCCTCCTCTATGTACCCATTGAGAAAAGCACTCTTGACATCCATTTGGTACAGCTTGAATCCTTTTGAAGATGCAAAGGCTAAGAGGACCTAATGGATTCTGAATGGGCAACAGGAGCAAACGATTCCTCAAAATCTATCCCCTCTTTCTAGCAAAACCCCTGAGCAACCAATCTAGACTTGTTCCTAACTATCACCCATCCTCACTCTGCTTTTTCTTAAACACCCACTTGGTACCTATGGAATGACATTGTGGAGGTGGAGGAACTAGGACCCAAACTTGGTTTCTCTCAAAGTTCTCTAACTCATGCATGGCATTGACCCAATCTGCATTAGATAGTGCGTGTCCAATATCTACGGGCTCAAAATTGGAAACAAAAGCAGAATATGTGAAATGAGAGATTTCATAGGACCTGTTGTGAGTGACACGCTGGTTGAGGTTACCGATCATGGTCTTAGGAGGATGGCGGTGCTAAATGTGTACAGGCACCATTCTTGATGAAGTAGCCTCCCCTCAACCGCAGTTGGAGCTCCCTCAGGTGCAAGAGAGGGAAACTGGTCGTTCGGGCCCCATGAAGTCGAGCAAGAAGGATCGGGGCCACAAACTAACGTGGTTGTTGCAGGGTCGACAGGGGCAGCCGGTGGAGTCAGCTTGGGAGCACCCCAATCGGCATCATCCTGCTCCTCCTCCACAAAGATGCTTTCACCCATCTCCTGATCACCTACACGCTCAAAGACAAGAGAAGAACAAGGTGTGGTTTCATCAAAGATAACTTCACAAGTCTCCATGACTCGGTTAGTCTCAAGATTAAGTACTCTATATGCACGTGAGTGAGTAGCATAACCAAGAAAAATACTATCAGAAGAACATGACTCGAACTTGTCTAAGTAACCTTGCTTGAGAATGAAACACCAACACCCAAAGACTCTAAAATAGCTCACCTTGGGGAGATGACTAAAATGCAACTCATAAGAAGTCTTCTTTGTAAAAGCACGAAGAAAGATGCGATTTGAGACGTAACAAGTTGTGTTGATCACTTTATCCCAATACCACCTAGCAGTCCTATGCTCATCGAGCATCATCCTGGCCATCTCAACAAGGGTCCGATTCTTGCGTTGAACAATCCCATTTTGCTGAGGCACATAAGGTGATGAAAAGTGATGCTCATGACCCAAAGACTTGCAAAAGGCTTCAAAATGAGAGTTCTTGAATTGGTGCAATTGTCATTGCGTATAGCTCTCATGGCATTCTTGGGAAGCTCATTTTGCAGCCTAAGAACCAAATCCCACACATGGGAGAAAGCCTCATCCTTGGACTCCATGAAAAAGACCCAAGAATAGCGAGAAAAGTCGTCCACAATCACAAGAACGTACCACTTCCCACCATCCAACCTAACCTGAGCTGGACCTACAGTGTCCATGTGAAGAAGCTCAGCGGGTTGTTTGGTCATCACTTGGTTCACAGGGGAATGAGAAGCGGCTACCATCTTCTCGTGATGACATAAGTGACAAACCAAGTCCTTCTCGAACTTTAGTTTAGGCAATCCTCAGATTAGATCAAGAGAGCTCAATCTTGCAAGCAAGTCAAAACTCAAATAACCAAGCCTCCTATGCCACTTCCAAAGTTCAGAAGAAGTGCCTGCCACAAAACATCGAGACACACCGAAAGAATGAGAAAAATCGGCACGAAAAACAAGTCCAAAAGGCACAATAGAGCAAACAAGATCACCGCAAGAATCCAAAATGTGAGAAAGGCCCAGCTTAAAGCGCACTTCGAAACCATCTCTAAGGAGTTGTGAAACCGAAAGGAGATTGAAATCCAAGCTCGAGACTAAAGCAACATCCTTGAGCACAAAGTTCTCATTGAGCCTTACCAACCCACGAGAAAGAACCTTACCCTTACCATTGTCCCCAAATGTGATGTACTTCTTGGAGGTCATGGGGTTGAGGCTGGAGAACCAATTTGAATTTTTGGTCATGCGGTGCGAACACCCAAAATCAACAAGCCATATGTTCTCCAAGCCTCCATGTTGCATCAATAGAAAGACATGTGATGAGCAAATGATCTAACACTGGGGTTAGTAAACTGAGGAGAAAACCAGTGCTGGGTCATTTGCCCTGGAAAAGTGTTAGGAAAAACACCATACATGCCATGTCCCATGGGAGAGAACAGATCACCACGAGAGAGAAAACATGGTCCGCTAGAAGTGTAGGACTGAGAGCCACTGCCACAAGACCTTGAGTCATATTGAGGATGACTTGGACCTCGTCGGGCATGACCATCACATGGTCTCACAAACTGAGGCCTAGTACCTTGAGGTCTTGCACCTCTAGGTCTAGCATTGCTCCTCTGAGCAGGTGAAGCATGCATACCATGAGATGGGCGATTCATGTTCTGGTGTGAAAGCTCAAACTCACGCCTCTCATCTCTCTTCCTCCTAAAGAAAAACTCAAACAAATGACCATCCCTCTTGCAATACTCATAGTGGTACACCTCTCTCTTGGGTTGTGGGTGACTCACTCTGTTGTGGACATGGTTCACTCTAGGAGATGGTTTAGCCTTAGGAAGGGGCTTATCAGAGATGTTTGGCAAAGTGTCAAGTGGGTTCATGAGGTGGTTAGGTTTTAGAATCCACACTTGTTTCTGAGGTGGAGCTTTGGGATTCTCTTCAATTACTCCATCTCTCACAATGGGCTTGGTAGGCTCAAAGGGCTTAGGTGGGTTAATTTTGATGAGCTTGGGAGGATTGGTGGGTTTCTCACTCATGCTCAAACACTATGTTCACCAACCTTGCTAAAGACATTGCTACCTTTCCCACCTGCAGCAAAACCTAAACCCGTTGTGTCAGTACCCCTCTTGTACTGACTCATCATCATGCCCAACTGTGGCTCACTGCAAGAAAGCCAACTCAACATGTGTCGAAGGAATGTGTTTTTCTCTTCAGTCTTTTTCTTGTTATGCCTACAGTTAGCAAGCTCTAGCTCCAAGGCCTCACAACAAGCACATCGTGCACTAGTACCATATGTACTAGATTTCTCAAGCACAGCAATCCTAGAAACCTCCTCAGAAAGCTTAGAACACAACTCAGCACAAGACTTGCAAGGACCTAACAAAACAGGCTCAGCTCTAGCCCTATCCAACTCCTCAACCAAGACAGAGTACTTGGACTGCAAAGAAACAAGACTAGACATGTGAATAGTGCATTCATCACACTCAATCTCATTGGACACAACAACCCTATCATTCTTAGCACACTCAAGCTCATCTAAAGCTGCAAGATACTTAGCGTTGAAACCATTGCATTCATGAGCAGCACGAATAAGCAAAGCATCTTGCTTGAGCATGGTGTCAGTCACAGAATCAAGCTCAGTGAGAAGGGATTTGATTATGTGTTCTACCTCAAGGTTAGTATCGACCTCTTTTTCATTGCTGGTGGTGGTGTTGTTGTCGAGCGCCATGGTGCAGTAACCTTCTTGGCGCTCGTTGGTGTAGAAGCTCAAGCCGTTGAATTTGTTTTCGACCTTCTTCTCAGCCTCATCATCACTTGGTGGAGAGTCACCATCGAAGTCGATGTCACTCAAGTTCACAACAAGGGCGCGCTGCTTTGCTTGGAGCGCCTTGGAGTACTTCTTGCTCATCCGCTCGGGGTCGAAGTTCTTCTTGGACTTGTGCTTGCAAGAGGTCGACTCATGCTTGTCCTTGTGCTTGGGGTAGTCGTTCTTGCTGAAGTAGCTCTTGTTCTTGCTGGAACAGCTGGCAACATAGTGGTTGGGATCTCCACAGTTGAAGCAACCTTGCTTGTTGCCACCACGCCGGCGATTCAAGCAGTTATTGTGAAACCGCGAGAACCGACTGATGAAAAGTGCCAGCTCATCATCTCTAAGAGCCTCCACCTGCTCCTTTGTTGTAGACACAACAAAAGACAAGGCAAGCGACAGTGGTAATGGGTTAGCCATTGAGGAACTTGAACTTGAGTTACCTGACACCAAAGCCATGGTGGGAGCAGACGGATTCTTGATCCTCGCCTGCATCTGGAGATCGATCTCGGTGTATTTGAGCTTGCTGAATAGCTCATCCACTGTGAGAGTCTCGTAGTTGGCCGACTCAATGATCGCTTGCACCTATACCTCCCAAACCCTTTGATCCAGAGCATATAGAAGCTTGAGTTCTCTCTGATGATTGTCATAGGGCATCATTGCAATGTTAGCCCGCATGTTGTTCATGATGGTGGTAAAGCAAGAAAACATCGAGCTTTGAAGCCTCCTCTAGATCTCGTAGTAAACTTGAGTAAAGTTCTCATACAACCTCCTGTATGTCTCGTAGAGTCTGGTTTTGACATGGGTTGTACCCTCATAGAAGCTTTGAAGCCTCCTCTAGATCTCACGAGCAGTCACACAATTAGAAACACGATCAAATTCAGGAATCGAAAGAGCAGCATAAAGCTCAGCACGGGCAATATTGTTCGCATTGTGTTGGTCGATCTGCTCTTGATTGATACAAACATCAAGTATGACATAATCAGTATTTTCAATGATCTCCCAAACACGCGAATCAATCCCCTGAAGATGGGCCTGCATATGAATCTCCCAATACGAGTAGTTCTCCCCATTGAATTGGGATGGCTTGCCCGGTCAGTGATTCAAAGCCATGTCGCCTTCTACGAATCACAGACCGCTTAAGGTGGAAGTGATCCTTAACCGACTCTGATACCAATTGAAGGACCGGATACGCGACCAGAGGGGGGTGAATGGGAGCCTCAAAAATTCTTTCAAATCTTTTAGGTCCTCGACTCAACAAACACCCCAAGAAGCAAACACACAAACCGGTAGCGACCATGACCCTATTGAGAGGGTGGTTGTTCCCTAGGAACACAGCGAGTCACTATAAGAGCCAAGGAACAACTCCAAGAATGATCCAGGATCGAACGGTCAATAACCAAGAAGAATCAGCCACTCTGCGTAAGAACGGACTGTCCATGGAGCCAAGCTCGGACTATCCGCGTGTACGGACAGGATATGGATCAGTCAATGGTGGACAGTCAGTAGTTCCAAGCTTGGACTGTCCGATGACCAAAATCCAAAAACAACACTGCTCGGAAACAATTCTGGACAACCTGAACAAAAGACCAGCGGACTATCCGCAGTTAGTACACCGGACTGTCCATGGTTCAAAACATCAAAACTGAACTTCTGGAATAGATTTTGGACAGCAGCTGCTGTTCACCGTCGGACTGTCCAGATTATTACTCGGACTATCCACAGGTCAATAATCCCAGAAGAAACAGAAAGTCGAGAGCTCGGTTCCAGCCTAGAGGAGTCCCGGACTGCCTGCGGTATGACCGGTGGACTGTCCGTGCTCACTCGACAGACTGGCCTCGGAAGCCCTAGGATGAACAACTGGAATGGAGAGGTGAGACTGAGTGGAGGGAGTCCCCTCTTATTTATAGGCGTATTACACAATTCTACTTCTGCCCCTAGATATTATTTGAGCGAACCACCTAGCCAAGGGCACTATAGTCCAACTCGAGATTTTCTGTTCCGACGGCCATTGTGCCTCCTCACCGGTAGCCTTGCTCCGAAGCAACCTCACCGATGCCGCCACGTGCCGTCCGTCCGCATCGGGACCTCCGCCCGGGTTTTGAGGCCCAAACCCGCGAAACCCGCCGCTGATGGTTTTGAGGGCAAACCATCAAACCGTCGCCGATGGTTTGGAGGTCAAACCACCAAACCACCCGCGAGTAGCATAGCCCGTACGCGTCCCCCATTGATGGTTTTAAGGATAAACCACCAAACCTCCTCGCGAGTAGCGTAGCCTGTACGCGTCCCCCGCCGTATACACTTGCGCTTGTCGATGTCCCAAATGTCAGCCACCACGGCTGGCCACCCGGCCGTCTGGTCCGTCAGTCCAAGCCTAGCGTCCGCCCTTCACCGCACCCGGTCCATCAGCATGGCACACCCTACTTGACCTTGTCCCGACCTCTGCCACCGCATCCGGACTCCACACCTGCACGTCACGAGCCAAGAGACACCGTTTTGACATATAACCCTGTGCCAGGGGATCAGTAGAACCACCGAACTAACCACGTACCGAAGTATTAGCATGTTGACAATCGTTTATCACACAACAAGGACGCTCCACAATAGTTATGTAAAAACCATGTGTTCGCAATTGATCTACCAATTTATTAGATGTATAGATATAGTCAGTCTTCTAGATTCAACCGCCTCTTTATGTCTTCCTGACTTCGTGTTGCACACAGAACTATTCATCTTGACAATCACCATTTGATTGACAAATATCATTGAAAAAAAAATCAAACCTACCATGATCGGCTCGTGAACTCCCATTGTAGCCGTTTTTCGGCCTTGGCAATAAACACTCAATGGTGATAGTCGAAGGCATGCATCACGGTCGGTTTGTGCGTTTGCAAACTACGTACTTGACCATAAAAAAAATACTAACAAACACTTTTTACACCATTTTTTTTGAAAGTGAAGCAGAAGCAGTGAATGGATAACCAATGAGGGACTAAATGACCAATGAATAACCGATGGCATTTGTCATCAAAAGATTGTGAGCCGCCATAGGCGGTTGAATAGAATGTGCACCGGAGTTTCGCCATGGAGTTGTTATAACCACGCTCTTTAAAAAAATCGGTGCTCCAACATATCATCTACACACACGTCGATCCATTACGATGGCGCCGCCCAGCAACTACACGCTGATCGCGTTGCTTGTCGCCTTGGCCGGCGTTATCCTGCAGCCATCTGCGGCAAGCAGAATCGGAGGAGGTCTTGCCATGTCCATCGCCGCGACAAACGACGCAGATCGAGCATCGGCGCCGTCCCCAGCCCCAGACGGTGACGATGGTGACGGCGGCGGCGGCATTCCACAGCTGCCGCCGCAGCCGAGGGAGTGCCGGCCATGGTTGGCGCGGATGATGCCGTGCGCGGGCTTCCTCACCAACCCCACCGTGTACGCGCCCGAGGCCGCCTGCTGCGACGGCTTCAACGCCATGTTCACCTTGGACACGGTCACCTGCCAGTGCCACGTCGTGAACGGCGACATCGGCCAGCTTCTGCCGGCGCCGATGCGGCATATGCGCATGGTGGAGCTCTTCTCGGTGTGTGGCCACGACATGCGTGTCGACATACTTGCCGCGGCCTGCAACCTAAGTAAGTCAGATAAGTTCCTGTTCCTATTGTCTGCAGTGCTGCTGCTTCGGGATTTGCATTATTGTTTATTAGTACATGATTCAAAACTATACACACACATGTTCTTCTGTGAAAGAAAAAATCACTGACGAATATGGACTGAACTGAACAGTGGACGGAGTGCCGCCGATAGACTTTTCGAGTCCACCACCATTCACGCCGTAGCTATCGCCTCCATCGCCGTCGGGTACTTATTTTCCTTTCGGTTGCTTCTTTTTGCTAGTAAATTGGTCGGTGTAATCTACTACAATCATATCAGTTCTAATCTGATCCACTCTGCACATCTCTGGTTTTATTTTGCAGCATGATGGCCATGATAAACTAACAGCTAGAATCGATCTGTTGTAATTCTGAACAAACTGAATACATTACATGTAGAGCAATCTACAGGCAACAAGGATACATATGTTATTGTTCTCTAGATTTATAGCAAACAAGCTTGTGTTGCAAAAGAATGTACAACTTATTATGTGGTCACCTACGATTTATGCATGATTTATGATTTGGAGATTTATGAGATGCGTTATATGTTCTAATGCATGTTAGAATCAAATTCCGTATTGTGAATTTGGATTTTTGTAACTCAAATGAGCTGCTGGGTTATGGGTGGGAGAAAGAAGATGTGCGTGTGTCTCCCCGGACAGCTGGCCCTCCGCAATCTCAAGTGTGCTAAGTCGAGATTGTGTCGCCAGATTTTTTTACCAAGAATTGGTTGGATAATAATCAACCTGCGAATTCATCACCTCAAGGAACAAATAAGCTTCTAATAACATTCTAGACACATGTTCATCCTAGAACGATAATCCACTTAGATATGCATCATTCTAACATGACAATATCCTCTAATATTGTTACACATTCACACCATAACTAAGTTGTTTGTGGACATTGTATCCCAACCACAAGCAAGGGTCTGACGAACCCGCGTATGGTTTCAACCGTTGGAGTAGCAAAAGTTTGTGCCCTTCTTGACATTGTAGACCGTTTTTGTGCGCACTCCAGGAGACAAGATTTGATCACAAGGAAACAGCTCAGTAACCAATAGATGTTATGCAATCTAGAGGTTGACCTACCCAAATTGCCATACACTACTATAGAATGGATTTCTAGAGGCAGTCAAAACTGATTTGTAGAGGAGGATATGCCAACCAACTTTGTACAAAAGGCCTCTAAAAATCAAGTACCTCTAGCATCCATCCCTGGAAATTGATTCTAGATATGGGACAAAACATTAGCAGGCCTAAAAATCAAGGGATAAAGCAAGAGGGTGAGAGTAAGAGAGCCTGTTTGGATTCTTGGGACTAGGGACTACGTATGAGCATGGGTTTCAATTAGCACCTTCAAAAAGACTAGTGAACTAGAGACTAGTACCTTTTTTAGTCCCCTTGTTTAGCAATTTAGGTACTAAAAAGACTAAAATCTAGTCTCTAGTCATCAGTCTCGTGGAACCAAACATGACCTATGTAACCGAAGAAAAGAGCCGACTAAGGGAGAAAGAATCTCTTTATTTTTAGATATATATTAGCAAACATATCCAATTTTGTAATAGGATTTATATCACACATGATTTTCTCTAATATGTTTTGGAATCAGAATTTGCAACCATGGTTCCACATGCATTGGGTTATGAGTTCAAATAACGGATGAGACAATAAACCAATTAAAAATCTAATGCATCTAGTTCGGCACGTACTACTGTTCTTAGAAAAACTGGCTACACTCTTATGCCCCCGAAAGTAAATGAACATAGGAGAGAGTGTGTGTGATGGACTAAAGTTTGGAGTAAGAAATTAATTTTGGTTTATATATATATATATATAACATATTTAGAGAGAAACAGAATAGATTGAATTTGATGTCCTAACGGGATATGACACTTTTGAATGTGTAAAGTGTATCATAAATCCCTAACTTATACTAATGTGTCATTTCGGTCCCTAAATTTATAAAACGCACATCTAACACTATCTAAACAATATTTTGGAAGTCACTGCAATCCTACACCGGGTGTGGAGGAGTTTTTAGTCCCAAAACTTGGCACAGCTTGCGGCCTGGCAGCGCAGCTCGAGTGCGGCTGGCGTCCAGTGGCGTGGCGCAGCAAGGCACGGCAGCTCGCCGGGCAAACACAGCACTTGTGGTGCAAGCGTGGCAAACGTTCAAGTGTGGTCGGATCAAGGGCTGGCCCCGGCGTCTGGCGAGCGCGCGGTTGGACGGCGACGAGGCACGGCTGGGTGCGAGTGGGGTTGACAGCGAGACCATGAGGGTGCATCGTGGGTGGCCGTTGCAGAAAGGAGCTGTGTGGAGGTGTATGTAGATGACTTTTCAAAAACCTTACTCCTTGAAAGGCTACTCCGGCACATCTTGAGATGATGAAGTCATCACGATCACCTGGCTATTGATGGAAATGTCGTGTTCCACTAAAAGCACAATAATGTTAATTTCTACACTAAATCAAAGAAAATATAAGTACTCATAATACCAAGTAACTTCGCAGGTACGTAGATAACTGTTTTATATAAGTTTATGAACCAGTAGTGGACTTTACTCTTTTTAATCTATACAGCCCGTTTAGTATGCTTCATTATTCGAGCAGTTTTTTTTCATTTTTATCTACTTTTTTTTTGTGCTTGGATGATGGAGCGGCTCCGTTTGTGAAGTTGTTTTAGAAAAAACATTTAGTAAAATAGCTTTTTCAAGAGAAAAGCAGCAAATTGTCTATACATTGCTCCCTTTTTTCTCTTTGTTTTTCTCCCTCTTATTTATTTCACATTTCTCTTGTTTTATTTCTCTCCAACTTATCTCTTCACCGTGGGATCCACCGCAGCGAAGGACGCCATTTTTGGGCGTATCTTCTCCATCCGTACACAGTGACGGCAGTAGGCTCCAACAGAAAGAGGATGAACCGCTCACGCGCGACCTCCAGTGAAAGGGCGACTGCCATGGGCTCACGGAAGGCCATGCACACAGCGATAGTGTACGGGGCTTAGCCTGCTTCTCAGGGTTTGGGTATGTCAAGAAGAGCAGCTACAGCCTGTCGCTACGCCGTGGGATCCAGTTCTCAGGCTCTCGACGTTAGGCATGAGAACAGGGAGGTGTCTACAGGAGGCTTTTCTGTAGAGGCAGTGTGATGGCATTGACGAAAATGGCCTCAACGGCGACTTCATCCTGTGGTGCGTCATGCTGTGGAGAGGGAGGCCGCACATATGTTGCAAGGGTCACCTGGACATCGTCCATCCCTTACGCCCGCTCGAGCACCGGATTCCGGCCCAGAGAGTCAAATTCGCCAAGGCCCATTACTCTTATCTTATGAGTTACCACAAAGCGTCGAAGCATGGTGAAGCCATAATTTTTAGCTCTTCTTTTATTTCTGACATCTCTCTGTGTAATTTGTGGAACTTATGCTACGGAGCTGGGGCCTGTGAACGCTTTTGCTAATCGAAGTCACGAAACTGCTCGCGAAGAGCCTGTTGGCTATTGGAGCCACGTGTCCTCATTGCCAAACTTATCATAAACTCCAAAGAAAGAATCACACTTGCGGTCTCTGAACTATCGTCGGAATGTCATTCAGGTCCTCAGACTATGAAAGTGCATGTTTGGCTCTCTAAAGTTTTAAAGTTGTATCAACTTGGTCCTAAAACTATCACCAAGGTGTCATCCAGGTCCCCAAACTATGAAAGACACGCTTGGCTCCCTAAACAATCGCCGAGGTGTCATCCAAGTCCATAAATTTGGCAGAGGGTGCCACCTAGGTCCTTAAACATAAAAATAAATAAATAGTTTAGGGATTGGAATATACATTTATATTTATATAAAAAAATAACCTTTAAAACTAACTTTAAAGTATATATTTATATTTATATAAAAATTGACTTTAATTATTTTAAGTATATATTTTAAAGTATAAATTTATATAAAACTAACTTTAATTATTTTAAAGTATGTACTTATATTTATATAAAAACTAACCTTTAAAACTAATATATAAAACTAACTTTAATTATTTTAAAGTATATATTTATATTTATATAAAAACTAAACTTTAAAACTAATAGACAAAATTAACTTTAATTATTTCAAAGTATATATTTATATTTTTATTTATATGAAAACTAACATTTAAAGTATAAAAATAAATAAAATTTTGCCCCAACTAGGGTTCGAATCGAACTTTAATTGTTAGAAGAATAAATAAAACGATCTTTAACGAATTCCCTATCGTAGCGTAGCGGTTAAAGCATAAGACTCTAGACTTTAAGCCCTAAGTTTGACTCGAACCCCGTATGGGACAAAATTTTTATTTATTTTTATACTTTAAATGTTAGTTTTTAAATAAATATAAATATATACTTCAAAATAATTAAAGTTAATTTTTTATATAAAAGTTGTACTTTAAAATATATACTTAAAATAAATAAAGTAAGTTTTATATAAATATAAATATATACTTTAAAGTAAGTTTTTATATAAAAATAAATATATACCCTAAACCCTGACGATAGTTTAGAGAGCCAAGCATGTCTTTTATAGTCTAGGGACCTGGATGACACCCCAGAGATAGTTTAGGGACCCGAATGATACAACTTTAAAAGTTTAGGGAGCCAAACATGCACTTTCATAGTTTAGAGACCTGGATGACGCCCCGACGATAGTTTAGGGACCGCCAGTGTAATTCTCTCGACATGAAAAGAGCAGCTCCAACTTCTCACGGTCATCCGGTGTCTCCGACAAGATCATTTACCAAGTCTCATCTCACACCGTTGTTTAGTCCCATCTATAATAACTTAGCTTCATGCCATCGTTTAGTCCTTGAGCAGCGTAGGTGATGCAAGAAAGTGTTATGCCACGATCTGCCCAACATGACTCGTCTGTAGAGGCAACTAAGTTCCACCAGCATCTTTAAGATAAACTCCCATAACGGCGCTTTAAAGAGGTGACGTAGAGTGGCGGTTATTTAATTTTTCTGGGTGCTTTTTAAAACCGTCAAGGTAATTTTATTTACCCTAACGGTTTTTGCGATAACCGTAAAAAATCGAAATCTGGCAAGGTATCCTCTATAGTTTCATTTTCTTCCTTTGTGACTCCCAACCTCTTCAGTCTTCACGAGCGCTTGCCTTGCTCTCCTATGTACATTACCACGCGTCCAAGCAATGGCTGCTACACATGGGTTGCGCTGGGACGGTTGTCTACCTTCGTGGCTTCACTGACCAATAATGTTGGTTATTGACCACATGAAATTTGTGAGCGCTAGCCCGGCCGTCATCCTCTGGCAAAGATGTATAGTAGTATGTCCATATCATAGCCTAACCATCATCCTCCGGCAAAGATGGAATAGTATGTCTCCCTGTCCTCCCATGTCCATGAGGGGCACAGGATTGGCAGCAGGTGCGGTCGTTCGGACCCGCAACGCATGGTGTACATGCCGCCTAGCACCTCCGCATGAGGCTTTTGAGCATCTTCAACAGTTTAGTAAAATTAACTTATTAAATATTGTGGTTTGATAAGTTGCTGGTAAAAATGACTTATCAAATATTGTGTTTTGACAAGTTACTAAAAGAATATGGCAAGTTAAAATCTATCTCTCTCTAACAGTTCTCTGTTTTTCAACTTGCTAAAACAAAAGAAAAAGCATGGCCCGCCACTTGAGGTAGTTGACCGGTACCCATCGATCAGCTGCATATGCGGAAGAATCAGCGGTGCCGGGAATCAGGCTCCATCCAGGTTCTGCCGACCATATGCACAAGAATCACCCATCGATCTCAGCAGTGCGAGGCAATCCTATCTATCCCATCAATACACTTTGCAGCACCTGATAGCACCTGATAGCCAATAGCAGCATAGCACACTTTGCCGGCAACGAGCAGCCACGGCAAAATCTCCCTTCAGAGTTCAGAGTTGGATTTGAACTTGAACAAGTAGCAGCATGATTTCCCGGCCAAGAGAAGCTCCCGCTAGCAGACAAGAAAGCAATAGCTTGCATTAGCACAAACCGAGAAGCTCTAGCTAACAATTCGACAAGCAGGGTGTACAGGACCATGCACGATGCCAGTATGCCACAGTACCATGCCCGGCCGTCCGGCCATTCATGCAATCAAGTAATTAATATACACATTCAGGCAACAGTGCTAGATGAAAAATTGAATGACAAATGTCATGAACAAAAAGTATCATCTACTAGTCCTACCAGCAGCCGCTACGAAGGCAGCAGCAACGATCGCAAGCATGATGAACCCTAGTGACAACCAGCCGCCAACGCTGATGGATCCTTTCGCGAAGATGGGGGTTTTTGCGTTGAGGACAGGTGACGATCGGTGACAGCCGGGAAATACACGATCGAAGATCGTACAGCCGCCGGCGTCGATGTGGGTTTCTTGCCGAGGAAAGATGAAGATCGGAGCGTTGATGATCTAGCCTTCATGCGATGAGAAGGAAGTCTTCCCGCGACGTGAAGGAAGTATTAGCCGCCAAGCTCCTCCGTTCCCGGGTGAAGAGATCGCGGCGGCGGCGGTGGTAAACTGATTGCTCGCGGCGGCTGGGACCGATGGACTGGGAAACTGATTGCGATATATGACGCCGGGCCGGCTTGGCGCTCGCTGGAAGAGTCGCGGAAATCTTCACGCTCGCGCGGGAACGGAGGGGAAGACGTGCGGGCTCGCGATGGCAAGGTATATACGCGCGCGGCTTTGGGGTTTGGCAAGTTGAAACAAATGGTAAGTTGAATTGGCAAACCATTGGAGAAGGATTTTTTCTTGTTTTACCAAATTTTAAAGGATGATAAAGTCATTTACCAAATTTTTAGAGATGCTCTTTAGAAGCCAAAACAACGAGTAGCAGCTCGAGTTAGCGTGCAGTTGAGGTGAGGCCCACCCGTGCCTTGTCAATGGCAGTATCGCACAACAGTAATAGCATTTAGTACAAACCAGCAGCACCCATACGGGGGACAGAAATGATGCAGACCATGATCTGACGGGTGTAACACGACGAGGACAGAAACAACCGGCCGGTTGCGACTTGTGATTCTGCTTTTCCCATACAAAGTCAGGTGTTCATTGAACAAATGCCGCCTTACATGCGCCACATTTTATTTTTGTGGATCGCAAAGCTAGGACAATTTTGATTGACCGAAGCGCCGATCTCTAGCCTGGAATGAGCGCAACGCTTCCAGGTACTCTGCCTCCCCAAAGTCCGGCCACATCTTGTCGGTGAAGAAGAACTCCGAGTACGCCAACTGCCACAGCAGGAAGTTGCTGAGCCTCAGCTCGCCGCTGGTCCTGATGGCCAGGTCCGGGCAGGCGAACTCGCCGGCGGCGCTAGTCGCGAGCTTGCCTTGGATCAGCGACTCGTCGATGTCGTCTGGGCTGAGCTGGCCCTCCTGCGCCTCCCGCGCGAGCTCCCGGCACGCCTGGACTATGTCCCATCGGCCGCTGTAGCAGATCGCCAGCATCACGTGCAACTGCGAGTTGTGCCGCGTCGCCTCGTCGGCCTGCACCGCCGCGCTCCGCAGAGACGCCGGCATCTGCGTGGTGTCGCCGATGACCTCCAGCCGGATCCCCTGCCTGCAGAACGGAAGCGGATCAGAACGAGTAAAAACCACGTCATCGTACGTTATTAGGTGTGTAAATCATGCAAAGATTATTGCAAAAGTGTAGTCGACGGACGACGACCTTGAGAGCTTGTCGATGTTGTCGCCGATGAGCCACTCGGACAAGCCCATCATGTAGTCGACCTCGGTCTTGGGGCGGCTCAGGTTCTCGCGGGAGCAGACGAAGGCGGTGAGCGCGCGGATGCCCCAGGCATGGGAGAGCCCCACGACCCGCTCCAGGTTGCGGCCGCCGGCCTTGTGGCCGTCGGCGGGCGTCAGCCCCCGCGCGCGCGCCCACCGCGAGTTCCCGTCCATCACCACCGCGACGTGCCGCGGCAGCGACTCCGGCCGCAGGCCGCTGCTCTGGAGAAGCGCCTCTGCCGCCGTGCGCGCGCGGTTGGCGTCTGCAACGCCCGTCGTGTCGGCGGTCCGCGCCCGTGGAGGCAGGAGGCGCGCGCGCCTGGAGCGACCCGGCGGCGGCGCTGTGGCTAGGCCGTGGGTGGGAGTAGCCGGCGACGAAGAGTGTGAGAGCAGCATCATGATCTCACGTACGCCTACGCACAAACGTGGCTCTCTGTACGTGCCCGTGTTCAAAACAGCTCCGTGGAACGAATTTGTAGCGTCGAGTGCAGTGCACCTTGCTGTCTCGTCTACTTACTAATTTTGCCGTCATCTTTCAAGGAAAAAAAATAGTACTATTTTTGCCGTCGCTCGGCTGGTGGCGTCCTGCGAGTCGTCGTTAACCAAACTCAAACAGTCTTCTCTTCTTTTGGAGAGCGAAGGGGACAGTCTTTTGAGATCTATAGGAACGTGTCGGGTGACAGACGAGGAAGCGCCAAAAGGATCCAGGGGCAAACGGAGGACTTCGTCGCACAGTATCGTGCAAGTACGGAGTACCATTTACCGTGTGCGTGTACGTCTCTACGTGTTTCTCAACAAAAGATCGGCATGCCAAAAAGGAAGAAGAGAAGACCGTCAATTCCATTAATCTTTTAAGTGTAGACAGCTCAACATTAAACAGCATTTCGTTCTTTGTTTGGAGGTCCTAGAACAATAAATAGTTGTGGAATTGTACCCTTCTATTCAAAATTATAATAACATGTTTTTATTTTTCTAAGCGCATTTATTTTACTCCCGTTTTAGATATCAAGTCATAGTTAGGCGGATCTAGGTGTAGTCGTCGGGGTCAGCTGACCCTAGTAACTTGCTAAAAACAACACTAAAAATCCTCTTATCCCCATACAAATTACTCTTAAAATAGAGAATCAATGTATATTTGATCCGTCCGTTAGTCCTTGACCCCGATGAGATAACATCCTGGATTCGCCACTATGTATAGCAAATATTATGTCTACGTTGTTACACAGTATTGGGAGAAAAGATGGGACAATGTGTCTTTATAATGGCAAAAGTTTATGTTATGAAAGCCTAGATATAAAAAACAAATTCGACAGAGTAGCTAGTAGTGTTACAAAGTGGAACTACATGTCTACGAGTGATGATTTAAGCAGAAATAGATAATTATCATTTTTTTTCAAATTATAATATGTTTTCATTTTTCTAAATGCATGCATTTCTTCTACTATATATCTAGTCTAGATATTTTATATATCTAAGTGTAACCTGGCAGCTTCGATTAGAGATTACAATTACATATTTTTATTGATCTTCAAAGCAATCTAGAAAACTTGATATTTAATTATCCGGCCATGGAGAATATGAAAATTGAGGTCACATATATTGCAAGCTAATATTTTAGTGCTTTGCGCCAGGATAAAATCAATCAAGGTTTTTTTAGATGTCACCGGAGGGGTGAGAGCCCCACCTGAATAAATTTCCATTGATCCCAGGGAATCGGTGCATGGAGGGTCAAGGACCCTAAAGTCTTACAAAAATACGTGGTAGAGGAAACGGGGGGCGAGAGAAAAGGATTACAACACCACCATCAACAGCACTTAAAACAGGTTTAAGGATAAGCCTAGTCACAACAACACCACAACAGAGCACTAAAAACAAACTCAAGGATGAGCCCAGACCCAAGCCCAAAGATGTCAGTTGAACATCAATTTGCGCCTCCGCCGAACAACATACTCGGCACTTTCACCATGACCATTGTGTCCACCACCATTCCTTGTAGCTAGGCCGCTTCATTATCGCTCTCCATCTGAGGACCACTCCGTGCAGAAGGAGGAGAACTAAGAGTGGCAACGAAACACGCAAGCTCAGGATCATCAGACACGACGACCTCCTTTTGAACTGATGATGACATCCTCTAGCATTTCCAGGCCCATGTACCACCATCCAACGCCGTTCACGGGGAGGAATCCTTGGACGGGAATGGCGGCAGCGGTGGAAACATTACCTGATATTTGATATTCTGGCACCACCAAAGAGAGCGCCGACAAAGCAGAGACGCCAGAGAAAGACACTAATCAAACGTCGGCAACAACCGATAGCCAGGGCCAAACTCACCGAAGAAGGAGCAACAACAGCAATACTGGAAGGGCATAGACAAGGGGATGTCGGGGAGATACAACAGGCAAGATTCCGTCGATGCTCAACAACACCGAGCTGGCCCCTCCACAGTGGCACCCTCAAGAGGGACGCGGGGTTGTTGACACCGCCACCATCGGTTCCGGCAAACCAGAGCAAAGTTTTCACCAGGAGGGGAAGTGGCAGGACACAGATGAGTGGTGGGGGGATACCTCAATGCCTCCAAGGAGGTATACGGCACCGGATGGCATTGCCGTTGATCGCACAACAGCTGTGCATGGATTTTGCCTAACCTCGCAAAACCCATCAGCTCAAAGGTAACCAGCAGCTCGAAGGTAACAAGCATGGCCTAGTCTTGAGGACGCATACCAGCCAGATAGCCGTGATCTGGCAAGAGCCCCTTCCATCCACACCATGACCAGGTGTGGCCTAGGCTAGCCACTGCCCGACAAGGAAAGCCCGGCCAAGCTGCAGAGCACGAGTCGGGGGGACGAGGCGTTGCGGGCAGAGAGGAAAGAAGCAGGCAAGCCCGTCTACTACTCCAGCGCACCCGCGCGCCCTCTGGTCCACAGCTCCCGCGGTAGCGGCCGGATCCAGGCAGACGGCCGCCATTGGTTGCCCCCATTGAAGACCCGAGCTAGGCCATCGGACCCGAAGCGCCGTTGGCCGCCATGTTCGTCACCGGGGGTGAACAACCGTCCCGCACTTCGCCGTGGCCTAGGCATAGGGCCTATGGCAGAATTGCCGGATCTGGGGGGCACCCAACCACCGCTCGCTGCCGAGCCAGTAGGCCGCTTCCCAATGCGCCCAACGCCCTTGATGGGCCCCCTACCAGCGCATCCACCGGTCATCAGCAGCACCGGTGCCGTTGCACACTGGATCCGGGGTGGGGAACACGGATCCGGCCTTAAGGGGCCAGGATCTAGCATCCAAGAGTCGCCAGCAACCATCCTCGACATCCGTTTATTCACCGTTGGAAGGGAAGAAAGAAGGTGGGAGAAGGAGGGGAAACAACATGGGGTGCTATGGGTTGCCTTGTTGAGCTCGAGCTGCCGCTAGCCATGGAGCGCGGCGGCGCCGGCTGGGGAGGTGGCGCGGCGGGTCCCAGGCAACGGCGGGCTGTGTCGCCCCCGAGTCGCCTGGGGAGGACCTAGAGTTCCTAGTGTGGTCGAAAAGGTGATTTTTGAACTCTTGCTTTCAAAAATAGTTGTGGAATTAGGTCTTAAATTTCATAGGAAGAGGAAAGGTAAATAATGTTCGAAAGTTTCTTTTTTTTCCAACACATACTCCCTCTGTCCCCGCAGTATTTGTCGTCGTAGCACAGTAAAGTGTCCCAAAATAATTGTCGTCGCCTATTACCACTAGCTGTGTACCGCAGCACCATGGGCTGTCTGACCCAGGCGACAGGGTTCAGTCTTGTCCCTTCCTCTCACCCTATCGCAGCCTCACGACACTAGACCACAACGTTGTTTATTACACTCCGTATGTGCGGTGAGTAGCACTAAATGGTAAATTTGTCCAGATGCACAACAGAGAAATCATTGCCTATAGGGTGTCAGAGTCTTCCTTGTAACTGGTCCGGTGCTCCGACGACAAATATTACATGACCGAGGGAGTATATGCTAGTATATACATATATAATAGGCAAAAAAGAAAAGAGAACAAAGAAGTCAATCCTATGCTTTCAAAATACTAGAAATGCAAAAAACCATTCTATCAATCAATTTATCAAAGCCATTCCTAAAAGATTCTTTGTGGCTTGCCCACGTGTTGCAGGCATGGCTGCAATATATCATGATTAATAATGGCATACGGATCGTATGAACAGGGTTGGTTTCAGAGCCTATATTGGACATGCAGAACTTGCACACGAACATAAGACTGTTCACAGCGGCGGACGGATGAAAAGCAGCAGGTTATGGCGTAGCTAGGAAACAAAGTGATGAACTGCAGTCCGTTGTATCTAGGCCAGACCCTTGGTGTACTCGGTATGGCAGTGGCAGACCTTGCCATGCTGAAGCTCCGCCCCTTACTCTTCATAGCGTAGAGATGTTGAAAAACATTTATACCTGTCACCCGATACCAATGCCTGAACTGTTCAATACCCACAATATGGACATACATGTTTGCATGTCCTTCTTGATGGTTGCTTGTGAGTTGTGACTTGTGACTGGGATATAATTTTTTGACCTTCCAAGCACAGGGAAAGTATGGGGCACCTACATGCTTTGGATCATGTTTTTGGAAGCAAGCATCCACAGCCACAATGTTTTTACCCGTTGCCTGGCACTCTCTCTTGTACGTCTACGGGACACCACGTTGTGGTTAGTCTAATGGCGCCGAGAAGTAGTAGTAGCATACTACATGCCCCAGTGTGGCGATACACACTATACATAGGTTGCATCATTCAACATCGGAATTGAACTTGTCAAAAAAAAAACATCAGAATTGAACATATGGATGCAGATTACCCGCACTCATGTTTCTCTATTTTTCTCTTTTATACATCCTAGTTCGCAAGATTCTCTCCTCTATAACCAATTCTTCCGCACCCATACATCCTTTATAGCATGCTCTGTCCACCATGGGTCGACTCATGTGTCGATTTTTTTTCCTTTTTTCTTTTCATTTTCTTTTTCACCTTCTCCTTATCCATTCGCTGGTCTCTCCCTCGTCTTCTCCGCCGGCCTCTCCCTCATCTTCTCTCCTTGCAGGCGGACGGCGGTGGCCAACCTCTGGCACGCGTGGTGGCCGGAGTCAGGGCCGCGGCAGGCGAGCCTCCCTCTCCGGCGTGGAGCTCGGTGCGGCGATTCCAGGCTCCTCTGCTCCCTCCGTGCGGCCGCCTCCTCCTCGTCCCCTGCTCTCCGACGCCATCCCCTGCTCTGCCTCCCGCCGCCGACGCCGCGCCGCCCCCAGCACCTCCGCGGCGACGAGCACCGGCGAGCGCGAGTACTCCATCCACGACACGCGGACACGGCAACGCCCTGCACCGACGCGGACGTGGACGGCCTGCTCTGCCGCCGCCGATTGGAGCACCGGCGCGGAGGTGGCTCCCTCTCGGGTGCAGAGGACGGGCTCCATGGACGCGTCGGAGAGGTAGGTGGCCTCGAGCTCGCGCCTGTCCCCGTCTTCTTCTTCGTCGCGAGTGCCCCCTCCGCACCCCTCCTCCCTCTCCTCCACGTCCGGCACGGCGCCCCCTTCTCCCGCGAGCGGTCGGTGCGGGCAGGCGGCCCCATTCTCTCTTGTCAACGGAGGACGCGGGCCCCATGCTGACGCGTACCAGAGCGTCCCGTACGTCCGGGGCAGACTCCGGATGGGAGCCCATCCTGCAGGTTGCGGGATGCTTTCCAGGAGACCGCTCAGTCTTTTTTCTTGTAAACGCGTCCTCCCAGAAGCATTCACAGGACCCGCTGCAGCTAGTCTCAGTGGAGAGTAAGTGAAGGAGCAGGCACACTCTGCGCTGTTGGTGTCGTTCCGTTCCGTATAATTGCTGCGACTGAATGTGGTGTGACCTGGCCTGCATTGCCTGGTGCAAAAAGGTTGCGGGCCTACTTCTCCATGCGTGCATATGGTCCTGACAGGGACCGTCGTCGTCTTCTGCAGCAGTCGCTGGGCGGCTGATGGAACTGAGCTTTGCTGCTACTCGTAGTGGGCTCTAGTGGCTATATCTGTCTACAGTCCGGTCTGATCCACTCCTAGTTACCATCAGATATCATAGTTGCTGCTTGTTTAATAATTTAGTATACTACTGTAGGAGATTGGTCTGAATATGGAAACCGCTGCGCTTATATCTTGTAAAGGCTAGCTAGATTATTGAATTGTTGTTGCTTTCGGGGGTTTTTTCTTACAACATTGTTGTGGAACCATGACATGCTTGGCTGGCACTTGCCTCCACAAGAATTGCTGTCGCGGCCTATTTCAGTCCATTATTATTCACTACAGGAGGCTCGAGATTCCCCGAGTGTCTGCGGCACTCGGGAAAGGCTGCTTTGCACTCGGGGAAGCAGGCGCGGCGGGGAGGACGAGGACGAGGCGGGCCTTGGCCGGTGAGCAGGC
>CM041630.1:27295989-27418875 GCA_023333625.1 Bothriochloa decipiens
GGCGGGGGATGGCAGGGCGGCGCGGGGCTGCGAGCGGCGGGGGATGGTGGGGCGGCGCCGGTCGGGGCGGCGCGCGGTGGGGGATGTCGGGGCGGCGCGCGGTGGGCGAAGGCGGTGGCGGCGGGGAGGCAGGCGCGGGGGCTCGGGCGGGGATGGGGGGAAAATTTGGGACTTTAGCGTTACAGGCGGGCGGGGTGGGGGGAAATTTTGGGTGCTCACAAATAATGATTCCCGAGTGCCAAAGGTAGCACTCGTGGAAGCCCTACTCTTCCCCGAGTGCCAGGATAGGGCACTCGGGGAAGCACCTCTTCCCCGAGTGCCAGGGTATGGCACTCGGGGAAGATTTAATTTTTTTTGTTTTTTTATCCCTTTTTTCTGAGGCCTTCCAACATTATTTGAAACTCTTTGTTAAAATTTGGGACAATTTTGACTTTTTTCTATATTTTGTTAATTTCTTTTGTTTCGTTGATTTTTTTTGCATACCTCAAATTTGAACTGCAGGTACATAAAATAATAAAAATTTTTGGTTTAAAAAATGATATTCATCATATTTGGTGTATGTTGAGACTGTATCCAGGAAATCATATGAAATATCGAGCATCTTGTTGACGTAACATGACGAACCACTTGCGCAAAAAGTGTATTTAAATTATAAAAAATCCGAACGAAGTCCGAAATTCATGAAACTTGGCTGGGCATCATGTTATCACACGATAGGCTATGGTAAAAATTTGAGAAGTTTTCGAGCAAGTTGCAACGTCGGATGACCAAAACCCAGACATCTCTGCATGTGATTACTTGTGATCACATGTAGAGATGTCTGGGTTTTGGGCATCCGATGTTGCAACTTGCTCGAAACCTTCTTAAATTTTTACCATAGCCCATACATACGATAACACGATGCCCAAACAAGTTTCATGAATTTCGGACTTCGTTCGGATTTTTCATAATTTAAATACACTTTTCGCGCAAGTGGTTCATCATGTTACGTCAACAAGATGCTCGATATTTCATGTCACTTCCTGGATACAGTCTCAACATACACCAAATATGATGAATATTATTTTTGAAACCAAAAATTTTTATTATTTTATGCACCTGCAGTTCAAATTTGAGGTATGTAAAAAACTTAACAAACAAAAGAAACTAACGAAATATACCAAAAAAAGTCAAAATTGTCCCAAATTTGAAGAATGAGTTATAAATGATGTTGTAAGGCCTCAGAAAAAAAATGGGATAAAAAAAAGAAAATCTTCCCCGAGTGCCAAATTCTAGCACTCGGGGAAGAGGGGCTTCCTCGAGTGCTCTGTCCTAGCACTCGGGAAAGTTTCTTAAAAAAAAAACAAACGGCGCCGTCGGGCCGGGACGTCAATTGCCGAATTTCTTCCCCGAGTGTCTCTCTTTCCCGAGTGTTGCACTCGGGGAAGAGATGCTTCCCCGAGTGCCAACTTGTCCCGAGTGTCGGATCCCGTGCGGCACTCGAGAAAGCCCGTCTTCTCCGAGTGTTTTTCTTCCCCGAGTGTTTTTTGTCCTGGCACTCGAGGAAGAGTAGATTTCCCGAGTGCCCGAGTTTTGGCACTCGGGGAAGCCTATGGCACTCGGGAAATTTGGTTCCTCCCGTAGTGATCGGAAGTGGAAAGATGATTATTCTGACAAGTAATCGTTAGATCGAGACAGGCTTAGCGGGGCTTGTTTCCCAAGCAACCGATAGAATTTCGGAGAGATGTGAATGGTAGCCTGGTGTTCTTTTACTGATTTGTTTTGTTACATTTCGTAACAGAACTGCATGCACATGTACGTGTTATTGCTAAGGTCCTACAGTTCTCAGACAGTGAGTACCTAGCTAAGCTAGGAGACGATTTTAGGGATGAAAAGCACTTGCACTGACCTGAGACTGCTGCTCGCAGGGATGCAGTAGCTGTCACATGGAGATTCTATAGGATTTTGCCAATATGTATATATACTGTATATTATATTATGCCTAGTTTGAGGGTGGGGTTGATTTAACATCTTTCAGCTAATAAGTTCTATCTTCGATTGTGATACTCGAAAAAAAAAGTTCTATCTTCAGTTGTTCTACAGATTGATCACAATGTTGGTGAAGATCCTCGCACTGAAGCGTTCAAGAAGCAGTGTTGGTTTGAAAACAAGGATAGTCTCGCTGGTTTAGTAACAATAATTGGCTATAGGTAATGTTTGGTTCAGTTTTGCTCAGGTATCATTTTCAACTGCAATTATTGTAGACATCTGTTGCTGTTCCTATTATATTTCATTCATTGTATTCAGTATTAGTGATGGACAAAATTAAGGGCTTTGGATTGTAGCCTACCCTAACTTGCTTGAGACTAAATGGCTTTATCGATGATCATAGAAAAATAAAAAACCACAAAGTTTGAGCCTTAGTAGACACTCAAATAATTGAAGATGTAAAGCAAAATGGTCTTCCAGCCACGATTGGGCTATACACACTGATATAAAGTTTTTAACTAAACAACACCAATCTATCTATGTGGTAACCATCCATTTGACGCGAAGAAATGCATGGCTGAAATTTCGAGATGCCGACTAGCTACAAATGAGGAACTGCTACCTTGCAATGCTATATGTAAATTTTTGGGATCCCTTTCATCTTCCTGCAGTGTTGTTTTAGCTCGTTGCTGCTGCATAAACGGACATCCAATATTTGCACTGAACTATGGACGTCATAGAAATGGAGATCTCTACTAGTCAATTTGCACCTGATCTAGATCATTCACTTCATTACCCATCTCATATTCATAAGTAACCATGTTCCATTATTGATAAATTATGATGAGTGGTCAAAGGATTGAGTCTCCGTAATCGAGCAGCAACGACGATTCAAATCGGTACGCAATAACCTTGAACTCGTACATATAAAACCGTGAACTGGTACGCACTATTGACACCGAATTTTGACCTTGGCCCACAAAGCCCACAAAGGACACGACAGAGAACTGCTTTATTCGAATCGGCTATCCGGGATAGCAGTGGCCAAGGATCGACGACTTCATCAAGGAATCGATCAACAGGGGGCTGATAGCATGTCGGACTATATCAGAATTAGAAGATTATGGTACATGTCGGCGTTACGAACCCGGGGGCGTCCTAAGCCAACGAGTAAACGTATGTGTGTGTAACCCGTTTGGATGGTGATGCAAGAAGAACACGACGATTTATCCTGGTTCGGACAAAGAAGGCCCTACGTCCAGCGGGGGGAGAAGATTTGTATTATCTTGCACCTAAGTGCTTGTACAGGGGCGAATACAAGCGAAGGAGGGAATTCGAGGGGGGGTCGAGTACAGAGCGAAAGAGTTATTCGGAGTCTAGGAGTCTGCCTAGGCGTATGTTCGGTTGTTCGTGAGATCGCTGTCTGGAGTTGGTTCTCTTGTCCCTATCGGGTCTCGTGGCGTCCCCTTTTATAGGCCAAGGGGAGGCAAAGGGGTACAGATCTCCTGGTTCGATGACGCGGTGATGACGTCGCGGGTCGTGGTGGTCAACCCGAGGCCTCTGTAGAGACGTGCGCTGAGCATGGCTTGTTCTGTAGCAGCGTGGCTCAGAGTTGACAGGCGTCCTTCGGAGACGTGGTTGCTGACCGGCGAAAGACGCGATCCCCTGTAGAGGAAGTGCGAGTTCCTGTTGGGGTCGCATCGGGAGTTGTTGGCGCAGCTTTCGAGGTCGGTGTAGGTTGACCGGAGGGCGTCGATGCGTACTCGAGGCCTAGTCGAGGGGTAGCCTCGAGCGTAGTGGTTGAGCGGATAAGATCGAATTTAGGGAATCCGATGTTGGTTGTTTGTCGCGTAGCTCGTCGAGGGGGCCTCGAGCTGCCTAACAGCACTGAGTACGGCGTAATAGTGCCATGCAGACCGATGCACGCCCTCAGTATGGGCAGTAAAGCAGGATTCGACCGCTGTACGGACCACTGTGTGGACACTATAGCCATACGATTTGACGAGGTTAGGTAGTTTTGTATTAAATGTGCTATCGAACGCACCTGGAGTTGGTGGATCAAGGGGGGCTCAACCCTTATCGTAACGAGGCGTCCGTCCCGCCGGGGCCTCGACACATGACGCAGGGTCCCCCCTCGAGTGTTCATCAGCTGGTGACGTCAGTGATTTGTCGAGGGTTGCGGGTGAAGCTAAGTATTCTGTTGTGGGCTGGCCCAGTGTGTTTTTGCCGGTGGGCCCTGCGAGATTATTCTGAGGGTAAACTCGGGGTTCAACCGAAAACAGGGAAGGTTTAGGTTACCCCTTCTCTTGGTAACCGACAGTAGCCCCCGAGGCTTCGTGTAAGTGTTGATACTTTCACGGGGGCTCAGTTGAATGGACTCGGAGTGTTGGTCGTATTCCGAAGGGTGCGCGCGAGCGCACCCTTCGGGTGTAGCCCCCGAGGCCTCGGGTGAGTAGAATACTCGCCCGAGGTCTTTCATTTTTCATTTGGTCGACGCATGCTCGGATGATTGAGCCCCCGGGTGGTTGGATCCTCTTTCGTCGAGGCCACCTGGTTACGAGTCCGCTCCTTAGCTTCTTTCGTCAAAGCCGGTCAGGTGCGAGCTCGACTTTTTCGTTCGACCCTCACGAACCCTTTCGATCGGGTAGAGGGGGGAGAAGCGTTGTGCTACCCATGCTCGGGCGAGCATCAACGTCTCAGGTGAGCTACTATCGGGAAATTCAAGTAAGAGCTCGTGCCCCATTCAATAGGGGTCGACTAGTGGCCCTGAGGTGCTCTTATTCGAGCAAAACAGTGGGTCCCACGGATGCCAAACCCTTTCGATCGGGTCCGGTGGCTCGATGCCTCCCCTCGAGGGGATTCCGTTGTGGTCCCTTAGTTTTGCCTTGAATGTGTCCGAGGGGGCCTCGAGAATTCGTTCTCGAGCAAGGGACTCGCGTCGGCCCCCTCGGTCACCCCTAACTCCGGTACTCGAGGGCGGCTGTCGAACCCTTTTCGAGGGCCAGCCTTCGCTCCCTGGAGGTTTTGAGGGCCTAGGCCCGTATCCCGTATCGTGGGAAGATCCGTCTATGGATAACTCCTCCTGTCCATCACGCATGCCATTTTACGCAGAAGCCGGTGCGGCGCGGTAGTGGGTGATTCCTGTACTTGAAGCACATTTCGAGGAGGATAACTGTCAGTTCTCGTTTTTCAAGAAAAGATACGAAGCGGCGCGGCCGTAATATCACGGGAGTCGGAATGGCGCGGTTGTGGTGGAGCCGACATAACGCCTGATTCGCGGATGCTTGACGTGTGTCCATGGTCGATGGCAGTCGAGGGGGTGAATGCAAAACGGCCCTGTCCATGACGCACTGGAATCGAGAGGAGAGTGCTTTGGGTGCATTTAATGCGGGGACTTACTGGTCGGGCAAACGTCGGCCGTCCATCGGTCTTCTGCCTCTATAAAAGGGTGCACTCCGCGCACCGTTGCTCTTCACTTGCTTTCCTGCCGTTTTCGCATTCGCCTTCCTTGCGCTCGTTTGCCTTCCTTGCGCTCGCCTCCCTGCGCTTTCCTTCCTCGCGCTCGCCTCCCTGCGGAGATAGGAAATCTTCCGGGTCGCCCGTCCACCAAAGAGCTCCGTGCTCTTGCCATGGCGCTGCCGGAGATTCTTCAGCCCGCGGCATGGCTCCCCTCGGATGTGACAAGGAAGGAGCTAGAGGGGTTGGTGGTGGAGGGGCTTCTTCGCCCCATCACCAACAGGGCCGAGCCCGAATGGCTCGTTCCACCGAAGGGGGACCACGAGCCGAACCCACCGGAGGGCTACGTGGTCAGCTTCGTCAAGTTCCACTGGCTGGGCTTCGGTGCCCCGCCGAGCTGGTTCATGCGCGCCCTCACTCACTACTACGGGATTGAGCTTCAGCATCTCTCCCCCAACGCGATCTCCTACGCCGCCATCTTCACCACAGTCTGCGAGGGTTACCTCAGGGTGGAGGCGCACTGGGAGCTCTGGCTCCATCTTTTTCGGGCGGAGTACTTCTCCAAGAGCGCGTCGCCGGGGGTGAGGAGGCTGGTGTGGGCTGGGTGCTGCAACTTTGCCGTGAGGAAGGCCGACGACTTCATCCCTATCGGCCTGACTTCGAGCCACGGCGCCTGGCCTTTGAAGTGGTTCTACATCAGGAACGACGAGGGGCTGCTGCCTCAGTACACGGGGCGCGTCATCGAGTTGCGTCCCCACAACTGGGGCGCCCCAATGCGGGACCATCAAGGGAGGCTCGAAGACCTCCTCGACGCCCTAGCGACCCTTCAAGGGCAGGGGTTAACTGCCGGGGTTGTTGCCTCGGCCTTCCACCATCGATGGGTGCTCCCCCTGATGCGGCGCTCGCTTCGCATGAGCCAAATGTTCATTGGAGTGGAGCTCGGGGGGAGCCAGATGGTTGCCGAGGCTATTACGCCGGAGAGCGTCACCAAGAGGGTTCGAGGCATGGTGTCGGGCCCCTTCACGGCGCAGGATGTCAACCGTCTTCCGATGCGGCCGGATCCCGGTTGCCTCGAACTGGTGAGTGTATTACTTCGTCGAGCCCTTCTTTTTGTTTCTCTTCACCTTACATTTTTTGGGCTTTGCATGTAGGGGGAGCTTGACTACGAGTTGTCGCTGCCCCCCTTTAGGGAAGATTTCAGGGCTTGTCCGATGGGGCTTCTCGGTGCCTCATCGACAAAGAAGACGAAGGAGGAGGGGAGCAAGAAGAGGCGGATGGATAGCCTCAATCTCTCTGTGGGCGAGGCGAGCTTGGCTAAGCAGAGATGAGAGGTGGGGCCTGTCGCAAGGTCCTCCTCTGAGGAATCAGGGGAGGAGTGGAGCGAAGAAGAGGAGCACCTCTCGACCCGGAGGGTTGCAGCTGGTGCCCCTTCAACGCAGGGCGCCGCTGGTCCTGAGGGGCCCACGGAGGGGCCCCGTGAAAGTCACCTGGCCCTTGGGGCCAGGCCGGTGGCGCTGGCCTTGGCCGCATTGGCGGCGGCCTCGGCTCGTGGTGCTATGGGGCCTCGGAGCGTGACGCCGCCGGCAGCGACTTCAAGCCTGCGACCGTCGACGGGGGCCTCACGAACCCCGGGAAGGTTCCCGGTGGGGTAAGTTCTTAACCTTGGAGCAGCTTTCGCGTCTCGATTCCACACGTCTAATTTTTCCTTTCTCACAGACTCAAGCGTGAGCGGGCACTGGCGGGGCCCGTCCCGGCCAAGCGCCTTCGGACGGAGGCTGCGATGGAGGCGATGGCGGTCACGGCGGCTCCGATTGCGGGCCCTGTCCCTTTGGCGACGAGCGCCGCGTCGACTCCTCCGTCGATTTTGAACACGGGGGTCGTCGCTTGGGTCAAGGCCGCACGCGCGGCGTTGGCCCGGGGAGCTGAAGCGGCCACCGAGCCTGCGGTGGCTGTGGCGTCGAGCCCCCGAGCCGGGATGGCCGTTGAGGCGCCGAGAAGCAGCGTGCCGGAGGCCCTCGGATGACTCACGGCTGGGGTTTTCGGAGGTGGTGCCTATCGTCATCGAGGCCGAGGAGGGCGAGGCCTCCGTCGACGGAGGGAAGGAGAAAGACGCCGCGCCCACCCTGTCGCCACCGAGGTCGGGGGTCGTTGAGTCCGGGGGTGCCGAAGCGGCCCCATCAGGCGGGGCCCCCGTGGGTGATTCGGTCGAGGAGGCGAGCGTCGCCGTGTCTGCCCCGGCGGACCTTTTTGTCGAGCGGGAGGAGCCGCAGGCCGGCTTGCTGGCTATCGTGCCGTGCGAGGGTCAGTCTCCCCCCGCGGTTCCCGAGCAACGGCCTGCGGCGGGCGCGGCCGTCGACGCGGAGGGTGCCGGAGCCGAGGCGGCGCGGCGGTGCTCTGAGGCGGAGACTTCGAGATGGGGCTCGAAGCCTATCCGCGTCCATGACCCCACGAGTCGTGACGCTCCCTCGTGGGAGGTGGATGACCCCACGGAGCTCGAGTGCTGGAGGGCCGTCGAGGAGGAGCGTTCTTGCCTTCAGAGCTCGGTGAAGGTAATGTTTGGTCTCGTCAGCAACAACCTCCACCAGCGCCTCAGGGTAAGCGTCCTTCTTCGAAGTTATGGAACTCGGGGTGTGTTTTCTTTGTCGATGATGTCCTTTGTTCTTCTTGCCCTTAGGATCTGAGAAAGCGCTCGAACATCAAGTCCTATCTTATCCACGGTGCCAAGGATAAGTGGAACTAGATCCTCGAGCTAGAAGCAGCGCTCGAGGCTGCTCGGGTCGAGGCCGCGAAGGCGAAGGAGGAGGCCACCGCCGCTCGGAGCGAGCTTGAGAAGGCAAAGTCCGAGACCGCCTTGGCCCGAGAGGTGGCCGCCCAAGCCAAGGAGGCCGAGGCCAAGGAGAAGGAGGAAGCGGGGAGGGCCTTTGAGCAGGCGAGGTCCGAGGCCAGTGACGAGCTGGCAAGGGTTGGCGTGGCCCTCGAAGCGGTGCGGAAGGAGCTTGAGGTCTCGGTCTCTGAAAACGCCTGGCTTTTCGAAGCCTGGCAAGAGCAAAGGCGGAATGCCATTTCGGCAGGCGAGGCCCTCAAAAAGCTCAAGGAGGAGAACGCGTCGATGGTCCGCGCTAGTGAGGCGTTTGCAAATGAGTATCTTGTTCTGCAAGATACGCACACGAAGCTCGAGACCCACGTCGTCGATGAGTCTTCCTTCTTCTCTCGAAGAGTTTTTTGCCTTTGTCTTCTTTCTTAAGCGCTACTGACTCCGTTTTCTTATTTTCAGCCTTGGAGGAGGAGCTGGATCGGGCTCATCGTGACCTTGGCCTGCTTCAAAAGTCATACATGGACGAGGTGAAGCTGACCGGCGAGCTCGGCGGTATGCTCGATATGGTCTGTGACAGCCTCGGCGTCCCTCGTCCTAAAACGGCCACGGATGACGTCCATGGGGCCCCTCTCCTTGACCAGCTGTTCGAGCTCGGCCGCATGGTCAAGGAGAAGGTGCGGGGCGCCCTTCATGTCGGCGTGAAGCGGGCGATGGTGGTCATCGGCTCCGGCTACATCTACGACATGGAGGTCGTGTCCCACGGCTTCGTCAACGACCCTTCGAAGACTGACAAGGAGAATGAAGCCGTCTTCATAGGGTTGGTCGAGGCTGCCGAAGAACCTGGCGGTCGTCTTGCGAGCCTCTTCGAGCGTGAGGTGCTTCCGCCTCCTGAGGATGATGGCCTGTGAGCCAAGCCTGGGCAAAGAGGCCTTTGTAAGAAATCTTGTAATCTTTTGTTCTCAAGGTCACGAAGCCTCGAGCCAATGTACATTTATATTCGTACGTATATGTCTAAGTGTGCTCTAAGTCTTTTCTGTCTCTACTGCCTGATTGGGTCTCTACTTTTATCGATTTCGTCACACGATCATGCCCTTCGAAGGGGGAGTGAGTGGAGGTGCCGTAGCCCTGGGGCGTTGGTGGTCTCCCGACCCGACATCCCTCGACCTTTCGGACCTTCTTGTGTCATCTTCGACTTAGTATCAACCCATGTCGAGGCATATCGAGGCAGAGTGGACCTCGAAACTTAGAAAGTGTATGATTTTTAAGTCTTTTTCTTTCTCGCATTCCTGATAACGTTTCTTACTTAGTGAATTCGATGCATGTTCGTGCCACTCGTCGGGGAGCGAGTGGAGGTACCGTAGCCCTGGGGCGTAGGTGGTCTCATGGCTCGACAGCCCTCGACGCTTAGGACATTCGCATGGCATTTTCGACTAAGTATTAGAACATATCGAGGTGCGTGGGAGAAAACAGACTTTTTGAGTTTTGAAAAATCGAGTTTTTTGGGGACTCCGGGGGGTTCCCCCCCTTTATAGCCCCCGAGGGAGGTTTGACTCTGAGGGAGTAGAGTCGAGGCTACCTCTTACATGTATAAGGAAATTAAGCTGGTGATCGAAAGCATTCCGTTATGCGAAAATGTAAGAAGAAGGCATCGACTTAGGGATAGAAGCGACGTAGTTGGTCGATGTTCCATGCGTTGGTGAAGATTTCGCCTTTGTCGTTAGCGAGCTTGTAGGTTCTGGGCTTCAACACCTCTACTACGATGAAGGGGCCTTCCCACGGTGGAGTTAACTTGTGCCGACCCTTGTTGCTCTATCGCCGTCATAGGACGAGGTCGCCCACTCGAAGGTCCCTTTTGCGCACATGCTTGTCGTGGTAGCGTCGAAGCTTCTGCATGTATCTTGCGGAGTTGAGGAGGGCCATGTTTCGAGCTTCTTTGAGTTGGTCGACGGCGTTTGTGAGGGCTTCTTCATTGCTTTGCTCGTTGTACGCCTTTAGTCAAGGGGAACCATACTCGAGGTCAGTGGGGAGGATGGCCTCGGACCCATAGACCAAGAAGAATGGGGTGAACCCCGTGGCTCGAATAGGTGTTGTCCTTAAGCTCCATAGGACCGAGGGCAGCTCGATGGCCCACTTCTTGCCGTGCTTGTTAAGGCGGTTGAAGATTCTCGGCTTGAGTCCCTGCAAAATCATGCCATTGGCGCGCTCGACCTGGCCATTAGTTCGAGGGTGAGCAACCGTGGACCAGTTCACGCGGATGTGATGGCGATCGCAGAAATCCAAAAACTTCTTTCCAGTGAACTGTGTGCCGTTGTCAGTGATGACGTTCGGGACCCCGAAGTGATAAATGATGTCGGTGAAGAAATCGACCGCCCGCTCGGAGCGGATATTGCCGATAGGCTGGGCCTCGATCCACTTGGTAAACTTGTCGATGGCAACGAGTAGGTGGGTGAAGCCTCCAGTTGTCCTTTTGAGGGGACCAACGAGGTCGAGCCCCCATACGGCGAACGGCCATGTGAGGGGGATCATTTGCAAAGCATGCGCAGGGAGGTGCGTCTGCTTGGCATAGAACTGGCAACCCTCACATGAGCGGACGAGGCTGATGGCGTCAGAGACAGCGGTCGACCAGTAAAAGCCTTGTCAGAAAGCGTTCCCAACGAGGGTCCTGGGCATAGCATGATGACCGCAAGACCCCAAGTGTAGGTCATTGAGTAACCTTTTGCCTTCCTCGACGGTGATGCAACGCTGCAAAACTCCGGTCGGGCTCCGTCGATAGAGCTCCTTGTCTGGACCGAAGAGGACATAGGTTTTGGCCCTTCGTGCAATGCGTCGAGCCTCGTTCTAGTCGTCTGGCAGCTCCCCTTGAGTAAGGTATTCGAGGAAGGGCTTATGCCAATCGGCTTCGTCGCTTGCTCGAGGGGATGATACCTCGAGGTCCATGACCTCGGCCCCGGTCGAGAGGGACAGGGTTGGTTGAGGCTCGACCCCCTTGGACGGATGTTCATGTTCACCCGTGAAGTCAACTGATGGCTTGTAGAGATCTTTTACGAAGATGTTGGGTGGCATGGTGCCTCGGGTTGACGCGATCTTTGCGAGCTCGTCAGCGGCCTCGTTGTAGCGTTGAGCAATGTGTGTTAATTCGAGGCCGTAGAATTTGTCTTCCAATTTGCGGACCTCTTGATAGTACGCTTCCATTTTTGGTTTGCGGCAGCTTGATTCCTTCATGACTTGATTGATGACTAACTGCGAGTCGCCCCGAGCTTGGAGGCGTCGAACCCCGAGCTCGACAGCGATGCGTAGTCTGGTCACGAGGGCCTCGTACTCCGCGATGTTGTTCGAGGCTGCAAAGTGGAGTCGAGTTACGTAACGCATGTGAACCCCGAGGGGCGAGATGAAGAGCAGGCCCGCGCCCGCTCCTGTTTTCATCATCGACCCATCAAAGTACATGGTCCATAGTTCGGCCTAGATTTGTATGGGTGGTAGTTGAGCGTCGGTCCATTCGGCCATGAAATCAGCCAGCACCTGTGACTTGATGGCCTTTCGCGGTACGAAAGTGAGGGCCTCGCCCATGAGCTCGACTGCCCACTTAGTGATTCTCCCTGTGACCTCCCGATTCTGGATTATCTCTCCGAGGGGGAAGGACAAGACCACGGTTATCGAGTGGCTTTGGAAGTAATGTTGGAGTTTGCACCGCGTAAGGACTAGAGCGTACAACAGCTTCTGAATCTGAGGGTAGAGGGCCTTAGTCTCCAAGAGCACTTCACTGACAAAGTAGACTGGCCTTTGAACAGGCAGGGTGTGCCCTTCTTCTGCCCTCTTGACCACTATGGCCGCACTGACCACCTGGGTGGTTGCAGTGACATAGAGGAGGAGGGGCTCGGCCGGATGAGGAGGTACTAGGATCGGGGGCGAGGCTAGCATAGACTTGAGCTTTGAGAGGGCTTCCTCGGCTTCGAGGGTCCATTCGAAGTGCTCCGATTTCTTCAAAAGGCGGTAGAGGGGCAACGCCTTTTCCCCGAGACGGGAGATGAAGCGGCTCAGGGCTGCCAGGCATCCCGTGACCCTCTGAACGCCTTTGAGGTCTCGAATGAGCCCCATCTTGATGATCGCCGAGATTTTCTCTGGGTTGGCCTCGATGCCACGCTGAGAGACTATATACCCTAAGAGCATGCCTCGGGGGACGCCGAAGACACACTTCTTGGGGTTCAGCTTGATGCTCTTCGCCCGGAGGCATTTGAACGCGGCATCGAGGTCAGAGACGAGATCCTCGACTTTTTTGGTCTTGACCACGATGTCGTCGACATAGGCCTCGACCGTCGAGCCGATGTGTTCTCTGAAAACGTGGAGCATGCACCGCTGGTACGTTGCCCCGGCGTTTCGAAGGCCGAAGGGCATAGTAATATAGCAGTACATGCCGAAGGGGGTGATGAAGGAAGTCGCGAGCTGGTCGGACTCCTTCATCTGGATCTGATGGTAGCTGGAATAGGCATCGAGAAAGGAGAGGGTCTCACATCCCGCCGTCGAGTCAATGATTTGATCGATGCGTGGCAAGGGAAATGGAACTTTAGGACATGCTTTATTCAAGCCAGTGTAATCTACACACATCCTATATTTCCCATTTTTCTTTTTCACTATTACAGGGTTTGCTAACCACTCGGGATGGTGGACCTCCTTGATAAATTCGGCCGCCAAGAGCTTGTTGACTTCTTCCCCGATGATCCTGCGCTTCTCCTCGTCGAAGCGGCGCAGGCGTTGCTTCACCGGCTTAGACCCGGGACGGATCTCCAAGGCGTGCTCGGCGACTTCCCTCGGTATGCCCGGCATATCCGAGGGACTCCACGCAAACATGTCGGCGTTCACGCGGAGAAAGTCAACGAGCACTGCTTCCTATTTGGCATTGAGGGAGGTGCTGATGAGCAACGCCTTCCCCTCGGAGCAACTCGGGTGGAGGGGGATCTTCTTCGTGTCCTCGGCAGGCTCGAAGCTGCCGGCATGTCGCTTGGGTTCGGGGATCTCGTCGGCGAGGGCCTCGGGAGTGGCTGCAAGCATCGCTGTCTCCTCAAGGGCTTCTGCGAGTTCAACGCACTCGACGTCGCAGTCGTATGTGTGCTCAAAGGAGGGGCCGACGGTGATGATGCCGTTGGGGCCTGGCATCTTGAGCTTCAGATAAGTGTAGTTGGGAACTGCCATGAACTTGGCATAGCCCAGTCGCCCAATGATCGCATGTATGTGCCTCAGAACGAGACTACCTCAAACGTGAGGGTCTCCTTTCGGAAGTTTGCGGGAGTACCGAAATACACCGGCAAGTCGATGCACCTGATGGGAATAGCCTTTTTTCCTGGCACGACACCGTGGAAGCCCCCAGTGCTGAGTTTTAGCTTTTCCCTTGGGATTCCAAGAAGGTTGAGGGTCTCGGAGTAGATGATGTTGATGCTGCTGCCTCCGTCCATCAAGACTTTGGAGAAGCGGGTGTTAACAATGACAGGGTCGACAACAAGCGGGTAGAGCCCCGGGTTCGGGACGTGGCTCGGATGGTCATCACGGTCGAATGTGATAGCCATCTCGGACCAGTCCAAGAACCGAGGTGTGGCGACTTGAGTGGAGAATACCTCCCGATGCTCCCTCTTATGCTGTCGAGGGTTGAGCCGGGTGGTAGGTCCCCCGTAGATCATGTAGCAGTCCTACACCTCGGGGAACCCATCAACCTTGTCGTCATTCTTGTCGTTGGGCTCTTCCTTTTCCTCTTCCTTCCCTCGAACCGTACCCCCGAAATGCCTTTTGAGCATCCGGCAGTTTTTGAGGGTGTGATTGGCCTGGCCCTTGTGATATGGGCATGGTTTCTTGAGCATCTCATCGAAGAGGCCCTTTTTGGGAGGGCCTCAAGGCTTCTTGCGCTCGACAGCCGCCACGAGGTCATCGTCGGGGGTGTCTTCGCGCTTGCTCGCGGGTTCTTCTTCTTCTTCTTGCCCCCTTTCTTGCCGCCCTGGTTCGAACCCTCGGGGTTGGCTGCCTTGGCTTGCGTCTGGCCTTTGCCACCATCGAAGAAGGCACCGACGGCCTCTTCTCCGGCGGCAAAGTTGGCCACGATGTCCATCAATTCGTCGGTGGTCTTTGGGGGAGCACGCCCGAGTTCCCAGACCAGTTCCTTGCAGGTGGTCCCGGCAATGAAAGCCAGAATCACCTCTTCGTCGGTGACGTGGGGAAGCTCGGTGCGCTGCTTGGAGAAACGTCGAGTGAAGTTGCGGAGAGATTCCCCGGGCTTCTGTCTGCAGCCTCGGAGTTCCCACCTGTTGCCCGAACGCACATAGGTGCCCTTGAAGTTCCCTTCGAAAACCCTGACTAGGTCAGACCAGTCACAGATTTGGTTAGGGGGAAGCTCCTCGAGCCACCGTCGTGCGGTGTCAGAGAGAAAGAGTGGGAGTTGTCGAATGATGGCGCTGTCATCGCGGGCCCCACCAAGCTAGCACGCCAACTTGAAGTCGGCAAGCCAGAGCTCAGGCTTTGTCTCACTGTCGTATTTGACGAGACTTGTCGGGGGTCTGAAGGGGCTAGGCAGTGGCGTGCTGTGAATCGCACGGCTGAAGACTCAAGGTCCCGGCGGATCTGAGGATCGACGTCGGTCCTCGTCGCTGTCGTAGCGTCCACCCCGATGAGCACTGTAGCCTCGCACCTCGGCGTCACCGCAATTGTGTCTGCGGTGTTCGTTGATGTCGTGACGCGCATCGCGGGGATCGCGGTTGTCACGAACGCGATCGTGGTCCGGGACCGCCCCCTTCGAGCGAGGGGAGTCTACCGGCTGGGTCAAGGCCTGCCTCTCCTGCCGCGAGGGTTTGTGGTGTTGCCCTAAGGCCGCACCTCGACGCCTCGAGGCAGAACTTTCGGCCTACTGAATGGCGGCCACCTCGAGAAGGCCCTTGATCTCCTGTTGGACTCATTGGGCTTCAGGATTCGAGGGGGCCGGTATGTTGCGGAGAAGCATGGTTGCCGCGATGACGTTCTGGCTGGCTCGATTGAAGGCGGGACGTGCAACCGTATCTGCACCCACAATCTGCCGCTGCACTTGCTGCGCTCGAGCCCGAGCCCCTCCGCCTGGGGATTCTAATTCTCTTGCTCGAGGGCACACTCGAGTTGGCGTAGTCGTTCTTTGTCTTCGTCGAGCTTGGCTCGAAGCTCCCGGACCTGCGCGAGCTGGGCGACGCGAGCGCCCTGTGAATCGTATGGATCATTGGTCGCGGCAGGGGGCCCTTCCTCCTGTCCCGCCAGGAGGGGCCCACCTGTTGCGGCCGGTGGTGTGGACGTCTCTGCGGGATCAGCGTCATCGTCGCCCGACGCGGTGACTATGTTGACGTGGAAACACTCTCGCATGGGATCATAGTAGGTGGGGTCATAGTCGGAGTCGGAGTCGGAGTAGAGCGGGCAAGGCACGACGGTCCGCCCAAATTGTTCCACTTCCAGCCACCTTCGAAGCACGCGAGGGCAAGCGCCGTGTGGGTGAGGGTTAATCGGGCGTTCGGGGGCCAGTACCGTACCTCCCGGTGCGCTGCTGCGTGCGAGGGGGGCCGGTCCGTTCCCTGTCCGCCCCGCAACACGAGCATGCGATAGTGGAGTACGTCGAAGCGGCATTGTCGAGCCCAAATGGCAGTGCCGGTCGGGCGGCAAACTGCTCATGGGGCAAGAGAGCCGTAGATGTGAACGGAGCGTTCACCTGGGGAGAAGCGTTCAACCCTGGCGAGCGCTGCCCCACGTCGGGCCTTATGCGTAATCGTGGGAGCCTCCGGGCCAGAGAGCTCAAGTCATCCATCAAAGACGAGGAAGGTCTGACGACCGTGGTCGCACGGCGGCGCCGCCCGCCCTGTGATCCACGTCTCCTTCTTGATTGGGAAGCATGGTGGTGAGGACGACGTGGGGCTCCTCGCGGAGTCCCTGAAGCGCCCCCGCTCGGGTGCCCGATTGAGAGCAGGACCATGTCATGTCATCCCAAACCAGATCACTGAGCCGAAAGGGAGCGATGATACAAGGTCCGCCATCCGGACAAAGCGGTTTGACACATAGGTCCCCTACCTGGCGCGCCAACTGTCGGCGTTAGGAACCCAGGGGCGTCCTAAGCCAACGAGTAAACGTATGTGTGTGTAACCCGTTCGGATGGTGATGCAAGAATAACACGGCGATTTATCCTGGTTCAGGCAAAGAAGGCCCTACGTCCAGTGGGGGGAGAAGATTTGTATTATCTTGCACCTAAGTACTTGTACAGGGGCGAATACAAGCGAAGGAGGGAATTCGAGGGGGGTCGAGTACAGAGCGAAAGAGTTATTCGAAGTCTAGGAGTCTGCCTAGGCGTATGTTCGGTTGTTCGTGAGATCATTGTCTGGAGTTGGTTCTCTTGTCCCTATCGGGTCTCCTGGCGTCCCATTTTATAGGCCAAGGGGAGGCACAGGGGTACAGATATCTTGGTTTGATGACGCGGTGATGACGTCGCGGGTTGTGGTGGTCAACCTGAGGCCTCTGTAGAGACGTGCGCTGAGCATGGCTTGTTCTGTAGCAGCGTGGCTCGGAGTTGACAAGCGTCCTTCGGAGACGTGGTTGCTGATCGGCGAAAGACGCAATCCCCTGTAGAGGAAGTGCTAGTTCCTGTTGGGGTTGCATCAGGAGTTGTTGGCACAACTTTCGAGGTCGGTGTAGGTTGACCGGAGGGCGTCGATGCGTACTCGAGGCCTAGTCGAGGGGTAGCCTCGAGCATAGTGGTTGAGTGGATAAGATCGAATTTAGGGAATCCGATGTTGGTTGTTTGTCGCGTAGCACGTCGAGGGGGCCTCGAGCTGCCTAACAGCACTGAGTACGGCGTAATAGTGCTATGCAGACCGATGCACGCCCTCAGTATGGGCAGTAAAGCGGGATTCAACCGCCGTACGGACCACTGTGTGGACACTATAGCCATACGATTTGACGAGGTTAGGTAGTTTTGTATTAAATGTGCTATCGAACGCACCTGGAGTTGGTGGATCGAGGGGGCTCGACCCTTATCGTAACGAGGCATCCGTCCCGCCGGGGCCTCGACACTTGACGCGGGGTCCCCCCTCGAGTGTTCGTCGGCTGGTGACGTCAGTGATTTGTCGAGGGTTGCGGGTGAAGCTAAGTATTCTGTTGTGGGCCGGCCCAGTGTGTATTTGCCGGTGGGCCCTGTGAGATTATTCTGAGGGTAAACTCGGGGTTCAACCGAAAACAAGGAAGGTTTAGGTTACCCCTTCTCTCGGTAACCGACAGTACAAGTTATCATTCATTGTTTCCTTAGTTTTAGATGTCGTATTCGGTCAAAACTCATTATAGTCTCGGTTATAAATATATGACCCGGCTATTGTAAACTTTTCATCCCTCGATCAAACATAATTACTTTTTTGACTTGGCCACCCCTTAGGAGTAGGAGTAACCTAGTCTTCGGCTAGGTGCCATCCGGTGGGCGTAGGTCAGTTATGCTTTTAATCATGTTTGAGTACCATCCGGTAGGTGCAGGGCATGCCAGATCATGAACGTCTCGTTAAGTCGAGACACCGATTCTTTTTTATAAGGATTAGTTATTATCGGCTCTATTAGGCTTAGCATCCTAGTAGATTCATTAAATTACTGATATTGTTCACTTTTAATGTTTTATTTATTATAATAATATCTTTTGCCTGGTTAAGATTGATAGATTTGGCCTTAGATTTTACTGAATTCGGTCGTCATTTATGATTCATGCTTGTTCTTGCCATGATGATCGATTTCCTGCTTCATGTCGACTAGAGATTTTTCAATCTTGTCGGTGTCTCGACCCCGGGGACCTAGCACCAACGAGTAACTATGTGTTGCGTGCTCCCTAATCTGGATGGTGATACAAAAATAACAAACGATTTATCCTGGTTCGGGCAAGGAAGGCCCTACATCCAGCGGGGGAGGAGAGTTTGTATTATCTTGCATCGAAGTGCTTGTATAGGGCAGATACAAGCGAGCGTGTATGAGATGGGATGGAGAGTGAGGCCTAAGTCTAGAAGTGTTAGTTCTATGCCCTGTAGTGTGTGTGATGAGGCTGAGTGAGTTCAAATAAGTCCTTTCCTACAGCTAGCCCAACGCCTCCTTTTATAGGCCAAGGAAGGGCATGGGTGTACAGAAAACCCTAATGGTGCTGCCCTTGGTAGGCCTATTGTAAGCGATGACGCCGAGGAGCGATGCCGATCATGTCGTAGCCACTGTTGAGGTATGTGATGGGGCGACGCCGAGCCCTGTAGCGACGTGCCTCATGATGAGATTCGCCCTCCCGAGCGGTCCTGATGATGATGTTGGCATGCCTCAACCACACGGTGAAAGACGTGACCTTCTGTTTGAGGGCGTACGGCTTGCTGTAGATGACGCACCGGAGTTGTTGGATCGTTGACTGAGTCTGTCTAGTTGTCAGGTCAAGGGGTACCTAGGGGGCCTTGAGGCCATGCGGATAAGAACGAGCACCGAAAAACCTGGTACGGATGTTGACATTTGTGTTTCGAGGGGGTGCCCGACGGGGCACAGTATTTCGTATGGCGGAATAGTAGTCTATACGAGACGATGCTTCTCCGGGGATGGGCGGTAAAAGTTAGATCTGACCTCTACACTTGCCCATCATCACTGCCGTTGTAGCCACGGGGTTGGCAGGAGTAGGTGGGGCGCATTACATGCTCTGATTGTCGTACAGGAAGTAGGTAGGTCGAGGGGTGCGCCACTCGACGGGGGGTCATCCGCCAGCGCGGACTTCCATCACTCGAGCTGGGGGTCGTTCGCTTGGGCGGACTCCTGCCACTCGAGGCCCCCTATCGAATGGTTGATGCTCAGTCCGTCCATGGGTCGGCCTGGCTAGGCTTGATTCTTGGTTGTTGGGCCTTGTCCTTTTCAGCGGTAGCAGGCTTGGATCAGGAGGGCCACTTGGGAGGTTTTGCCTTGAATTTTTTGGGCATTATCTCACCTGAATTCAGGATTAGGGTACCCCTATTCCAGGTACCCGACAGTAGCCCCCGAGTCTCTGCGTGAGTGCTGGCACTCACGCAGAGGCTCATGAACTGAAATCATAGCGTCTGTCATTCTCCGAAGGGTGCGCATGAGCGTACTGTTGACACTGGATGTAGCACCTAGATAAATCTGCAAGCACATGGATGTCAATGTAGCTTTCACCAAGGAACATTCCAAGGTATTGAATTTCCACGGGAAACGTGAAGTGAACTATTGAAGAACTAAGTGTATCCAAGTATAGGTGATGAAATGATAGAGAGAATATGTGTGGGTTCTCTGACTAAGGCAATACTAAATAAGACCTTACTAAAGTTAATTACTGTGAGCACACTCCCTCGAAACTCACCACAGCAAATGGCTCTGACAGTAAGCACCTAAAGCTCTACTCAAGCTAAACCTATCGTGGTGGACTACACAGGCAAATAGGGCTATCACCACCTATTGCTACCACCTCTAGAGATTAGGAGCATTCACAGGCAAGCTATAGCCTAAGCACCCCGCTTAATCTATAAACTCGACTACTCTAATTCGGCACCTAGAACTAGAGCATCTAAATCGGGCGGTGAAACAAGTAAAGAACAATAAAGCAAAGTAATACTTAAGTAATGCAATAGAATAAAGTTACCACACGATAGAAGAAGAAGAAGGCCGACTTTATTACTCGAAGAAGAGTTGACTCTGCCAAGCTACAAGAGGAGAGGTTGCCGACATGGTTGAATCCTTTCCAAGCTTCTCTTCACTCTCTCTTTCTATCTTCAACTTCTCACTAGGAGAGCCATTGAACTACAACTCTCATGTGGAGAGTGACTACTCTAATGGAAGAAGTATTTGATATTCATGGTGTGTGTTACAAATGAAGGATGAGGGTCCTATTTATAGTGCTCTGGAGGTTGGTAGCCTTGAGAGTGGGGGCGGCTGCCCTGGGCTGGCTAGGGTGGGCGCCCTGGACATACCGTCCACTCGCATCGACCTTCGATCCAACGGCGATGGCTCACTCCCCAAGTCGGTTGCATGCAAGATAAGTCGGTCTGGAGTCGGTTCCAACTGACTTAGCCTCCTTGGGTGTATGACAATGGGCCCATGAATCCAAGTGATATCCATCGAGAGCCCTTGGATCAAACCGACTTGGTTTCGACAGTTGACAGACGTGGGATGTTGTTGTCATGGATTGGTGATGTGGCTGGGTTAGTTTGGTGGCACGGCTAGGGTGGGCGCCTTGGCTAGGGTGGGCGCCCTGAGTCCAGGGTAGGCGCCCTGGGCCTGGCTGGGTTGCTGGCCCTACCACATTTCATTGCTTCCATTTGGTCCATTTGCACTTATTTTTGGTACTTTTCCTACAAACAAATATAGACTCCAAGTACAAGTGGAACTAGGTGAATTATAAACATAAATCACTACTTATATTGTTGGTTGTCCTCATTTTGATGCAATAATGACGGTCAAAAATTGGTAGTTAAGGACCGTCAACACGTACCCTTCGGGGGTAGCCTCCGAGGCCTCAAAGGAGTGGAAAGACTCCTTCAATGGCTTTATTCGCCCCTTTGTCGAGGGGTGCTTGGATGGTTGGTCTTTTCTGTGGATGTGATCTTTCGTTGAGGCCTGTCTAGCGGTGGGTGTTCATGGGGGGCTAAATGATCATGAACTGGAGTCATAGCGCCCCTAGTCCCACATAGAAATCTCTAAGAGAGCCTTCTCGGGGATGTTTCTCGAAGCCTTGAGGAGCAAAGAACTCTTTTTGATTTCTTCTACAAGTGTTTAATCAAGGGGGCTCAGGCGTTCGAGCCCCCGGGCATATTCGACCCTCTTTCATAAAGGGGTGCCGAGCGTAGTCGAGCCGAGACTTTGCTAGCTTTTGGTGTTTTACCTCCATGAGTCCTTTTGATCAGATATGGAGCGAAGAGCATCGTGCTACCCTCGGTGGGCGAGCCTCGAAGTCCTCTAATCGAGCTGGTATCAGGGAATTCAATTTAGATCTTGTGTCGCGTTCGATATGGGTCGACTAGTGTCCGCGGGGGTGTTCTCATTGAAGCGAATCTTTGGACACACATCCCTTTCGATGGGGCTTGGTGGCTTGACGCCTCCCTCCGAGGGGATTTCATAGTGCTCCTTCGATATTGCCTTGAATATGTCTGGGGGCCTTGAGAATTTGTTCTCGAGCTGGGGCCTCGCGGCGGCTCCCCCCGGTCATCCCTGACTCAGGTACTTGAGGGCGGTTGTCGAACCCTAATCGAGGTCTAGCCTTCACTCCCTCAAGTATTTTATGTGGGGCTAGGGCCTGTTTTCTTTCTCGTAGAAGGAAGCACCCATGGATAACTCCTTCTATTTGTTGGGCACGTATTTTTAGGCGAGAGCTGAAGTGGTGCGGTCATGGTGGACCTAGGCAATGGCTGGAATCCGAGCAGGCAACGCATGTTCCTATCTTGGGAATCGAGGGAGCGGTTAGGTGAACGCAATTGATGCGAAAAACTAACCTGCCTCATGGCTAGATCCGCCCGTTGCCCTTTGCCCTGGCTATAAATTGGGAGAGGTAGGGTTTCACCTCTTCCCCACTTTGCCTTCTTGCCTTCATCACCGCTGCCGCCACTAGAGAGCGCAGCCATCCTGTGAGATAGAAGGAGAGAGAGAGAAAAGAAAGAGGGAGGGAGATTGGGAACCTTCCTTCCCATCCATCTGTCGAGCAGATCCGTGCTGCTGCCATGGCGCCGGGGCCTCTTTCCCCGGAGGATTGGCTCACGTCGACTATGATGGAGTGGGAGCTCAAGGAGCTGGTGGACGATGGGCTCCTTCGCCCTGCTGCCTCGGTTGATCAGCCGGAGTGGATGGTGCCGCCGAGGAAGGACCTAGAGCCAAATCCGCCAGAGGGATACGTGGTGAGCTTTGTCAAGTACCACTGAATGGGCCTTTGGTTGCCTCCAAGCCGATTCATGCGGGCGTTGACCAACCACTACGAGGTCGAGCTCCAGCACTTCTCCCCCAACACCATCTCCAACGTGGCAATCTTTGCCGCCGTCTGCGAGGGGTATCTAGGGACAGAGCTGCATTGGGAATTGTGGCTCCACCTCTTCAAGGGGGAGCTCTACACCAAGCCAGTGTCATTAAGGAAGAGGAGCATCGTTCGTGCCGGCTGCTGCAACCTCATGCTAAAGTGGGCAGAGTAGTACATCCCTACAGGGTTGATTTCCAACCACGGCGGGTGGCACACCGGTTGGTTCTACCTCCGGAATCATGACAGCTTGCTGTCGCACTATATTAGGCACGTCATCGCGAAGCACCCGTATCATTGGCCGCATGGCATGGTTGAGGATCTTCAGCCACCATTGAACCCCCTCCTCAATGCACTCAGGACTTTGTGCATGTGGGGGTTGAACGCTGGGATAGCCGTTTCGGCGTTCCACAGCCGGAGGGTCCTCCTGCTGATGCGGCGCCCATTATGTTTGGACCAGATGGTTCTCAAGGCGTAGCTCGAGGGCTACCGGATGTTGGCCGAGGCGCTGTCTCTCAAGGAAGTGGCGAGATGGGTGAGAGGAGCGGTCGCCGGCACCTTCGCGCCAGAGGACGTGAATAGCATCCAGATGCCGCCTGACAACAACCACATCGAACTGGTGAGTACACCGTCATGTTGCCCTAGAGTCTTTTCCTTTCTCATCTCATCGTCGAGTCCTCTGTTGTGGGTTTGTGCGCAGGGAGTCATAGACTTCCAGGTGTCGACGCCCTCGGTCAAAGAAGATGACCCTGACTGTCAGGGGAGACACTTTACTGCCCAGCGGCAAAAGAAGAGGAAAGATGAGGAGGAGAAGAAGAGCCTCGAGTGCTAGGCGCGTGAACAGCACCGGGCAAAGCAGAGGCGTGATAAGATTCCTAACAAGGAATCCCCCCGAAAGAGGAGGAGTTGGAGGAAGAGGACGAGAGCAGTGACGATGAAGGAAACGGTCGAGGTGGGGTCATCTTCTTAGGCCCCGAGGACGGCCTCGGCGTCTGTCGATGGCCAAGAGACGAGGGCCTTGGAGCGGCCCCGGGAGCAAAGGGCGAGTGACCCTTCGACTCAGGGAAGGTCGTTGTCACGGCATACCCGCGGGGGGGACGCTGCCGTCCTCTTCATGAGACGGGTCCGGCACGCTGCCGCCTCAGACCCAATCTTTGATGCTTAGCGCGTGGACTCGGGGCCAATCGACCTCGGAGAAGCAGAGGGCACCGAAGACGTCCTTGGTGGTGATTCCAAGTGGCTCTGTTTCCGACAAGGGCCTATCAAAGAAGGGGCTCAAAAGCCCCTGAGCCATTTGAAGGCAACCCAGAGGGCGCCCGTCGTCCCGGTGGGGTAAGCTTTTCATGCCCTGTGGCCTCTTTTCTGTTATGTGATGTTTTAATGGGGTCCTTACTGTCCCTCGCTTATGCCTGTCTCAGGGTGAAGCACGCACCAGAGATGGCGACTCCCTCCCCCGACAAGCGACTCAGGATCGATGCTGCCACAAAGGTGGCAGCATCGACACCAGGTGCTACTTCGATGCCCCAGTCGGCGGTGGTGGCCGCTTGGGTTGCAGAGGCTCGCGCTGCTATGGCTCAGAGTAAGCTGATGGGAGCTGCTTCTATTGTAGGCTCAAGGGCCTCGGGGGCCGTGGTGGGTGGCGATTCTGCCCAGGACCAGATGCCGGGGAGCAGGGGTGTCACCTAGGTCTCAACGTCCGCGGCCTCCGCTCCCAGCCAGGTCGAGGCTTCTACCACCAGGTTCAAGGGGGAGCCCCCAGTGGTCATAAATCGGGGTCAGAGAGCACCCTAATTGTCGTTGAGGATGAGGAGGATGTGCCCCCTTGACCTACGGAGGAGATGGTGGAGCGCCCTCATGAGACAAGGGTGACGCCTCCTCAGCAGGAGGGGTGGAAGTCATGGCCGAAGGGACTGCATGAGCTGGAGGAGGCGCGGAATCAGGAGCGGCTTCAGAAGTAGCAGGATGATGAGCGGCTGGCTCTGGATCATTCGTAGCTGTAGCAGCAGCAGCGTCAGTAGGAGGAAGAGTGGCTAGCATTGAGCCAGCCATAGTGGCAGCAATAGCAGGAGGAGGCAGTGTCCTTGAGCCGGTCGCAACAGCAACAGAGCGAGCCACAAGGGGCGCCGGCAGCCTCGAGCCTGCCATGGCAACAACAAGATGAGAAGGTCACTGTTAGCCTATTGCTGTTGCGTCGATAGGAGGAGGAGATGATCCTACTAGATGCGGCGCAGGGAGACGCCACGCAGCCAGGGTCACCGGCCCCAAGACGCCCGGAGGTACCGACAGAGGATGATGCCCCGACGTGGGAGGTGGTCGCTCGACCGATCGCGCATCCGATCCTGGTGAAAGCCTCGACGCCCAGGTGGTTGCGATGGCAATGATGCCTCGACCACCGCCGACCGGGTCGTCAGCCACCAGGGGCTTCTTGTACGGCCCTGGCGCGTACGTCCCTGGTTACTTCTCCAAGGGGAAGCAACCGGTTGGGGATGCCGGGTCCTCGAGGGCCGATTCGGAGGCCAAGGTGTTGTTTCCTACTCTTTCTGATCACGTGGCTCATCACGGTGGCTCATAGGAGATGGTGGACAACATCATGGCAGACGTGCAGGAGAGGGTCAACGCAGACCTCCCCTATTGGGCCAAGAGGCCCTCTAGTTCTAGGACCAGACAGACCCCGATGCGCTCATGTTCAAGATGGACAACCCGACGGAGGTTGATCGCTAGGAGCATGTCGAGGAGTTTCGGGCCTAGATGCAGCACGCCATGATGATGGCCGTCAACGTCGCCAGCAAAGACCTCTCGAGGGCCTTCGCGGTATGGGGTCTTCTTTCACCAAATTCCTAGGTTCATTTGCTTTTTGGTTGATTCTTATTCTCATGTTTCCTATGCCCAGGACTTGAGGAGGCACTCCCAGATCAAGTCTCGATTCATTCACATGACCAAGGGCGGATGGGGGAAGTCCCGTTACTGCAGGACCAGCTTGAAGCGGCCAAGACGGAGGCAGCGCAGGTGAAGGAGGACCTGGCCAAGGCCCTGGAGGAGGCGGGGAAGGCCAAGGATGACGTCACCATGGTTTGAGGGGAGGTAGCCCAGGCCAAGGAGGATGCCGCCAAACCCTGGGAGGAGGCGCAGAAGGCCCTCGAGGACCTCTCCTAGTTGAGAGGGCGGGTTAAGACACTCGAGGGGGAGCTCGAGGTGTCGGCGTCGCACATCAAGGAGCTTGAGGCAACCTTCACTGAAGCTTCCTGTCAGCGCGACTCCCACAATGTCACGATTGGGCAGGTGAACCTCCGCGTGCAATCCTTGACCCCCGAGGTCGCGTCACTGAAGGAGGCCCTCTAAGAGAAGGAGGAGGCCATTGCACTTGCTAGCAAGGCGATCGAGCACCTGAGGGTGGAGAAAACGGAGGCGGTGCGCACCCTGGCTGTGGCCAAGAAGGAGTACAATGAGCTGAAGGACGGATACACGGCCCTCAATACCCACGCCACTGGTGAGTCTTCCTCTTTAGCCTTTGGATTTTTGCCTCTGCCGTCCTGCTTGTCATGGCTGACTCCTGTCTTTTATTTTAGATCTCAATGAGGAGCTGACCAAAGCTCAGGACAGCGCCAAGATGCTCCGAGAGGCCTACTGGGCTGAGGCGAGGCTGACCAACACACTCCGCACCATGATTACCTCGATCTGTGATGATTTTGGCGTTGACCCTAAGGCGGAGGTTGAGGATGAGGTGCGTGGGACCTCGCTCGTCAATTGGTTGTACGACCTCAGTCGCATCGTGAGGGAGCAGGTCTAGAACGTGCTCTATGTTGGTGTGAAGTGGGCGATGGCGGTCGTCTACATCGGCTTCACCTACGACATGTGGGTGGTCTCCCATGGCTTCATCTCCAACCCCAACAGGACTAACGCCAAGAATAAGCAGAGGCACCAAAGCCTTGATTGGGAATGCAGAGGAGCCCAGCGGCCGGTTGGCAAAGTTATTCGAGCCTAAGGTCCTTCCTCCTGATGTCGATGTGGAAGAGGAAGCCGGCCTGTGAGCCAAACCTGGACAGAAGGTCCATGTAATAAGTTAGTTTTTGTGACTAGTGATATCATGGCCCTAGGGGCCTTAAAAATAATGTGCATTCTGCCAAATGCTTTTGGGTATTTTTTAGCTCGAGTTTCTTATCTCCTTTTTCCTGATTTGTACTTTTACCAAATTTTTGACACATGCTTAAGTCCCTCGAGGGGGAGTGAGTGGAGGTACCATAGCACAGAGGCGTAGACGAGCTCCTATCTCGACAACCCTCGACCCTTAGAGATTTGAGGCATTTTTTTACTAAGTAAAAGTAAGGCATCGAGGCGTAGAAGAAAAATAGGGACATCGAGTTTTGAAAAAACGTGCGAATTTTTGGGGACTTCGGGGGTTCCCCCCTTGTATCCCCCGAGGGAGGCTCGACTCTGAGGGAGCAGAGTCGAGGCTACCTCACATGAATAAAAAAGTGTGCTAGATCGAAGCCATTTTCATTTATTCATTCATGGTACTACATATATACAAAATGCGAGGAATGTACAAGGCCCCGAGGCCCTAGGGGTAAAAGCGACGTAGTTTTTCGATGTTCCACATGTTGGTGAAGGTCTCGCCTTTGCAGTTTGATAGCTTGTAGGTCCCAGGCTTCAGCACCTCGGCAACGATGTAGGGACCCTCCCATGGTGGAGTTAGCTTGTGGCGGCCTTTGTTGCTCTATCGTCGACAGAGGACGATGTTGCTGACTTGAAGGTCCCTCTTGTGCACATCCTTGTCATGGTAGCATCGCAGCTTCTGCTGGTATCGTGCCAAGTTTAGGAGGGCCATGTCTCAAGCCTCCTCGAGCTGGTTGATGGCATTCGTGTGGGCCTCCTCGTTCGTCTGCTCGTTGTAGGCCTTTAGTCGAGGGGATCCGTACACGAGGTCCGCGGGGAGGACGGCCTCGGACCCATAGACCATGAAGAACAGGGTGAACCCCGTGGCTTGGCTTGGTGTTGTCGTTAGGCTCCATAGGACCGAGGGTAGCTCGGTGGCCCACTTCTTCCCATACTTAAGGTGGTTGAAGATCCTCGGCTTGAGGCCTTGTAGAATCATGCCATTGGCACACTCGACCTGGCCGTTAGTTCGAGGGTGGGCAACTACGGACCAATTCACACAGATGTGGTGGTGGTCGTAGAAGTCCAAGAACTTCTTGCTGGTGAATTGCATGTCGTTGTTGGAGATGATGACGTTGGGAACCCCGAAGCGGTGGATGATGTCAGTGAAGAATGAAACCGCCCGCCCGGACCGAATGTTGGTGATGGGTCAAGCTTCGATCCATTTGGTGAACTTGTCGACAGCTACCAGCAGATGTGTGAAGCCCCCGGTTGTCTTCTTTAAGGGTCCGATGAGGTTGAGCCCCTACACAGCGAATGACCATGTGACGGGGATCATCTACAGAGCGTGGGTGGGAAGGTGCCTTTGCTTGGCATAGAATTGGCACCCCTCACACGAACACACGAGATAGATGGCATCAGAGATGGTGGTCGGCCAGTAGAAGTTCTACCAAAAAGCGTTCCCGAAGAGGGTTCTTGGCACAGCGTGGTGACCGCAAGCCCCTGCGTGCTCCCTTAATCCGGTGGGTGATGCAAGAAGGACACGGCGATTTATCCTGGTTTGGGCAAAGAAGGCCCTACGTCCAGCGGGGGGAGGATAGTTCGTGTTATCTTGCACCGAAGTGCTAGTACAGGGGAAAATACAAGCAAGTGTGAGGAGCGTGAGTTGGAGCTTGGGTGTTTCGGACGCCTGGCTCTCGACCTTACACTGTCTCACGGTATTGTTCTGTGATCTAAAGACTTAGCTTTTCTATGCTTTGGATCCTGTCGTTCGGTCCCCCCTTTCTAACATCCTGGCGCCTCCTTTTATAGGTGAAGGAGGGGCACAGGAGTACATATATTTAGCGTTCGCATGGCCGGTGACGCATGGCGTTGAGGCCGATCACGTCGGTGCTGCTATAGTGATGTACGTCGGTATGGAGGCCCTGCAGCCGTCGCGTCGGGAGTTGTTGAAGTGCCACTCGAGGGTTCGTCCGATGAAGTCAAGGGTCAGCGATCGAGGACTTGGCTCGAGTCGAGGGGGTCGAATCGAAGGGGTCGAGCCTCACCAGATAAGGTCGAATCCCGAGAAATGCGGGAAACATGCTGATTTATGCGTCTCGAGGGGGTGTTGGACGGGGCACAGTGCTCGGCATGGTGCAATAGCAAAGTACGATCCGCGGGATTCCGGGGCATGGCCGGTAAAAGCAAGATTTGACCGCCACTCCACCAACTGTTACCGTAACTGTGGCCATACGGTTAGGCGGGGGTAGGTAAAACGTATTAAATGCGCCGGATTCGTACGGGAGAGTCGGTAGGCGAGGGGTGCACTGTCCTCGAGGGCTGCCCATTCGCCCGAACGAAGTTCCGTCCTCGAGGGCAGGCTCGTTCGTCGGACGAAGTTCCGTCCTCGAGGGCAGGCTCGTTCACCGGGCGAAGTTCCGTCCTCGAGGGGTCGCCCGAATTGTACCCTCGAGTGTACAGTCCCAGTCCGCTTGGTAGCCCCTCGAGTAGGCTTTGGCTTTGGGCCGCCGTAGTCCATTCGTGGGTCAACCCAGTATGCTTTAGCCTGCGGGCCTTCGAACGTTATTCGTGGGAGGTCACTGGTGGGTTCATGTTGCTAATTTTGCGGGGTTTAGTCTGGTAAACCAAGGGTTTGGGGTACCCATTCCCTGGGTAACGACAGTAGCCCCCGAGCCCTGCGCGAGTGGTGGCACTCGGGCAGGGGGTCAAGAATTCAGAACGGGACGTGATTCGGATCTTTCCGTGGGGGGCGCGCGAGCGACCCCCGTGGGGGTAGCCCCCGAGGCCTCATAGGAGTTGAAAGACTCCTGTGAGGGCTTCATTTGTCTTTGGTCGAGGGGTGCTGTCCAGTCAGGTACAGGCCTAAACTGGAGTCACAGTGTTTTACCGAGGGGTGCATCGGGATGCCGAGCCCCCCAGGGGATTTTTGACCCTCTTTCGTCGAGGGGTGCTAGGCACAGTCAAGCTCCCGAGCCTCGTGTGGCTGGGGCGTTGCCGGCCTCGGCATTCATCTCACGAGTCCTTTCAATCGGATGTGAGGGGAGAAGCATCGAACTACCCTCGATAGGGCGAGCCGCGAAGTTCTCAGTGAGCTGGTAACAGGAAAATCCAAGTGAGAGCCTGTTCCTCATTCGATAGAGGTCGGCAGGAGGCCTGGAGGCGGTCTCATTAGAGCAAAACGCAATGGACCTACGGATACCGATTCCATTCAATAGGTCTCGGTGGCTCGATGCCTCCCTTTGGGGGGATTCCATAAAGTCTGTAGCATTTTGCCTTGGATGTGTCCAAAAGGGTCTTGAGTGTTCGTTCTCGAGCAAGGCCTCGTGTTGGCTCCCCCTTGGTCACCCCTGACTCGGGTGCTCGAGGGCAGCTGTCGAACCCTGATCGTGGGGCCAGCCTTCGCTCCCTCGAGGCTTAGGGCCGGAGCTCGATTTTTTGGTGCTTAAGGGCGGCCGTTGAGCCCTCACTCGAGGACCAGCCTTCGCTCCCTTGAGACTTTGAGGTGGGGCCAGAGCCCGTTTTACCTTCCGTAGAGATCTCCGTTGGCGAGTAACGGCTCTTTATTCTTATCGTTGGACACGCCTTTTGAGGTGAAGGCCATAGCGGTGCGATCGTGGTGGGCCTGAGCAACGGCTCTTTGCTAGAGGTGTGACACGCGCATCCGGTCGAGGATCGAGGGGGGGAGGGGAACGGTTAGGCAAGCGCATTAATTGCAGGAAGTTACCTTTTCCCTGCCACCGGACTCCGCCTGTTGCTCTTCTCGGGTATAAAAACGAAGGGGGACAGGCGCTGTTTGCCCCCACCTTTGCCCCCTGCTTTCCTACGCGCGTGAGGGTACAAACTTAGAGCGAGAAGTCACAATTGGGAACCTTCCTGGTCGTCCGTCCACCGAGGAGATTCGTGCTGTTGTTGCCACCGTCGCGCCCACCGAGCAGATTTGTGCTGCCGCTGCTGCCATGGCCCCCATCCTCCAGCCCGCCAAACCCTGGCGCCCGTCGACCGTGACGCGGCAAAGGCTGAACGAGCTGGTGGGGGGAGGACTTCTCCACCCCGTTACTGATCCAAATTGGCCGGAGTGGATTGCGCCGCCGAGGAATCACCAAGAGCCAAACCAGCCGGTGGGCTACGTGGTGAGCTTCCTCAAGTATCATCGGCATGGGTTCGGTGTACCCCCGAGCGAGTTCATGCGGGGGTTGACGAACTTCTATGGCGTCGAGCTCCAGCATTTCTCCCCCAACGCCATCTCCAACGCCGCCATCTTCGCGGCCGTCTGCGAGGGATACCTCGGGATGGTGGCACATTGGGAGCTGTGTCTCCACCTTTACAAGGGGGAGTGGTTCGCCTCTCCGGTGGCGCTAGGAGTAAGGCGAATCGTCAGAGCGTGGTGCCTCAACTTCGTGTTGAAGACAGAGAGGTCGGAGGAGCCACGCGAGTATATCCCCACCGGGTTGATGTCCAACCACTCCCGGTGGGACGAGCAATGGTTCTACCTTCGCAACGATGGAGGCTATCTCCCGCTGTACACCGGGCGGCTTATCACCGAGCGTCCATACAACTGGCCGCATGGTGTCGCGGGAGATCTTTAGCGTCGACTTCTCCCCTCCTCACCACGATGAAGACCCTTCGAGAGGCGGGCCTAATGGCGGGTGTGGTGGTCTCGGCCTTCCATAGTCGACGGGTGCTCCCTCTGATGGAGCGCCCGCTACGGTTGGACGAGATGCTCCCCTCAGCGGCGCCCGACGTTCTCGAGAGGTGCCGGATGTCCGGCAAGAAGCCATCTGCCATGGAAGTCGTTGCGCAGGTAAAGGGGATGGTCGCGGGCTCGTTCAGGGCGGAAGACGTCAACCGCCTCCCCACGCGATCGGAGGAGGGTTGCCTCGACCTGGTGAGTGCCCCGACCTGTGCCTTTCACATTTTCTTTCCGCCCCCTCCTCTCGTCCCTGTGACTAAACGTTTTCATGTAGGGGAGAAACGACTACCGGAGATCAAGGCCCCCGCTGAGGGAGGACGCTCCCGATCGTCAGGTAAGACGCTTCACTGCCAGCAAGAAAAGCGATGTAAGGACGAAGAGGAGAAGAAGAAGGCCAAGAAGCTCCGGGAGCGCGAAAGGCTTGCGAGGCTCCACGCTGAGCAGAGGTGCGATGGGCTCCCAGAGGAGGAGTCTCCCTCGTCCAAGGAAGATGAAGATGATGCTGACGAAGACAGCGATGATGTCGAGGGGGTGGTGGGGCATCTAGACCGCATCTTGTCGGGTTCCTCCCATGCTGATCGCCCCTTCGTGCAGGAGGAGGCGGTGGAGGAGCGCGCCCCCCAGCCGGTGGCGTCGGCCTTGGAGCGCCAGCGTGGGAAAAGGCGGGCCGATGCCTTGACTCGAGGGGGTTCACCCCCTCCCGTCATACTCGAGGCAGGACCCCACCCACTTCGATCCGAGAAACTCGGTCCTGGTCGTCAGCGCGGGCGGAGCAGAGCCGTGCTCAGGAGGCCCCGTCGGAGCAGGGAGGTGCGGCGACCCCACCGATGGCCCCTAGCAGCCTCAGCCCCGGGAAGAGCTCGGCTTCGGGAGGGGTCTCGTGATCTACTGGCGGTTCCAGGGAGACCCGAAAGGCCTCTATCCCCTTCGGGTCAGTGTTGTTGATTCCATTCTTTTTTTTGTTGCATCCTCATTGCGCAGTTTAATAAGCTTTTTGCCGTCCTGCTTCCCATCCAGGCCTAAGCGCCGAATCGAGGAGGCGTCTCTTGCGCCAGCTAAGTGGCTCAAGGTGGACGCAGCCGCGAAGATGGCCCTTGGCTCCGTGGGAAGCCAAGTGGTTGTCCTCAGCCCTTGGTGCTATGGCGCGCGGTAGGCTGACGGGTTCCGCTCTTGCTGTAGGGTCGAGCGTCTTGGGGGCTGCGACGGGTGGCGACTTCGAGTCAGGGAGGACACAAGAGAGAGGGAGTGCCTCCTTGACGTCATCGTCCGCGGCCCTCGAGCTCGGCCCGGCACCAGGGGGCGGAGCCCCGACATCGGGAGCTTCCGCTCCTGGCCGACTAGAGGCCTCGATTCCTGCACCCTAGGCGGGAGCCCCCGAGGGCCACGAGCCGAGAGAGGAGGTAGTCGTCGTCGACCTCGAGGGTGAGGAGACCACACCCCTTCCCCCCTCGACGGGAGAGCGGAGGCCTTGGCCGGCGGGGCTATGCGAGCTCGAGGCCCAGAGGAAGCAGGAGCAGGGGGCCCTGCAAGAAGCGGAGCTGCCACGGCCGCAGCAGGAGGGGGAGAAGGAGCCGCTGGAGCGGCGAGAAGAGGAGGAGGAAACTGGGGGCCAGCCCCAGCATCAGCAGGCACAGCAGACGCCACCGGGGGGCATGGCACCGCTGGACCCGCCGGCGCAGCAGCCGCCCGAGACGTCGGAGGCAGAGGGGACATCGGGACTGCCCAAGCAATGGGTGTCCGTGATCACCCTGGACAAGCTGCTGGCCGAAGAAGAAACGGCGTTGAAGGCGTCGACGGTCCCGTGGCTGCTGGGGGTGCAGTCGGAGGAGGTCTCGGTACCGAACCCACCGAAAGATGCATCGATGGTGGACCTGCCGACGCCACAGGACGTGGCGTTGGGGGAAGCGACGGCCTTGACACCTCCGCTGCCTCCGAAGGCATCAGAAGCAATGTTGAGCCAGTCGCTGCAACTGTCGATGGAGCAGTCAGAGGAGACAGCGGCTTCTGGCTCGCCGAGGAGGTCGACTTCCGACCTCGGGCTGAGGGATGTCGGCGCCGCGTCGGAGTTCTGCACCCCAGCGGAGTTGGCCGTGCGTTATGGCGTCCCATGTGATGTGGTGGACGAGATCAAGTCCTTGGCGTGAACCAAGGTCAAGATGGTCCTTCCACTTTGGGGCAAGGAGAGCATCGTACTCCGAAAACTTGGCGACTCCAGCGCTCCGAGGATCGAGATGGATGACCTGGCGGAAGTCAAGTGCTGGGAGGACGCCGAGCGGTCCTGGGCGTGGCTGCAGCACTTGCTGAAGCTGGGCGTCGAGCTCGCCAAAGGCCTCGACCGGAACCTCGCGCTGAGTCCCTGTGTAGACCGTATGCGGCTTTTTGAGTTCTTTCGTATGAAATGCCTTAACCCTCGACTTCCTGTCCCCAGGAGGTGCGGAGGCGTTCCTACTCCAAGTCAGACTTCCTTCATGAAACGCACAACAGCCGGGAGGAAGTGCTTCGCCAACTCGAAGCCGGTTGCTCTGCGCAGGGCAGGGTGGCCGAGATCGAGGAGGAGCTGAAGTGGACTAGGGAGGAGGCCGCCAAAGCCAAAGAGGAGGCCGCCCGGGCAAAGGAGGATGCTGAAGCTGCTCGAGGGGAAGCCACCCACCTCAAGGAGGAGCTCAAGCATGCCAGGGAGGAGGCTAACACGGCCAAGGCCGAAGCGGGGAGGGTTAAGGGCGAGAGCATCCGAGCCTAGGAGCGCGTCGAGCTACTCGTGGGGAGGCTCAAAGCTCCATGGAGCGCATCCGCTCGCTCGAGGCCAGTTTCGCTGAAGTCTCCACGGCGTGCAACACCCTCTCCGCCTTGGCCCAGGAGGAGAAGAACCGGGCCGCTAGCCTGGAAACCTAGCTCGGGGTGAGCAGGCCATCATCTTGGCTGGTGGCACCCTCGAGACCCTCCGCTGCGAGAAGACGGAGGTCACCCGGGCCTTCAAGGAAGCCCAGCGGGAGCGAGACGAGGCCCGGGAGGAGCGCGACGCCGTGCTGGGGGATCGCCGCGCCCTCGAGACTCGCTGTGCCGGTGAGTTCCTTGAGGAGCCTTTGTTCTTTTTTCTTCCCATATGGTTTGTCTTAACTCTTGTTTTGTGTTTCAGGCCTCGAGTCCAAGCTGCTTGCTACCCAAACCGCCGCCAAGGCGCTGCAGGAGAGCCTCGCGGCGGAGGGGGCACTTCTCGGCCGGCTTCGGGTTGCCCTCGACAGGCTCTGTGCCTCCTGGGAGGTCGGTCCCGTCGAGGTTGCTGAAGAAGACATCCCGGGTGCCGGGCTCGTCGACCGGATCTACTACCTCGACGCCACCCTTCGTGATCGCTTGCGGGAGGCGCTTCACACCAGCGTGAAGCAGGCGCTAGCAGTGGTCTCCTCTGGCTTCGTCTTCGATATGAACGTGGTCGCCCAAGGCTTCGTTCCTGATATCTCAAAGACCGACGCCGAGAATGAGGAGTGATGTCGAGGGCTCATCAATGACGCCGAGAGGCCAGGGGGAGCGCTGGCGAAGTTGTTCGAGGATGAAGTCCTCCTCCTCGCGGATGAAGGGTACAGCGTCGAGGAGGGCGGCGACAGAGCGGGCCTGTAGGGCAAGGCTGGGCGAAGATGCCCATCTAATAAGTTAGTTTTTTATAACTTGTATTCAATGTGGCTTTGAAAGCCTTTTTGAACATGAATGCATCTATCGTAATGCAACTTGTCATTTTACTTTCGAGCCTTCTCTGCTTTCTTTCACCTAGACTTTGCTTTTTTGACTAAGTTTTCGACGCAGGCTCGTATCCTTCGAGGGGGAGCGAGTGCAGGTACCATAGCCCGGAGGCGTAGGAGATCTCCTGGCTCGATAGCCCTTGACCCTCTAGGGAGTTTGAGGCATTTTCTACTTAGTCACTAAGCGTATCAAGGCATGAGAGAGAAGAGGCGCTCGAGTTCTGATCGCCTGACTTTTGCTTTTTGACTAAGTGTTCGACGTAGGCTCGTATCCCTCGAGGGGGGAGCGAGGGGAAGTACCGTAGCCTAGAGGTGTAGGAGAGCTCCGGCTCGACAGCCCTCGACCCCTAGGAAGTTCAAGGCATTTTCAACTTAGTTGCGAAGCGAAAGGAGACGCTCGAAAAAATCATTCGCGAAAAAATCGTTCACATTTTTAGGAACTTAGGGGGTTCCCCCCGTTAGCCCCCGAGGGAGGCTCGACTCTAGCGAGACAGGGTCGAGGCTACCTCTTGCATGTACAATAACAAGTTTGAACTTATAATCGAAAGTACTCCTTATATTTGCCATGCGAAAATGTACAAAACATGCGAGAATGTACAAGGACATTGGTACCCTAAGGGTAGAAACGACATAGTTGTTCGATGTTCCATGCGTTGGTGAGGATTTCGCCTTTGTCGTTAGCGAGCTTGTGCGTCCCGGGCTTTAGCACCTCAGCTACGGCGTATGGGCCTTCCCATGGCGGGGTCAGCTTGTGACGTCCTTTGTTGCTCTGTCCTCAACGTAGGATGAGGTCTCCAACTTAGAAGTCCCTCGGGCGCACGTGCTTGTCGTGGTAGCGTCAAAGTTTTTGCTGATACCTCGCGGAGTGAATTAGTGCCATGTCTTGAGCTTCCTCGAGCTGGTCGACGGCGTTTGCGAGGGCTTCTTCATTGCTTTGCTCGTTGTATGCCTTTAGTCGAGGGGAACCATACTCGAGGTCAGTGGGGAGGACGGCCTCGGACCCATAGACCAAGAAGAATGGGGTGAACCCCGTGGCTCGACTAGGTGTTGTCCTTAAGCTCCATAGGACTGAAGGCAGCTCTGCGGCCCATTTTTTTCCGTGCTTGCTGAGGCGGTTGAGGATCCTTGGCTTGAGGCCCTGCAAGATCATGCCATTGGCGTGCTCGACTTGGCCGTTAGATCGAGGGTGTGCAACCGCGGACCAATTCACACGGATGTGATGGTGATCGTAGAAATCCAAGAACTTCTTGCCGGTGCACTGTGTGCCGTTGTCAGTGATGATGATGTTCGGGACCCTGGAGCGATGGATGATGTCGGTGAAGAACTCGACCGCCCGTTCGGAGCGGATGTTGCCGATGGGCCAGGCCTTGATCCACTTGGTAAACTTGTCGATGGCAACGAGCAGGTGCATGCACCCTTTGGTTGTCCTCTTGAGAGGCCCCACAAGATCGAGCCCCCAGACCACGAATGGCCAGGTGATGGGGATCATTTGTAGGGCGTGAGCTGGGAGATGTGTCTGCTTGGCATAAAATTGACACCCTTTGCACGAGCGGATAATGTTTGTGGCATCGAAAACGGCAGTCGGCCAGTAGAAACCCTGTCGGAAGGCATTGCCTACAAGGGTCCTTGGCGCTGCGTGATGGCCGCAAGCCCCCGAGTGTATGTCCTCGAGGAGCCTCCTGCCTTCTTCGATAGTAATGCAGCGCTGAAGAACGCCTGAGGGGCTTCGCCTGTAGAGTTCCTTGCCATCACCGTAGATGACATAGGACTTGGCCCGTCGCGCGATCCGGCGAGCTTCGATCCGGTCCTCCGAAAGCTCTCCCCGAATGAGGCAGTCGAGGAAAGGGGCTCACCAATCTGGCGGCGGGCTCAACGGAGGAGTCCCCTGGATCTCCATAACCTGGGCCCCGGTCGAGGGGGCCCCAATCGAGGTCATGGGGTGGAGCTTCGAGGGCGTAGTGCAAGCCCCCAAGCCCAAATCGATGGAGGGCTCGAAGAGGTCCCTCGAGAATACGTCCAGAGGGACTGTACCTCGAGTCGATGCGATTTTTGCAAGCTCATCCGTGGCTTCGTTATATCGTCGAGCAATATGACTAAGCTCGAGGCCATGGAACTTGTCTTCCAACTTGCGCACTTCATTGTAGTAGGCTTACATCTTGGCGTCATGGCAGCTCGAGGCCTTCATCACTTGGTCGATAATCAGTTGCGAGTCACCTCGAACGTCAAGGCATCAGAGCCCAAGTTCAAGGGTGATTCGTAATCTAGTGACAAGTGCTTCGTACTCTGTGACATTATTAGAAGCGGCAAAGTGGATGCGAATGACGTAGCGCATGTGGACTCCGAGGGGTGAGATGAAGAGCAAGCCCGTGCCTGCTCCTGTCTTCATGAGCGACCCATTGAAGTACATTGTCCACAGCACGGCTTGGATTTGGACTGGCGGCAACTGCGTGTCGGTCCACTCAGCGACGAAATCCGCCAGTGCTTGGGACTTGACGGCCTTCCGTGGTGCGTAGGTGATGGTCTCGCCCATGAGCTCGACCGACCACTTAGCAATCCTTCCAGTGGCCTCTCGGTTATGGATGATCTCCCCAAGGGGAACGAAGATACCACAGTAACCGGGTGGCTGAGGAAGTAGTGTTGGAGCTTGCGACGTGTAAGGACGATGGCGTAGAGCAGCTTCTGCACCTGTGGGTAGCGGATTTTTGTTTCTGAAAGCACTTCGCTGATGAAGTAAACCGGCCGCTGGACGGGCAAGGCACGCCCTTCCTCTTGCCTTTCAACCACTATGGCCGCGCTGACCACCTGAGTGGTTGCGGTGACATAGAGGAGGAGGGGCTTGGGCGGTTCAGTCGACATCGCTGGTCGAGGAGGGACGAGAATCGGAGTGGATGTTAGCATTCTCTTGAGTTCGTCGAGAGCCTCCTCGGCCTCCGCGGTCCATGTGAATCACTTGGATTTTTTCAAGAGGTGGTACAGAGGCATGGCCTTCTCCCCTAAACGTGAGATGAAACGGCTGAGGGCCGTGAGGCAGCCCGTGACCTTCTGCACGCCCTTGAGATCCCGAATCGGCCCCATTCGCATGATGGCCACCACCTTCTTAGGGTTGGCCTCGATCCCGCTCTAGGAGATGATGTATCCGAGGAGCATGCCCCGAGGCACTCCGAAGACACATTTCTCGGGGTTGAGTTTTATGTTTTTGGCTCTAAGGCACCCGAATGCGATTTTGAGGTCATGGATGAGGTCATCCACTTTTCTGGACTTGACAACGATGTCATCGACATAGGCCTCGACCGTGTCGCCTATGTGTTCGCTGAAGACGTGGAGCATGCACCGCTGATACGTCGCCCCGGCGTTTCGAAGGCCGAAGGGCATGGTGACATAGCAGTACATGCCAAAAGGTGTGATGAAGGAAGTCGCGAGCTGGTCGGACTCTTTCATCTTGATTTGGTGGTAGCCAGAATAAGCATCGAGGAACGAGAGGGTTTCACATCCCGTGGTAGAGTCAACAATTTGATCAATGTGTGGTAAAGGAAACAGAACTTTGGGACATGCTTTGTTTAGACTAGTATAGTCAATACACATCCGCATTTTTCCATTTTTTTCTTAACTAGCACGGGATTAGCTAACCATTCGGGGTGATGGACCTCCTTGATGAATCCAGCTGCCAAAAGCTTGTGCACCTCCTCGCCGATGATCCTGCGCTTCTCCTCATCGAAGCGACGCAGGTGTTGCTTCACCGATCTAGACTCGGCCCGGATCTGCAAGGCGTGCTCGGCGACTTCCCTTGGTATGCCCGGCATATCCGAAGGACTCCACGCAAACATATTGGTGTTCGTGCGGAGAAAGTCGATGAGCATGGCTTCCTATTTGCCCTCGAGTCAGCGCTGATCTTTAGCACCTTCTCGCCGGGGCAGCTCGGGTCGAGGGGGACTTTCTTGGTGTCTTGTGCTGGCTCAAAGTTGCCAGCGTGTCGTTTTGGATCTGGCACCTCATCGGCGAGGTGCTCGAGGGTCGCGGCTATCATGGCATTTTGCTCAACGGCCTCTCCATACTCGATGCATTCGACGTCGCAGTCGTACGCGTGCTCGTAGGAGGAGGCTACGGTGATGATGCCCTTGGGTCCTGGCATCTTGAGCTTGAGGTAGGTGTAGTTCAGGATCTCCATGAACTGCGCGTAGCCCGATCGGCCGATGATAGCGTGATACGTTTCATGAAACCCAACCACCTCGAAGGTGAGGGTCTCTTTCTTGAAGTTGGCAGGGGTGCCAAAGCAGATAGGAAGGTCGATACGGCTGACGGGAAGGGCCTTTTCCCTGGCATGACGCCATGGAATCCCCCGGCGCTGGGTCGGAGTTGGCACCTCTTGACTTCCAGGAGGTCGAGGGTCTCGAGGTAGATGATGTTCAGGCTGCTGCCGCCATCCATGAGGACCTTTGAGAGGCGGGTGTTTATGATGATTGGGTTGACGACGAGCGGATAGGCCCCATGGTTGGGGACTCGATTCGGATGGTCATCGTGGTCGAACGTGATGGGCGCGTCAGACCAGTTGAGGTAGTGAGGTGCCGTGACTCGGACGGAGAAGACTTCTCGATGCTCTCGCTTGCGCTGTCGAGGCGTGAGCTGGGTCGAGGGGCCCCCGTAGATCATGTAGCAGTCATAGACTTCGGGGAATTTTCTGTCTTCCCCGTTGTCTCCCTCACCGCCGCCTTGGTCTTTCTTGTCGTCACCTTTCTTCATGCCCACTTGCTCAAAGTGCTTTCAAAGCATGCGGTAGTCCTTAAGCTTGTGCTTTGCCCCATCCTTGTGGTAAGGGCAGGGCTCCTTGAGCATTTTGTTGAAGATGGCGCCCTTGCGGGGGCCTCGAGGTCTTTTGCGTTCGGTTGCTGTGACGAGATCATCTTCTGCAGCCTCACGCTTGCCTTGCTGATTTTTCTTCTTGTTGTTGTTTCTCTTCGACCCTTTGCTCGAGCCTCTGGCGTCGTCAGCTGCCGGCGCCTTTCCCTTGTCCTTCCCGTCGCTGAAGAAGGCGCCGACCGCCTCTTCGCCGGCCGTGTAGTTGGCGACCACATCCATGAGCTCGTCGACGGTGTCGGGGCGGTTACGCTCCAACTCGCAAACTAGGTCCTTGCAGGTTGTACCCGCAATGAACGCTATAATGACATCAAGATTGGAGATGTGGGGTAGTTCGGTGCGGAGCTTGGAGAATCGTCGAGCAAAGTCATGGAGAGACTCCCCTAGTTTCTACTTGCAGTTGCACAGTTCCTAGGAGTTCCCGGGACGCACGTAGGTACCTTTGAAGTTCCCCTCGAAGATCCAGACAAGGTCGATCCAGCCGCAAATCTGGTCAGGGGGAAGCTCCTCATGCCATCTACACACGGTGTTGGACAGGAACAGGGGAAGGTGACGTATGATGGCATGATCATCACGTGCCCCGCCCGCCTGACAAGCCAGCCGAAAGTCGGCTAGCCAGAGCCAGGATTGGTTTCGCCGTTGTATTTGACGATGCTCGTGGGGGTCAAAACTTGTTGGGCAGCTGGGCGCAGCGGATCGTCCTGCTAAAGACTCGGGGACCCGGTGGCTTCGGGGCCCGTCGGTCTTCATCGCTATCGTGACGCCCTCCACGATGGGCGCTGTACCCTCGATCCTCGGCATCCCCGTGCTTGTGCCTACGGTTCTTGACAATGTCAAGGCACGCGTCACGAGGAGCGCGGTCGTCGTTGACACGTTCTCCGGCCGGCTTCCTCTTCGGTCAGGGGGCTGCCCCCTGATCGACTGAGCTCTCCCTTTTGGGCCGGGAGGGCTCGACCTGAGGTTCGGAGGCTACCCCTTGACGTCTCAAGGCTGAGCTCTCGGCTTGCTGAACAGCAGCTACTTGGAGGAGGTCCTCGACCTCGCGTTGTATCCGCCGAGCTTGCGAGTTGGATGGCGTGGGCATATTGCGAAGGTGCATAGCCGCGGCGACAATGTTTTGGCTCGCTCGGGGGTAACGGTTGGCGGGTTGCTTGGGTGCCCCTGCCTCGTTGATCTACCGGTTGACCTCTCGGGCTCTGGCTCGGGCTCTACCGCCAGGCGGTCGCCGCTCTTGCTCGAGGGTTAGCTCGAGCAGGCGCAATCGTTCCTGCTCGTCGGTGAGCTTCGCCTGCAACTCCTGAATTTGTGCCAACTGTGCGTCCTGCTCGCCAGGACGGGGGCACACCTCTCGGGGTGCGTCTGGTTGTTGGTCCTCTGCTCTGGGGAGAGCACCTCCTGCCGCAGTGGTAGCTGCCGCGGCCACTGGGTCGATGGTGTCCTGATTGGAGTCAACATCGCCATCGATGTGGAGGCACTCGCGGGTAGGATCCCAATGATCAGAGTTAGAGACGGGGTCGCTGCAGCAGAAAACGGGGAATTGTCCCCACGCCTCCTCCTGCAGCTGTCGTCGGAGTGTGCCGACAATGTACATCCGGGGGCCGGGCGCTCTCGCGAAGGCCAAGCCCTCGGAGGCTAATGTGACAGTCCCCACGTCCGTCATTGCACAGAAAAGGGCGCCTGGGCGGTCCTCTAACGTGCTCATGTTGGAGTGGGTCACTGTCGGGATCATCATCGTGGCATTGTTGAAGTCGAACGAAGGCCGCCAATGACGCTCGAACAGCTCGTGCGGGAGCGGGCTCGACCGAGCAGGGACTTCGTCGCGCTTCCTCGATGAGCATACTGCGAAGGTGGAGTCAGGGTTGTGGTGGGGTCCTGCCGGTTTGCCCTCTACCTCTGAACTCGGGTCAGACAACCCCTCAACAAGGGGTTCCTCATCTCTGGTCAGGGGCGAGGAGAAAGCGGCGGGAACCATCCTTGACTCAGGTTGATGGCGATGACGGTGTCGATCGTGCCTCCTTCTGGATGTGGAAGCATGGTGGTGAGACCGGCGAGTGGCCCCCCATGAGCGTGGGGGCGTACCATGACCTCCATTTGGGTCACTGATCGAGAGCAGGGTCATGTCATAGCCCTGGCCGAGGGTCATGAACTCCAGGCTCCCAAACCAGATCACCATAGCACACGGAAGTGGTGAAACAAAGTCGCCCATCCGGAAAAATGGTGGGAAATCGTTAGTGACACGCAGCTCCCCTACCTGGCGCGCCAACTGTTGGTGTTTTGACCCTCGAGGGGTTAACTCCAACGAGTAATATTTGTAATTGTGTGCTCCCTTAATCCGGTGGGTGATGCAAGAAGGACACGGCGATTTATCCTGGTTCGGACAAAGAAGGCCCTACGTCCAGCGGGGGGAGGATAGTTCGTGTTATCTTGCACCGAAGTGCTAGTACAGGGGAAAATACAAGCAGGTGTGAGGAGCATGAGTTGGAGCTTGGGCGTTTTGGACGCCTGGCTCTCGACCTTACACTGTCTCACGGTATTGTTCTATGATCTAAAGACTTAGCGTTTCTATGCTTTGGATCCTGTCGTTCAGTTCCCCTTTCTAACGTCCTGGTGCCTCCTTTTATAGGTGAAGGAGGGGCACAGGAGTACATATATTTAGCGTTCGCATGGCCGATGACGCATGGCGTTGAGGCCGATCACGTCGGTGCTGCTGTAGTGATGTACGTCGGTATGGAGGCCCTGCAGCCGTCGCGTCGGGAGTTGTTGAAGTGCCGCTAGAGGGTTCGTCCGATGAAGTCGAGGGTCAGCGGTCGAGGACTTGGCTCGAGTCGAGGGGGTCGAATCGAAGGGGTCGAGCCTCACCGGATAAGGTCGAATCCCGGGAAATGCGGGAAACGTGCTGATTTATGCGTCTCGAGGGGGTGTTGGACGGGGCACAGTGCTCGGCATGGTGCAACAGCGAAGTACGATCCGCAGGATTCCGGGGCATGGGCGGTAAAAGCAGGATTTGACCGCCACTCCCGCAACTGTTACCGTAACTGTGGCCATACGGTTAGGCGGAGGTAGGTAAAACGCATTAAATGCGCCCGGATCCGTACGGGAGAGTCGGTAGCCGAGGGGTGCACTGTCCTCAAGGGTTGCCCATTCGCCCGAATGAAGTTCCATCCTCGAGGGCAGGCTCGTTCGTCGGATAAAGTTCCATCCTCGAGGGCAGGCTCATTCGTCGAACGAAGTTCCGTCCTCGAGGGGCCGCCCGAATTGTACCCTCGAGTGTACAGTCCCAGTCCGCTCGGTAGCCCCTCGAGCGGGCTTTGGCTTTGGGCCGCCGTAGTCCGTTCGTGGGTCAACCCAATATGCTTTAGCCTGTGGGCCTTCGAATGTTATTTGTGGGAGGTCACTGGAGGGTTCATGTTGCTGATTTTGCGGGGTTTAGTCCGGTAAACCAAAGGTTTGGGGTACCCATTCCCTGGGTAACGACAAGTTGAGTGTCGATCCATTCGGCGATGAAATCTGCTAGCACCTAGGATTTGATGGCTTTTTGCAGTGCGTAAGTGAGGGTTTCCCCCATGAGCTCGACCACCCACTTGGCGATCCTTCTCGTGGCCTCCCAATTCTGGACTATCTCCCCGAGGGGGAAAGAAGAGACCACTGTCATCGAGTGGCTGAGGAAGTAATGTTGAAGCTTGTGTCGCGGGGTGACGATGGCGTAGAGCAACTTCTAGATCTATGGGTAGTGGACCTTTGTCTTCGAAAGTACCACACTGATGAAGTAGACAGGCCACTGAATAGGCAAGGTGTATGGCTACACTAACCACCTGGGTGGTTGCGGCGACATAGAGCAAAAGGGGCCCGGATGGGTTAGGTGGTACGAGGACTGGTCATGAGGTCAACATGGCTTTTGTTGACTTTTCTTAACATCGCTACCAGGTTTGCTAGTTCCTGGCAACGATGCCAGAAATGCCTGTTGATATTTCTTATGCTCGCGTAGAAGATTCCACAAGCGCACAGTATATCGTTATAGCACTTCACCCAAGAGTATTCTAGAGTATCGTATTTATCCACAGGGAAGCAATGGTTAAAGATAATGATAATGAACCATCCTATATCTACTATCTAGTATACCAGCTAGACTAAAATGGGTCTACTCATAGATAAGTAAATGATCGAGTAGTTAAGAGGAAGTCTCACATTACTTCTAAACAAGCACAACTCTAGCAATGGATTATGTAGGTGTACCAAGAAATAGAGGGATTTATCATGCACTTCGGAGCGCACGCACTCCATATTTAATCGGACACAACGCACCTGGAGCCCTAGTGTTTTAATAAACTAATCCAAGCGTGGTGGACTACATAGGCAAACAGGGTTGTCACCACCTGTTGCTACCACCTCCGGTGGACTAGCCACCATTCTAAGGCAACATATAGTCTAAGCACCTTGCTTACGCTGCAAGCTACTACTATAATCTAGCCAAGACTAAAGCACCGACTAGCGACGTAGAATCCGCACAGGATAAACCACACTAAACAAGGCCAACATGGATATTGGAGCATAGCTAAAGGACAAGACTATTACTTGAAGTAAAGAATTGGAAAATGTACTTGTAGATAAAATAATTCTTTATTGAAATAAGCAAAGTATTACAAGAGAGGTACAAAGCTATACCAGATTCCTGAAGACTTCTCCAGACTCTGAGAAGAGCTCCCACTAAGACTACTAATAGAGCTACATATTGAAGTGTAGAGAGAGAGCTTCTCTTGGGGGGTATGTGTGTGTTACAAATGAATGTGGGGGACCTATTTATAAGCTCTGGAGGTCGGTAGCTATGACCCCGGGGGCGGGCGCCCTGGGTCCAGGGTGGGCACCTTGGCCATACCGTCCATTCACACCTCCTTTGCATCCAACGGTGATGGATCACACCCCCAAGTTAGTTGCATGCATGGTAAGTTGGTTTGGAGTTAGTTCCAACCGACTTTGGTACTCCAAGTGTAAGGTAGGCTAATTAACCTAAGCACCATGCTTAATTTAAAAAGCCTATGAAAGTAGGATCAATACTTCTAAACCAAAGCATACTTGCATAGATAAAGGTATTATGTGAATGATAAATTTGAGATTGATTCAAATGGATGTGTGACTATTGATTGATGAATTAGAGAACCAAAGTTTTTTTATATGCAAGGTGATACAAATGGGTGAATGAATATGATCAATCAAACATGCCATGGTTTTGAAGAAAGTTTAAATGGGTGATAAATTAACAAACATGCAGTGGTGAAAATAAAATTAGAATTCATAAAATGTTTTTGGGTTGGTTCCCTCATACCTTGATCGATTCGTAACTCACAATTTGTGATTGAATTGCAGATGATGTAATGTAGTCGCTCCATCACACATATGATGATTTTCTTCAGCTTGAGGGCAACCTTTTCTCCATCTGCACAGAATTAGTGTGCACACATATCTATCTACATGATGGCAAGGTGGTGGTTTGATTGTTCAAGAATGATCAGGCACCCTGGGCTCATGATAAATGTATTACCCACAAAAACTAGTCACAACTAGGTTAGCAGATATCAAGCTAACTACCAAAACCTTTACGCCAATTGCTTCCCTGGCAATGGCACCAGAAATGCTTGTTGACATTTCTTAATGTCGCTACCAGATTTGTTAGTTCTTGGCAATGATGCCAGAAATGCCTGTTGATATTTCTTATGCTCATGTAGAAGATTTCACAAGCACACAGAATATCGTTATAGCACTTCACCCAAGAGTATTCCAGGTATCGTATTTATCCACAGGGAAGCAATGGTTAAATATAATGATAGTGTACCATCCTATATCTACTATCTAGTATACTAGCTAGACTAAAATGGGTCTACTCATAGATAAGTAAATGATCGAGTAGTTAAGAGGGAGTCTCACATTACTTCTAAACAAGCACAACTCTAGCTATGGATTATGTAGATGTACCAAGAAATAGAGGGATTTATCATGCACTTCAGAGCGCACGTGCTCCGGATTTAATCAGACACAACGCACCTAGAGCCCTAGTTTTTTAATAAACTAATCCAAGCATGGTGGACTACACAGGCAAACAGGGCTGTGACCACCTGTTGCTACCACCTTCGGAGGACTAGCCACCATTCTAAGGCAACATATAGTCTAAGCACCTTGCTTACACTACAAGCTACTACTCTAATCTGGCCAAGACTAGAGCACCGACTAGCGGCGTAGAAATCGCACAGGATAAACCACACTAAACAAGGCCAACATGGATATTGGAGCATAGCTGAAGGACAAGACTATTACTTGAAGTAAAGACTTGGAAAATGTACTTGCAGAGAAATTAATTTGTTATTGAAATAAGCAAAGTATTACAAGAGAGGTAAAAAGCTATACCAGATGCCTAAAGACTTCTCCAGACTCTGAGCAGAGCTCCCACTAAGACTACTAATAGAGCTACATATTGAAGAGTAGAGAGAGAGCTTCTCTTGGTGTGTGTGTTACAAACGAAGGATGGGCGACCTATTTATAAGCTCTGGAGGTCGCGTTGAGAGACGACGTATCCCAAAAGCATGCCCCGAGGGACACCGAAGACACACTTCTCAGGATTGAGTTTGATGTTTTTGCCCTGAGACACTCAAACGCAATCTTGAGATCATCAATGAGGTTGTCAACTTTTTTGGACTTGACTACGATGTCATCGACGTAGGCCTCGACCGTCGACCCTATGTGTTTGCCAAAAACATGAAGCATGCAGCGTTGGTACATTACCTCGGCATTTCAAAGGTCAAAGGGCATGGTAACATAGCAGTACATGTCAAAAGGGGTGATAAAGGAAGTCGCGAGCTGGTCAGACTCCTTCATCTTGATTTTGTGGTAGCCGGAATAAGCATCAAGAAAAGAAAGAGTTTCACATCCCATAGTGGAATCAACAATTTGATCGATACATGGTAAAGTAAAAGGAACTTTAGGACATACTTTATTCAAACTGGTATAGTCTACACACATCCTATATTTTCCATTATTTTTCATAACAAGTATAGGATTAGCTAACCACTCAGGATGATGAACCTCCTTGATGAACCCGGCCGCCAAAAGCTTGTTGACTTTCTCCCCAATGATCTTGCGCTTCTCCTCGTTGAAGCGGCGCAAGCATTGTTTCACCGGCTTGGACCCAGCCCGAATCTCCAAGGCATGCTCGGCGACTTCCCTCAGTATGCTCGGCATATCCAAAGGACTCCAAGCAAACATATCGGTGTTCACACGAATAAAATCGATGAGCACTGCTTCCTATTTGTCGCTGAGGGTGGCGCTGATCGTTAGCACCCTCTCATCGGAGTTACTTAGGTCAAGGAGGATCTTCTTCATGTCTTTGGTGGGCTCGAAGTTACCGGCGTGGCACTTGGGGTCGGGGACCTCGGCGGCCAACCCGTCGAGGGTTGCCGCCATCATTGTGGACTGCTCGACGGCCTCCCCGTTCTCAACGCATTTGACGTCACAGTCATAAGCGTGCTCGGGGGAGAGGCCGACGGTGATGACACCCTTGGGTCCCAGCATCTTGAGCTTGAGGACGTGTAGTTGGGGATGGCCATGAACTTGGCACAGCCGGACCGGCCGATGATCGCATGGTACATGCCATGGAACCCGACTACCTCAAAGGTGAGAGTCTCCTTCCTGAAGTTTGAGGAGGTGCCGAAGCAGACGGGGAGGTCGATGTGGCCTATGGGATGAGCCTTCTTCCCCGGCACAACTCCATGGAAGCCCCCGCACTAGGGCTGAGCCTCTCTCTGAGGACCCCTAGGAGGTCAAGGGTCTTCGTGTAGATGATGTTGAGGCTGCTACCTTCATCCATGAGCACCGTGGTGAGGTGGGTGTTGATGATGATGGGGTCGACGATGAGCGGGTACTCTCTGAGCTTGAGGATGTGGTCCAGATGGTCATCATGGTTGAACATGATGGTCGTCCCAGACCAGTCGAGGTAGTGTGGAGTTGCGACCCACACGGAGAAGACTTCTTGACGCTCCCCCTTTTGCTGGCGCAGCATGAGCTAGGTCAAGGGCCCCCCATAGATCATGTAGCAGTCATGGACCTTGGGAAAGCCATCCTCCTTGTTACCACCATGATCCTTGGGATCATCCTTCTTGTTGCCCTTCCCGAGGCCCAAGCTCTCGAAGTATTGTTTGAGCATTCGACAGTCCTTGAGGTTGTGATTCACCCCTCCCTTGTGGTAAGGGTTGGGCTCCTTCAGCATCTTGTCGAAGATGCCCCTTTGGGAGCCACAAGGCTTCTTGTGCTCAGCTGCGGTGATAAGATCTTCATCGGCGGCCTCATGCTTGCCCTGCTGGTTCTTCTTCTTCTTCTTGTTGTTATTCTTCTTCGCGCCTCTGGTTGAGCTCTCGGGATTGACCGCTTGTGTCTTCCCCTTGTCTTGGCCATCACCAAAGAAAGCACCCACGCCTCCTCGCCAGCTGTGTAGTTGGCGACGATGTCCATCAGCTCATCGGCGGTCTTGGGGGGATTGCGTCCCAGCTCCTAGACCAACTCCTTGCAGGTGGTGCCCGAGACAAAAGCGAGGATGACGTCATGGTCGGAGATGTGGGGGAGCTCGGTGCGCTGCTTGGAGAAGCGTTGGGTGAAGTCACGAAGGGACTCCCTAGGCTTTTGCTTGCAGTTGTGGAGGTCCCAGGAGTTGCCAGGGCGCACGTAGGTTCTCTTGAAGTTCCCCTCGAACACCCTAACAAGGTCGGGCCAGTTGCGAATTTGACCAGGGGAAAGCTCCTCGAGCCACCTATGAGCGGTGTCTGACAAGAATAAAGGGAGCTGGCAGATGATGGCATGGTTGTCGCGTGCCCTGCCCAACTGGCATGCCAACCTAAAGTCAGCCAGCCATAGCTCGGGCTTGGTATCGCCGTTGTACTTGACGAGGCTCGTAGGGGGCAGAAGGAAGTCGGCAACGGCATGCTCCTAATTGTCCTGCTGAAGACTCAAGGGACCAATGGCTTGGGGGACTGGTGCTAGTCCTCATCGCTGTCATAACACCCGCTCTTATGTGCGTTGTAGCCTCACACCTCAACGTCACCACTCTTGTGTCGACGGCTCTCATTGATGTCGTAGCGTGTGTCTCGAGGTTCGCGGTTGCCGTGGATGCACTCTAGGAAAGGGATCGCCTTCTTTGGTCGAGGCATCCACTTGATGAACTGAGCCCTCCCTTTATGTCAGGAGGGTTTAGCGGGTTGCACCGAGGCCGCCCATCGACGTCTCAAAGCCGAACTTTTGGCCTGCTGTGCGACTGCTACCTCGAGGAGGCCCTGAACCTCTTGCTGGATGCGACGGGCCTCGGGGTGCGAGGGAGCCGGCATGTTGCGAAGAAGCATGGTGGCCACCACGATGTTCTGGCTGGCGCGGTTGAAGACAGGGCGCTCGACCGTACCCTCCCCGATGATCTGCCTATTGACCTATCAGGCCCTGGCTCCAGCTCTTCCACCTGGTGGGTTCCTATGCTCCTGCTCGAGGGTCTACTCGAGCTGGCACAGGCGTTCCCATCCTCGTCAAGCCTGGCCCACATCTCTCAAACTTGTGCAAGTTGAGCATCTTGGGCATCCTGAGGCAACCGTGCGTCGTTAGGCACGGCTGGTGGCTGCTCCTCCCGGTCCGCTGTGGCGAGGGCGCCTCCCACTGTAGCCACGGCCGTGGGGTCGACGGTGTCACTGCTCGATGCGACGGCTCCATCGAGACGGAAGCACTCGCATGTGGGGTCGTAATTGTCATCGGTGAAGTCAGAGTCGGGATTGACCCAGTAGAAGTTTGGGAAGCGGCCACACCGCTCTTCCTCAAGCTGATGCCAGAGCGCGCCAAGGGTGTAATGTCTTGGGCAGGAGGCTCTCGATGACCCTGGGCACTTAGGAGCTAGTACGAGCGTCTCCAAATCCATGGTGGCATGCAGAAGAAACCCTGGATGGTCATCGTATGTGCCCAGACTGGACCGTACCACGATGGAGTATGTCTGGGTGGCGTTGTCCAAGCCGAACTGGAATGGGCGATGAGCCCCGTACAATCCGTGCGGCAGCAGATCAAGCGGTGCTGCAGTCACGCCCATCGAAGAGGCTATACCTGGCCCCCTCGGTGAACGCATCATGAAGATGAAATCTGGGTTATTGCAGTGCCCCTCTGGCCCGTCCCCCATAGCCAAACTCAAGTCAGACAGGTTCCCAACTAGGGACCCCGCATCTCTGGTTGGCAACAAAGTAGCCATGTAGGGCGCCGCCTCGCCCGTGTGGCGACGATGGTGGTTGTGCCGGTCGCGCCTCCTCCTAGTCATAGAAGCGTGGTGGCGAGACCGACGTGCGGCCCCTCCTATGCATGGGGCTCGCAGTCGTCTCCGCTTAGATGTCCGACTGAGAGCAGGATCATGTCATAGCATGCTCATGCGACATGAACCCCAAGCTGCCGAACCAGATCACCGTGCCGAACGAAAGTTACAGAACAGAGTCAGCCATCCGAAAAATGGCAGGAAACGCTGGTAACACGTAGATCCCCTACCTGACGTGCCAACTGTCAGTGTCTCGACCCCGGGGGCCTAGCACCAACGAGTAACTACGTGTTGCATGCTTCCTAATCCAGATGGTGATGCAAGAAGAACACATGATTTATCTTAGTCCGGGCAAGGAAGGCCCTACGTCTAATGGGGGAGGAGAGTTTGTATTATCTTGCATCGAAGTGCTTGTACAGGGGAGATACAAGCGAGCGTGTATGAGATGGGGTGGAGAGCGAGGCCTAAGTCTAGAAGTGCTAGTCCTATGCCCAGTAGTGTGTGATGAGGCCGAGTGAGTTTGAATAAGTCCTCCTTTCCTACATCTAGCCCAACGCCTCCTTTTATAGGTCAAGGAAGGGCATGGGTGTACAAAAAACCCTAATGGTGCTGCCCTTGGTAGGGCTATCGTAAGAGATGACGTCGAGGGGCGATGCCAATCATGTCATAACCACTGTTGAGATATGTGACGGGGTGATGCCAAGCCCTGTAGTGACGTGCCTCATGATAAGATTTGCCATCCCGAGCTGTCATGGCGAAGTCGGTGATTGACCGGTCCTGATGACGATGCTGGCGTGCCTCAACCACACGGTGAAAGACGTGACCTTTTGTTTGAGGGCGTACGGCTTGCTATAGATGATGCACCGGAGTTGTTGTATCACTAACTGAATCTATCTGATTGCTAGGTCGAGGGGTACCCAGGGGGCCTTGAGGCCATGCGGATAAGAATGAACGCCAGAAAATCTGGTACGGATGTTGACATTTGCGTTTCGAGGGGGTGCCCGATGGGCACAGTGTTTCGTACGGCAGAATAGTACAACCTGGTACGGATGTTGACATTTGTATTTTGAGGGGGTGCCCGACGGGGCACAGTGTTTCGTACGGCAGAATAGTAGTCTATACGAGACGACGCTTCTCCGATGATGGGCAGTAAAAGTTAGATCTCACCTCTACACTTGCCCATCATCACTGCCGCTGTAGCCATGGGGGTTGGCAGGAGTAGGTGGAAATGATCTGATTGCCATACAGGAAGTAGGTAGATCGAGGGTGCACCACTCGACAGGGGGTCGTCCGCCCGCGCGGACTTCCGTCACTCAAGTGGGGGGTCATTCGCCTGGGCGGACTCGCGCCACTGGAGGCCCCCTGTCGATTTGTTGATGCTCAGTCCGTCCATGGGCCGGTCTGGCTGGGCTCGATTCTTGGTTGTTGGGCCTTGTCCTTTTCAGCGGTAGCACGCTTGGATTAGGAGGGCCTCTTGGGAGGTTTTGGCTTGAATTTTTTGGAGATTATCTGACCTGGATTCAGGATTAGGGTACCCCTTTTTCAGGTACCCGACAAATCTTAAATGTTCCATAGTGTGGGTTCAAGGCTTATTTAGATGCAAGTAGATTCAAAGTTTGACATAGATCCGCCAGCCTTTTAGACCAGATCTATTTTGATTCGAGAGTTTATTCGTGTTTAGAGACGCTTGCTTAACAAGGGTAGATCTAGGTTAATCCAAAGCTGTATGCCTTCTAGACTAGCTATGCTTTAATTCTAGGTTTGCTTATGGTCAGTTTTGAGGTTGATTCAAGCCCGCTACCATTTTAGATCAAGTTTGCTTTTATATTTAGCTGCGACTAAGATAAATAGCCTTGTTCGTGCTATATGAACCCTATATCTGCTAAATAGCCAATGCGCTTTCAAGAGTACCATGTGTACGTAGATCTAGTCGGATATTGATTGATCTAGCAAGCTTGTTAGGTTTGTTGAGACCCACTGGCCGTTAGACCAAGTTGACGCATATTTGATAAGTTTGTGAAAACAGTTTGCTAAGTCCGCTGGCCTGTTAGACCAGGTTTGGTAAATGGGCTATTATTTTAATGTTTGAACTAGATTTATGTATGCATTCTGCCCATACTTTTCGTATAGATTAAACTAGACCGGCTAAAGTCTTAAATACTCTTCATGTCTATCTATTATGGCCATTTTAGCTTACTCTTTACATTTTATATTATGTTTCCTGTGCTGGCATTGACTTTGTAGTCAATTGCCTCTTTTTATGGCTTTCGAGCCATATATCAGAAACTGTATGGCAATAAAAACTAGCATGTTCCATCTTGTGTTACTGATTTGTCGTCTCTTTATCAATTGCAGGGTCAAATTGACTAGCACGCTTTACTCGTATCCAATCCAGCCAGTCGATAGAGGCTCGAGGAACCAGCTTCCGGTCGGTCTCCAAGCGTGTTGTATGCATGATACACATTTTTGTGTCAACACGCACTACCCGAGAACATAGTACTCCCACGACCCCATCCTATCCCAGATGGTGTCCTATTAGGGTGGGTACATGCTAGTCCCGACATATCCCGGCGGTTGTCTTTTCACATAATGGAATAGCCGAGGGATCAGGGGTTAAGTTACAAGAATTGATGCTAGGATAGTTACACCATTAATGTTATGTTGTAGCTTTGATTGTATAGGGGTTATGGACATCCATATTAATTAATATTTCATAACAAAAACTAACTTTTGATTAACCTTAGGAGCAAGAGACAATTCTGCGTAGCAACTTCAAAAACACCCAATCGCCCACCTGAAATTGATGCTCAGGACGACGCAAATTTGATGATTTCTGCGTTCTGGACTTAGTGCGAAGCAAATGTTGGTCAATCAGATTATGGACCTGTAAAGGAGCACGCACTAGAGTAGTATACAGGCTGTAGCAATACCAGTACTCCACAAGGTGGAGCCACTCTACCCTATGCGCTTGTCTTGTTTTTAGGTTATTTTGATTCATTCTCTCTTATAGATCACTATTGAATTAGCCGAAATCAGCCGATTTTTCCACCATGCTTTGATTTAGTCACTCTATCTGATGATCAGATTGCAGACGATACACAACCATCATTCGAAGCTCCACCTAAGCATGCTTGAAAAAAAGGACCAAAACTGACTAGTAAAGGTACAATCTGCATCTATTATATTAACTGATGGTGGTGAGGACCTAAACTGACGTTGAGACCCTATCCATTTCACTTAAACTTATCAACCTCATCGATCAGATATGGTACAGTATTTTTTTCCCGTAATGCTCTAGTTAGAGCACCCTAACCATAGGACGGGCGTCGCACGGTGACTGGATGCATCGCTCCACTTCCACTCGGCCCACCTCTGTCCGCATTCCTTCATACCTCTGTCCTCTCCATTTCCGCCCGTGGCTCTCGCATCTCCTTCTCCTCGCGTCGCCGTCGTCGACTGCCTCGCGCCGCCATCGTCGACCATCGTGCGCACTCCGGGTTCTTTGTCCTACCTGTGCTCCGTCCCTCCCCCTCCTCTTTTTCCTCGCGGCCTCCATGCATGGCACGTTCTGGCCATGACAGCGGCACTGCATCCGACGGCAGCGATGGATCCGCCCGGATTCATTCTCCTCCTCTCTCTCTCTTTCTCTCTCTCTCTCTCTCTCCCCCCCCCTTCCTTCATACCTCCATTCATGCCCCGCTCATATGCCTCCACGACGGCGGCACCGGATCCGGCGTGGACGGCTGCAGATCCGGCCGAATCCACCCTCCTCCTCCTCCTCCTCTCTCTCTCTCTCTCTCCTCCCTCTCTCCCTCCTTCTCCCCTCGAAATCTGATGATGGAGCTAGGGTTCCATGGCCGGCGGCGACGCAACTCCGGTCCCGTGAGCCTCCGCACGGCCACCGTGGAGGAGACACACACACTCAAACCTGCCATGGACGCCGATGACAACGGCATTGTGGTGTTCGAGGAGCTCGCCTCCTCCCACGTGCCGCGGCTCCCCAGGGGCCTTGCCGCCTGCCATGGCCGTCGAGATCTAGGGCCGATGCAGGCGCGGCAGTGCCCGGCGTTGGCGGCGTCAAGTAGGCCCATATCTAGGTAGTCCATCCTCCTCTGCTGGTTGTTTGAAGAGAAAAGTCCGTGTTGTTGCATTGGAAGGTTTTCATTTGCTGCATCGGATTTTTTTTTGTTTTGTTTTAGTGGATCTCAGCCTCCTACTCCTTCCTTTCCCCCTCTAACCAGTTGCCTCTTGTTTTTGTTTCAATTTGTTGTCTCTCCTTGTTTGAATAACACCACACTTGTTGTTTCAAAATACTTTAGTAAATTTTTGTTTCATTTGGGTGTTCATGTAGCTTCAGATGTCATTGACATTTCGTTTCAATTTCATTCACTCTGCCGCTGCAACACATGTTTTCTGTGTTTTTGCTGCACTTTTCAGTTAGCTATTTCGGTACCATACTTTTTGTTGTTTCAAAATGATTGAGTTGTTTGCTTCAATTCATCTGTCTATGTTGTTTCAATTTATGTTTTTAATTTGTTGCGGTATCTTTTTTTCATTGTTGTTTTATTTTTGTTTTTTTGTTTTGTTTCAGGGGCCCGGTGATGTTGGAGGCATTGCGGGTGGCAGATTTGTTCGTGTGGCGAGCAGGTGGACGGGGCGTGTGATGGGGCGTGGGGCGGAGGAGAGCGGGGGCCGTGCGCGTCGCCGGCGGGGGCAGGTGGGGCGAGCCCATGCGATGGTGAGTAGGCAGACGCGAGGCGCATGTTACAGAGATGGAGTAGGGGCATACTTTAGCGGTGGTGGTTTGTGAGCAGGGGTGAGCCGGGTCAGCGCTTTGTTTGTGAGCGGGATGGGCCGGGCCACTGCTAGCGCTAACCGTCCTATTGATAGGACGTCCGAGCGCTAGCAGCGTCCTATTTTTTCTATCACAATAAATTGGATAAAAATAGTTTTCTACCTAGGGCCTTTTAGTGAAACAAAACCGACAGCACTGTAACTTCCTACGTGCTCAACTGAGCGGATACTACATCCAAATTCAAAAGCTGGACTGAGCGGAAGGGGATGTTTACGTTTCAATCACCACCTTGTAAAATTGTTGTTAACTGTGCGTCCACTCGCGCCTCCAACCGACGCCGCACGGCCGCGGCAGCGCCATGCAACGAAGCAAACGATGACCCACCTTGCGCCACCGCACTCCGGCAAGCTGTCCCTCATCTCCGAGGCCCGCTCCCTCGCCCGCCTGCCCTCCTCTTCCTCGTCGGCGCCGCTCACGAGGCACCTTACGACCCGCGCCACCTCCCCTGCCTCCACAAAATTGTTCCTCTTCCTGTCCACGTCCATCCAGACCGCGACGCCCATGGAGGCCACGAGCTCGAACGCGTTGAGGTGCTGCTCGGCGTACAGCGGCCACGGCGCCATCGGCACGCCCGACCACAAGGCCTCGAGCACCGAGTTCCAGCCGCAGTGCGTCACGAAGCCGGCCACGGCATGGTGGGCCAGGACCTCCCTCTGCGGCGCCCACGACGTCCAGACGAGCCCCCGGTCCTTCGTCCGGGTCAAGAACCCCGGTGGGAGAAAGTCGGCCAGCGGGTGGACAGACGCCGTCGCCGCGGCTGGCGGGGACGAGCGAAGAACCCACAGGAAACGCTGCCCGCTGCGCTCGAGGCCAGCAGCGGCTTCCCTCACCTGCTCCGCGTTCAGGAACCCCAGGCTGCCGAAGCAGAGAAACACAACAGAGGCCTGTGGTTGCCCGTCGAGCCACCTGAGGCACTGGTGACCACTACTCGTAGCATCGCCCAAGGGGATCACCGGGCCGATTGGATTTGGGTACAGCCGGGGCGCGGGGCGTCGACCCGTGCACCGGCCGTCGTTGATTGCCGCCAGCACCGCCAGCTCGAGCTCCGCCGCAGTATTGACCATGATGCCAGCCGCCTCCGCGAGGCGTCTGCCGTGGTACACGGTGCCCGCGTAGCTCGGGCTCTTCCTACTCATCACGGACGCCGGCATGCATGACGCTGGAACCGTCGGCAAGCCTTGGACGTGCACGTGCTGGCCTTCCTCCATCTCCCCGAACTCCTCGTGAAGCGCCGGCAGCTGCAGCATGAGGGCGAGCATACTGGCGGACGACCCGAAGTAGACGTACGCCGGGACGCCGAGCTCCAGGGCGACGTCGAACATGGTCGTCGACGGCGGCCCTGACGTGCGGCGCGTGGAGGTTGATGTACCGCAAGGTGAAATACTCCACGCTGATACAGTCCGTGGGCGGGTCTACAGCGGGTAGGTGGTGGAAGCTCACCTCGCAGTCGTTGGGCTCGGCTGCGGCGGCCCCGCGCGCGACGTGCGCGGCGACCTGCGACGCGGACTCAGGCGTCGGAGGCCGCATGACCAAGACGGTGAGGGAGAAGTCGGCAGGGCCGAGTGCGGCAACGAGGCGCTTGCCGGCCTCGAGCGCAGCCATGAAATGGCCGGATGCCCAGACCGGCAGGAGTACGACGGTCGGCTTCGCCATGGCCATCCAGACGGCACGCTCTGCTCTCGGTCCTGTGCCGCTGACGCACCACCGAAGTGGCCCAATTACTTGTTTTCTCCAAAAATATATGTTGCTCTATTTATCGTGGTTCGTGGGCCTATTTGAGACCATATAACGATTCAAAGATAGTGCCTTCGCCACGTCGCCTAAATCATTCCGCCATTGTTGCCTGATTTATGCTTCTGCGGTAGAGGCGGCAGAGGAAAACAGTCCCGGCTTGCACCGCTGCTTACCTTGCAAGTTGATCCGGCTTAAGCCTTTTTTTTTTTAGGTTGGGGGAGGGGGTTAGCTTCACTAGTAGTTTTCTTGGTAAAACTAGAGCTGATTTGGTGGATCTTTGGCAAAATAGCGGTACATTGATTTCATCAAAACATGCTCAGAATCTTACACAGGACTCACCTGCCGGAGGTGGAGCTGTGAAAAGCTACAATTTTCAACTTCCACAGCACCCCGTTCCTTTATAAGTGCATGATTTAAGGAGAATCATCCTTCGTTTGCAAAAAAAAAGGAGTTTTGGATACGTATATTTCACACAGCTCATGAAGCTGTTGGTGGCCGGTGTCGAATGGGACCTAAATGACTTAATAACACTTTCATGGATTTACGTACACACCTAAAAAAAGTGGGAAAACCTAAGAGGATTCGAGTTGCCGAACTACCCCTCAGTGAGAATGAGACCGAACGGATGAGATGGTTGTTGGGCGGCCTCGTGATACATTTTGAGTCTAATAATGTGAGATGAAGAGATATCTCTTTTCACTTCTGTTCTCTTTTAGGCAAAATGACATGGTGGATTTCTATGAGCCAACAGGTCTATTATTGTTTGAGGTGCCCATACCATCTTGTCGTAAAAATCAATTTCTAAGGATGGTTATATACTTTCCTTTGCTACTAATGCTTGATTTTTTAGACATGCTTTCGTAGCCAGAGTTGCGAAAACCACCTCTATAAATCTATTTTGACCACAACACTCATTGTTAACTGCAATCATTTTATGCTATGTTTGTGTTTATAGGTTTTTAGACTAACAATGTAGATATATGTTCACATTTAAACCACTCATTTTCTACAATAAAAGAGCAAATATAGGGTATAAAACACTTGCATGGTGAGTGCCAACAATGCTCCCACATATGATTGCTTATGATATTGGATGGCCTATGGGATGTGGCTCTATCATACAATTATTAAAATTTACTGTGCATTTGGATAGAAAAACCGATCCTTTTTCCGTGAGCATCACCTCCAAATTGTGCTTCCAGCAAGTGATACAAAATCAAAGTGTTTCACCCATCTCTATGTACACACACGACCGCCAATAGGTTGGTTTCGCAAAGACTCTCATCTCATTTAAGTTGTTTTTTGTCAAAAAAATTAATTTTTTTAAGCAAATTTGATTTGTACAATTTTTTTAAAAATAATTTAATTGAAATCCGGTCTACTAGCTAAACAGTTTTTAAAATGATTTTGATTTATCATTTAAAGTGTTTCTTGAGAGAATATCGATCTAAAGCATTTTTGCAGAAGAGCCCTACCAAAATACACTCTTAATGTCAAGCAACTAACATTGCCATGATCCTTGCTATACTAGTCCTTCTTTTTTTTTCAGGGGAAACAGGAGGGGTTGCCCCCTACTGTGCTTTTATTAAACATAATGAAAAATCTCCTGTATGTATTAAACATTGCCATGATCCTTCATATACTAGTCCTTCTTCACTGGGTATCCATTAACCTCTCCTGTATGTATTCAGACATTTTTTAGAAGGAGTTATTTTTTTCTTTGTTACCTCACTGTAGTTGTTTACAATTCCTAATCTCAATTTGTTATATATACATACACATTTTAAAAACAAAAAACTAAAGAAAAGAGTGTATGATAAACACATAGCTAGGTAAATTATTTGACATAAGTGCTACAGTAAATATTTTGAGTATTAGGTACCTCTTTGACCCAGAATAGTAGATATTTTAGCATCTATTATATATATCAAATTAATGCTCAAGATAAACATTGCCATGATCCTTCCTATACTAGTCCTTCTTCACTGGGTATCCATTAACCTCTCCTGTATGTATTCAGACATTTTTTTAGAAGGAGTTATTTTTTTCTTTGTTACCTCACTGTAGTTGTTTACAATTCCTAACCTCAATTTTTTATATATACATATATTTAAAAAAGCTAAAGAATAGAGTGTATGATAAACACATAGCTAGGTAAATTATTTGACATATGTGCTACAGTAAATATTTTGAGTATTAGGTACATCTTTGACCCAGGATAGTAGATATTTTAGGATCTATTATATATATCAATTTAATGCTCAAGATAAAAGACCTTATTAATTAGTACTTTCTACAGATAAAATTAGAGATATGCAGGATCCATTTGGAACGTACGAATTTTACAGGATTTATATAGAATTTCACAAGGATGAATACGATTTCATATGAGCATCAGTGTCTCTGTACATGGACGGTCCCTCACCGCACGTGTCACGAGGGCGCTACTCAAGATAGTGACACTGCCAATTAACTTTGGGATGCTCCGGTGTGACATGTTGAGCAAGAAATAAGATGTTGTTTGGTTTTACAAGCCGAATCGACAACGCAAAGGAAATATCTACGAAAATGGGAACAAATCCTTAAATACTTTTGTTTGGTTGAGCAGCTAGGTGTCCAATTCTCTTGGCATCCGTTATCATCCAAAACATAGAACACAACCAGATTTGTAAAGCAACGGATCCGTTGCATCAGGTTAAGTCAAACAAACACAAACTAATAACACGAATGATGATTCAGGATGTTATTGGTTCACGCTGATAAACGACCGAACCAAACAGCATCTAAAATTGCCAAGTAGCAGGCTAGTATCAGCTTGAAGCTAGCTAGCTAGAGCGAATATGGAACACACACACAGCCTATATATTCACACAGTTGTTTTTAGTCAACGTTAAATCATACGGGAAAGAAAACTCATCAATTTGCTCGAGATCTGTTAATCTTATCTAGGAATTTCCATCCTGCAAACATATTTACAACTAAAAATATATACACAGCAGTCAATACGGGTAATTTCCAGCCAGCGTTATACATAGCTATCGCAATTCCTCATGTCTATCCACCCGACCTGTTGGCTCGAGACTCTAGCGAATGGAAAACTGATCGACGCACGGCGAGCAAACCAAAACACGGAGAAGTGTAAAAGAAGAGCAGTAGATTTATACGTCGCGTCCAGTGCTGCAGGTAGCTGCCATCAGGAAGCTACTCCACAGCAGATCAGCGGGTAAGGACGGCGACGGCGACGACGGCGTGGGGCGGCGGCGGCGCAGCAACCGGTGGGGGCGCGAAGGGGAGCCTCCGGAGGACGAGGAACCGGACCCGGCGCGGCAGGACGCGCCGTGGCGCCGGGGCCGACAGCAGGCGCTCCACGGCGCGCGCCACCGCCGCCGTGTACGCCTCCAGCAGCTCCGCCATGATGGACACGACTATCATGTCTCCTCTGGATGATGGCGGTGGCCAGTGGACGTGGATTCTTTGATTCTTTCTCCTCTCTCCCCGGTGTCTTTTGCGAGTGTAGGTGGGGTTTTACGCTGGGTTCTGTCCGAGCCGAATTTCATTGCTTCCTTTTTTCACGGGTGTCCTTTCTGTCACTCTGCTCTGCCTCTTCTTCTTTTGAAAGAAAAAACGAACGGAAGGTCTCGATCGTTGTACGTCGTTGTATGGATTCCTTCTTTTACAGCAGTGCATTGCAGTTAATTACGGCGAGCTTATCCGGTTTCAGGAGGTGTGGCGTGTTGCTGCTGCGGAAGATATCTTTGGCCCTATTCACATGAAGGCTAGATTTAGTTGGAGCTAGTTTGAGCCAGTTTGAGTCAAACTAACCCAAAAGTATCCAAACAGGAGGGCTAGAGTTAATTTTTTACAACTAGCCCACCAAAAAAATAGCCCTCCAAAGGGGTGATTATTTGGGCTAGTTTGCTATAGGGCCCACTCAAATAGCCATAACTGCCGACGTTTGGGCGCACGGGATCGACGGACGCATATCTTTCCTTCGCGTAACCGTGGTCGCCGCCGGTGCGTAGCTGCTGCACCCCGGCGCCACCCTTGCGCGGCTGAGGGTCGTGCCCGCTGGCGCTCCCCCCGCGTGGTTGGGGCCATGCCCGCCGACACCGTTCCCGCGCGGCTAGGGGTCGTGCCCCGACCGGGCGCTCGCGGCAGGGGCCGGGCGAGCCACTTCGCCGGCCGCTCGTCGGGCGGTCATGGAAGGGGCTGGCTTGCTACCTCGCAGGCCTCTCGCGGCAGGTGCCGGGCCGGCCGGGACAGCCAGCACCGGTGACCTCTGCTCGTCTCCGTGAAGAAGAGGAGAAGGACCTCGTGTGTAAATAGGATTCTTCTCTGTGTTCACTTTGTAAAAGTGCCAGAGAGAGAGAGTTTCTCAGATCTAGGCTTCGTCAATTTCTGTGAAATCCAGGGTTCCCAATGCAATTGTGTTTTTATTTCGCATATAAATGGCCAAAACTTTGAAAATTCATTGTAATTCATACAAAAATTGTAAAATAGCAAATGAGGTCATTCTTGAATCCTTGTGAAATCATCTATGCAGTGAATATCAATTGTATGAACAAAATAAATTTATTGTGATTTGGATGTTTTATTTTTATTGTGTCATTTGTGTACGGGAGAAGGCCACACAAGAGCCTGCCACACTAAATCCAGCAGAGAAGATGGTTTAATGAGTCAAATGATTAAAAAAATGCATTTATTGTCACACTAGCCCTTGGATCCAAACACCTCTTTGGCTAGAGCTAGTTTGGGCTAGTTTGAAACTAACTCAAACCTCTAGCCTCTAGCCGAGCTAGAGTGATTCAAACAGGGACTTTGTCCGTCCGGTGGTCATAAAATTAAAGGGTGCGACAGCCACGGACCCACACGGCCACACCCATCTCTATCTACCCAGAGCAATCACCCCTAAGAGTCCCAACGAAAACGGATTGGATACGGGTGAACATTAGTCATAGCACATTTGTTTTCATATCTAGGATCAAATTCGAATACATATAGTGTCAACCATGCCGGATTGGATACGATTGGGTACCGACATCATAAATATGGGATTTTAGTATTCGGATATGCATACGGTATCGGATATTGAATATCCGGACACAGATATGGACGGATTTAAATCCCTCTAAACGAATTTGGTCTTGAATATGGTCGAAAATTTTTTGAACCGTTTTCATCCATACCTAGGAGGAATCCTTGAACAATGCCTCTATTTTTTAATTTGATTCAAGGTTGCTACTAGTTTTGACTTTTGAGAGTCAAATTTTGAGAGCCTTGTTTCTTGGTTTAAAAAAAAGGAGTGGTCTACCTTTCACCTGGATGATTTTAGCCCACCTTTCACCCGGGTGATCAATCTCCAGTTTTCACCCGAATCTAGTAAACATCACAATTAAGTGATGGAAACGCTTTTGTCATAGGATTCCTCATCCACTAGATCCAAAATAAACAAACCAAAAAAGAGCCAAAACCAGAGAAAAAATACATGAAAATAAATTGATCATCTAAAGAAGCCAAAAACATCGCATTGAGACTACAAACATTACAGAAAGAAGCCCATAACATCGTATTACACTATAATAACATCACAAAAAGAAGCCCAGAACATCGATTAACACTACAAGAGCATCGCAAACACAAGCTCAGAACATCAATTAACACTAAAAACATCGTAGAAAGAAGCCTAAAACATCGATTAATACTACAGAAACATCGCAGAAAGAAACTCAGAACATCGATTAACACTGCAAGAACATTAACACGAGAGAGAGCAAATGGCTACGGAAATAAAGCGGCAAGAAAAATTCAATTAGAAAATACTGCACAAGCTACCTGACGGAAAAAAAAACATTGACAAGAGGGACCCACAACTCTAAGGCAGATGGACCGAATCAAAAGGAGTCAGATCAGATGCCAATACATCAGAAAGGAGCCAGATCAGTCCCCCAAAATAAGGTAAGGCCTACCTCATCTGCTTTAAATAAACATTTTAGTATTTTTTACCCACGGAAGGAACATATGTTATTACCAACAGGAGCTGGAGTTCTGGCTCTCAAACCAACGTCACATCAAGCAACCAATTAACCTCCACTGCCCCTATAACACAGTTAAGATATATACTTCCTTCATCTCAAATTGTAAGATGTTTGATATTTTTACACTAAATTCGACCACTCATATTATTTAAAAATTTATATGAAATTTTGCTTCTTTTGTTGTGACTTACTTTATTAATAAAAGTTTTTAAAAATAACTTCAATTTAACTACATTACACAATTTTTAATATAAGACAAAATCAAACTTAGGGATCAAATAATCAAACGTCATACAATTTAAAATAAATGAAGTACATTATATTATTATTACAAAACAGAAAGTACTCGAAACACTAGCACATCAAACTGCCACGCACGTTACTACCCCACGGCAGCTCTACTTCATCACTTCAGGCAGACTTGTCTTCGTCATCCTGCTGTTCAAATATTTTAGCGTTTGAAGAGAAAAGATCGTTCGTTAGTTTAATAGTTAACAGATGATAAAAAAACGGAGCGACACGGGAGCGAATGCAACAGGGCTGGCCTAGGCTGCCAAATATCTTGAGTAGCCATCACCAGCGGCGGATCCAGCGGTGGGGCGGGGGGGCTCAAGCCCCTCCTACCCATGAAAATGCCATGGAGCCCCTAAGCCCCCCTACAAATTTGAGGAGGAAGAAGGAGGAAAGGAGAGTGGGAGGAGGAAGAAGAACAGGAGAACCCCCCTGGGCTCAATCCTGCTTCCACCGCTAGTCATCACCTAGTCAATCGTAAGTCGTTGCTAAAGTGAAAGTGCAGTCTAATAATTATGCGGTTGCCAAATATCTTGAGTGGCCATCAACAAGACACGCTAGCATACTCATCTATAAAGATACTTTAAACCTGGTGATCTGTCACACCCTGATTTCGAAGGAATGAAACCAAGGCAAAAGTTCATGTACGCCAAGAACAATTTATACACATGAACGACAAATTACATGGTTCAAAAGCACAGTGTTCAAATAAAACATAGTATGACGATTACATTGTACCATTATTACATAACTGTCATCAGAGTAAAGCGGAATATAAATCACATCGTCCAAAGTGAATAACAACTAAATGACATAGACGTAGCGACTCTATCTCTCCACAGGAAGGTCGACGGCAGCATCACGACGCCTAGTATCCCGGATAGTTCTCAGGAAAGTCACCATCCGAGTCATCACTCGAGTATCCTTTGGTTAAGAAATAGCAAGGGTGAGTTCCATGTAGAAACTCAGTAAGTACAGACGGAAAGTAATGACATGCAAGGCTAGTACAAGGTAAAGCTGAAAGGTAGACTACGGTAGCATTTTAATGTAACAATTAAGATTCTTCTTATTGTAACCTATTCTCTAATCATCTTAGTTGAAACATCCAACCCTTTATTAAAGTTCAAGTAGCATTTAATGAATCATTTATCATCACAGATATAAACATAAGTCATTAACCACATTAAGCATGAGATAGCCATCTCAAGGGAACAAAGGATAGCCATCCCGATAAAACCTGAGGTAGCAACCTCACAACATCACCACGATTTAACAGTTTAAACTATTTGGCTAATCATGCGAGGATCTGGGCCGCTCGTGACTGTGAGCACGGACGATATATCGATTTTAACTCTGCGCAGAGGTGTACACTTTCACTCCAGATTGTGATTACTCTTTATGCCCGAGGCGGCCAACCTCTTAGCCCATTACTGAGATAGGCCGGCAGAGGTCACAACAAGGCTTTGCACAGGGTCATAGGCAGTGACAACTTGCCAGCCTTGAGTCCAAGCGTATGGGCGACTTCCCCGTGAGGCCGACCCCATCACGGATCTCTAGCCTCTCCCATACTACAACGTATAAATAAACCCCAACAACCACAGCTATGGCCATCCGTCGGTAAGCTGTCTATCCTGCCCATGATGGTCCTGTTAATCGACCAAGCCAGAGCCCATTAGCTTGGAGATGTACGGAAGTCCCAGGTTGCCGCTCCATGAAAGGACCACAAGGGGGAGGAGATACGAATACCCTCGTCAACATGAGTCCCACTAGCATCCGTTTCCCCCGTCTTTCACCGCCAACCAACGATGCGGACAAGCATAAACTTCTCCAACGGCCGAAGCCAAAAGCCCACGGCTCCAACATATTTTAAGAAGTAAGTTTTATCTTCATTAAATGGTGAAAGGTGAGATACAGCACTAGCAACCTAAAACCTAACAACTAATACCCCCATAGGATATCTTTGGGTAAAGTGGCTAGTAAGTCCTATGGTTTGCCGATTTAAGACACATGCAGTGAATTTACTTAAACATGAATAGGCGTAATATGTTCAAAAGAATGCCTGCACTTGCCTTGGTTGTTGTCCTGCTGCACGTAATCCTCCGGGTTCTGCTGATCCTCGTTCACCCACGTCTCGTTTTCTATATGCCACAATCATCACACACGCACAATACACGCAAGCAAACATACTTTAATTAGAGCAGTACACCAAAACATCTCAATAGTAGCAAACAATAGCATAGAACTGTTCTACTCGTTGAGACGATTCCAAAAAGTATAAGTTTGCTAAAATCAGAGTTAACACGTGAAAGTTATGGCCTATACAAGACTAGGGGCTAATCTGCAGAAAACAGGACTATAATTTAAATATTTTTGAACTACGTAGGACTAGATTGTAAATAAATAAAACCATAGGGGCTTTTTTGCAAAAGTGCCAAGGCTGCCGGCGGTCTGACTGTGCTTACGCGGTCAGCACACATGTGGTCCCTATGTGGCGCCTGCGTGGCAGCCACGTCGGCTGACACGTCAACTGGCGCGGGTCCCTGTTGACGCATGGTTGACCGGGGGTCAACAGTCGATCTGAGCCGCTCGGCTCAGATCCGAGGGCTGGCGGAAGTCCGGTAGTTCGGGTCGCCGGAGCCGCGGCCGAGATGGCGGCGCATCGCCAGGGATCATCGGAGCTCACCGGAACGGCGCTCTGGGGCACGACTGACGGCTGAGGGTACAGGAGGGTCGAGCTCGGCTCTGCGGGCTCGGCTGCGGGGTCAGTGGCAGCGGAGGATGGCCGTAAGCGGCGGTCCACGCGGCGGCGCCATGGCCAGCGATGGGAAACCCGGCGGGAGGGCACTACGAGGCACGAGGAGACGCGCCAAGGGCACCGGCGGGCGGCTCACCTCACTGCGGAGCCTGTGGAGGAGCTCTTGCTGGCGGGGACGGAGCAACGGCGGAGATTGACGGCGACGACGCGAAACTCGACGGAGCCGGCTAGGGTCTGGCGAGGCGAGGGCACCGGGTGGCGGCTAGGGTTAGAAAGGCGGCGTGGGAAGGTGGGCGATGGGTTTTAAAGCAAGGCGGGGATTCTCGGGTCACGCGCGGGCGGCCGACTCGGGCGGCGCGAGGTCACCCGCTCGGTGTCGTCCCCGTGAGGGAGACGACACTGTAGCGGTGGGCCCTACTCGGGTGGGCCCCACATGTCAGCGACCGGGGGCGGAGAGACGCGGCGCTGCGGGTGCTGACGCGAGCGGGCGCGGCGCGCGGCTTGCTGGGCTGGCCCACTGCGCGGCGTGCGCGCGGAGAGGCCAAGCGGGCGCGGTGGTTGGGCCACAGCGCTGCTAGCTGGCGGGGCCGCTTGCAGGCCGGCCTGCTGCGCTGGCCACTGGCTAGCTAGGCTGCGCCGGCTCGCCTGGCTGGCCGTGGCCAGCCGTGGCCGCTGCCGGCCGATCATGCCTCTGCTGCTTTGTCCATGGCTGGCCAAAGTTGACCATGGCCGGCTATGGCTGGCCATGCTTGGCCAGGAGAGGCTGGGGTTGGCCAGGACCCACTAGGGACTGGCCTGGGCTAGTTAGACTAGATTAGAGGGGATAAGTTAGAGCATGTCAGAAACTAGAAAGCAAAGTAAGAATTAAACAATAGGCTTAAACAAGTCAACCATAAAACGGTGAAGCAGCATGAATGCAACAATGCAGGGTTTCTAACGTGCTACATATTTTAAAAGTAATTCATAAAACATTTATAATTAGCCTATGAATGTAAAGCATTTATGCAGATATAAACTCAAATTCATTTAAGTTTTAAATTTCAAAAATCAGGGTGTTATATGATCGTTACTGTACATTAACAGTACCAGGTCTCTACATGTGTCTTACTGTTCAATCTGTTACTGTATATTAATAGTAACAGGTTTTAATGAACAGTAAAACCCATTATAGAACGGTAAAACCCGTTATAGAGCAATAAAAACCCGTTATAGAACAGTAATGGGCCCGGCGAAAAATAGCACGGACCCGATAAGAAACAGTAACGGGTCAGTAACGAACGGTACGAACCCGACAAAAAAGTAATGGGTCCAATGATGAAAAGTACGAACCCGATAAGAAATAATAGCACTGTTTCATAATGGGTTTTTTATTTTCCCCATATTTTTTCCCCTCCTCTTTTCCTCTTCCCGCACGAAGTGCGGGGCCCTTCCTCTAGTATTTATTATTTTCCATACATCTAGTCATGAATTACTGAATTGTTACATTCAGGGTTCAGATTATTCTTTTTTGCAAAAAAAAAGGGTTCAGATTATTCTCTATGTATAGATTTTTGTTGATAAAGGTGTATAGATTTTTGTTAAAACCGATATTTCAAGTTTTACTGGTCAGGCCTGATATAATTGGGCTATCACCCAAATGTGTTCATCTTTGGAATTCAGCCCAATGGGTAGCACTACTACTTAATTCATTTTTTAGCATTTTTTCACTTTTTCATCTCCAATTTGGTCAGAATTGGCGGCGAAATGTATCACTTCTGGTTCAAAAGTGCCGAGGCGCAGTGGCAACTTAGAGCCTTTAGACCAATCCCGTCCTGCTACATACATTACTGAAAAATAATTAATTTTAGGAGACGGTCAGTTTGAGACTGGTACATCTAGAGACCATCTTCATAAATCGTCAAACGGCTCGGGTATCTGCCTCTAAAAATTATCGATTGCCGAGGCGGTTGCTTAGAATGCCATCTCTAAAATTGAAGTTTTTAGAATCAGGTATCTTTGGATGCTCGTCTCATAATCAATATTAGTAGAGATGGGTATTATAGGCATCAGTATCTAAAAATAAAATTTCAAACACATGCATCTTGAAGATATCTGGCTCTATAAAAAGTCGAATAACAAAATAATATAAATTTTTCATATGAACTAGATGAAGACAAACTTTATACCAAAATTATAATTCTTCGCATGATCTACAACTTTGTAATTGAGGAGTTTGTTGTTTGAAACAATTTGGAGTTCCAAAATATTATTTTAATTTATGAATTTTTGATATTTGAAACCTGAAATTTAAAGTTTTCAAACAACCTCATATTGACATCGTATGTATCAAAGTTACAGGTCTCAATATGATCTACAACTTCATAGTTAATTTTTGTGGCTCGAAACTCTGTAACGAAGGGTTATGAGGTTGCTATGCTAGCCAGAAAACAAAAATTTTCGACCTCATAAACCAGGATCTACTGCTAGTTACAGGTTACGGGATTACCACTAGACGCGTAGGTGCAGCGAAAAACGACTCGATGTAGTCGTACGCGTCGCAGCAGGCAGTGCAGTTGCGTGGTCGTTCGTCACCTCAGTCCCCTCGCGTGGTTCGTCCCAGTGCTCCAGATGCAACACCTCCGAGGAATCCCACACGTGCAGGGAAGAAGCGATGCGCCTCCGGACTGCTAGGTCCATGAGGAGCAGAAGGCGTGAGCGTGGGGAGGGTGACGGCGACTGCCAAAGGCGTGTGTGTCCTTGACCGCGCCCCTACCCCTTGCTTATATAGGCGTCCCCAATGAGCTCACGAGTTGGAAGCCCATTAGTAACCCTAAGCCTTATCTAATTCGGGTCCAACCCGAATTAGGCTTCCAACCCTTTAAGTGTGCGACCCTATGGGTTCACGCACATATTGACATGGGCCGAGTACTCCTACTCGCCCAATAGTTGACAGCGGCCTCTAGCAAGGCATGATAACTCCTATGTACGCGCAAAGATCACATCAGACGAACCACTACGACCACATACAGGTTATTCCCTTTGCCACTCGATATATTGTTCAACTCGTGGGTTAACACTTAACCCAAGCACGGCCATGTATTTGTTGATCCAATCACTTGAGTGATCCAGTGATATCTCTCTCGCATAGAGAGGGGCAAATTCCATCATGATTGTCTATGTCTCATAGCATGCTTCACGACCACCCGAAGACCACCTTTATAACTACTCACTTACGGAGCAGCGTTTGATAGTCTCTAAGTAGGCCGTTTCACATCTTGAGTACATACCACAATCTTAGGTCTAAGGACATAATGTACATGATGTGAATAGAGACTTTCTCATGTCGGATCAGTCCAGCCTACATGTCTTACATGTGCCCACATTATTAGTTTGACATCTCCATGTCCATGACTTGTGAAACATAGACGTCAACTAATACATGTGCTGGTCTAGTATTCAAGTGTGTTCTCACAAGAACGCCGACCAGGGACAACTTTAGAATAACCATTCAAGTAATTGAGTTCCACAAATAATTCACGTAATCGCCAATCAATACAAGTTATCTATAATGGATATTCAATGAACACTTTATTAATCATGGATATAATCGGAATATCATCATCTACATGATTAGCTCTAGGGCATATTCCCAACAGTCTCCCACTTGCACTAGAGTTAATCTCTTAGATGTCTAATCCCCATAGACCTCATGTGCACCTTATGCTTAGGCTGTGGAAGAGCCTTTGTGAAAGGATCTGCTACATTCAAATCTGTATGTATTTTGCACAATTTGATCTCTTCTTGTTTCACAAACTCTCGAATGAGATGAAACTTCCAGAGTACATGTTTGTTCTTTTGGTGATCCCTAGGCTGCTTAGCCTGTGCAATCGTCCCATTCTTATCACAATGTAAATTCAATGGGCCCGACGCATTCGAAAACACACCAAGCTCAATGAGGAACCTCCTCAATCAAACACCTTCCTTTGCAGCACCAGAAGCTGCAATGTACTCGGCTTCTGCTATAGAATCAGACACCGTCTCTTGCTTGGAATTTTTCCAGCTAACTACACCATCATTTATTGTGAACACAAAACCTGATTGAGATAGTGAATCAGTTTCAACATCTTGTCAATGTACGTATCTTGGCTTAATCCTATTAGCCTTCTCGACCTATCTCTATAGATCTTAATTCCCAAGATGTATGCTGCTTCTCCTAAATCCTTCATAGAAAAACTATTATTCAGTGAAGTCTTTACAGATTGCAACATAGAAATATTATTCCCAATCAATAGTATGTCATCCACATACAAGATCAGAAACACAATAGCGCTCCCACTTACTTTCTTGTAAACACAAGATTCTTCTTCATTCTGATGGAAGCCAAACCCTTTGACTACCTCATCAAAATGAATATTCCAACTCCGAGATGCTTGCTTTAACCCATAAATAGATTTCTTAAGCTTGCATATCTTTCCAGCATTATTAGGATCAACAAAACCTTCGGGCTGTATCATATACATGTCCTCTTCTAAATACCCATTTAGAAAGGTTGTTTTAACATCCATCTGTCATATCTCATAATCAAAATATGCAGCAATTGCTAGAATGATCCGAATAGATTTAAGCATCGCTACCGACGAGAACGTCTCATCGTAGTCAATTCCTTGAACTTGCTGAAAACCTTTTGCAACAGTCAAGCTTTATAAACGTGAACATTTCCGTCCATATCCTTCTTCTTCTTAAAGATCCATTTTCTCTCTATGGGTCTAACCCCATCAGGCGGGTCAACCAAGTTCTAAACTTGATTGTCTCCCATGGAATCTATCTCGGATCTCATGGCACTTTTTCATTTCTCAGAATCTGGATCCATCATAGCTTTCGCATAATTCGCAGGTTCGTCATTATCTAACAATAACAAATCCCTATGCAATGCATGAAGTCTCACTGATTTTCGTGGTTGTGGTGGTGTCTCCACTGCCACGGGTGTCTCAACTTTCTCTGCTACATTAGCATCACTCGTAGAGTCAGTCCCTACTGGCTCATCTTGAACTTCTTCAAGATACACCTTTTGTCCATTCTTTTCTCTTTTGAGAAACTCTTTCTCTAAGAAAACACCATTTTGAGTAACAAACACTTTGCCCTCTGACCGGTTATAGATATAATACCCTAAAGTTTCCTTCGGATATCCCACGAAAAAGCACTTGTCCAATTTGGGTGTTAGTTTATCTGATATAAGTCGTTTAACATAAACTTCACAACCCCAAATTTTTAGAAAAGACAAACTAGGACTCTTACCAGCCCACATCTCATATGGTGTCTTAACTACGGACTTAGATGGTACCCTATTCAATGTGAAAGCGGCTGTTTCTAGAGCGTATCCCCAAAACAATAAAGGTAGGTCCGACTGGCTCATCATAGACCGGACCATGTCCAACAAGGTCCGATTACGTCGCTCAGACACACCGTTTCTCTGAGGCATTCCGGGTGGTATAAGCTGTGGAACAATTCCACAACTCTTAAGATGATTGCTAAACTCATGACTTAGATATTCGCCTCCACGATCAGATCGCAAGGCCTTGATCTTCTTCCCACATTGATTCTCTACTTCATTCTGAAATTCTTTGAACTTTTTAAATGTTTCAGACTTTATGCTTCATTAGGTAGACATATCCATATCTACTAAAGTCATCAGTGAAAGTTATGAAGTATTAAAATCGCCTCTAGCTGTCGTGCTCATTGGTCCACATACATCAGTATGTACAAGTTCCAACAAGTCAGATGCCCTCTCAGGAAATCCTTTGAATGGCCCCTTGGTCATCTTGCCTAGCAAGCAAGCCTCACATGTCTCGTATGATTCAAAATCAAACAAAGTTAGAAGACCATCATCATGGAGCCTCTTCATGCGATTCTCACTTATATGACCCAAACGATAATGTCACATATAGGTAGGACTTAACTCATTAAGCCGAGGCCATTTAGCACTAACATTACAGACAGGTGCATCATCAAGATTTAAAATAAATAACCCATTCACAATGGATGCAAAAGCCATAAACACATCATTCTTTGAGATCACACAACCATTATCTTTACTCGCAAATGAATAACCATCCTTCACCAAGCATGAAGGTGACACAATGTTTCGACTTAAACTAGGAACAAAATAATAATTATTTAATTCCAAAATAAATCCTGACGGCAAGGCAAGTTGCATCGTCCCGATGTTCAATGCAGCAACTCTTGCATTATTGCCCACGTGGAATTCAACTTCTCCTTTCTCCACGCTTCTACTTCTTATCATTCCCTACATCATATTGCAAATATGAGCAACTGATCCAGAATCAAATACGCAAGAATTGATATAAGAGTTAGCGAGAAAAATGTCTGTAATATGAACAACAAGAGTACAAGCAGTAGCAGTACCTTTATCACCACCATCCTTCTCTAAGGACGCCAAGTACTCCTTGCAGTTTCTTTTCTAGTAACCTTTTTCCTTACAATAAAAGCAATCTGAATTTGCAGATGGTCTAGCCTTGGCAGCAGATGGGTTTGGCTTAGAGATCTCATCTTTAGCCTTGCCCTCTTCTTCCTTCAAGAATTGCCCTTCCTCTTAAAACGAGGTCGGTTCTAGATCGCCAACACTTGGCTACTGCCGACACCTTTCTTGATGTTGGCCTCTACTATTTTTAGCATGCCATACAGTTCATTCAAGCCCCTCTCCACTCCATGCATATGGTAGTTCGAGATGAAGTTTCCATAGCTGGCCGGAAGTGCTGCAAGAATGAAATCATAGCAAACTCTTGGCCAATTGGGAAGCCTAGCTTCTCCAACCTCTGAGTGTAACCAACCATCTTGATTACATGTGGACCAACAGCTGCGCCCTCTGCTAGCTTGGTTTCTGCAAGCGCCTTAGAGACATTGAACCTTTCAGTCTGTGCTTAAGTTTGGAACATATCTTCAAGCGCCATGATCATATCGTTCGCTGAATGATTATTGTCGAACTGCATCTGCAGATCAGGTTCCATACAAGCAAGCATGAGGCAACTCACTTCAAGATCCGCATCACATGCTTCCTTGTAAGCGTTTTTCTCAGCAGCTGTTGCATTTTCATCAGGCTCATCTAGTAATGGGGTGTCTAGAATTTCTTCCTTTTTCTCGGCCCTGAGAACAATTCTCAGGTTACGGATCCAATCCGCGTAATTTGTTCCATTCAACTTATCTTTCTCAAGAATTTTACGCAAAGAAAATGGTTGATTGCGAGCGGCCATCTACAACAAAAGTAACGCAAAATACTAAGACAATGTATCCATGAAAGAGTAAATTATATCAAAATAAAATCTACTCCCACTAAAATCAATATCCCTCAATTGATACTTAGTGATTTAAGACCCACAACTAACAAGTCAACTAGTGAGCTTTAGCATCACTGCTAGAAGACATGGTAGATCGGTAAGCAACACTTTGCTAATCATATCACATATGACTCTTGTTGTTGGGCAGCATCTCTATGCTATGCTCAACCTACCCATGCTCCAAGGTCCCTAACCGTTAGGATGACCTTGTTTAAGTAACCAAACCTTCTTGCAGTAAGTATCCGATACGAACCTTCCTAGTTGAGGAAAACCAGCGGCACCTTAATTTCATAGACCCACCATCGATTATACAAGACTTATGACAGTGCAAGGTTTGGAGAAGTATTTAACTTAAACATTGCTGAGGGATCGTTCTACTTCACTACCGCATGTAATTAGACAAAAACATAATAACATGTGAAAGTAGAACATAGTAAGAACGGCATAACACAGACATGACTTGGTATAGCCCATTATTCCTTTGGGGATCTCCATCTCCTTTAATCTGTGCATCATGGCGATCTCCATCTCCATGATTCGAGTATGCCATCCTTCAGTGATAATTCCGCCGAGACTAGCTACTACTAGCGCAAGTAAAATAAAATTACATAGCCGCGGATAGATCATCAAAGATTGGCACACAGGCCATTACATTAATTTTGACAATATGTATGTGGCTCCTGCCCATATTATCCTCATGACATGCAAGCCATGAATTAAATACATACATGCATCACATACACATAAGGGCTATACTAGTCATCAATACCTGCAAAACAGAGTTATCCGAATCCGATGTCTAATCTTGCAACACAGAAAACTCTATTTTTCAAGCCTTATTTCACAATTCTAATTTCGCTGAATGCGGTGAAGCAACAGAGAACCAGATGTAAAATTTTGTTCTCTATGATTTTCGTTTAGAGTTCATCTCAATCCGAGTTAAGGTTCAAAAGTTAAGGCTGTTTTACCGAACAGCACTTTTCTCGGCAAACTGGCGCCCGGCAGTAAATTCCATCTACCACCGCCGTGCATCATATGCGCTTGGCACTTGACCTAGGGTTTAATTCGATCAATCTACTTGATCTCTAACTCACCATGACTGGATTTACATGAATCACTTAACTCGAATGGCGGAATTCCGACCGGTACGAGTAGATCGTTTCAAGACCAACATGGCAAGATGACGAACCAAGGTTAGAGACTCATCTACAACAACGCATATCACCATATGCACAAAACTGAACCTATAACAAGGCAGTAACGGCTTCGATACCACTGAAGGGTTATGAGGTTGCTATGCTAGCCAGAAAACAAAAATTTTTGACCTCATAAATCAGGATCTACTGCTAGTTACAGGTTACGGGATTATCACTAGACGCATAGGTGCAGCGGGAGACGACTAGATGTAGTCGTACGCGTTGCAGCAGGCAGTGCAGTTGCGTGGTCATCCGTCACCTCAGTCCCCTCGCACGGTTCGTCCCAGTGCTCCAGATGCAGCACCTCCGAGGAATCCCACACGTGTAGGGAAGAAGCGATGCGCCTCCGGACTGCTAGGTCCACGAGGAGCAGAAGGCGCGAGCGTGGGGAGGGCAACGGCGACTGCCAAAGGCGTGTGTGTGTCCTTGACCGCGCCCCTACCCCTTGCTTATATAGGCATCCCCAATGAGCTCACGAGTTGGAGGCCCATTAGTAACCCTAGGCCTTATCTAATTCGGGTCCAACCCGAATTAGGCTTCCAGCCCTTTAAGCGTGCGACCCTATAGGTTCATGCACACATTGACATGGGCTGAGTACTCCTACTCGTCCAATAGTTGACAGCGGCCTCTAGCAAGGCGTGACAACTCCTATGTGCACGCAAAGATCATATCAGACAAACCACTACGACCACATACAAGTTATTCCCTTTGTCATTTGATATATGGTTCAACTCGTGGGTTAACACTTAACCCAAGCACGGCCATGCATTTGTTGATCCAATCACTTGAGTGATCCAGTGATATCTCTCTCGCGTATTGTCTATGTCTCATAGCATGCTTTCCGACCACCCGAAGATCACCTTTATAACTACCCAGTTATAGAGCAGCGTTTGATAGTCCCTAAGTAGGTTGTTTCACATCTTGAGTATATACCACAATCTTAGGTCTAAGGACACAACGTACATGACATGAATAGAGACTTTCTCATGTCGGGTCAGTCCAGCCTACATGTCTCACATGTGCCCACATTATTAGTTTGACATCTCCATGTCCATGACTTGTGAAACATAGCCATCAACTAATACATGTGTTGGTCTAGTATTCAAGTGTGTTCTCACAAGAACGCCGACCAGGGACAACTTTAGAATAATTATTCAAGTAATTGAGTTTCATAAACAATTCACATAATTGCCAATCAATACAAGTTGTCTATAATGGATATTCAATGAACACTTTATTAATTATGGATACAATCGGAATATCATCATCTACATGATTAGCTCTAGGACATATTCCTATTTCACCCCCAACACCCATCCCTCCCTTCCCTTTCTCTCTGTAAGTAATTCCTTAGCCTTTTGTATTTTGTACTCTTGTTTTATTAATGGAAAAGCCTTTTTGATACAATGGGGAACTCCCCCATGGTTTTTGCTAAAAAAACAGACCTAATAAAACTTTGTTGATGAAACTTTTTTCATCTGAAATCATCTATGGCTGAAATATTCAATGCAATATTTTTGGTTGGTGGAATGGTAGTATGTGCTTATATTCCTATTATGTAAAGGTGATCCAAACATAACCTTTGTACTGTGGACCACCAATGTTGTTCCGCATTTTCATAATGAGTGCTTGATGTTGTCTATTGAAACGAGTAAATGGCAATGGCTAGTGACACATTGTACATACCTAATAATTCATTTGCAGAAGTCGTTTTCGGACAAGAATAAGGTTTACACGCGAGGTCCGTGGAATATTGTTTACAACAAGTGTACTGGTACCCGTAATTGCAAAAGTTTGACTGGATCATATGCTGACTATTTATCAAAATGAAAAAGAAAGGATGTACATCATGCATGTCGTCACATTAGTGGGAAGGACGGGCGGATGGCGATGCCGCAGAGCCCCTCCGGCTTGCCGTCGACGTCCTTCCTCATCTTGATGTACCCGCCGTCGCCCCAGCTCTCCCCCCATGAGTTCTTGATGATCCAGTACTTGTCCCCGCCGGCGGCCTCCTCCTCCTGCCCGTAACCCACGACGGTGACGCCGTGGTTGAGGCTGGTCCCGCAGGGCCCGTTGTAGACGCCCTTCTTGTAGTGCTGGAAGTTGTCGCCGCCGGCCTCGATGGACACGGCCACGGGCTGCCCCGCCACGGCGTTGGCCAGCGACGCCTCGCTCCGGGTGGCCACGCGCCGGAGCCCCGCGATGCTGACGGCGTTGTGGGCGAGCTTGGCCCTGTCGCAGGCGTCCGTGGTGCCCGTGTACGGGTAGTCGGCCTCCGTGGTGAGCCCGCCGTTGGCGGTGATCCACTCCAGCGCGCGGTAGCTGATGCCGCCGTCGCAGCCGGAGTCCAGAGTGTCGCAGTCCACCAGCTCCTGCTCCGACAACGACACCAGCTTCCCCGTTCGGATCTGGTAGATCCCTTCAACCACCGCCACCGTCGAGAACGCCCAGCACGACCCTGCAGTGCACGATGGGGAGCACATGCAGGCAAAAGCATGTGTTTTGCCATATGCATACATGTGGTTAGTGACAGGTGAGAGAGTAATAATTGGTGGCAAATGACAAGTGCCAGGACGGAATGACATGATGATGCTCTTTACGGGTTGTGAGACTTGTGCGTACCACATCGGCCTTGGTTCTTCACCGGCGTCACGGCGCCGCTGGCACGCCAGTCCACGCTCGCCGGCGCGGCGGTGGACAGGTTCACGTACACCGGCAGCTGGCCCGGCGCGCCCCGGCCGAAGGCGTAAACGGGCCCCGCGCGGGTGGTGATCACCGCCGCGTCGTCGTCCTCAAGCAGCTGCGCCGGCGGGGGCGCCGTGTACATGGCCATGAACTCCTGGTTGGGGAGGTCGGTGTAGGCCGTCTCGCCGAGCTCGTACGTGAGCCCCGCGGCCTCGGCCTCGGCGTTCGTGGCCTCGATGTACGCCATGTTGCGCGCGTATACCCGGAACCGCCGCCGCTCCTCGGCGACCGTGGCGTAGGACTTGTTGTACGCCGCCTTCCACCGCTGGAACCGCTCCATCATCGCACCGTTGTCAACGGTGCTGCTCCCCATGTCGCCGGTGTACGGTCTGTAGGCCGTCGCCGACGAGCAGCCGAGGTGGAAGACGACAGCGATGAGGAGGAGGACCACGCATGGCAGCGACCGCTTGGAGGACGACGCCATGGATGATCGGGACTGGTTGGGCTGTTGGGCAAGCCCGGTGTGGTCTACGCAAATGGTAACAGCCTAACAGGGTGAGACAAATGATTGATGGAGGTGCATATATATACGAGTGGTGCTGAGATGGATATACGTACACAACTGTGATTGGAGAGGGGACTCACAAGTCAACAAATCTTGCTTCACCCACCGTACCTCGGCCCTTTGTGCTGACAAAGCTAGCCAGTGAGACAGACACACGAGTTCATTCTTGTAATGGTCCGGAAATTATTTGTGTGGTGCAGATCATCTCTTGGATGAAATCATGAAAACACCACTAGAAAAACAAAGATAAAAGTTCTGAATTTTTTTTGAAATGATGTACATCCATAGTACATCATAGATGTACATTATCACCAAACTTTGAGATTCAAACTCCATTTAAAATATGAGAAAAACATTTTTCAAGTGCATATGCACTACAAGACAGATCTTTCTAATCTTTTTTACAATATACATTTATAGACGCACATCTTTTTTAATATTGTTTAATAGCTTTAGATCTCATTTTATTGGATTAATGTGGTCGGTTTAGCCAATGTAAATGAAACACCATAATACTATACTTTTCTTAGCAGTTTTGTTTTTTCCCTCGAGGAAATCTTTAGCACTCAAGACAATTCAGGATTATGGTAGTACCTGATGGTAAGTACTTGCTGCAGCAGCTCCTAAAATGGCTAGCACAGCACATTCTAGATGCAAACTGAAACCGAAATATGGTGATAACATCTTTTTTCAAAAGTCGTGAGAGTAAAGTAACATTGAAATCTGGGTACAGACTGGGTCTGACAAACACTTAGCAAACAATTCTCGACTTCTTGCACCATGGCAGCGGTAATTACTACTCCATTCTAAATCAATTATAAGATAGTTTGGCTTTTTCTATATATATAGTTTTTGTTATGAACATAGCTAGATATACATATGTCTAAATCTTCTGCTTGCCCCTACCCAATGCGTTCGGGTGTCTGGTTAGTTTATGGAATACAACTACGATTAGGAACAGAAAGAGAATAAAAAAAGGTACATGGTTCCAGAAGTAAAAAGCTAGAGAGAAAAAAAATGTGGGAGGGTGTTAATAATTTTTGAAATAAATCGAGATTCCTGATGCAAATGTCTAGATTCAGGTGGGCCTCTCATGATAGGTTTTTTCCAACATGGGCTAAATCCATGTAGTTGGGCTGGTTTCGTTGGGCGAAGCTTTTTTCTTTTGTTTTGGTTTTTCTCTTTTTTCCTATTAAAACGCTATCTTACAAAATTCGATAAAGGTCATAGAAAAAATAGAAAAATACCAAACCAACTTTAATAAATTTATAAAAATACAATCAATTGATTATGAATCTTGTTTGTTGTGCTTTTTATCTATAGATGAGTTAAATTATCGCGCATATGTTGCATGCATATAGGTTTCATGATGACCGAGTGCATACCAGAAATAGACCCTCAATACGAAAAGGTGGCCAAGGAGTATGAGGAGGATGTCCTCGTAGGCAGTGTTCCCCAAGCCTTCACTAATGAATACTTTTATCTAAATAATTATACAATTTATAATGTATAATAGGACATTGTTATTTATTATCAACATAAACTTATGTTACGAATGCCACGGTCATCATGATATGTAGCATTGACGATATCAAATATTTCATGAACTAGAACCTTAGTCATATTATTGACTAATAAAATTTAAACAATTGTATTTATGCAATTCCTGATAAGGGTGGACGTGTGAAAAATCAAAAGAGGTCTCACGTCATATTCATTAGTGGATAGACTGATTCTTTACACATCAATAAGAAAGTTAAAAATATTAATATTATGCATAAAGAAAGCAATAAAGGTTGACATTGAGTCTTAGAAACATATAGGTAGTATGGAATATTTATATCTAAATAATTATACAATAAATTTGTAATGAAACGAAAACTTTATCAAGGTGTATTTTAATTCAATACAGGTATAATAGGTCACTGTTATTTATTATCAACATAAACTTATGTTACAGATGTCATAGTCATCACGATATGTACCGCTGATGATATCACTTTGCATGAATGTTTGATAGTTTTGTCTTCCGTTACAACATACGGGTATTTGCTAGTAAATATTAAAACAATGTATCTATAAAGTTCACAACATCTTATAATTTAGAATAGGGTAAATAATTACATGGCTGACAATAAGGCTGTGCTGTTTGGGCCTGAGTTCGACAAGCCTCAGCGTACTGCAGTACTAACAAGTTACTCCATTCTAAATCAATTATAAGATGTTTTGGCTTTTTCTATGTATATAGTTTTTTTTATGAACCTAGCTAGATATATGTCAAAATACATATTAAAAATAATGTATCTAAAAAAATCAAAATATTTTATAATTTGGAATGGGAGAAGTAATTACATGCTGACAACATTAAGGCGTGTGCTGTTTGGGTCCGAGTTCGACATGCCTCAGCATACTGCAAACAGTTACATTCTTGCCCAAACAGTTACATAGAAAATTCTCCAATGGTTCTATGTATAATCAGTCTCCAAACAGTTACATTCTTTTTGGGCACAAATTCTTGCCCTGCCATGAGATAGGAACAAACTTGGGCTTCTCGTGAACGGTTGCCAGGCTCAGTATCACACCGAGTTGCATTTGTTTTCCTATTTGCATATAGCAGATTTTCTCATCATATGTGCGACGGTTGTATGTGCTGTTAGCTCTTACAGGGAACATTGGCCAAGGAAGCGCCAAAATTACTCTGGATTTAACAACCAGCAATAACAGATGTGCATACAGTACAAGTTCTACATGATGAACATGACCACTATTACAAATGGTCACATATATGATGCTGTTTTCTGTACAATTCTTTCAACTATTATACTCCTATGACCTATGAACAAAAGTAGAAAACACATCTAGCTTCTCTCCAATGGTTCTGAAGCTGAACTCTCATCTACATGTATTTGGTTTCAGTGCTCATACATAGAACACTTGCCCAACATTCAGTAGGCTCTCATGGGGAACATTGAAGATAGCACTGTTCTCCCTGCAGATCTTCCTAAGGAAAGCATACATGTAGTTGATAGCGAACTTCTTGATAAACCCTGAATCCCTGCGGGCCCTGATGATCGTGTTCCCGAGGATGTGCACCACCCCAGCGTCCCTGCATGCGTTAAGAAACGCAATGTCGTCACCCACGGTCTGATACATTTGACCTGACGACACAACCTGGCTGTTCCCCATATGATTTGGGGACTGCACCTGTATAATGGAGTCATGGGATGTATAGCTGAGATCCATGTTTGAACCGGTGCTGAAACCATAGATTCTTGGGTTGGCGTTGCCTGCTTGGTTTAGCTCACGGGTGCTGTACTCATCAGAATCTGTGTACTCTTCCATCATACTCTCCAACCTGACAAAGAGCATCAGGCTGTTGAACAGCATCTGCTCGAAGTCGTCATCCTTCTTGTGGATGTCCTTGTAGCCATACCGTGCCACGCATCGGAACATGTGGAAGTTCTTGGGACCAATTCGCTTCACAAGGAATCTTTCATCCGGTGGCACGGTGTAGACAGGAAGGTATTTCACACAGACGAAGACCAGAGTGGAGTGGATGGCAGGGAGATTGGTGATGAAGTGCGAGAAGATATGGGGAACACCAGTCGCCAGCTCTGTGTAAACCAGACCCACACCAGGCACCCTGACCAGGCCAAGGCTTGGACCAAGGCCTAGTATCCATGCCATGGACACCTTGCTGTACCATAGTGCCATACATACATGATGATGAGGAAGGCAACAGCAAACACAAGCGGGACCCAGCCACCCTAATCGATCTTCCGCACCACAGCAGTGAAGTATGGAGTTTCAACAAGCAATCACAGCACGGTGAAAAGAATAACCAATGTCCAGTGGCTGCGCCACACCAGTAGCATTATGGGGATCATGAGAAATGTTGTCACAAGCATAACCATTATCACAGCAGTACCTGTTTACATAACATTTAGTCCATGTTAGCAACCCAGCTGGAACGTCAAATTTGTATGCAGAGACAGATAGGAAGATTTTACCGTATGCATTTGCTATCTGACTTTGGTTTTTAAACCCAGCAGTGACAGTGATGCAGAATATCAAAAGGATCCAATTAATATCGGGACTGTATATCTGGCCTAGATACTTCTTGGAAGTATGGATAATTCTCACTGGGGAAGCACCCTAGAGCAATTGCTTGCTTGATAATTGAATAGGTCATCGATATAGTTGCCTGACTAGCAACTATTGCAGCAGCTGTTGCAACAATGAATGATGGCCAAAGTACAGAATCTGTACCAAATTATAGTGTCAATGTGCATTCATGTATGCATGGTAAACGAAGACCCCCTCTATCTGACATTACCTGGAAGGGAATGATAGAAGGCATGGGAGACACGGTCTTTGTTCTGAGCTATATAGGCAGCTTGACCCGTATACTGCAAAAGAAGGCATGGAAACACAACCACCGTGAAAGCAATCTGCACACAAAAATGTGATGTCATCAGCAGGCAAGCAACAGGATTTACTTCTGTACTCATGTGAGAAGAGTAGGTAAAAATATACATTTGCCCCTAAAAGGTTCCTTGGTTATCATAAGAACATTTTCACAGCTGGTAACAAAGACAGGCAATAAACTACCTGAATAGCTTGTACAGGGAAATATGAAAGATCAGCAAACAATGCTTCTGTCCCTGAAACATGGCCCAATATTTCAGTCCTGGTAATTGCCATTAAACAAAGGGCAAGATTATTATAAAATTATGAAAGATGTTCAAACCTGTAATGCTAAGCATAATTCCTCCTAAAGAAGCCCAGCTAGTCCTCCCTCGCTTAAAGTACCGATATACATAAATAGGATTAAAAGCCTTGAGAACAGATTGATCGTATTTGGAAATGTTTACAGCGCCCAGGATTCCAATGAGTATGAACCAAACAAATACTATTGGAGCAAAAAGCCAGCTGACTTTATCAGTACCAAAGTGCTGCATGCTGAATAATCCAATCAATATGACCACAGAGACGATGACAACTACATCTGATGGGGGAAAAAATGATAAATGATAATCTGTCTTTTAAAACAGCCACACTAAACAAAACTATTCAGTGCACTACATTACGACTATAAAGATTATAAATATGAAAGCAAAATTCTCAAATCACAGTTGGCATGTTAACATTTTTCTTTAAAAAGACTCTAAAGAAATTACCAGATAAAACAGCATGTAATGTTATGTTGCTTTGATTTTTTTCTCGAACATGACTTCATGCGTCATTTTCATTAAGAAGGTGGCCTAAAGAACGGCAAGTACAACACGACACGACACAAAGCCATAGAGCTAGTGGCAAGACAAACACGACAAACAGAAGAAGAAAGAGAAACCCTCCACCACGCTAAACAATCAGCGCGGCATAGCAAGACCGGCAGGGGTGGGGTGGCACGTCGGATAGGAGCGTTGAGGGTGCATCAACAGAGCCTTGAGGAAGGATGTGACGTCCGCGGACGCCAACTTCGTTGAGTCGTGCACCCAAGGGAGCTTTACTACTCCGGTAGCAGCGGTCGACAAGCGGCAAGGCGACGACGCCTTCAGGAAGGTGATGACGTAGGAGCGCCACCGTCGTCGGCCCCAGTCACGAAGTCTAGGGAAGGGGTTTTCACCCAAGTCGCCGAGGACTGCAGCTGAAGCCGAGGGAGGCCGGCCATCGCCATGCCGTGGCGGAGCAGCGGCTTCCACGCCACAGTGCGCGATGGACGTGGTCAGCTCGGTGACCATCGGATGTCATCATGTTGCCCGCCACCTGAGTCGAGCTGAGCCAAAACCGGGAGATCACCGGAGCGGCGGTGCAGGAGGAAGGGCGCCGTCGGAGCAACCGGGGCTCACCACCCACCACAGGAGTAGGGGGAGCCAGACCCGCAGAAGGATTGACATTGACGGCCGCCTTCACCCAGCCGAGGTGCCCTGCACCTCCAGGCCGGGGAAGGCATGAGCTTGGGGTCGGCCCGGACAGAGCTCCGAGCATGGCATGGCGCCGCAGGCAGCCAGCTCCCAGGCCGAGGTGCCTCGCACCTCCAGGCCAGGATATGTGCTGCCACCCCGGCGAGTCTGAGCGGGTGGGGGTGACGGAGGGGGGGTGACGGGGAGGGGCCGGCCTGGGAAGGGAACGCCGTCGGTGGCCACCAACCCTAGCCGCCGCCACCTGTTCAGGCGCGGCCAGGCGAGCCGCCCCGGGGCCTAGGTGGCTCAGCTGCCCGCGTCCCTCCGAGGGTGGCGTCTAGAGTTCTGCACCGGGGCCGGGGCCGCGGCGCCGTGGCTCCCAGCCTGGAGGTGCGAGGCACCTCGGCCGGGGAGCAGGCCGCCAGATCCAACCCCTCCTCTTCCAGATCGGCATCAGGGAGCTCGCGTGGCCGCGCCTCCGGCGGCGGCGGCAGCTAGGGTTCCCGCGCCCTGGGCGGCAGCGCCATGGCTCCCGGCCTAGAGGTGCGAGGCACCTCAGCCGGGGAGCAGGCTGCCGGATCGGGCATCCGCCCGGACGCGGAGGGGCCGGATCTGGTCGACTGGGGACCAGATCGGCCACCGCCGGCCGGCAGCGCCGGAGAAGAGATAGGGGGAGGAGGAACGGGGACTGGCTGAGCAGCTGAAGGTGCAGGGGGTGCCTTCCCGCCGCTGGCGAGGAAGGAGCGGCAGCGGTGGCCCGGGCGTCGACGAGGAGGGGCTGGCTGGGGGCGGCGGCGGGGGTGCTCGGGTCGCCTCCCAGGGGGAGACGATGCGAGGGAGCGGGTTTCCTTATGTTGCTTTGTTATTCACATCACACCTCCACATTTCTAGTTGAACTATTGATGGTGAAGAAATTAACTTCATCCACTATGTAACAGCAGTTAAAGATATGAAAGAGCAAGGTATAAGCTAATGAATGCAGGAAAAACAATACTACCAGATTTCACAAGTACCATTTCTCATTTTGGGCTCTTCCACTTGTATTCCTCCAGTTGCAGAAAGAACTGCAAATTGTGATGCAAACTTAAGATCAATTCAATTGGGAAAGAGGAGCATAGCAAGCATCATTAATGATATACATATATAGCACATTCAAAGGGGTGGAAAGGCATTACAATACTGAATATTTTCCTGGTCGAATATTGTTAACTGAACATTGAGCGATGCAATTGCAATAGAAGGTAAAACAGAACATCACTAGTTTTTTTTTTTCATTTTAAAGCACGAAAACAGTTATAATTTGATAACTCATGTTATTGTGGGACATTATCTAATTGCTAAAAACGTTACTGTATTTCCTGGAGGAACTGTTAACATTATAATTCAAATGAACTGCCAGCATGCATTCCTTGGAGAATTTTTTTCAGTGTCCATATGCTTCATTAATATTGATGTTCAGTATGGCAATGATAAAATTTGTTGAGAAAATATTCTGTTTAGTAGTCCACATCAAACTAAAAGCTCTAATCTAAGCTCTCATTAAAATGTTGATTTCAGTAAATCTGGTAATAAAAGAATAGTAAAACATAGAAATTTTCATAAAAATAACATAAAGATACTCACCTGATATTGCAGGAGTAAGGATTCCATCTCCAACTGCCATACAAGTACCAAAAAGAACAAGAATAAGAATGATATTCTTCCTGATTTCATGCCCCTCTAACCATCTTTTAATCTTTGCAGCAAGAGATTTCTCATCATATGTGTGGCGGCTGTATGTTGTCAGTTCTTCATCTGTTCTATGCTGATTCGGAATAGTGTTTATCTTTGCATGCCGGCAAAGCAGTGAGTAAAGAGCGAATGTTCCACCTGGCATTACAGTAAAAATTTATTATGTTGATACTCGTTATCACAGAATTTGCAAGCCAAACTTGATTGAAAATTTACTAATATGCTGAAGATCAAGTACTAAACATGACAGCATGCTGCAGTGCGCAAATCTTTGCATCCTACAACCAAATGGCTCAAAACACATATTGGACAATATGAGACATTCCTATCACACTTTCATCAAAATAGTTAGTTCAATTTGCTTCTGGAAGTTCAGAATTAAAATGGTAATGTGTTGAAGGTATGATGCATTCTGACTTTGAGATAAATCAATAAAAGGTTTAAATGGTTGTAGTGTTGCATGCCTTGAATCAAAACAAACTGCAGAAAGCATGTGAATGAGAGATACCCTAGGAGAACTGTAAACATATATTTTAGTTTTACTGCATCCTCTGAACAAACTAGAATGATCAGATTCTTTCATAACTGAAGCAGAAATTTCAAGGAAGCAAGAGTGTAAGACATATTCATACCTTGGCCATTATCGTTTGCCCTCAAGACAATGAAGACGTATTTAACAAGTGGAATCAGGGTAAGGGAGTAAATAATAAGCGAGAGGGCTCCGATAACTTATTCCGTGTCTTCTATGTCATGAGGGAAAATGTTATAGAAGGCATATAAAGGCGATGTGCCTAAATCCCCAAACACCACGCCAAGGCTTTGGAAAGCTAGTTGTAACAGCACAAGTGTAGGGTAGGTCTTCATATGCAAAAGGGGAAGGAAGAGGGCAAAATTACTGACCACTCATTAGCAGATCAGTTATACAGAGACTAATAATCTGTAAAATGAACCAGTTGACACAATCTAAGGTAGCATCTCAGAACAAAAGTTGTGAGATGAAAAAGGCCATTGCAAGCAGTTACGTGATAATCACCTTTTCCCTGTACATATTCCTCAATCTCCCGGCCTCTGCATCCATGGGCTGATCGAGATTCCTTTCCAGCTCCCACATTGCCCCCCTTCCAGTCTGCTCATCTGCTGTGCTAGTTGTCTCCATGGATTCAAACTAATCAGAAGCACGGCCTTGCAGCCTGCAGGCGTCAAGAACATATCAAACTGTCTCCGAAGCCATCAAAAAGAACAAAAGCTCTGAACTTGAGCAGCAATAGAAGGGATAAGATACAAAATGGCCAGTTTCAACTGTTAGAATAATCCCTGAGCACCCGCTAACTATAGAAGGAAGCTTAGACTAATTAGTTTCCAGGCATGGCAGGCAGCATCTCCGTGGACGTTGGGATGGCAACGACCGATCGCGGGCATGCCGTGATTGTCTCAATTGATTGTAACCATGTATGACTGCATGTACTTTCTTTATAATGAATAGAGAGACACCAGAAAACGCTGTCGCATTACAGCACCAAAAGTTTCATTGCGTCCACTCGTGTTCGTATCCTCTTCGTCTTCCTCATCGGAATTGTGTCAATTGGTATCGATCGCCAGGCAATGGCCGGGCTGTTGCGCTCGGTTCCCTCCGAGATGTGGACCACCCTCGGACGAAAGCCGACTGTCAAGCAGGCTTGGGATGCGGTCAAGGCGTTGCGCATCGGGGACGCACGCTCTCGCGACGCCAGCGCGCAGCAGCTTCGTCGGGAATTCGGGAACCTCTCCTTCAAGGAAGGCGAGAGCGTCACCGAGTTCGGCACGCGCATCACGACGCTCGCCACAAACCTCCGGACGCTCGGTGACAAGATCACGGACGCCGAGGTAGTCAAGAAATTGTTGCAGGTCGTTCCGGATCGTCTCTCCCAGGCTGCAGTGTCCCTCGAGATGTTCCTCGAGTTGGACACGGTCTCGATCGAGGAGGTCGTCGGGAGGCTGCGCGTGTTCGAGGAACGCAGTAAGCCGAAGGAAATCACGGACGGCATGGGGCGGCTCCTGCTCTGCGAAGACGAGTGGGAGGCACGTCGTAAGGCCCGCCGCGAGCAGGAGAGCTCCGGTGGCAGCGGCAGCTCCAGCGGTCGCGGGAAGCGCCAAGGGCGCGGACGCGTTCGTGGCGGTGCAGGCTCCACGGCGCGAAACGGCCAGGACGGCCCGAACGCCGGCGCCGGGAACGCTGGCGGTGGCAAGCCTCCGCCCGGAACCCTCTGCAACAATTGCGGGAAGAAAGGCCATTGGGCCAGAGACTGCCGTAGCAAGAAGAAGAAGGCCGCGGCCCATGTGGCCCAGGCCGAGGAGGAAGAGGATCGAGCCCTCATGTACATCTCCATCGAGCCTGAGGTAACCGCGTCACGCGCATCCGTTCCCCACTCGCCTGCTCGAGGCTCACCTGCTCGAGGCTCGGCTCGAGCCTCACCTACTCGAGCCTCACTTACTCGAGGCTCACCTGCTCGAGGCTCACCTGCTCGAGGCTCACCTGCTCGAGGCTCGGCTCGAGGTTCGGCTCGAGGGTCTGCTCGAGAGGCCTCACCTGCTCGAGGCTCTGCTCGAGGCTCCTCGCTGCCGCCGTCGCCGCGCACCGTCGACCCGCTGCAGCGCGTCCAACTCGACGAGCCAAAGGTCTTGCTCCACCTCAGAGAGGAGGAGAAGGAGGCAGAGGGGCCCTGCCGATGGGTCCTCGACACCGGTGCGACGAACCACATGACGGGTTCGCGTCGTGTCTTCTCCGAGCTCGACAGCAGCGTGACCGGCACCGTCAAGTTCGGCGACGGGTCGGTGGTCAACATCGAGGGGAAGGGCACCGTCCTCTTCGCCCTCAGATCCGGCGAACACCGCCGGCTCGACGGAGTCTACTTCATCCCGCGGCTCACCACCAACATTGTGAGCCTCGGCCAGATGGACGAGAACGGGTACAAGGTCGCCATCGAGGAAGGCATTCTCCGCATCTTCGATCTGCAACGACTCCTGCTCGCCAAGGTTCACCGATCCCCAAGCCATCTCTACTACCTCGAAATGACCATCGCCGCTCCGGTGTGTCTCACCGCGCGCGTCGACGATGTCGCCTGGAAGTGGCATGAGAGGTTCGGACACCTAAACTTCAAGTCGCTGCGGAAGCTGAACCGTGGTGAGATGGTAAAGGGCCTGCCAGAAGTCGACCACGTCGAACAAGTTTGCGAGGACTGTGTTCTCGCGAAGCAGAAGCGAACGCCATTCCCGCAGGCTGCCAAGTTCCGGTCGAAGGAGCAGCTCGAGCTGGTCCACGGAGATCTCTGCGGGCCGATCACTCCGTCCACGCCGGCCGGGAACGCCTACTTCTTGTTGTTGGTCGATGACATGAGCAGGTACATGTGGCTCACTCTGTTGCGTACCAAGGCAGATGCACCGGCGGCCATCATGACGTTCCAGGCAAAGGTGGAACGCGAAACCGGCAAGAAGCTCAAGGTCCTCCGCACCGACAACGGAGGCGAATTCACCTCGGTGCAGTTCGGCGAGTACTGCGCCAGCGAGGGAATCCTTCGACAACACTCCGCGCCGCACACTCCGCAACAGAATGGCGTCGTGGAGAGGAGGAACCAGATGGTCGTGAACACGGCGCGGAGCATCCTTCGCGCGCGGAGCATGCCAGGCTTCTTCTGGGGAGAGGCGGTGCACACAGCAGTGTACCTCCTCAACCGGTCGCCAACGGCCGCCCTCGACGGCCAGACACCGTACCAGGCCTGGTACGGGAAGAAGCCACCCGTGCATTTCCTCAGGGTGTTTGGGTGTGTCGCCTACATCAAGCGTCTTCGACCGCACCCAAGCAAGCTGGAGGATCGCGGCCAGAAGGTAGTCTTCATCGGCTACGAAGATGGAGCGAAAGCGTACCGCTTCTATGACCCCGCCACGGAGCGTGTCCGGGTCGCGCGCGACGTCGTGTTTGATGAAAACGCGCACTGGGACTGGGGGAGCGCCGCGGCGAGTGACATTTCGGTGCCCTTCATCATCGAGGAGGAGTATGAGCTGCGTCGCCAGGCACAAGCACCCTCGACATCGGCCATGCCTGGTTCTTCATCGGACGCCTCGGACTCGACGTCGCCCATGTCTGCTCGAGGGGGGGACTCACCTGCTCGAGGCTCTGCTCGAGGGGACTCACCTGCTCGAGGCTCCGCTCGAAGCTCTCGAGGCTCTGTTCGAGGCTCTGCTCGCCAGGCGCCAGCACCCTCGACATCGAAAGCCTCGAGCTCGACATCGCCCACGTCTGCTCGAGGGGGGGCCTCACCTGCTCGAGAGGCCTCATTTGCTCGAGGTTCGGCTCGAGGCCCTGCTCGAGGCTCATCTGTTCGAGGGGGGTCCTCACCGGTGGAATTCGCGACGCCACTCATCGACGACCCGAACCTCGACGCAGACGACGACGAGGAGCTGGAGCACCGGTACAGGATGCTCCAAAACGTTCTGGGCACCAACACCGTGCCTGGGCGTGCTCACCGCGACGTCGAGGAGGCTGAGCTGCATAAGCTCAGCGTCGAGGAGCCCAAGACGTTCAAGGACGCCGACGGCGATCCCAACTGGAACGCGGCGATGGAGGAGGAGCTCAAGTCCATCCGCGACAACAACACATGGTCCCTGGCCGATCTTCCCCGGGACCAGCACGCCATCGGCCTGAAATGGGTGTACAAAGTGAAGCGTGACGAGAACGGCGCCATCGTCAAGTACAAGGCGCGTCTCGTAGCCAAGGGGTACGTGCAGCGCCCCGGCATCGACTTTGAAGAGGTGTTCGCTCCCGTCGCTCGGCTGGAGTCAGTCCGGCTGCTCCTCGCTATTGCTGCCCACTTCGGCTGGGGCGTCCACCACATGGACGTCAAATCGGCGTTCCTGAATGGCGAGCTCCAGGAGGAGGTATACGTGCAGCAACCTCCCGGCTTCGTCGACAGCAAGAACAAACACAAGGTGCTTCGTCTCCGCAAGGCTCTGTACGGGCTCCGGCAAGCCCCACGGGCCTGGAACCAGCAGCTCGACGCTTCCCTGCTCGGCCTCGGCTTCAAGCGCTGCGTCGACGAGCACGGTATGTATATCCGTGGCGGTGGCACAGGGCGTCTGATCGTGGGCGTCTACGTTGACGACTTGATCATCACCGGAGGCGATGCGGGAGCTGTGAACAAGTTCAAGGCGCAGATGATGAACACCTTCCGCATGAGCGACCTTGGACTGCTCTCCTACTACCTCGGCCTCGAAGTGTCACAAGGAGCTGCCGGCATCACACTCCGGCAGACTGCGTACGCCGTCAAGATCCTTGAGAAGGCCGGCATGACTGGCTGCAACGCCAGTGCCACACCCATGGAGCCCAAACTAAAGCTGCTCAAGGAGGGAACCACGCCGAGTGTCGACGCGACGGAGTACCGCAGCGTCATCGGCAGCCTCAGGTATCTGTGTAACTCCAGGCCAGACCTGGCGTACTCTGTTGGCTACCTCAGTCGCTTCATGGAGGCGCCACGCCAAGAGCACTTCACTGCGGTGAAGCGTGTTCTTCGGTACGTGGCTGGAACGCAGCAGTGGGGGCTGCACTACCACCCAGGTGGCAAGAACGCCGGCGTTCCCAAGTTGCTCGGGTACTCGGATAGCGACCTGGCTGGCGACGTGAACGACCGGAAGAGCACCAGCGGGCTGATCTTCTTCCTGGCTGGTGGACCGATTGCATGGCAGTCGGCAAAACAAAGGGTGGTGGCTCTGTCATCATGCGAAGCGGAGTACATCGCGGCTGCAGCAGCCGCATGCGAGGCGGTCTGGCTGGCAAGGCTCCTGGCCGAGCTCGTCGGAGGTGCAGTCCTTGCACCAAAGCTTAAGGTGGACAACAAGTCTGCCATCGCCTTAATGAAGAATCCCGTGCACCACGACCGGAGCAAGCACATAGACATCAAGTTCCACTTCATCCGGGAGTGCTGCGAAGAGAAGCTGATCGACGTTGAGTTCGTCGGCACTGAGTTCCAGCTGGGCGACATCCTTACGAAGGCGCTTGGTCGGAGTCGGTTCCAAGAGCTCCGTGATGGGATCGGCATGAAGAGATTAGAGTAGTTGCTCAAGGGCTTAGGAGGAGATTGTTAGAATAATCCCTGAGCACCCGCTAACTATAGAAGGAAGCTTAGACTAATTAGTTTCCAGGCATGGCAGGCAGCATCTCCGTGGACGTTGGGATGGCAACGACCGATCGCGTGCATGCCGTGATTGTCTCAATTGATTGTAACCATGTATGACTGCATGTACTTTCTTTATAATGAATAGAGAGACACCAGAAAACGCTGTCGCATTACAGCACCAAAAGTTTCATTGCGTCCACTCGTGTTCGTGTCCTCTTCGTCTTCCTCATCGGAATTGTGTCATCAACTGTCTGAGATCAAACGTCCATGAACTTGGTGAGTTAACAACCAGAATTCAGGATATCTGACATTAGCACATAGTTGTTCTGTTCTAACGCCAAACATCGACAGCTGATGAACATAAAGCGCCATGCATCCATCCAAAGAACAAAGTTAATTTCCACTATTTCCGAATGATGTGGGACAGTGCGGCGGGAGGAAAAGGTGATCAAATAAGCATGCATAGCTCCAGGTTTTCATTACAAACAAAAATAGCAAAGAAAACGGCGAAATGATCAAATTCCGGTGCCATTTCCGCAGTATCTACCAACAATGGAAGAGAGAATCTTTTGCTAACCTTGAAAACTCAAGAACAGAACCCAACGAATGCCGGAATTCCAGACTCAAGGGCGCGCCAAGATCAAAACTTGAGCGGAAATTCGCGCGCTCCCAGCATCAGTGCAGGCAGCCGGCGACGAGCTCACGACCCTCCGAAAGCGTCCTCGACCTCCTATTCACCGCAGCGCAGAGATTCGCTGCCGCTGCCGCTGCCGCCGTGCCGCGCATGCCCTGCCTGCATGAGCAGGGAGGGGAGGATGACCGAAGACCGAAGCCTCGCACGCGGACCACACGCGGAGAGACGCTGCCTGCCAACCCCGCGGCGGAGAGGATGGATGGGTACGGATGATATCGGTTCTTCTAGTAGGTGAATAATCAATTCGCAAATCTCTTGTCGGATTGCAGAGCTGATGGAGTGGACAGGATTTGGCTGCACCTCGTTGCGATGCGATTGCTTTGCACTCGATCAATAATAGAGGAGCATCAGCAATAATCAAATGCTAATGGCAGGTGCGATGCGATCGATCAAAAGTCAAATCAACTAATCAAAGGATATCTTAATCACTGATGTGATGGCCATATATCGATCGATCGTACTAATAATCGAATATTATTTGTAATCAGGTGGCGTGGCGTCAGGCTAAACATGGAAGACACAGCTTCTGACTGTCATCTGAATACATACAAAATTCCAGGCGCATGTGCTGTGATTAGTAATAATAAAACGAGAATTAGCTGGGCCAAGTAGTAAAACGTGAGTAAGATGCCTATTAGCTGGACTAACTGTAACAAGGCCGTAGCCCGTAGGCGTGCGTTGCAACTATGAATATTTCGAGCTAAGCTTGGCGGAAACGTCAGCTACTTCATATCCAATAGCATAGCAGCAAACGGAGTACATGTTTGGTTAAACCCCTTCGTTGCATCCTGCAAACTCAAAATCTTATAGCGTATAGTCCCTGTGTCCCGTTTTAATAGTCATTCTAGCTTCCAGTGAGATGCAATAAAGACTCCGAACTAGGACAGTGGTTGTGTCCGGATGCACAGATGAAGCTATGAATCTAGATGCTTAACATAGTGCCAAAATTAAATACATATCGTTTTAGGGAAGCCAAGATAGTGTCAAATAAATTAACTACATAGATCACACTATCTTATACTTTAAAAAGATTTAAATGCACCGTGGGATGATAAACTTGTGTGAATGTGCCATATATATATATATCCATGAACTTTGAGACTGTATTTATTGGCCCTTAAACTTGACTATTTGGAGGCCACTCTATCTCGTTGGTTCTCTTCCATTAGTTTTAGGATAGGACTTAATTTGCATCATGTTTGACCTAACACCATTGAAGATAACCAAAGATAACGTTTTTGGAGAGTTAATTATAAGTCATTTCACATGTTATTGAGACTCTTTTAACCACTAGACTATATGTCCTTTCACATGTAATTTGTATTACAATACTCTCTTCATCACAAATTATTATAAGTCATTTCATCTTTCTTAGTGAACTTAAATTTTATCAAAATTATAAAGAGAATTGCAAAGATAGATATACTATGAAAATATATGAAATAATAAAAAAACCTAATGATAGTTATTATTCATATTATAAATGTTATTTTTTTATTATGGTCAAACTTGAGATATTTTCACTCTCTAACAAAGTTGGAATAACTTAAATTTGGAACAAAAGGAGTAACAGTCTATATAATGAGTCATTGTCATCGGCCACAAAAGCAATGCAAATACATGTTCATCTCTCTCCAAATCCTAAGATCGGCTTGTTTGAAAATTTTGAGGTTTGCACTACCCCTAGGCTCTAGCTACATACAGGAACATCCCAACATGGCGTGTTGAGAACCACGTACTTTGATGCACATTTTACTCGATCTTGTGACAACCACCGGCTACCTAAATGTAGGATGCTAACTGCCAAGTCATTCTTGGCTGCAACAGTATTGCCTTGGCAAACCTGAGGCACAAGCTTCACCATGGAGACGACAGCCTGACCGCAAAAACTCCTGCGAGAAGGGACGAGAAGATGAGAGGAGAGGAGAGGAGAAAGCTGATCGGAATTGGGTTGAGCAGCATCACGACAGATAGGGACACAGACCTAAGTTTAGTGCGCCCAACTCCACTCTCGCAATAATGCATCACTACATCATGCATATCCTGGAATTCGTTGAATTTCTTATTCTTTTTTGGAGAGGGAAGGATGGAATTCGTTCGCTTATAGAAAGAGACATGTGATTTGGACAGTTCGTACACAGAATTTCTTTTTTATTTCAGCGAAGGCCCAGATTACCCAATACCCTATGTAGGCGCGGCGGTGTCGTCACGTAGCATGCGGCCCAGCAAAACTGGAACAGTGTACATATAGTACACACAGAAGCATGTATAGAGGGGAGCCCCAACACTCAAATGTGTGAAATTTGGCCTTTTATGCCAATTTGAAATTTCAATCTACCAGGATTCGCTACACCCACAGTTCAAAAATCTCAGTTTATATTTCATTCATTTGTAAACTCTAATTGTATTGTCATCACTCACGAAAAAGGAGAGATGGTAAGTGCAATCAAGGCCTCATATGGGTTTTGACGATAATGGCCACATAATTAGAGGAATAATGACATTTATCAAGTTGGCAAGTAAGTGAAAAAGCAACATAAGACACTAAGTGATAATGGTTGGAGCCCTCAATTACAGATTGTTGCGAAAATACACTCAAAAGGGGTTTAGCTTTATTTTATATTTTGGTGGTAGGCAACAACCCTTGACAGCAAAAACATCTTAGGTGACTTCGTAAACCTTGAAATATAGTGTTTCAAGCTTAAGGAGTGCTCATAGGATAACTTTTATCATCTCATTTTACTTTGTATGACTTTATTATCTACAAATCTACAAAATATTTGTTGTCAAAAAAATCTGCAAAATATTAATATGTGTGTATGAAAACAATTTTATCATATATCCCCTCTTAATATAAATAAATAAATTATAAATCTATACTTCCAAAAAATTCGTTCTGGTATGTTAGGGGGACATGCCCCCCACCAGGCTCCCTTGCCTCCACCATTGAGCATGCATACCCAATTTTTATTTTTCTTTCTTGCTTCCGCTTTACAATCTTAAGAGAATAAAAGGCACTAATTTCACTACCCATCTCGGTGATGAGAATTTCAATTCTATTGTTTCTGTCATCAAGGACCTGAAATAAGAGACATTCTATTAGAGAAAAGTGTGTCGATTAATTATTGATGGTAATGACACCTTGAACGTGTCTCCATCTACACAACATCCCCTTGTTTGATTGGAGGACGAAATTCATAAACCTTATACACAAATAGACAAAAAAATTGTTATAGCAATTATACAAAATGCAAACTTTTTAAGAGTTAATTGCAAAAAGAAAGTATAATTCAAGCACTTTCAGAAAAAAAAATAGAGAGAATAGTTGTTGGATCCACTTGCCATCTGAACAGAGAAACATTCCATATGATCTTAGATGGCCTCTACAACAAAGTAGGCAATGGACATCATATACTTTTCTGGAATAGAAATTAGAGGTGGGGGCGTGTGCCCCGGCCCTACGCTATTGCTTAAATTTTAATTTTAATATTTCATATGTATTTTTTTAACTAATTTGGATGAGCTTGTGCAACTAATTTTGTAAGAATTCCCTTCCCAACCCCCTTTCCTTGAAGGTTGTCTTCCATTGATGAAACCTTTCTTCAAAAGGCTGAAAAACTCTTCTCTTGAAACGACCATGAGGTGGGAGCCCAAGATACTCTGCCTCATAATCTACTCGCTACACTATTTTCTTGTTTTCTAATTTATTTGTCGATGTGATTTTTTTTCTTGAAGAATATGGAGGGAGGGACCGTAGTCCCTATCGATGTGATTTGTGGTGAGAAGAAAACAGTGAAGTTCAGGATAGAAATCGATTTAAGGGTAACACCCTATTTTATCCTACGATCCTATCCATACCAAAACAAAACCTTGATGTGGGGCAGGGGTGTCTGTTGGCATTACTAGCTCGACAGGAAAAGGGATGAACATGAGTTGGATCATGGCACTATTAACGAAGAACAAAGTAAGAAAAAAATACTGGAACTTCAAATATTTTTAAATTTCTCTCATTAAAATATTCTAAAAATAAGAATAGGTTTAGTTACTTAAATTCACTTTAAATCAAAGAATTTTAGTATCCTTTTATTAGTTAAAAATAATTATTAAAATATAAAAGATTGAAATTTGATTTTCTAATCATTTTTGTATTTGTTTCTACTAAAATAAAGACACGATAAGTGGAGATGAACAACTGGTTAGGTATCTATCGTCTTGTGGCCTGGTTTGTGTGCTTTGAGAACGTTTGCAATGTTGCTAGCTACATAGCTTAGCTTTTGTTGAGATGAGAGATAAAAGAAAAGATTATTGAAAACTGCTCTGATACTCCCTTTTTAAAAATTGGCACAAATCTCAGAGCAGGTAATTAAAGGAATTAATTGTTTTATGTATTTTTGCATTGGGTCCCGCTTGGGCTCAGCCCAACCAGGCCCAGCCCGTGCGTAGCCCTAGTCCAGAGATGGGAATTAACGTCTACGGCTCTGCGCTCATGACTACATCCGCTGTCTCCGTGACTCCTTCCACATCAGGTTGACTCGATTGCGACTCCTCCGGCGACCCCCTTCCTTTTCTTTGCGGCCAGGAAAACTACGGCGGCGTCCCAAAGCCGTTGACGAAGAATGCCATTGGTCGTGGAAGGCGCTCGCCCTACCGCGCCAGCGGCCGTGGGAGGCGCCTGTCCGCGCCCCGCTCTCGATAGCTCAAACCTTTCAGCCATCGCAGGTGTGGCACATGCAGGAACGTGGAACACACAAACACTTTACAGTTTTTAAACCCTGAAAGCTGTTGTTTTGTTTGCCCGAAACCTGTCAGCCGTCGCAGCTGTGGCATATGCCACTTCAGTAGCTGTCCTCCTGCCTCTACAATTATTTTGTTCAGTCCACCATGGCCATAGCAGCAGATTTGTCATTAGCCGAGTCTTCTCTTCCAGTTTCAGAAAGTTTTCCATCATTTCTTTGGCCAAAGCTTCAGGTAGCAACTGCAGTAGGTTAGTATAGAAAACTGGTAACATCTTTGAAGCTGGAAAGACCACAAAAAATGACAGCTTCCTAGGGTTATTTTTTCAGAGTCTAAAAAGAACACAATAGTCGATTTCATTGCTTCAGTGTATAATTGGTAAGGTGAACGTTGCATCAGTAGCAGTTCACAAAATAGTTGATAATCTCCATAGAGACCTCAGGTTAAGAAGAAAAAAGTCAAAACAATCACTCTTGCCTATAAATACACATTGGACTGTAACCCTTCCAATCATCAGTCACCAGTATATATTTAACTAATCATTTGCCAAACTTTGGAACATATCAAAATATGAATAGAGGTAACGGGATAATAAGCAGCAACAAATTTTAGCTCCACAAGATGAGATCAAACAAGTTTTCAAAGCTTAGAAGTCAGAATCAACAATACACTAAACGAACAATCACACACAAAGACCGTAAAAGGAGAAGCCAACCGTTGGCCTACGTGGATGCCGGCGACTGGTGGCCAAGCCGGCACGTGAGGAACGCCGCGGCATGTTCCACCTCCCTCCTCCTCCCCATACCGATATAGCATTCCTCTGCCCAGTCCGCCGCCAAGACCGGCCGACGTCGACGAGTGAAACGGCGGCGTGAGGGGAGTTATGGAGACGTAGACGTCAGGGCTGGCCTCGGGGCTGGGCTTGGGCTGAACCCATGTGGAACCTAGTTCAAAAATACATAAAACAATTAATTCCTTTAATTCCCCCTAAAAAATAATTCCTTTAATTACCTGCTTTGAGATTGGTGCCAATTTCCATGGAGTACCGGAGCAATTCCTAAGATTATTTTATACAATTTTATTTTTATGTACTATTGGTCAAAACATGCTCTTCTTTTGTCGCCAGTGACTACACTCATACTTTTTTTAATATCCACATCATAATAGTCAGCCAAATAGCTTAACTATGAACTAAGATAAGATGTTTTGATTTGATCGCGTGTTGCACTCATCTTGATCGCGTGCGGATTTGCACTCATCTCCGCCACCGTCCCCAGTACCCAGGGCACTCTACCTACCTGTGGAGCCCATGCACCTACTCTACCTGCCTGATCAATATCCAATTGGCATTGTCGCCGCACCACAGCAAGTACTGGACATCACTTGATGCACTCAGAAGAGTTAGCAACGGCCGGTAGTACTACTCCCTTCCTCCCACAAATAATTACACATCTTTGATTTTTATTATTTATGTTTGATCATTCGTCTTATTTAATTTTTTATGTAATTAATATAATAAATAAATTATTATAAAATATCTTTAATGATATAATACATCATAATAATATAAATAATATTTATTTAAACTTTTTAGAAAAAATAAATGATCAAATAAGAAGTGTAAAAATTAAATATATGCGATTATTTGTGGGACAGAGCTAGCAGAAGAAGTCCGACTCGAGCAGCTTACGGCAGGAACACCTGTCCGACTCACACTGCAGTTCTCAACTCACTTGTTTTAATTTGATCACATATTTATATATGCACGTGAGGGTAAATCCCTTCAATCTACTTGTCTCATTGCCTCTTCTTTTTTAACTACTACTCACTCAGTTCTAAATTTTAGTTTATTTTGACTTTTTTGGTATATGTATTTTGCTATACACTTAGATAAATAATATGTCTAGATACATAATAAAATACATGTACCAATAAATATTAAAGTGAACTACAATTTATAATAGAGTGAGTAAAGTTTTATTGGTTTTGCATGTAGTGAAGTCAGTAGACATATGGCACCCGATAGATATGCCAACCAAATCTTTTTGTTTGACAACTTGGCAGCATGAACAGCCGAAATCCATTGAATGCCAACTCTTTCAGGGCGAATTTTGGCATGGAATCAGTATATAACCTCTGCTAAAATAAGAAAACGTACCCTGCAGTTCTAGCTGGACTGGACTGAGTGTTTGACCCAATCTTCTCTCCAACGAACCACTACTACTGTGCTGCTGACTGCTCCCAAAAAAGGGTAGCTACAGTAAAAAGGCCAGCTAGAAAATTGCAGGAGAGAGGAGGAGGAGAATAAAAAAAATCTCCCACTTTTATTATTTATTATTTTTTTTATTACTGAACTACTACCACCGGGTAGCTAGCGGGTACCACCAACCCGGCGGCGCTGGAAAGGAAAGGCCTGCTGGTCCAGTCCTCTCGTCTCTTTTGCTGCCGCCTGCCGGCCGGGGAGGACGGAAGGGACGGAGGTACGCCCATCTGTGCGGCGGCTTCGGGGTCCGGAGGGGGGCTTCGCTCTTCTACGAGGGTAGGCGGCCGGGGAGCCATGGCGCGGAAGCACGGCTGGCAGCTCCCAGCCCACACCCTGCAGGTGCACTCACTGGTCCTTCCTTCCTCTTCGGTCTTCGCCCCCCGTTTTCTCCAGTCTCTGGAGCGCTCCTCTGCCTCGGCGTGATCCGCGCCGGCTTGTCTAGAACGAGCAGAATCCGCTGTAGAATTCGATCCCATCCCCGGGCGGCTGTGCCGCGAGAAATTCGGGGTCCTCTGTGCTTTATTTCGAAGATCTGCTGAGAGGCCCGCCTCGGGCTAGTAGTTGTTGGGCCTTTTTGCCCCGTTGTTTTTCAGTGTGGATCCTTAGCTGAGAGAATTGACTGGTGTGCTTCGCGGAATTGGGTCGGTATGCGATTCTTACAGTATGTGCAGATTGTAGTATAGTATAACTATCGAGCTGTATCTGTCAGGATTTTTAGCACTGTCTAACAACAGAATAGGATCATACTTCTTGATTCACTATGAATTTTCATCTACTAACACTTTTCCAGTGGCGTGGTTCCATGGAATGCACCCAGAAAATGCAACCTCTTCTCTAATTCTGTGTCTAGGCAGCTCCACGCGTATTTATAGATTTAATTGACACTGAGAATAGTTTGAGCTCATAGATTTAACAGTGGACAGAGTAATGACTTCTGATTGAAAGAAGTGACTGTTGTTCATGTGACAAATGTTGTAGTCGTTTACAATTTTCTAATATCTTCTGCTTGTACATCGTATGGACTTCATGCTCCCCAATGGAAGTTTAATACGTAGTCAGACTTGTGCCATTCTAGTTTACCTGTGATGCTCTGGCCATGTAGAATGTAGCATTATGATATTCCCTACCTAGTGCCTAGATGACCAGATATGTATACTTAGGGTCCGTTTGGATGACGACCAAAGCATGGTGCGCCGTGCCGTACTTGCACCGTGCATTTGGTTTGCTGTCCCATTTGCGGCTGCCGCAGACTCGCATGTGCTCATGCAGTTAAACAGTTAAATTCGGACGCCAAATTGTGCTGCAGTTGCGGCGGCTGTTTTCTGCGCCACACCTTCGGGAAGCCAAAGAATAGGCACAGCATTTTGCGGACATCGTCCAAACGGACCCTTATTTTAATTCATCTATCTATCTACATTATTATCATCAATCCAGTTCAGTCTCCCTTTATTCGTAACAAAAATTACACCCTGCAACATACTTTTCTGGTTCATGCTAAATACTGTGGTTTAAATAGCTCCAAACTAGTTCAACTGAAACACTTAATTTGGAAAAATTGGCAACTTACTCATCATCTCATTTTGACAGATAGTTGCAATTACGGTTTTCTTCCTTCTTGTGGTTGCGTTTTATGCCTTCTTTGCGCCGTTTTTGGGAAAACAAGTCATTGAGTATATTGCAATTGGTGTTTATACTCCTGTGGTAAGTGTCCCTCACGTTAAACATTTCTCCCTTTTTCCGTCTTACAAAATTCCGCTAACATGAATTGTTTCTCCTCACTACATCACATTCAGGCACTTGCAGTTTTCATCCTTTATATTCGATGCACAAGTATAAACCCTGCAGATCCTGGGATCATGTCAAAGTTTGAGGATGGCCTTATCAATATACCGACTAACGGCTCTGAAATAGAAGGCATGAATATGCCCCAGAAAGTAAACAATGCTACAGAAACAAACTCCCCAACTTCTACTTGCAGAAGTTCTCTAGATGGGCATTCTAATCAAAGAGGTTCATCCATTAGGGAGGCAAACATGAATCTAGGATCACAACTGCCAAAGAAAAGATCAAGCTGTTGGTTGCTAGGTGGGCTTCTGTGTGCTATATTTGTCAAGGAGGACTGCCGAAAAACTGATGACTCAGAGCAACAAGCGAATGGTGAGGAGGCTCTGTTTTGCACGTTATGTAATGCTGAGGTATGTCGATTTAGCTTTTCACCATGCCTCATTGTCCAGCTTGTATTGTTTCATTTTTGCTTCACAAAAAGTAATTTCTCAGGTTCGCAAATTCAGCAAACACTGCAGAAGTTGTGACAAGTGTGTGGATGGATTTGATCATCATTGTCGGGTACTTTCTTTACCTGTGCTGTGCTATTATATTACCTGTATTGTTTCAAAATGTATAGCTCATATGGTACATCTGTGCAGTGGCTAAATAACTGTGTTGGACGGAAGAATTATTTCACATTCCTTGCTCTGATGGCAATCAGTCTTATCTGGGTATGCAATATCGGTTTGCTCTATATCCCTTTCCTCGAGTTACTTAGTTAAAGTGTTTGTATAGATTTATTCTTTTTCCTTGTTGCAAGGCACTAAATATTTAAATTTCCTTTATGACAGCTTGCAATTGAATTTGGAGCGGGAATTGCTGTTATTGTATTCTGTTTCGTCGATAAGAATTCATCAAGAAATATCCAAGACAAGTTGGGGAATGGCTTGACTCGTGCTCCATTTGCTGTTATCGTGGTAAGTTGCTGTATTAAATAGCTGTAGCCTGCAGCGTATGAGAATCTCCTATTCACTATAAGTTGTTTGAAGTAACAAGTTTCAATTTCAAAAAGAGAAATTTAAACCCACTTTCTTTGTGCTTTGTTGCTTTCACTTCATTCATTGTTTTATTTTAACATATAGTTGCGCAGCCAGTCTTGTCAGAATACAGCAATTCAAACATTGTACCCAGTAGCACCATCTTTACCTTCAAGAAGACAAGAACTGTAATTCTTCCCATTTAGGACTCTGGAATTATTGTTAGTATTTTGACCCACTTTATTTTTCTCAATCATGTTGGCACACTTTTTTTTTTTCAAAACATGTCCCTTTTTTTATAAGATCAAACATGGTGACACATTTGTTTTCTCAAACCCATGTTGAGACACTTATTAAGTTATTATAGCATATGTTACCATGTTAGATGACTAATATGCAATTCTGAGTGAATCTTTTTCAGATTAAAATAAAATGTATTTTTAGCTGTTGCCTGACAAAAGATCTTTTTATGCAGGGCATGTTTACCTCACTTTCATTGGTGGCATGCATACCTTTGGGCGAACTTTTCTTCTTCCACATAATATTGATAAGAAAGGTTTGCGTGCAATTCCATTGGGACTGTTACACATGGAAATTTCGGTCTGGTTTGCTCAGCTATGCTCCCTTTTCTATGTTGTATTTCAGGGGATTACAACTTATGATTATGTCGTTGCGATGAGAGCTATGAGTGAGGCAGCTCCGGAGGATGAGGAAGGAGCAAATATCATTTATTCCCCATCAAATTCAGCAACAACTGGGTTCAGTGTAGGAAGTTCTCTTGGTCTTCACCACAAAGGTGCATGGTGTACACCTCCAAGGATATTTATTGATCAGGTAAAGCGATATGGCAAGCAGTTGCTTCCAAAAGCTAGTCTATGCAATGCATGCATGCATGTTACAAGTTACAACTTTAAAAGCTTTATGAGACCTCAAAGCAATAAGAAGCACAATTGTAATGTTCAAATGAGTCCTTGAAACTTACTAACTTTATTTATGTTGACACCATTAACCAGGATGAAGTGATCCCACATTTGGAGCCTGGAATGGTGCCTTCAACCGTGGACCCTGATGCTGCTGGATATGCTGAAAGAGCAAACAAAGCCAAGAAGGCAGTCAAAATCAGTGCTCGGAGCCTTGCAAAGCTTGATAAGAATGAGGTAATGAAAGCTGCTGCAAAAGCTCGGGCATCATCCTCAGTTCTGCGACCAATAGATGCCCGTCGTGGTCATGAACTTGATGTCATCTCCAGCGACAATGCTAGTGTCAGGAGTAGTGTGAGTGTTGACTACGGTGGCACAAAGGAATTAAACAGCGAGATGAAACTTTCTCCACTTCAGAACTCATACTCCCAAAGCCTTGCAAGCCAGGATGAATATGATACTGGCACACCAACCGCAAGCAGTTTAAGCAGTCCAGTCCACATCCACAAGCTTGCCTCTCACTCTCAGTTCAGTGCAGCACCTCGCCCTGCACCTCCTGAAAGACCTGTGCCAGCGATGGTGAGGCCACCTGTTCCCACCGCACAAATAACCAATCCAGGGATACCACGGCCAGCTGTTCCTGCAACACAGATAACCAACCCAATGTTCCAATCAGCCACATCTTATGTTCGAGAGAACCGAAGGGCCTCTGTCGTCTGGGATCAAGAGGCTGGTCGGTACGTGTCAGTTCCTGCACAGACAAGAATAGGACCTGGTGTCGAGGTGCCAACAAGAAACCCACGGTTCTTGGCGAACCCAAGTGGCGAGCCAAGCAGCCATGTGAGGAGTGCTGCACCCGGCAATGCCTCGTCCTCGGCAATGCCATCAGGACAGCCTTCAGGGAGGCTGACATATTCTGGGCAGTCAATATTCTTCGGCGGCCCCATGCTGAGCACCCCTGGCGTGAGCGGACAGAGGAATGAGACAGGCACAAGAGTACGCCCTGAGGGAAGCAGAGACCCAAATGCCCAGCAGCGTGACATCCGGGGTGAGAAAGGAAGGACAGGCTCCTTCCCAATATTTGCTCCTGGGACGTTCCAGAGGAACCCACCCTTTGACAAATGACTTGCTCCTGCTCATGAAGTTCATCTGAAGTGTGATGATGCCACTACGCAGGAACACCCCCAGCCTGAAGAGTTGACAAATAGTTGGAAGGCTGCTCTTCTGGGATTGCCAGATGGATGGACAAGGCAGGCGTTGGAATGAGGCTGCTGGGTGCTGGCACTTGGCAGGCCATAACGAAAACCACAAGTATCGCTCCGAGCCAGTGCTGAGTTTTTTTCAGTGTTGGGAGAGCGATGGAGTGACTGATGTAGTACAATGTCTTTGTGTTAGGGATTCATCAGATACCTGATGCACCACAGATAGGAAGAGCTAATTTCTGGTGATGTCAAACGAACGCTGATTTGCAGCTGACTTTGTAGTGTCGTAATTGTGTGTGTGTGCCATGGGATACTATTCAAAACTTGTGTAGAATGCTAGTTGGGGTGTACTTTCGGACAGTGCTCGGGCGTAATTGCTTTGCTTGCGTACCAGGTTTTGAGTTTTGATTCTTGTAAACATCTCTGCGTTTTGTTGTATTCGTCGCTCGCGTTGTTTGTCGGCCTTGGCGTGGAGGCAGCAGCCGCGTGGCATAATCAGCTAAACGTCACGGCGCCGCTGGCTTGGGTGTGGCTGCCGCTCTCTGCTTGCCGGCGGTGGAGGTTTCCCGTTGGCGTGGCGGACGGCCGGACGCCGACGCTCACGATATCTGCCGAGCAATGGAATGGAATGGATGGTTTCTGCAGGGTGTTCACTGCTGTGTATTGGCCACTGAGGTCTAGGGATTTTTTAGAATCTGGATTAAAAAAAAAAATCTAGCGTGTTTTATTGGATTCTTTGTCTGCGTGTTAAAATCCACTAGAATCTAGTCTGTTTGGATGAGATTCTAGGATTCTGGGAATTTTTTTTTGTTCAAAACTTCAGAAAAAAAAAAGCAAATGGAGCCTGGGTAGTGAGTAGTGTGACGCATCTATTGCAGACGAAGAAGGGGGGCAAAGCAGATAAAACCTCCTGTCGCTAAAACCCTCTCGCTGCTGTTCTTGGGTGCTTCACCTCGCCGCCTCGCTTCCCCTTTCTTCTCGCCACTGCCCACTGCCCCCTTCCCTCTGCAAGGGTATTCCTCTGCCGCCGCCTGTCCTCGCCTTCCGCCTCCCGGCTCCCACTCGGCCTAGCGGATTTTAGTCGCTGGGCGGCCGTCGCGGCTCGGCCCCGGGCGTGTTCAGTCTCAGTTCCTGCGGCCGCTTCGATGTACCTGACCGCCGTTTCCGTCGCCCCTGCAGCCGGCTTCTCGTCCTCATCCCAGCAGCTGCTGCCCAGGCCGGCCAGGGTCGGCCGCCGCCTGGTGGTGCGGGCAAACGTCAAGGTCATATCCACCGGCGAGGCCTGCCGCCGCGGGCTCGCCGCCGGCATCGACAAGCTCGCCGACGCCGTCGCCGTCACCCTCGGCCCCAAAGGTGAGGCTTTCGTAAACTTGCTTCGCTTCCTGTTATCTTGTTGGGGATGGAGTGAGGTATCCAATATCAATTGGTATCAAATCTTGTCTTGTTTATCTCCGTTCAGTAAAAAAAAAAAAAATAGAAGCTTAAGCTACGATTTTCCAACCCATTTGAACCTAAAAATGTGCTAACGGTACACTATGATTCACTTAAGTGGAATTGGTGCAACCAATCCGACTGGCAAATGAAGACATGGTATTATCAAGGCAGTTAGCCTTAGGACATTTCTACGCAGAGTAGTTACTTCAAGATTCAGTTCTCTAACCTGTGTTGTTGCTCCCCAACAATATCCCATTTCGAGTCACATGGATACCTACTCCAAACTGTTAGTCTCTGGATCCTTGCTCTAGGTGTGAGCAGGATCCTTACTCTCATCGAGAGGATAGCACACAGAGATCTCAGAGTTGAGGCAATTTTCTGGGTTTATTTCTCACACCATGCTATGCCAACCTTAGGGGTTGGGGATACATATTTATAGGCTGCTAACCAGCCAAGCATATGCTAAGATGCTAGTCTAAGATGCTGTCCTAGATGCTGTCCTAGATGCTGTTCTAGATACTGTCCTAGATGCTAGTCAAGATGATGTCCTTCTGCTGTCCTAAAAGCAGTCAAGGATGCTTTTACAAAGGACACAAGGACACAAGGACCATGTGCTCTTGCAGAACACACACACAGGGACTTATCCATCACTCTCCCCCTAAGTCTTGTGTGACTCCTTGTGAGGTATCTGAGCCATCCCGATCCTGGCGCGAAGTTCCTGGAACTTGACTCGCCCAAGGGACTTGGTCAGGAAGTCGGCAAGCTGGTCTTGGGTGTTGATGTAGTTGGCCCGGACACTCCCTTCCTCCAGGCAGCTCCTGATGAAGTGATACCTCACCCGGATGTGCTTGCTGCGCTCATGGAAGACTGGATTCTTCGCTAAGGCCAAGGCGGACTTGTTGTCCACCCTGAGCTCCACTGCCTCTGCGTCTCTGCCAAGGAGATCGCCAAGCAGCCGAGCCAGCCACAAAGCCTGAGTAGCAGCGGTAGTGGCTGCGATGTACTCTGCCTCGCAGCTGGACAGAGCCACCACCTGCTGCTTGGCCGACTGCCAGCTGATCGGACACTTGCCGAGGAAGAACAGCGTCCCGCTGGTGCTCTTGCTCGTGTCGATGTCGCCGGCGTGGTCGCTGTCGCTGTACCCGATGAAATGTGCCGCGCCGGGGCACCTCGGGTAGTGCAAGCCGTAGTCGGAGGTGCCCGCGACATAGCGGAGGATCCTCTTCACGGCCTGCTGGTGCTCCGTCGTCGGTCGCTGCATGAACCGGCTGACGTAGCCGACGGCGAACGCCAAGTCCGGTCGCGTGTGGACAAGGTAGCGAAGGCTGCCCACAATGCGCCGGTACTGCATCGCGTCCACCTCCTCCTCCGTACTCTCCCGGCTCAGCCTCAGCCTCTCCTCCACAGGAGTGTGGGCTGGGTTGTAGCCGGTGAGACCGCCAAGCTCTACAATGCGCTTGGCGTAGGCAGTCTGGCGAAGGGAGGTGCCGGAGCTGTCCTGGTGGACTTCGATCCCCAGGTAGAAGGAGAGAGGGCCCAAGTCGCTCATCTAGAAGGTCGCCCTCATCTTCTCCTTGAACGCCTCGATCTCCACCTCCTTGGTACCGGTGATCACAAGATCGTCGACGTAGACACCTACCAGCAGGGCCTTTCCTCCACTGCCCCGCCGGTAGATGGCCGCCTCGTGCGGGCTTTGCTCGAAGCCCATCCCCTTCAACGTGGAATCCAGCTTGGCATTCCACGCCCTCGGTGCCTGCCGCAAGCCGTAGAGGGCCTTGCGCAGGCGAAGCACCTTGCCCTCCTTGCCGGGAACTGTGAATCCCGGCGGCTGACGTACGTAGACCTCCTCCTTCAGGTCGCCATTAAGGAACGCCGACTTGACATCCATGTGATGGACACGCCAGCCCTCCTGGGCAGCTAGCGCAAGGAGGAGTCACACGGACTCCATCCGTGCCACGGGGGCGAAGGCGTCGTCGAAGTCGACCCCCTCCTGCTGCACGAAGCCTCGTGCCACCAAGCGAGCCTTGTGCTTGACGATGGCACCGGCTTCATCCCTCTTCAGCTTGAACACCCACTTAAGGGTGATCGCGCGGTGACCACGAGGGAGGTCAGCGAGCTCCCAAGTGCGGTTTTGCTCGACCGCGTCCATCTCCTGCTGCATCGCGGCACGCCATGCCGCGTCTCCCTCCGCCTCAGCGAAGGAGCGAGGCTCACCGTCCTCATGTGCCAGGTGCAGCTCCGCCTCGAAGTCGTGTACCGCCAGCCCAGGGACAGGCTGGTTGCCGAGGATGTTGTCCATGGTGCGGTAGCGTAGAGGCTCGTCGTCGTGGTAGGTGTCGACGCGGTCCTCATCGTCGGACAGCGGAGTGGCGAACTCCACCGAACGTTGACGGGCCAAAGCTGCTGGTGCCGAACTTGGAGATGCCGGCGCCGGTGCAGGAGAGTGGGGAGCCGGTGCAGGAGTGCGTGGTGTAGCCGGTGCAGGAGTGCGTGGTGTAGCCGGTGGTGGTGGTGGACTCGCTGGTGGCGGAGGCGGTGGAGGACTCGCCGAAGCTGATGGCGAGCCGGTTGCCGAGGAGGACGAGCTCGGTGAAGATGAGCTGCTAACTCCCCCGGCTCCCTCCAGGTGGACGTAGTCGACAACGAAGTCCCTGAGGGTCGAAGTCGAGCCGTCGTCCACCGCCTTGTCCCAGGTCCAGCCTCGCCCTTCGTCGAACACGACGTCCCGGGAGATGCGGACGAGCTGTGTCGCAGGGTCGAGGATGCGGTAGGCCTTGGCGCCCTCCGCGTAGCCGATGAACACTCCTGGAGTGCTCCGGTCGTCGAGCTTGCCGACGTGAGTGAGCTCCTTGGCGAACGCCAGACAACCGAAGACGCGGAGGTGGCTCACCCCCGGCTTGCGCCCTTGCCAGGCCTCGTACGGCGTCTTGCCGTCGAGCGCCTTGGTGGGCGAGCGGTTGAGGAGATGGACGACAGTCATCATCGCCTCCCCCCAATAGATCGCCGGCATCCCTCTCTGCTTGAGGAAGGCGCGGGCGGTGGCTACCACCGTCTGGTTGCGGCGCTCGACGACGCCGTTCTGCTGCGGGGTGTACGGCGCGGTGAAGTGGCGCTTGATCCCCTCATCGGCACAGTACGTCGCAAACTCAGCCGCCGTGAACTCGCCGCCGTTATCCGTGCGCAACACCCGAAGCTTGCGGCCGCACTCCTTCTCCGCAACAGCTTGGTGGTGCTTGATGGCGTCCGCGGCTGCCCCCTTGGTGTCGAGGAGGACAGCCCACATGTAGCGGGACACGTCGTCGACGAGGAGGAGGAAGTAGCGTCGTCCTCCAGGTGTAGCCGGTGTCACGGGGCCACACAGGTCGCCATGCACGAGCTCCAGCTTCTCCTTGGCGCGGAAGCTTGCTTGGCGGGGAAAGGACAGCCGTCGTTGCTTGGTGAGGACGCAGGTGTCGCAAAACTGCTCCACATGGTCGACGCACGGCATGCCCTGCACCATTTCCTTGTTGCCGAGCTGCTTCAGGGCCTCGAAATTGAGGTGCCCAAAGCGCTCGTGCCACCGCCAGGCCTCATCGTCCCGCCGAGCTGCAAGACAAAAGGGTTGCGCCACCTGTACGTGAAGAACATAGAGGCGGTTGCTCCCCCTGTTCACCTTGGCGAGAAGTCTGTGACGGGGATCCCAAATGCGAAGCACGCCGTCGTGGATCTCCACGCGCGAGCCGTTCTCATCCAGCTGTCCCAAGCTGATGATGGAGTTCCTCAACGCGGGGATGTAGTAGACGCTGGTGAGCAGCCGGTGCTCGCCGTTCTTGGCGACAAAGATGACGGAGCCGGCGCCCTTGATCTCCACGGCAGAGGCGTCCCCGAACTTGACAGAGCCTCGAACGTCGGAGTCGAGCTCGGAGAAGAACTCCCGCCGGCCTGTCATGTGGTGGGTGGCGCCGGTGTCGAGGCACCACCCATCGATCTTGCTGCCGCTGCCGGACCCGCTGCTGAGGAGGGCATGTGCCTTGGGCTCGTCGAGGTGGAGAAGGGCCGCTGCAACCGGTGCTGCTGGAGGTAGCTCGGCGCTCGCATGTGCCATGAACAGAGCTTGTTGCTCCTCCTCTGCCTGCGCGACGTGGGCCTGGGCGCGTCGTGGCTGTCTGCAGTCCCTGGCCCAGTGACCAGCACGGCCACAGTTGTGGCAGGCGTCATCTTGTGCCGGCTTGGGCTTCTCGGCGGCGCCGCCCTGGGCACCTCTGCGGGCGCCGCCCTCGGCGCGCCCTTGCGCCCCGGCCTGGGCGCCTTTACGTGGCTTGCCGCGCTTGCCACGCTTGCGGCCGGCTGTTGCGGAAGAAGGCTCCCCCTTCTTCTTGTCACCTTGGCCGGCAGCCCACTGCTCCCGGGTGAGAAGGAGCTTCCCACCAACGGTGGCAGGCCCCGAGAAGGGTTGTGGCTCATCACCGTCGACGACCTTGAGGCGACCTATCGCCTCTTCGATCGACATCGTGGAGAGGTCCAGCAGGGACTCGATTGAGCGAGCCATCTGCCTGTACTTCTCGGGGATGCAGCGGAAAAGCTTCTCGACAGCTCTCTCCTCGCTGTAGGTGTCGTCGCCAAACTACACCAACTTCTGCAACAGAGTGTTGAGACGGAGAGCAAAATCATCGACGTCCTCACTAGGCTTGAAGGCCAGGTTCTCCCACTCCTTGCGAAGTGCCTACAATGTGGACTTGCGGGCGCGGTCGCTGCCGATGCGTGCTGCAGCAATGGCGTCCCAAGCCTCCTTGGCAGTCCGCTTGCTGGTAAGCGAGAACTGCATCTCGGACGGGACTGCAGCGATGAGGGCATTCAGTGCCCGTCGATCCTGGTCGTAGTCGACGTCGCCGTACCGGACTGCCTCCCACATGTGCAGCACCTGAAGTCTCACCTTCATCACCGCAGCATATGTTGATCTTGGTGAGGGTAGGCCACCCACCACCGGGGCCAACGTCCCTGGCAACAGCCTGGTACCCGTGGTAGCCACGGTACTGGTCCGGGGAGAGAGAGCCACGCTGCCTACGATGGCCGTGCTCTTCCTCGACCCGTCCACTGCCGTGCCGGTTGTCCTCGTGTCCGACACGGCCGTGAGCGCGCTGCTCCTGGCGCTCGAGCCAAGCGTTGGCTCGGCGTGCAGCACGCTCGTCCCACTCGGGGAAGTCCTGCTCGCGGTCCAGTTCGGCGTCCAGCCGCGCAGCAGCCTCCCGCAGACGTATGGCCTCTAGTGCCCGCTCTTCGCGGGCCGCGTGGTTGGGGTCGCGGATCCCTGCACTCGGAGCGCCGCCGTCGCCGTGCGCGCCTCCTCCAGGAGCGTCGCCGGGCTCGTGGGCGTGCGTAGCTGCCCACTGCGCCGCTCGCCCTCGCCCTGCCTGCCTCTCCAGCTGCTCAAGGTCCGGGTCGGCGCTGTCATCAGCAGAGATGGAGCTGCTGTGACTGCCGCGCAGGTCCTCAACCTCCTCTGTGGCTGCACACGCTGCATCCGCAGCTGCTGCTGCCTCCACCTCCGCTTGGGCCAGCCTCGACGCCCTCGCTGCTGCTGCAGCGGTTGCTGCCGCCGCTCGCCTGCGCTCCTCTGCCGCGGCGAGGTCGGCCTCCTGCCGACGCCGCGCGCTGGAAGCGGCCGAGTGCTGAGACTGCCCTCCTGTGGTCATGGCGCGCTGCTGCACGAGGGGCAGAGGCTGCCAAAACAGCTGCTGCTGGCTGCTGGGGCTGCTGCGAGGCAGGGAGCTCGACTGGAGGAGGGATTGAGCAGGAAATGCTCAGGCTACAGGATAGTACGGCTCCGATACCACTTGTTAGTCTCTGGATCCTTGCTCTAGGTGTGAGCAGGATCCTTACTCTCATCGAGAGGATAGCACACAGAGATCTCAGAGTTGAGGCAATTTTCTGGGTTTATTTCTCACACCATGCTATGCCAACCTTAAGGGTTGGGGATACATATTTATAGACTGCTAACCAGCCAAGCATATGCTAAGATGCTAGTTTAAGATGCTGTCCTAGATGCTGTCCTAGATGCTAGTCAAGATGCTGTCCTTCTGCTGTCCTAAAAGCAGTCAAGGATGCTTTTATAAAGAACACAAGGACACAAGGACCATGTGCTCTTGCAGCACACACACAGAGGGACTTATCCATCACAAACTCGTTGATTGGTTTCTAACCATTCTAGCTTTTTCTCCTGCAACTGCCGATTTCTTGGAAATAGGGTAGTTCCATCAAATGCTTGGATGGAATATTTTGTTGTCTAGTTCACAATGAAGGGCGGCCCTGGTGCAAGCGGTAGAGCTTTACCGCCTGTGACCAAGAGGCCCAGGGTTCAAGCCCCAGCCTCTGCACATTTGTGCAGGGATGGTTGCTGGCTATTTTCCCTTCCCCAGACCCCGCAGTGCGGGAGCCTACGGCACTGGGTATGCCCCCTAGTTCACAATGACTTGATGAACTGTTTTATCTGAACGGCAAAAGATACTTTTTTATGTTGCTGTTAATTGTCAAAGTTGTAAACTTTGGAGCATTTTTTGCAGTGAATGCGCTATTTATGTTCTTCGGTTCATATCTCATGCTGTTCTTACTATACAGATACTTTGTGTCTTGTAGTGCTATTGATTGTTGAAAGCGCAGAATTTTATTGCAGGAAGGAATGTTGTTATTGACCAAGATGATGTACCTAAAGTAATTAATGATGGTGTCACAATTGCCAAGGCTATAGAGCTCCCAAATGCGCTTGAGCAAGCCGGTGCCACACTACTTCAAGAGGTAAGGTGCTACATTTCTTGCATCCTTAAATCGGTTAGTACCGCTGCTGCTTGTTTACTGGACATGTTTTAGCCAGATAGCAGCCAAGACAAATAGCACTGTTGGCGATGGAACTACAACGGCAATTGTTTTGGCTCGGGAAATCATCAATCTTGGGTTGTTGGCTGTTGCCACTGGTGCTAACCCAGTTGCATTGAGAAGGGGTATTGACAAAGCTGTTCATGAGCTAATTGAGATCTTGAAGAGTAAATGTATCCCTGTGATTACAAAGGAGGACATAAAAGGTAATCATTAGTTCATTACATTCTGGAAAATGAGGGTTCCTGTATGTAAAATTGCGAAAAATAAGAAAAGTCAGGAAAAAGAACACCCACGAGACTACTACTACTGATGAGTGCTAAATTGGTTATGCACGCACAATTAAAGCGCAAACCATGTGTCATTTTATTTTGTATATTTGAGGAGAAAGGAGCTTTAAATTGATTTAAATTAGAAAAACTAAGACTGCACCCCTGCATATGCGCGGGCCATTTTTTTAAAATTGTTATTTCTCAAGCACATTACTTTGAGGTAGTGGCATGTCATGTTTGTGTATGCATGATCTGCATCATCATACTATTCACTGGTCACCGTAGTAATTTTAAATTTCATTTTCAGCTGTTGCTTCAATATCGTCTGGCAATGATGAATATGTTGGCAATCTCATTGCTGATGCAATGGAGAAGATAGGTCCTGATGGCATAATCAAAATTGAGTCATCATCTTCAATATACACGACAGTTGAGGTCCAGGAAGGAATGAAGGTACATTTACATGGCCATAGAGATTTTGAAGTGCAAATTTATAAGCAAAAACTTTGTTGTGCTCAGTCAGTAATGGATTTATTTCAAGGTCTGTCAAAAATACTAAATAATCATTATTCCAAAAATGCTAAGAGGGATAGGACTTGCTTTGAATCATTTCTTGCTATGTGGAACATGTAGAGGTGCTATCTAAAATTATTATTCTCCACTGATCCTTGCAGATAGACAAGGGATATGTTTCTCCATACTTCATCACAAATCAAGACAAAGGCATCGTTGAATTTGAAAATGCTAGAGTGCTTTTAACTGATCAGCGTGTGAACGAAGTCCAAGAGATACTTCCCTTGCTGGAGAAGACAACACAGTTGAGTGTCCCCTTATTAATTATTGCTGAGGATGTGTCGCATGTGGTGTATTCAACCCTGGTTCTTAACAAACTGAATGGATTGCTAAATGTTGCGGTCGTTAAATGTCCTGGTTTGGGGGATGAAAAGAAGGCTATTCTCCAAGATATTGCTATTATGACAGGTGAATATATAGGACTAGTGTTTCAAAGCTTCATACCTTAACTTACAGATTTTGGTCTCATAGAATTTGGCATTTATTAGAATTGGCTTTACACATTTAGCAGTTCATGTTACATGGAGACAAAGCTACATTTCGTTTAATGGCCTGCTAAGTTCAGCATTTTTTTATAGCTTCCACTAGTGCTTTGAGGCGTCATAAGGATTGCATTTTATTTTGTGTTTGCATGGTATGTTGCTTCCAAATCATATAATGTCACTGAGTGGTTCTCTTTCTCTATAACTAAACAGGTGCAGATTTCTTTGCTAGTGACCTTGGCTGGGGTCTCCATGGCATTACTTCTGATCAGCTTGGTATGGCTCAGAAGATCACAATAACTAGTGAATCTACAACTATCATAGCACATCCTTCAATGAGACCAGAGATCGAGGCCAGAATCATGCAACTGAAAAAAGATCTAGAGGAGACAACGAGTTCCTATCTAAAAGAAAGGTTATCTGCAAGAATTGCTAAACTTTCAAGAGGTGTTGGAGTCATCAAGGTGTGGCACCATGCCTGGAAACCTATATCCCAATAGTTTTTATATTTAAAAATGGATATGAGCTTGATGTGTAGATTTTCAGGGTAGAAAAGTGCATTATGCATGGATCATTTTAATCTGGATATAAAATTTATTCTCAGGGTAAAATTTTATAAGGCAGGAATTAGTTGTGATATAAAACTTATTAGTCTGTTTCTCAAGATATGAAAGGATTTTTTTTTCTATTTCAGGTTGGGGCGGCCACTGAAGCTGAACTTGAGGATAGGAAACTGAGAGTGGAGGATGCAAAGAACGCAACTTTTGCAGCCATTAGTGAAGGGATAACTCCTGGCGGTGGGGTGACATATGTTCATCTATCAAAGCATATTCCCAGTATCATGGACCTAGTGGATGATGCAGAAGAGAAGATTGGCGTAAATATAGTTGGGAAGGTTGGTTTCAGAATGCACTGGCATTTTATACTTGTTCTGCAGGCTCAGAAGATTTCTGTTTGTTTTTTCGTCCCTTGCAAAATACTTATAACATTCAGCATCCTAACTCTGAAATCTGCTCAATTCTTTGCTCAAGGCACTTCTTGTTCCTGCTATGACGATAGCCCGCAATGCTGGGGCAGAGGGTCCAGCTGTTGTGGAGAAGCTTCTGGCCAGTGAGTGGCGGGTTGGTTACAACGCAATGACTGACGAGCTTGAAGACCTTGTTGCTGCTGGTGTGGTTGATCCATGCAGGGTCGCAAGATGCGTGCTCCAGAACTCTGCTTCTATCGCAGGGCTGATTCTTATGACTCAAGCTATGATGTTTGACAAGATAAAGAAGAAAAGGTCTCCCATCCCGGATATTCCTGGTATTCCACCATTGCAGATAACCCAAAAGGCTAAGGCTTGAGCTGTTGGACGGGTATGCTGCCCTGTTCTGGTTGGCTGGATGAATTGTGTTGAGCTAAGGAATCAGCAGAATGTGGCCCCTTGAAGATAGATGATCGTCAGATTGAGCTACAGCGTGACAGCGTGATTGGTATAATGGTATGAACGGGAGATCTACTGATGCAACACGGAGGGAGTTGTGTGATCACGAAGAATGCCCATGTAGGAGGGAGTTGTGTGATCACGAAGAATGCCCAATGTAGTTGTACAGTCATTATATTTGGTGGTAGGTGCAGGGTTTGCAGTGGGGGGTGAGAGGATAGCTCGGCAATTACTTTTTGTCTGACTTGAATGTAAACGAACAAATGACTGATTTGTTGCTAGGTACCTTTTGGGCATCATCTCGAGCAAAGCATATTTCCTTTCTTGTTGTGCTTTGAATTGTTGTTGCAAAACAGAAATGGAAGCAGCTAAGCCGCGAGGCCTCTTTCATTAACATACAACGAAACAACACAGATAGCTTTTAGGAAAAGGAATTGATCATTCTGGCAAGGAGCCTTTTATCGTTCGGGCATAATTAAGAGCGTTTCTTTTTTCCCTAATCGATCGGCCTACCGCCGTGGTTCATGCAAAACAGCTATTTAAACAGATAAAATGACCATTTAAACAAGATAGACGCGGAAGGTAATACGGAAAAGGCATATATCATAGTGTATAGTGTATAAATGGTGTTCAAACATGGTAAACGACCATTTAGCCGCCTTTTTCTAAAAAAAACATTTAGCCGAGCAGTAAAAAGAGCATAATCACATAGTTATCATTTACAGTAGCTGTAGCTATTTGTATAGTATTTATAGATGCATTTTTGGATAAATACAAAAAAGATGGGAAGTCGTGAGAGGGCTAGCTACGTGCTTGAGAGGCATGGCAAACTCAGATGAGGCATCTAAAAAGCATGTGAATTGATTTGGTATGTGACCAGGTAGGTCGCCATTCCATTATGATACCGCTAAAAGTTAGTATTAAGGGCGTGATTAGTTCCCGGTTGCTTGACTAGTCTGCCACATACAAAAAGGGTTCAACAACCTAGACCTTAGCTCTAGAAATTACAAAAACAATTGTCATTTCCATAGGGCCTAGCTGGCTGGCTCTATGTGAAGGGCAAATATGTAAGATGTAATCTGCTACTAATCTCTTTTCCTGTAGCAGGGTTGACATTAGGTCAATGTCTGTATAAATAGAAACTGCTGCATAGCAACTTCCTAGCAACTAGCTAGGACTAAAGACTTAACTTGCAAGTCAAGGTCTTCTTTTAGGAACTTTCTAGGAAAACTACTAGGGCTGTAAAAATTGTAGTTATTTTTAGCTATATATAGAAGACAATGGCATCAACATGAAATAGTTCAGCCGTATCACTTCCCAGTTTCAGATTCGAGTCCTCTGCTATTAGTTTCAGCCGGCCAACGCTGGTCCTAAATGGTTAGGACAAGTTGCAACTAGGTGCAACTCGTGTGGTGTGTGCTGAGCTCAAGGCTCATCTTCTACCTTGGTTCAGGGCGAGAGAGTGAGAGCGACGGTGAGCTCGCTGTTCACCTGGTTCTTGGTTTCAGGGACCAACAAAACGTACGAAGCTAGGCTATGCTAAGCAAGAGAGAGATGGAGTAGGGACCAACAAAACATACAAAGCTAGGCTATGCTAAGCAAGAGAGCGATGGGGTAGCAGGATGAGCGTGCTAGTAAGGGTACCCAAACAATCTCTCCGTAGCTTAGCCGAACGAAAACATGTAACCAATCAAACTTCTATTGCATGTACGGAGCCTGGATAGAAGGAGCCAAGCTCACTAGCTCGTACGTACGAGCTAGGCTCACTTGATTAGGGAAGTAATCTGTGAAACTTCGATGAAGGGAATATTAGATACCACATGGATGAAAAAGAAGGCTAAAAACCTTTAAGCTAGCGGGAAAGAGAGCTAAGCTCTTTGTGCATCGCACTACAGGAGAGACAACTCATACATGAGGATTCTTAAGAATCGATATCTGACTCTTACTATTGGATAATGAATAAAACGGTGGCGACGACGGCAGGATTGAGCCTAATGCTGTGATGGTATATAAAATCACAGACTAATGCTGTGACGGCAGGATTTACCTTTATTAAAAAAAGACTAATGCTGTGATGGTATATAAAATCACAGAACACAAAAGTAGGTGTCCACAAAAAGCAAGAGAAGAAAAGAAAATTTCAGCGTCGATGACAAGAGTCAACAGGCAAACTGGGCTGCTTGCTATCGCCGGCCCGCGGCGACGCGCTCGCCCGATGCGGCCGGCGCCCCGCGAGCCACGCGCACGCGCGCCCGACACGACACGATCAGACGAGGACTGTGTGTGTTTACCCAGAAATCATCCAAAATTTATTATATAAAATTTCTATCGTGTCCATCGTATCAAAATACTGACACATATATAGAGTATTAAATATAGATAAAATTAAAAACTAATTACATGATTTTATGATATTTTATAAAACAAATATTTTAAATCTAGTTACTCAAAATTTAAATAATTTTTATTAAATATAAATAAAATACTATAATAAAAATAACACGAGATGATATTTTGTTTTAAAATTCGCGGTAACTGCCGACGATACATACGTGCGCCGCGAAACCTCCATGCCTTCTGGTCTCCCTTCTCTTCCTTTTCCTGCGCGTGTCTGTGGGACCCACCCACTACCCAGCGCTGCGAAGCGCAGAAACCGAAGCGAACGCCCAAGACCGTCGGCCCCGCCGCCCACACCCTTCGCTTTCCCTCTCAACAATCCTTTATCACTTTCCATCTCCCGCGTCCCGCCCCCGCCGCGCCGCCACCAAATTCCATCTGCAGCCGGAGTGGCGGCGGCGGCGGCTGTGCTTTCTCTCGAGCTCACCACCAACCACTCCGCTTGCCGGCCACCACCAACTCGCCCGCCGCTTTCTTGCCGTGGCGGCCTCCGGCGAGGTTCCTCAACCGCGACGCCTCCGCTGCACCACCCATTGGTCCCAAGTGCGAACCCGCTCCCCTCTACTCCCTCTAGTAGCTGTTGCGATCATCGTCATCCCATCCTTGCCGCGTCTTCTGTTGGCTCGCTTTCTTCTGGCTACAGGCACCACTTCTGTCACGATATTTATCTTTTTTTTTTTGTCAAAAAAATTATTTTTCATCTCCAATGTTGTTAGGGTTTACGGTCGGCAGGTTTGCCCAGCATTCACTCGACAATGTATCTGCAAGCCTCGTTTGTTCATGATTTGGATCTATGAGTTTTTATTTTTTAGCATCATTTGGATCTATGTGGTTTGGTTGCAGTTCTGGTTCCACCACCCTCCTCTGCGCCTCATCCGTTCCCTTTGCCTTTTGCTTTATTGATTGATACGTTCTTGTTGCCTGGTTCGCTAACTGCAGATTTGGTTCTTTGCGTTTCAGATATTTCACAAGTTTGGTCGAATCAGTTTCTTCCAGAAAAATAAAAACTGTGTTTGGACCACAATTGTTTGTTCCTTTGTTGTTTCGTTGAAATAAAGCAGGGGGGAAGTTTTCTCCAAAAAATTGTCTGTTCCTTTGTCCGTTTACTGTTCCTATTTGTCTGTTCATTGTTCCTATAAACTGTTACTCCTACGCGAACATCATCACTTTTGTACTTTTCTGTACTTGCTGTGGTCTCCACCCTTTTTAATTAGCCTTTCTTGTCTTGTAATAATAATAATATTTATTTCTTCCTTCGGTTGAACACCGGAATTATTTTTGTTTTATTCTGACCTGCTTCCTTCTACCCGTTAAAATTAATTTTGACATCCTACCACCTCACTGTTTGAAATACTGTGTAGCCTGTATATAACTAATTAAATGTCAGTGCAGTAACAGCCGATTCTCGCTCATTTTCACCTGTGTGCGTGTGCAAGGTCCGTCGGAATGAGGCACGGGCTATCAATCAGACATGATGCTGCTGGCTCCATGGCAGGAGCTATCTTCATGTCCAACACCGTCACAAGGGAGCAGTGCTTCCAAGCAGGCATCTTCGGTCTGCCCTTGGAGTATCGATCCTTTGTCAGCCATGTCAGAAAGGGGATGCCTTTGTTTCTCTTTGACCATACTCTGCGCAAGCTTTACGGGGTCTTTGAGGCTGCCTCTGATGGAGGTTTCAATATTAACAGTGGCGCATTTAGGTCAATTCACCGCTCATATCCTGCGCAGGTAATTCACAGTTAATATGTGCTTGGTTAAATCTACTCTTTGTCAGTTTGGATCCCTCTTATACAACAATGCCTTATGAGCTACGTTTTTCATCAGTTCTCTGTTTTCTGCTTGTTGCTTGCACTACATGTGAAGCTGGTTACGATAAGTTGAACTTGCTCAAACTGGGAATACTGCAAGCTGTGTAAGACCAGACAATAAATACCTTGGGGTTTTTTTCCTCTTGTTAATATAATTTTATGATGAGACTACGAATAGAAATGCTCACATAGCTTTTCTGTCTGCCTTCTGCACATTAGATACATCAGCTAAGATATGATAGATCTTGGACAAAGCTGCTTTGATGGTATAGATGATTATTATATAAAGATGAACTATTCATTCTGTTTTTGAGCTATTCTTTTTTTTCGCTCTATAGGTTCGCATCAATATTATTTGGAAGTGCAAACCACTAAGTGAAGATGAGTTTTTTCCTGCTATAGAAGACAACTACTATCAGCCAAGGAAGTTCTACTTTGACCTTTCATATGAGCAGGTTTGCTTCACTACTGCTTTGCTACATGATGTTAGAAATGCACCTTCTGATAGCACAACTATGACAGTGGAAACTTGTTCTGACTAGCAGGTTATTCGGCTTTATGAACTGTTTGACGACAAGAGGGTAGGACGTCCTATTCATGACTATGCACAAAATGAGTGCTTGCAAACAAACTGCTCCAGCAAAGGGATACCTGACAAAGAAAGCTTGACTCCAGACCCTCCTCATTCCAGTAATCAGTTGCTTCTTTTGGTTCCCAACATTTCAGAAGGCAGAAGATATTCTACTCCTACAAGCACGCACACAGATTTAACACTTAATGTTGAGGCGCACACCAACATTTCAATGCCCCTGGGAACTGAAATTAATGGAGCCCAAATTGCTCCTGTCTGCAGCTCTCATCACGATCAAACACAACCTTTTTCTCAAATTGAGTTTTTCCCAGCTGCTTCAGTTACAAATGCTGTTTCAACTCAAGTATCTGCTCCTTGCTCTGAAACTACTAGGCACCGCCAGTTGGTTGGGCAATCACATCCATTACCACACAACTATCCACATAATATCTTGCCTGCTGGATTTGCAGCCCAGGGCCCAACTGAAGGATCTGAATGTGTTGCAAACCAATCGTATCCATTATGCCGTGGTTATATGCACAATGGATTGTCAACTTCTGGATATGGAACTCAAAATCCAACTTACAAAGGGATGGATTGCTTGAATTCAACTTCTCCATATGACCGATTATATCCTCGTTTGCCAGTGTCAAACCCACAAAGTAACTTTAACTATCAGGGTCAATGTGACATCTGCTTCAACCAAGGTCGCCCTGATACACATAATGGTATACATGCATATGAGCGCCAGTGTTTAAGTGAAGGAGAAGTGCTAACAATGGATGAACTGAACCAAAAAGGTATTCCATGCCCACAAGCTATTGGATGTGATTGGAAAACAGCATCAGCAATTCATCAGCAGAAGATGAGTTCTGCTGATTACATTGAGATCCCTGATTGTGATAAAGACTTAGAAAATGATCAGATGAAGCATGGTACCCACGGCAATGCCTCAGATTCATCAGATGTTGAAAATGGCATTGTTGAACCACGATATACACAACATGCTGTAGGAGCTGAAAACAACACAAAGGATCAGTGCAGCCTGCCAATAAAAGGGGTATTTTCTCGCTTATCAGTGAGGAAGCAACTGACTTCTCAGGAGGCCACTGGTCCTACGCTTAACCAATTGGTTTCTTCTCTTTCTGGGAAGAAAGAACAGTGGAGCCAGAGCCACAAAAATAGACCAACAGAAGATGGTCTTGTTATTCCGTTGATCGGTGAGAAGGCTGTGGACTTCTCTCATGCGTCGCTGAACCTGCCGAGTCAACTAGATCTGGAAGATGTAAGCATAGAGCCACAAATTCCCTTCTTGAACTTCAAGAGACACAGTGAAGCAGGGAAGCCGGATGCAAATTTAGGAAAGGAGAACAGTGGGAAAGTGAAGAGAAGAAAGCTTATGCGCCCTTCATTTGAAGAAAACAATGCTTCTACAAATGTTGGAGAACAGCTTAAAGAAAATTGCACACAGGACAGGAATCAAAACCATCAGGGAAACAAAAACCATTTTGACATTGACCTAAACATACCTGCAGCACCAGTGGACAACAATCCAGTGGAGGTTGACACAATTGCAGTGTGTCCTGCTGTTATTATTAAGGTACAAACTGAGAAACAGTATGAAATAGACACAAGCAAGGCAAATTCCTCAAATGTGATGGAGGCAACTGAAGAACATGATCCATCCAGTGCACCTGCACAAAAGGTTAACGCTGATTTTCACATCGCAGACTTGAACACAATGGATGAATCGAAACTTCGTACAATCCTAGATCATACATCATCATTGTTGCAAGCACTTGCTAAGCTAAAAAGTGGGAAGTCCGACAATTGTGAACAGGCTACATCAAGCATCTGCCCTGAAGATAAGAAAGTAAACATGCCATTAAACTCTGATGGGGGCACCAAACCTGAGGGCAATTAGCAGTAGCAGCAACCATCTTAATTGGAATATATGCCAGCACGAGATTGGAGTTTACCGTCAGTACATGTAGCAACGGGTTTATCTTTCTTCATGGTAGTAGCCTTTTTTTTTTTTTCTTTTTTGGGGTGGAACGTGGGGGGTGGGGTTATGGTCCCGTAAGAGAGTGACTATCTCCACTAGTTCGAAGTCACACCAACAGCTTGTCGATACAGCCCATGCCATGGAACTGTGCTCCGTCTAATGCAAATATTTTCTTTAAACATCTGTGTTTATTTACATTACATGTTTTCTACTGGAGATATGCTTCTGTGCGGTAATGCAAATTTAGTGACAAGAAATTATTGAATTCTGCCAAGAACACTTTATTTGCATGTTGCGTCTATGACGGAGGATGTTGAGATGACAGATGAAAACATCTAAACACGGTCAGACATGATTTTCTGAGCAGTGAGCACGGGCCAACACCATGAAGCTTGAAGAACTTATCAGCACACCTGACCAAGGCAACTGATGTTACAAAAGATGTACAACATTTGGACCACATCTCGTGGAGCTTTGCCCTCTGTTTTTTGTTCTACCTATTTCTCCTGTGCTATGTCAGAGGACCTGTGTTACTGTACAGTTTCTCCCGAGTCCAACAGAACTTTATGTACATAACATTAACATTTCACAACATGAGCATCATCTCACGGAGCCTCCTGGTGTTGTAGGACTTGAAGGCGTTCTTGGGATGACAAATTGGTCAACAATGCACACCGCATTGACTGGGTCCAGGCCTGATGCGGCCCTCCATTTGCTTGGGAACTTCCTGGTGTAGCTCATCTGGAATGGCTGCTTGGGTTCCATGTCCCAGTCTGGATCCAGCATCCAATCCTTTGGCACCTGGTTCATTCACAAAACTGAATCATTTTACAGAACGGCAGCATAGTTGTTTTTTGTTTTGTTTTTTTTTTTGTGAAAGGTATTGAAGCCGCAACCTTCTCACCTTGTCCACAGCCAGGGTGAAGACCTCAAGGTCTCCATTTTTCTTGATGTGGAACCGTGTGAATGCCTTATAATTTGCTATGCGCAGCGAGGAGAAGGCCTCGTCGAAATGGATATGGAACCAGTTTATGCATAAATATAAGTAGCTCCCAAACACCAGCGATACGACAGGTGTTGACAAGACCCAGAAGTACAGGAAAACGCAGACGTAATAGATGATGGCGCCTCCCCGAGGAAGGGACTCTATTCCTTTTCTGCAGATTGTACTTCTAGTTACTGCCATAACCTGGAAGAGAGCACATAGGGTGTAAGTGGCCAACAGAACCATCAGAAATGATCTTATTATAGCTTACAAAAATGAAAGAATAACCTCTGGGATGTCGAATGCAGACATGAGGTACTTAATACATG